>CM054116.1:101654706-102254706 GCA_028673005.1 Tanypteryx hageni
TCTCTCTCCCTCTCTTTCTCTCTCTCTCCGTTTACGTCCTATATTGCCTTCCTCTCTCTCTTTCTCTCTCTCTCCGTTTACGTCCTATATTGCCTTCCTCTCTCTCTCTCTTTCTCTCTCTCCGTTTACGTCCTATATTGCCCTCTCTACCCTCTTCGCCTCATAAGTGTCACGAAGAAAGGAGCAAGAGAAAAGAGAGAAGGGTTTAATGGGGAGGATTGAACGACAGGAAGGGGTGCAGAGGGAGTAGCAAGAGGGCGTGGAAAGTTCTCCTTGCCTCTGAATTATTGAAGTTGGCAGTGGAGTCCGTTGAGTCTTGCCCTCGAGGGTGTGGAGGAGGAGGGATGAAAGTGGCCGAGTTCAGTGGTGGAGCAGAATGCGGGTAGAGGCGAGGAGGGAAGGGGTTGTCGGAGGAAGGTTGCCTCCTCTCCATTTGCCACGCCTCCTCCTCCATACCACGGCAACAATAGTATACCCTAAGATGAAGAAAGATTTGCGTGCGTTGTGCGGCTGGATATGCGGCGGAGGCCTATGGAGGATTTCGACGCTTCCCTAGAATACAAAGTTTCTCGTGTCAAACCAATTAGGAATTGGGATGATGCGCGTGGAGTCTGTCGCCTGCGGAGAGATGCATTATCACCAGTTTATGGCCATGTAAGGCTTATCAGATTAATAATTATCCGACTCTGTGGGCTTATAAGCGAGGATTCCATTGCGTTTAATGTTATAAAATTTCATACAATGGCGATAATTCCGTTTTTACCGAGAAAAACAATTTGCGGCAGTATTATTTTTGTTTGGATAACAGCGAAATAAAAAAGATATTTTGTTTAAACTGGCATTTCGCGGATTGTTTACGCCCCTGTGACGGTGTTTTACGATGTGTTTACATTTATTTGTCAAATTAACTCAAAATATTGTTTTACGGAGTGTTTTTTTTTAATCGCGCTTTTATTGAAATATAGACCTAATTTTTGTTTTTATATTTTAATGTTTGTATAAATTTCTATTGAAGAGAAAATTCAAATTTCAGTGATATATGTATTTCTTCGTTGTAAAAAAATGCTGCATCAGAGCATTTTTGGGGCGTTTTGAAGTTTGTCCCAAAAATCAAATGAATCAATTTCCGTCGTATTTGTATTTTTTCAGATATGGGTTATCTTTTCCGCAATTTAATTATCAGATAAAACCCGAGTTAATACGTAAAATAACGATTCTTTACTGCTCTCATATTTTATATCCAATATTTTATATCTTTTTTGTGTTCTTTCTACACGGCGAAGGGCAATTTTCATTGTCATCCGTAATTGACCAAATAGAATGGAATCCCTGGTGGCGGAAATTCAAACGTATCCTGATTCGAATCTAAATGGCCAATCTGTGGCCATGATCTTTTTTCTCGCTGGATGAAATACCCATTTAATTTTTAACGTTTTCCTTTTCGAAGCAGCCTGTTCAAACACATGCATTCATACACACCTGAAATTTTCTATCACTTCCACTTTTTTTACGAGAACGGACTCCTGCTCGCCTTGGATAATTTTTTGTCCACAGTTGCGGAGTGTGCCTCTATCCCAATGATAGGATAGCTGGTTTGAATTCCACCGTTGTTATCGTCGCGTTTTCATCTTTGTTACAATCATTATTCACATCCTAAGACGCAGTTGAATGGCGTTAATTGCGGTGGAAAATCGATAAAAAAATAAATATAATACTAAAAATATTCAGGATTATGTGATTTACCAACTAAACGGACAAAAAATGAAAATTCCTCGCGTAATTCTCATTTATCCACTCGCATAATTTTGAGGATAATTTCCTAATCGTCACGATAACGCTAAGTACTTGTAACAATATGGCACACCAATAAATGACGAATATATTATTTATATTATTATTATTTATTAATAAAATCGACGTTTTCTTCTTTTATGATGAAATTAGATTTTAGGATTTAAGGACAGGAGTCGACTCAAAATGTTTACGACCAAATTTAATGTATTTTCAATTAATGTTCGCCGTCGCCAAAATGAATTGCCATTTTAAATCAATTGATCGTTTTGATAACTGTTTTTTTAATGGATTCATTGCGAAAAAGAAAAACATTGTTCTTTTCATTTTATTAGGAGGGTAAACTCAGACAAAGAGCTCTTTCCTCATCCCTGGAGACCACCTTTTGAATCTGAAATCTGTGTATTTGGCTGAATTCACGCTGTATTGTATACGTGGTATGCATAACGTTGCGGTAACGCATATCTGGGTTCTAGCCTATACGGTTCCATTGTGCTGGGATGCGTTTGATGGATATATTTGCTTCACTGCTGTCGCGCGAGAGGAAATTTCGCCCGAGGGATGACGGTTGGTAAATATACGTATTTTTCGTCGGTAAAGGTAGACCAATTTCCTTTTTTTATACCTCTCCCTTGTATTTTAATGAGTTACTGTTTTAATCCTCATGGGAATTGGATTTCTGGGATGGAAACATTTAGTCAATCGCGACGGCTGATCGAAACGCGATATGACCTTTTTGCGGAGGACATTTTATGAACACTTAAAAATTTGAATTTTCCGTCATTCGTGATCTTTCTTTTCCTAAAAGATTGTCTTCCGAAACTTTGGTTAGAACCGGAACAAAAAATTCTAATTAAACCCCTTATACACATATCATTTATATAAGACGCTCCAATGCAGTAGGGGCCAAACTACGGCCCGCAGGCCATATCCAGCCCGCTATGAGTCTTCACAATTCAAGAACACAGTGTAACAACATGAAATGAAAATGTAAAATCATAAAAACAATATATTTTGTGTTTACCTCGCTGCTCCAATTACATATAAATGCATTTAAAACAAATCAGGTAATAGTAGATGGTAGCTCGTAATCACTTTGGCTCCAAGTTGAACAGTTGTATAAAACTCTTTAAGCCAAAAAAAATTGTAGGGTAAGCCCTATGCATTTCGCCCACTAAGTGGGCATCTTCAGGGGAGAACCTGCCTTGGCAGTGAACAAGGTTCAACTGCAGTTGAACCTTGTTCACTGCCAAGGCAGGTTCTCCCCTGAAGATGCCCACTTAGTGGGCGAAATGCATAGGGCTTACCCTACAATTTTTTTGGCTTAAGGAGTTTTATACAACTGTTCAAATCAGGTAATAATGACCGACAACTAATTCCTTCAGTTTTCTTAAATTATTATTCCACTGGGTTTGGTCCGCGATGAAGGCGGAAGTGGGCTGTGCAGCCCACGATGGTTGCAGGAATGGTATATGTGGCCCTCGAATCGAAAAGTGTCGGTGCCACTGCTCTAACTTTTATCCGAAGGAATGGAATGCGTTCCGTGCGAAATGAAACCAACTCGAAAAAAAACTAGAGTTTGCGTCCGTTAAACTCCAGTCTTAAGGTACCTTGTTACCCGGAGAGCGCGCCGTTGCCGAGAGATGGAATCTCAAATGGAATTTCGCGTTCGCGTGGATTAACGTTTCCAGCGTCCTCCTGTATCGGAATTCCCCAGCGAATCGTCGGGAATCTGACTCCGACGTCGAACCAATCGCGTTTCTCCCTCTCTCCCATCTTCTCCCATCTCTCTATCTCTCTCGTTGCAGTAATGACTGAGAAACATCCTCGCCTCCTCTGGAGCAATCAATCTGAATTAGCGGCACTGACGGAGGCAGTCGAGAGGCGGGTTGCGAAGGATTTTCGCTGGAACCGACGGATTTTGTCGTGTCCAGACTCGGTATTTACGTTTTGCAGCGGTGTTTTCTCCGATTCGCGTTTGGAAATTAAAGAGATCGGTCATAGCGGGCGTGATTTCTTTTTCTTTATTTTACGCGTCTTTGCTCGATACGTTCATTTTCGATTAATTGCGAACGAATGTCCAGCGTGTACGGAGCGTGATATTTGATTAACGACGCAATTATTCTTCCTCGAGTTCTCGTGTTGTTATTTATTCAGGAAACTTAATAATCGAAGTGTATTTATACAACTGTCAGGGTTGTCAAATGGGATATTTTGAACGAAATTAAGGAAAATCGTCGAAATTTTTCGCCTCCCGGTTTCGAAAGCCGCCGTTCCGATGATTAGTTTACATCAATATTTCAAGAATGCGGAATCGTGAAAAAATGGCCTCTGGACCGAAGTTGAACCGGTTCTTTGTGCGTTGCCATGTTTAGTCAATCTTAAATTTCCATGTATTACAAAGCGTTCCGCCATCACAGTGATGTCGAATATACCTAACTTACAAGTAAATCTAAAAATTGAAATTATATGCTCACATCAGAAAATTAAACAACGACATCATTAAGAGAGTTGAATATTTTTTTAAGTGCTAAAGCAACCCGTTAAGTATATATGTGTGTGTTTGTGTATATATATATATATATATATATATATATATATATATATATATATATATATATATATATATATATATAGACACACATATATATAGACACACATATATAATGTGTGTAGGTTTTTGTTTTATTTATTTCTTCGGTAAGCCAAGAAGACTAAATTTATTCCTATAATGGTGATCAGATATGCAAACGTATTTGATAACCATTTATCACGTTTTCATGGCTAATATGATCACTTTATGTTGACCGTCTGTGAACAATCATCGTTTTTGTTTTAAGAGATATTTAAAATATTTCGTTTTGAATTATACAGCTCTTCTTAATCTATGAATCTATTTTTATTATTTATATTTTTTTAATTTTTTAATCCGTTTGATTTTCCCAGTAGTCCATAGATTTTCCGCCAGATGACTTCAAAGTCAGAAGATGCAGACCTTTGTAATGATATTGTAACCAAATTACCGAAGCTCGAGGAGTGAATTTTTCACCAAAGGGAGATCTGATGAGGATCTACATTTCAACGGTGCGAGTTGCACCCTCCCCAAAGGGGGAGGCAAACCAGAATCCTGAAAATTTTCAAAAAAACGTGCTTCGACCTCTTGCTTTAGCAAGGGTATCGTACTTGTTTTTAACTTCCTTCTCCGGCAAGGAAGTTAGTTTTTGTCACCTCGTGATTTTTGCTACCAAGTTTTCATTTGTCCAGAAGGGACATTTCTCTCCCAATTTCTTTTCTTTTCTATAAAATGTCAATGTATGAAACGTCTAGTTTCTATAGAACTGCGATCGAAAAGTTTTTCGCTGAACAAAAAAACTTCTCGCTCTTCTGACACTCGGAGTAAGAAGCCTCCAACCCAGGCAACATCCATAATCGTATTCACAGCTTCTGTTCCGTTTCCTCGACCTCCCATATTTCCTCCACGTACTCAGAGTATTTTTTTTCGTCCGTTTCCAGGCTTCTTTCTCCGTCGCTTTCTATTCTTTCCATTCGGCATTCGATCCTTTACGTTGACTGACTCTCTGCGGCATTTCGGCCAATGGGCATCATGAATTTTTCATACATTTCGGGAAATCCGACCTTTTTTTTCGCCATCGTCCGTGCTGTGCGTGTTCGTCGCGAAGTTGACGTTTCGGTCGCATCTCTCGAGGAAGATAACCATTAAACGGCTGAATGTTTTATGAATGGAGAGTAACGATAAGGGCTGCGGGGCATCCTCCGATTGGTTTTTCCGATCAATTTCATTCCATCCGTGACGCAACCTGCTCAGAAAATGGTCACTGTTGTTGGCTGCCTTGCATGTTAAACGGCGCAATTGGATGCGGCTATGCTGTTCGGTTACCGATATTTTGTCGTGAGAAAAAGCTATTTTCCGCGGAAGCATCCGTGATTTCATCCCTCTCTCCGCGCGCAATCTCGTTCGTTGACTATTTAAATGGACAAATACATAATTCGATTTTAAAATCATTACTAAATATATTACGCGTAAACATTGCAATCAGAATAATAGAATGTTAGTTTTTTATAGTAGCGGCTCCCATTTTTCTGTCGTTTTCTTCACACTCTAAAGTTTTTGTCCATCGATAAATTAATTAAGGGACTTTAATGATTGAATAAACATTTTCACCAATTTTATCGTGTGTTATTTTGACTCGATGCCAAACGTCCCTATTTTTATTATACGTAGTTTTATAAAATGACGCGATTCTTCGTTGACATTTAGGAATCATCGAGTGACATCCATCGGAGCAATTACGTTTATTTCCATTAACCCTAGAAAGACCAACGTATAATCTGTTACGCGCAGGTCCAAGGGGGGAGGGGGGTCCAAAAGTGCCCGCGGTATTTTTTATTCCTACAAATTTTTACAAGCAGCTATCTTTTATTAAATTATTTTATTTTAATTAAAAATGGTATTAATACATAAAAAAGTATTTATTTGCTATGTTTACATTATAAATTGTGTTAAGTATTTCTTTTTTACACGTACGAAAAATTCTACATAAGAGAATTGTGAAGTCATTTCTTCGAGATACTACTTTAAAATGAAATACAAATATGATGAAATGCAGGTCTAAATCGAGAATATTAATTATATGCCTCGATTTATTTTGCAAAAACTCAGGAATTGATTTGGATTATTCTTTCAAATACAAGCCTAAGAGGGGTTTAAGAGTGGTTGCCTCATTTCATAATTTTTTGCCAATATACCTTTTGTGATATTTCCTTGAAAATCTACAGAACATAGGTAAACAAAATAATTGACAATTAGAGAAATCTGCGAAGGCTTTTGATTTTTCACTTTCATAGCTAAACAAAATAATTGACAATCAGAGAAATCTGCGAAGGATTTTGATCGTTCACTTTCACACAATTCAAGTAAGGATATAGCGCGGGCACTTTTGGACCCCCCTTGGCCTTTCTAGTGTTAATGCAGTCGAATAGTTTTTTCTAAATGTGTAAAAAAAATTGGGCGATACGTTCATTCTTGAAGAATTTTTTATCCATTTCGTTACTGTGATATAAAATTTACTTGGTTATAAAAAATGCCATGATTCTTCATTGTGATCCATATGTATGGCACAAGTTAACAGTCCTCCAACCCTGTTAATTGGAATACTTTCGCCAACTCCCATTATTAAAGGAAAAGAATCCGTAACGATGAGATGTACACAGTAGTGTTTGCTTTACTGCCTAATAAAATTAAATTTCATTTTATTGCATTGGCTTATCTTTGAACTTATTTTTTTTGAGTGCTGGAAATCACTCGTAAATTCCCCAAAGTTCCCGAGTTTCTTTCGTCTTTTTAAAAACTCTGCCTTAGGGTTAAGTTATGTGCGAGGAATTTCAATTTCGGTTTATCTAATATGTGCCTTTGAAGGACTGAACGCCTTCCGTATAAGTGGTTAACGCAAAGAAAGATTCGTTCCAAAGAAAACGATTAGACAACTTCAGAAATGTAATCTCTTTCAAAGCAGCTGTCGCGACTTCCCGTTTCACCTTGACCCTTTCCAATATATTGTTCACCTTTGCGTACATATAATTAATATTTCGGGAAAATTAATGCATTGACTTTATGCAGATCTTTTTCATGGTTTCTTTTAAGAGACTGCGTGTTCCGTAATTTATGAATTAATATCACGCTTTTTGGCGATATTTGTGATATATAGTGCTATGGCATTAACCTGCAAACTGCGCAATTAACGAGTTTCTTTAATGGCCTTTTCATTTCCACGTCTCAATGAGGAGGAGGCCGTTTAATGAGTCACTGCGCGCTGAAATATTTTCATCCATCTTTCATTACCTAGCTCGTGATTTCAGCAAAAGAAATTAAACTTTCCCAAAACGAAATACCACTGTAAATTTTCCCGTGATATTTTTCGTTGCTATAAAAATTCCATTTTAGTCTAGCAATAGAATTTCTCCGCTCATGAAGTTAATGCGTCAAAAATACCTTTCGTACTGTTGGCAGAACATCTTCCCTGAATATTACATATTTCTCTTCATAGCCTATTTTGGCCCGTGCAAATTTTGTCCTCGCTCGCCAAATTATAGGGATTGCGAATGGCATTGGAAACCATTAATATTGTGTGAAAATTTCGTACTTCGGGGAAATATTCGGCATTTTTATCGAAATAGGCATCGATTATAAACGATCGCTATGGCCCGCCATCGCAGACAAATTACAGATTACGGCTCCCGTGAATAATATACGTGTGCCTGGACAAAGATGGGAAGTTGAACAAAACGGCGGTCATCCACATGTGATTGTTTCCGAAATGAAACATAAACGAATCGAGTACCGGGTAAATTGAAAACATTGCATTGTATGGTCGTTTCGAGGGGTTGTTTCCCATAGCAAACCGGAAATGTATTTTCTCCCTACTATTATTTGCTCGAGAGTCGTTCGTTCCTCTCGCATGCATTGCATGGCTTCAAATAATCCCGAATCACTTATATGTCACTGAACAATGGTTTTTATTTATTTTATGCTCATTTCCGGCCTTAGTAGAGGGCTGTTTAACGTGTCATTGCCAGGTTTATGGGTTCAAACCCTGCCGAGGGCATGCGACGACCGTTTATGAGCTGTTTTTGATAAAGAAACATTTCTTGTGAATTTTATAGGAATTAATCCTTGGCGGATGGTGCCGTATGGCTTGGCATACTGGAAAATCCACTTGCAACGAAACTGCGGTAATAATGCATTTGACCTGCCGAATTAATGAACCTGCTAACCAAAGCAGTGGCATACGCTTTGTGAGACAGGCCATAGGAGGGGAAGCTTTCTCGATAGCGCTAATAATTAACGCACCCAAATATTGGCCATTGGTTTTCAAGTTTTCATATCCATTGGCTTAGAACGAATGCCTTAGGCTGGAATTAGACATTTATAGGCTCTCGACTGTATGAATGAATTTATCTGCCGAACCTCGTGCGTCTGAAGCCAGCGTTCGTTGCTGAAAGTAGCACGGCGGCCCCGCCACGCCAATCGATACATTTGGCCGAATAAATTTTACCACGTGCAAACGGTCGGTGTCTTTACGCGTAATAAGGGAAAACGGTTCAGCTGTAGAAATGTCTACTCTGATTATTTTTGGAATTATTTTTCAACTGCGAATTTATGCTTATATGCAGTAAACCCTTGCCTAACGTGGATTTCCTCAATGCGAATTTCCCCAACACAGTTTTGATTATATGTGCACGATGACATAAACGTCAATTATTTTCCCAACCCGTGTGAAATTCAATAGTATCTTGAATTGGGCGCCAAAGAATTTTTCCTATTTATGTGATGTAAGCTGTTAGCCTATACTAACACATGATTTTTAGCCTACTTTCCAGAATGGAAATAGGCTTATAGTTTCGTCGTTGTGTCAGTCTATCCGTCTGTCTGTCTGTCCCCCATATTAGCTTTTGAACCATTAGACCGATTTTTATGACACTTGGTGAAAATCTCTTGCTACTTGGGCCGGGCTCTCGAGAATAGTTTTTGTTGCGAAAATTACAAGTCCCGGCTTCTATTCCAGGAACTATCCTTCCCATTTAATTTACACGGGTAATCTGAAATCCATCGTGCAGGGTAATTTTCTCTTGCACATTAAAATATCTTAAAATTATATCGGAGCGGAATTTGTACTATTCTCGAAGGAAAGAAATGGAGATTTTAATTTTTACCGTAAAATGTTGCTTATCGATCGTATTTTTTCGAATTTCGCGTAAATATTTGCATTTATGCAGTTTATATCACTCATTACGAGAGTGTTGCCATTGCAACGGCTATTGTTGGACTCGGATTCGGTATAGTTTAATGCATACACGCATTAAATTATTTTTGCTACACAAATACGCGTGAAGAATTTAATTTTCCGTTCGAAGGTATTTGTAATATTTTATAACGGCAGATTGTGAAATTTGGGAACACAAAAAGCAACTCTTCCGCGGTGATTTTTTAAAAAGGTATTTAAATCAATATTAGTGATTGTTGCACCATATTTCGAACGCGACTTTTTCCAAAAACTTGTGTAGGCTGTCTTAAATTTTTTGAACTGCCAAGAATTACTCTTTCCGGATATGGTCAATTTTTATGCCACCGTCGCATTATCTGCGATAGTCTCCCAAAATACCCTTTCGGGATCGGTCTGTTGTTACGGAAAAGCGAATTCGGAAATTAAATGATTAAAACGGGCGTAACTCGATTTGTCAAACACGCTTATCGTGCTCAAATCCGTCTCCTTCCACCGGCGAACCAGCGTTCCGAAACACTCTCAAGATTTAACAATCTCCTTCCTCGATCGAGCTTTCCCTCCGGGGCAAACTTTCGGACCGAACATCTACGAAAGGTCTCTCGGAGTTTCTGTTTTCACGCTTACATGCTCCGCTCCTTTGTGTTGACCCCCACCTCCCCCCCTCCCCCACCCCTTCCTCCTCCTCTCCCCCACCCCTTCCTCCCCCCCTCCCCCACCCCTTCCTCCTCCTCTCCCCCACCCCTTCCTCCCCCCCTCCCCCACCCCTTCCTCCTCCTCTCCCCCACCCCTTCCTCCCCCCTCCCCCACCCCTTCCTCCTCCTCTCCCCCCCGTAGATAAGGGGACGGATAGAGATGGGGTGAATGGGACTCCCGAACTAGAGCTCTCCGACGGCTTAAGGTCGAGGTGCGAGAAATAGACGGACGTCCTCTCTCTCCTCTTTTGTGTCTCTCTTTCTTTTTAGAGGAGGATATAACATAACATATAGAAGGATACTAATGTTTAGGCACTTCCAGATGAGCTGGAGATTCTAAATTTTTTCTTAGGTACGATTTTGTGGAAAACCGACTAGGAAAAAACGAAAATCTTGAAAAAGTGCAACAATGCGGCCACTAAAAATTCGCAATTGTTTAAACAAATTTTCAAGGTTTATGTATTTCCGAATGTGCTACGGAGGTGAATTTTTTCAGAGATAGGATTTGTAAAAAACGAAATAGAGATTATAGAAATTTTGATATATTAATTTGTTTGGCAGGTAAAAATTCTTAAAGTTTAAACAAATAGGTAAATGTTCAGACTACGCGGCGAGTTATGGAGCTGAAATTTTTAAATTATTTAGAGTTTATTCTATATAAACGAATAAACATTTCGATGTATCCATGAAATTGTTATTGCGGCCGTTAAAAATTATTTAAATTTAAACCATTAGATAAATGTTATTTCACTTCTAATTGTGCTACAAATTTAAAATTTGTCAGAAATGTGTGGCATTATCAACCAAATGTGGGAAAAGTATAATATTCCTAAAACTGCAAAAGTTAGTGATTGTTTTACTCCATTATTGTTCCATAATGAAAAAACGAAAATCGGTGCCGAGGAGAAATCTTATGAATTAAAGAAATTTCTCATGATGAAATATCTCTCTGAAAAACTGTTTTTTTAAGGTGAGATGAAATGCTTGCAGTATGCAATCACCTTATACTAGTGTGTGTGTATGTATATATATATATATATATATATATATATATATATATATATATATATATATATATATATATATATATCCAAACATACACACATCCCTCGCTTTGCGCTGGATAAGACCGTGTTAAGCGCAACCGTGCAAAGTGAAAGTGAGGTAGGATTTCCCGGAGCAATATGTGAGCTCGCATTTAAGCGCCACCTTGAGGTGAACGTTAAATAATTCATTCACGTTGTACTCAGTATTGCTCCCTTTTATCCTTTCTGATAACCTACAAGTGGAAATGAAAAGTGTTTCTTACAAATGCATGAAGACCGTTTAAAAGCCGTGCTAAAGAAATTTGAGGTAGTTCTCTTGCAAGTAAACCGTACTAAACCGAAAACGTGCGAAGCGAAATTGCACAATCCGGTACACACGTGCCTACATCGGCCTTGGTAGACGGTTGGTTAGGATATCTGCCGACAGATACTAAGGTTGCGGGTTCGAATCCCTTCTGTGCATGATGTTTGTGTTTGTCGTTTAGATGTTAGAATGAACTGCGTGATCTGAATGTTGCCCGTCATTAAAGCTGATTATTATTCCTTTTACGCGTAAAGCGAAACCGTGCTATTCTAGGTGTTTGTGTGTGCGTGCACTCGCAGGCACATCACTCTTATTGTTAGTTGGCGGAGCTGTTGCGTGGGCGTTATGGTAAGAAAGGAGTCGCCTTTCCCACGAGAGTTAGGAGAGGATAATATCCGACGTGTTGAGGAGACGACGAATGTAGTAGGCGGCGGGAGAGGAGGAGATTGAGACAGCAAAAAGGAGATGACAGGCTCGAGGTGTAAGGGAGGGCAATGTTCGACGGCTTGGAAACGAAATGGACTTGGTGACGCCCTTTGCTACACTTCGGATGTGGAGGTGATGGTTTTCGCTGTCGTTAAGAAGTTCACGCACGGATCATTTCGGTATCTCCCTTTCTCTCGGAGTAGCGTCGTGCTCATGCCGAGATTTTTTTCCCCGCCGGGATAATTTCGCGGGATTACCGCAAAGATTTCTCTTACGTGCTCGAATTCTGTTCGGGATCGAATTATTCGTGACGAAGGAGAGGGAGAAAATACGTGAGATTTAGCAAACTGTTGTTTTTTTGTGGAGGTCAAAGTTTGAGATTTTTAGGTTTTTTTATCCCTCTGCGCTAAAGGGTAAATGAGAGTTTTCGTCCAAGTTTCGATCGATGTAAAGCTGTAATTATTTGCGCTGGCGTTGAAAAACTGCGATTTTTTGCCACGGGATGTAAAATAAAATGGAGGTAATATGATATTTTAACCATTCCATCAGCCAAAAAACTCCGTGCGCAGCTTTTAAAATCCATTTCCGTTACAATAAATCGTAGCTCTGAATTACACTGTCAAATCCAATCAATTTTTTTAATCCACGCCCACGTAGAGAAGCAGATTTTTCTGTAATAATTTGCGTTTAGAAATGTGAACTTAAATCCCCATCTGAATAATGAATAAGAACTTCATAAGCTTCATATTAAGGTCACAATCGACGAAAATGTTTCGTATTTATTTATGGGGCAGCGCGTTTCTTCGGTTTGCACATGAAATATCCTACGTATCCTTCCCGCTGTTTCTCGCATTTGGTCTTTACTTTTAACCTCGGTAGCGTACGTCTGTCAATCCCTCTCTGCGGGTAAGTGCTGTTCCAATTTTTTCTTGTGAACGAGGCCGCGAAACTAAAACCTTCTGATTTGTCCATCTATCATCCATTCCATTATTAAAGCTGTCTCTCTCTCTCTCTCTCTCTCTCTTTCACTCTCTCGCAACGATACTCCCATTCCAATACGGTTACTTGAGCGTTTGCTTTAATAAACCCGTGCGGCGGATCCGCCTAGTGAAAGGCGTACGAAAGAGCCCACTGAGATAATATCCCGGGAGTTTGCAGCACGTAATATGCGAGTGTGTTAGATGAGACCCACACGCACCAATAAGGAGCGTTAGTAACGCCGTTCTGCGCTTTAATATGCAGCGTCAAAAATACTGTTTCGGGTTGAATTTTGGCGGATGGCGAATGATGAAAACCACTTCATATTTGGAGATCCAATGCCATTTACTCGGCATTTTTTATGGCTGAAGGAGTTGCCTAAGCCATTTATTTTTTAATTGATGAGTCAGCTGCTATTTAAAATTTTATTGCCCCGATTATTTTGTCCCGATCCATTTTTCGCGAAAATTTTTTTAACTTAAGTGGTTGGACGAACTAAACAGCACTTTATCCGCGTCCGTAACTGTTTCCGACATTTCCGCACGGAGAGTGTAAATATACTTCGGGAATTTTTTCAAGTGCTTCGTTTATCTTCATGTCGGGATAGAAAATATAGAATCGTAAAAGTTCTGATTTATATTTTCCCTTTGCGACGGGTTTGAAAGCAGAGCTATCAAACGCATCTTTTATTTTAATAATAAACTTCAAATTGTCGCAATTGGAAGACGAAAATTATGTGACTTTTAAGTAGTTGGGTGGACTTATCAACTTAAATAATAGAAAATGCTGTTATTTTTAAAATATTCAATTATTTTCCTTTTAGTTTGATAGTTTTATATAGTAACATTTTAAAAGTGTTAGATTCCTTGATTGTATTTTTTTTATTTTTGCACACGTTGAGATTTATATGAAAATTTACAACTTTAATATGACATTATGTAATAATCCGCTCCATGAATTCTTTATGCTTATTTAAGTTATTAAAATTAATTTAGTTTATTGGGTCAGTTTTAGCTAAAATTAAAATTTATTATTCTTTTATCTGAAAAAAAACGCAGCGATTCGTCTTCTGCGGCGATGTTCAATATAATTAGGAATTAAGTTGAAAACCTCTTCCATATTTACACAATTCTCTAGATCGTACTTAAGCCAAAGTTTTTTTACGACCTGCTGATTCCCTCTGGCCTACGCGCAATGGGTATCTGAGAGGTAGTGCAATGAATAGCTGGTCAGCTAAAAATTTTAGGAAGAAAGGTGACTTCCCAATTTATAATATGGAGCCAAAGTTTTGTATACGAGTTCACATTCAAAAAATGCAATTATATTATAAATATAGCTGGAGTGAAATCGTGTTAAAAGTTTTCTAAAGATTTCTCTCAGTACTATCTAAAAACGTTAGTTGCCAGAACCGTTAGTCGTTATGATTTTTTTCTATCCTTATTCTCTCAGTACTTTTTAAACTTCTTTGCGATAGGAGAAACGGTTATGAAAGTTTTGTGCGACTCGGACATGTACACCACCTACATCATGGGGTTTGAAGCAGAGGGTAACTACGTCAAATCCACATGTAAATCAATGAAGGCCTGCTATAAACAGGAGTCTCGACAGTTCTTGATAACATGGATTCAGCTGTTTCCCTCGCGTATTAATAGCATCCCATGACATGTTCAGGCAGCTATATGAACCTTCCGGAAAAGACTGTAAACCCCGAACGACACGGTAAAACAAATGAACTTTTTTGAGAGAGAATGGTTCGCTCCATCTCGCTCTCTCTCTCTCTCCGTATAACCCATTCTAATTCCCATTACCATTTTTAGCTGTTCCGTAATGTATAAAGGAGGGCCTCTTTTTATCACCATTACATTGCGTTTTACGGCGCTTGCATTATTGTCGCGTGAATTAACGAGAAGTAAAAAAATATACGGCATAATAGTCAAACCGAGGAGAAAAAATGCAGCAATGCCCCTGCATTCTGGGGCGGCGTCTGCTGTTTAGTACCTCCTGAATTGTATAGTCAGCTGTATAGTATGTTTTTAAATTTTGCATTTATGATATATTTAACTCTGAAGCAATCTTTGCTTAATCATACCCATATCTTTATTATCATTAGAGAATAGTTACTCGGATATCCCATTCCGTGAAAAAAGATATATTTTACTTATTTTTTCGAGGAAAGGGGTCCAAAATTAATGTAATTTCTCAATTTAATGTCGCAAATTGAAATTTAATTACAAACTGAAAAAAATGTTGACGGTTCTATATTCTTTCTTTTTCGTTTTTATTTGACTTCTAAAAATGGAATGGACGTTTCACGAAGTGCGAGATGATATATTCATCGCCGAATACATTTCTCCTTTTATCTTCCATTTATCTTAATTTCAGCCCTGTCAAACTTATGATGTAATGGGTCATCAATTTTTAGAGCTTTATGTAGACAGATAAGGTTCATTCCAGAAGTTCATTTATGATGAAAGGAAAGAAAAAGCGAAATAGGGAAGAAAAAACAATAGTATTTGAGAGAGAGAGAGAAATGATCGAAATGGAAAAGAAGAAAAATGGAAATTCGGAACAAAGATAATAGTGGGAAAAGGACGGAAGAGGTGACTTTTATATTTGGCTTCAGATTTTTTAATAAAGGGCAATCGTGATGGGAAAAATTGGCAGATAGGTAATTAGATACTTTTAAGGCAGACTCCATTGCAAATGCCAAAATAAATTACGCTGCTCTAATGATTGGGCTGAAGAAGTGTATACTTTTAGCATTTGGCAATGTTCTTGAGTTTTTGTTTCGTCCCTCGCTGTCCGTTAAATAAATTACGCGATTTAAGGACGGAAGTTTTGACTCACCTAAATCATTTCGTTTAAGGTGGGTGGCTATGATTAACGATATATTAAATAAGAGACCTATACTTTAATTCTTGAATAATATAAAAACTAGGTTTCGTTTATTCATTACAGAATTATCGAGCTCGCCTTATAACTGAAAACAAATTCAAGCACATAAGAGTCAAAAATTGAAAATTCGATCACTTATCCAATAGCCATAATAAGGTTAAAATACGTTTAGTTTTTCACAAACTTGTTATGAGTATTGTAGATACCTATGTGTTTATTCATGAATAGGTTTCGTTTAATTTTAATTCGTGTTTGTATATCGCAAAGCCACAGATAAAACAGGCTTTGTCCTAAATATGCTTTGAGACGTGTTTCGAGGTTACTGAATATCATAAAAACTAAGCTTGCCTTATTTTAATGTACGTATTTTACAACATCGTAAAAAAGACAAAACATCGATCCAAATATAACTGCTATCAATCTTCAGCTTCACTCCCCTTTGTTTTTACCAGTCAGCTACGCCTTTGTCTGCGATAGATCATAATGTAGGTCTTACTCTGGAGTTCGTTAACACCTCTATGAGCACCGCTTATTCCAGAAGGCAGAACAGTCGAATGTGGGGCACGGAGCTCTTTGTTCCTAATCTCTTGCAGCTAGCGAACATCTGCGTCTCATAAAAAGACACCCTCTATCTTTACGTCATGCGTTAAACTCTCAATAGGTTTATAGTGCAAAATTCGGTCGTATTAAAAAATTATGCCGCCTTTTCCATTTCCCTTTCACTCGGAGCATTTATTGCTATGGCCGGGCGGACGCTGTAGCACCAACGGGTATCATCGCGCATCTGAAACGCCACTCGCGCACGGTAAAGGAAAAGCGTGTACTCGAATTACTTCCCATTTTATTGCTCAGCTCTTCTTCCCGTGTAAACTTTAAGTGCAACGGCTGGGCCATCTGTTCGAGAACATAAACGGGCCTGTCACGTGGTCTCGAGTCTTGTTTTCGAGTTTGCTCGGACGTCGAAGCGGGATAGCGCGGGTTATCGGTGTGTACTGCGACCTACTTCGGAGCCGCTGCTCCAGTTTTTACGTCCTTGCTGTTGGTCCACTACGACAAAGATGACTTCGAGGGGGGGAGGGGGAGGTAGCCTAAAATCCTTCGAAATAATAAATGCAAAAATCGTTAAATGGGTGGGCGGCTTCTCCACATCTGAATTTTTAGGCGTTCTTTACCAGCGAAGCGATAGTTGTGGAACGCCTTATAGGCGCGTCTCCTTCGTCCGTCCGCATGTTTAATCTCCGATACTAGAGGGTAGATTTTAATTAAATGGTGTGTTAGTGACCCTTATTAAATTTATCGCTGAATCGCGATTTCGAACTGCAACCGTCAATTGGAATTTTCACTTTATAGAACCACTTAAATAAACTTTTACTCGTATCTCGTTCAATGGCACCCGTCAAGCAACAATTAAATACGATAGTTTTTTCTTCCTAGATCTTATATGAACTGTAAGCCATCGTTTTAAAGATTTATGCGGATAGAAAACAAGATTTGACACAAAAAATTCTTCGAGACCACGTAACTACGACTTCTAGTTTTGGAGATAAAAATTCTATAAAATCCCTAACAAAACATCGTATATTTTTACATCGGTTGATACGACGATTCTATGGACAAACAACAATTAAAATACCATATTTTTTCTCACGAGCTCTTATATGACCTTTAAGATAAATTTATAAAATAATTCTAAAAGACCGCAAAGAAGTCCGCGAGACCACATAATTACGACTTATGGTGTCTGAGATAAAAATTCAAGAACCGCCCAATCTTTTGATACCGTTTCCCATAAAACCGCATTTTAAATCTCTGTTTATTCCATTGATGGAGTATACTTTCCATTCCTGTTATTCCGTTTCAGATCCTCGTAGGTAACAATTTCTGCCGTTGAGTTTAATCCGCGATAGAAATCGGTTGTTATTTCGTTCATCGTGTAGTTAGCTCGTAAACAATACTTAAAGACTTTTTACGGCGAGTAATTTAAGATTTACTTGGACGAGAACGTGCGGCCACAGCACGACTGGGAAGCAGGCAAGTTAACCACTTTTCTACCAGCGCCGAGTTCAACAGATTTGTGAGAGATGGATTTCGAGATAGTGCATGAATATTCCGAGCATAAGGTAGTGTTTTCTCCACATCTAATCTCTGATATGTCGATGCACCTATCGTTAACGCGTCTCAAACTGATGAAAAAAAGCATTTTATCCATTAATCACAGGTTCGCCTAGGTTTAGGAAAAAGGAAAAAGAAAAAGAAGCGCGCGGAGTAGCAAAAATGACCGGAATTTTAGATGCGGATCCGTAATATTTAAGTGATGGATGACCGCGTTCTCTCTTTAAATTCGCGCTACTTCGGATATTCTCGAAGAGTTTGCACTCCGCCGCATTCTCATCTGAAAAAGGTAAATCCACTTTTATTATCGGCTTTTTTCCGCGTGACCTTATTTTTTTGGGTCGTGTTTTGCGGAATGCATTTCGCCTCGGTAAACAAAAAAATTCCGCTTAAACCTTAAATATTTCGCCGGAATTCCCCTTACGGCCATCTGGAGTTGTTTTCCTAGTCATCGCATTCCTCTCTTACTGACGGGCGTCCATCCTCTCCCTGGCCCCGTCAATTCCACGCCGTCGCCGTTCCATCCATCTTTTAAAGGATATCTCTTTTTCTCCTACTCTCTCTCACCTCCTCATCACCTCCGTAGGCATTCCTATTTTCATCCTGAACCCCTCCGAGGTCACGCGAACGGAACAAGGAAAAATTGATCACCCTGCACTATATTAAGGATTGATGATACGAAAATAGTTTCACGTGTAGGTTGTTCGTCGACCGAAAATGGCGGTCGTTCTGGACTTAGGTATCCTAGCATCCTACGACGTAAGAACAGCATTGTTCATTTCTGAGAGGGGCTCAAATTTTAACGAATCCGCTTTCCTTTTAAGGTTGTCGTTTTTTTCCCCTTCCAGAGAAACACGGCTTTTAAGGGTACCTTGACCTGAATAGAATTCCTGGTTGGATGGAAGTTGCTTTGTGTTGTATCTTAGTTTCCTGAACTTACTGCGTTTATCTCTACAAATGGCACAATGGTCGTATCGTTGCGTAACTCCATTGTAAAAAGAATGCTTTTACGAACAAAGTGCCTCCACATAATCACTTGATTTAATTGTTAACAAAAATAAAAGGTCAAGTTTGCATTGGTAACAACTTTAAAAACATCGGATTTCATTTCTTTCTTGCATTGTATTTTAACATGAACTTTTATAAAATGTCTAATATTGCTGCGAGACACTTTTTTTAATTCGTAAGCAAAGAAACTCCTCCTTTAATGAGAACTTGTCTCTCATCTAGTTTCGCTCCGCAAAGTTTTCGCAACTACATATTCGTTTGTGTTTCTCTTATTCTAGCGCACCTTTAACAGATCCAAAGACATAAATATCCTCTTCTGTCGTCCGAGCTAACAAGGTTCCCGAATCCGTCCCTCCTCTTCAACGGCTCTTGATTCGCCCAGGACCTCTTTTTTTATTCTTTATGGATCAATTTAGCGATCGCTTCAGTCTCATCGGAAACGTCGAGTCCTTCAGAACCCAAGCCGACCTCGTCCTACCCTCTCCCTGCTCACCTCCTTCCCTTCCCATGCTCACCCCGTCTTCCTCCCCAGAATAATCGCCGCGTCAGATTTTCCGTCCCGCGGCCCTTCGTCGTCCCTTTTACGGTCCCTTTTTACCCCCTCAGGTACGCGTCACTGTCGGTCCCTCTTCCCCAATTCCCCTCGTACGAGAAAATCCGACCGGTTCCATATCTTCCATTCTCGCTTTTAATAGGATTACGATTTCCTCTTAGCCTCTCTTTGCTCCCTATCCTCCTCCTCCTCCCAACCCTCCCACCTCAATTACCCTTTCGCTCTTGCCTCCATTTCCTCCGTCCTTTTCGCGAGTTGTTGTCATCGGTCGGTGTCTTCCAAAACACCAGCGCCGTCGCCGGGAGTTTTAGGAAGGTTTATTTGTGTTACCTATACCTGAAATCAGGGTTCGGATTATTTTTTTTTCTCTATATCCCGGCATCTTGCGTTGATTGTTTTCAGTTTCTGTAATATATTTGTGGCTATTAGTATATTGTTTGTGAAACAATTTTTGTCTCGCCCTTTTTTTAATGCGGCCCTTACTTAATTCCGTGCCATCCGTTTTGATACGGATACATTCCCCTATTCTATCTTTCTAATCCTCCGCATTTAGTGTTTCTGGGGTTCGAATTTGTGTATTCTCTCTTCGGATTTTCACTCTTCTTATCCGTATTCCCTCTGAAATCACTTCGTTGTCCCCAGAATCAGCATCTCGCTCACAATCGGATCATTTTACACCACCCTGACTTGATTACGTCAGTAAGACATAGTCCGTGAGACTCTTCCAATTAAATTTCCTATTCTCGGTTCTGGTTTGGTTCGCGAATAAACCCCCAATCAACCGCTAATCAAGGTAACTAGAATCGAGTTTTCGACGTTCACCTTCCCCCGCAGGCGGTCCGCGTAGGCTTCATTTGCAACACTGATACCCAAAAATACGTATTTCGCTGAAAGCGAATCTTTTGAGGTATTCGCCTCGTACGTTTATATATTCTGAGTATACTCCATGGCAAAAATAACTCCAACATAAAAAAGTTGTATTATTTTAATTAAAGAAGTTGGATGGCAGACTAGATTACGTTCTGTATCTATTTTACTTAGCATATGTATGTGTCTGATTTATTTTACGGCTGGTGTTCGAAGGGCGGCATTAGCCAGAATTTGTGTCTGAAATAATAAGCGTTTAACAAACATTCCAGGCACTACATGGATAATGTATCTAAAAATGTTCAAAGAAAAGAGCCGAAATTTGCAACTGAAACTTATTTTTAGAAAACTACCCAAACCGGTTCTCCAAGTTCATTTTATTGCGACGAAGCATTGTATTTAATGCACCTCTAGAATAGTATTTTTATCGCATGCGGATTGTATTTGAGCCAGCTCGGGTATCAATCATAACAGTCGGCAAGAGGCGCTTTTTTCAGTAATACCGTTTCCTAGCAACAACTGCTGTAGATGTTCACAAAAAATTCCGTGCTGAAAATGCCCAGCGGAAGTAGTAAACAAACTTCCTGTTGCACCTGGTGGATCGCGTTATTATAACGCGTGCAATGCGAACTGAGAGTACCAGCGCAGTGCTCTTATAAGCTTTTAAACGCCAACGGTGTGCGAGAAATGGTCGGCAATTACGATTTATTCCGTCCTTGAAAGATGTAGTTCTCTTATGTTCATCAGTTTCGGCAAAGACTGAATATTTTTATTTAATGTGTACTTGTAATATTATCAAACAAATCATTAGAGGAAACGCGAAATTAATATTTCGCGTGCATTTTGAAAGACCACCACCTAGTTTAGCAATTTCTCAATGTTTATTTTTTTAACGTTTTTACATTTTAGATGTTAAATTTTTAATTTTTCGTATGGGAAATATTTAGAGAAATTGTTGGGATCGTAAAATAAGTCTAATTAGAGATTTCGATGACTATGCACGTTATAGGTGCTCTTGAGTCTGAAAAAGTTGTTTATGCAATTCCGTCTGTCTGTAGTCTGTCGTCTGTGCGCGGATTTAGGTTTAACATAATCGGAATAAATCACGCAGTTGCGTATTCTTGTCGATTTTTGCAAAACTTCGATTTACTCAGAAATGATTGAATGAATTTTGGTTTGAATTGGTCCAGTTACAGAGACTAACTTCATAAATATATATATATATATAATATAAGTTAAATTACTCAAAAATAAATTCATGTCGTCCAATGTCATTTTTAACACATCAAGGTTTCCGCACAGCTACCTTCGAGCTCTCCCCACTAACAGGAACTACGAGCCAAACTGTGTGTGATTACATATTAATTTAACCTACGAGGTGATTCTGCAGAGAAGAAGCGTATAGATATGAGAAAGTTTAAGAGGTGTATTTTTCACGGAATTTAATCTCTACTTAGCTAAATTTGGTAATATTAAAAAGAACGAAAAAACTTTAATACTAGGATCCATGGGTTTATTTAAGGTTTTATTAGGTTCGACGGAGCCCGTCATCATCAGGAGTTACGGCTCACTCGATTAATTAAAAATAAATTCATTTTTAATAACTTTTTTAAGTGCCTCATTATTTTCTTGTTCAAAGGAAAAAAGCTTTTCAACGATGATTAATGAAGTCTTCGTCTTATTTAAGTTTGCCTCACCAAAAATTAAAATATTTTTACACCGTTTTTCATTTTAAGGAAAGTCAGTTTCTAACTTGCTTTGATGCGATCTTTCTATGACTAATAGATAATGTCTTAATTTTAAAAAATCTTGGAATGTCGCCTGCAGCTGATTATCGCACATAGGAAACGAATTCTATCTTCTTTAAACATGATCTGAATCAAGTCATTCGTTTTTCCTTCGGACTAACAAAGACGTTTTTTATAAAATTAAGAATTTTTCTCTATTTTCGTTGTTTTCATTATATATATATATATATAATTTTTATCTGTTTTTCATAGATGTTGTGTAAATTCACAGAAGGCTACAGATTAACTTTCAATTTTTTTCTCGTTATCTCTCATCAAACTTTCTTTGCCTTAATTTTTAATAAAATTGAACGCTGACAAAAGTTTCTGGCAGCGTATATTTGTCTTTATAAAGTTTAATCCCTTTGATTCGTTCGCTCTTCATAACTCTTCCAACTAAATTAATATAGCTGACGTATTTTTAGCGCGTTTTATTTTATAAACTCGCTAATGTTTTCGCTCAGTCTGTCCGTCTGCGCAATCAATTAAATTAAAATAACAACTAAACGGCAAGAGATATAAGACTGAAATTTGCAGGGTGTATGTGATGTATAATGCCATTTATTACGATGCCAAAGAATTATTTTGGGAAAATCGGTGGGCGGCGGGGGGTGGCTTTACAACTTTAAAACTAAGTCTGAGCAAATGGTTTAGATAGAAAGTTAAAATTTGGCATTATTTGTGTGACCTGTAATGCCATTTATAACATTGCAGAAGAAACCTTTTTTGAAAATCGGTTGGCGGCAGGGGATGCCTTCAAAATTTTCAAATTAAGATTCGGAGCAAATGGTTATAGATAGAAAGCTCAGTTGTTCAAATTAATTATCGAATAAAGTACTTTGTCATATAATTGCTAAATTTATAGGGAATTTATAAATTAACCTCAGTAAATAAAGCGCGCTTTTTCATATTGCGTCAGCGAATGAAGTTCCCATTTTTGTCTATTCTCGCGAATTTACCAGATAAATTACCGTAAAAAATAATTCTGCGATAAAATATCTGTAATTGCACCAGATATAAAGATGTTTGCTTGAATTTTTTGACCAAAGGTTTTTTAATTTCTTAAAAAATTCTAGTGGAAACGATCCAGGAAAATTAAAAGAACATTCGGTAATTTAAACTGGTGTAGTCATAGTCACGACCCAGGTTTGCATAAAATGCATCACTGTCAGGTAAAATGCTACATCGAATCCCGGTCCTGATTGTGAATAAATCAGTTAAAAATACTGAGCATTTTTTTATCTTTATATTGTGAAATACTTATGCAAAGTAGCATTTATATCCACCACGAATACTAAACCATACAAACATTTTATCATTTCACAGCGTGGATTGTTATTTTCACGAAAACGGTATTTTTATTAATGTTACTTTTCCTGTTTAATCTCGAACCGCACTTCTTTTTTGCGAGGAATTTTATTCGCATTCATGAATGCGGTTAAATTTGCGTTTTTGAAACTCTAATGATAAATACTGTGGAGCAGAAGGTGTGATGTCATATATTTGTTGCATATACGTGACTAGTGATATATAGCAACAAATAAAATTTCAGGGCATGCCATTGCAATATCCCTACTCTAAAATGAAGTAGATAAAGAGAAAATCAGTGTTTCATTGTTTTTCCATGTCTTATATATTCGCAGTGTTGCTAGTAGATGTACAGACACACCATTTATACTGAGACAGAAAATTATATTTAATTAAATATAAAAGGTCTAAAGAGAAGAAGAACACTCATCATAAAGTGTCATTAGTAAAAAAATGTTTACAGACGTGAAGTAATTATAATATTTATTGAGAAAATAAATTCAAGATACCATACTCTTACGTCCTGAGAATCTTGAGGCGGTATTTATGTATACCCAAGAAAAGATTATTGGTGATTTAGTATTTTCCTTGTTTAATAGATAAGTATTGCAGTTTTTATAGGGTACATGAGGTCAACTTCCTCCTTGATAAATAACTGGAAAGTTTAAAATGAAGGTTCGAAAGATGCTAATTTTATCCTGATATACCTACTCTAATATTATTCGATAATCGCGTTTCAGTCACACGATCGAATTGACTACGAATAATTGCTTGCTCCTTTCATTTAATCTTGTGGATGGACAGCTTTGCAAGGCCGTCTTTATTGTTTAATAGATCAAAGAGTATAAACACTACTTAATTTCTTTTACGTTGTTTCTTGTGAAATCGTACGATGTCTGTAACTTATTTCTATTATCAGTCTTTGATATGTTCGAGTGAGTAGGCTTTTTAGGTATTTTAATATTTTATGTTAATTAATACATAGAATCCTCAAAAAAGCGTAAGAGTTAGGTGTGAGTTTAGGTTATTATCGTAGTTTCGTGTGGTATTTTTTTCATTACAAAATTCCTAATTAAAAAATAATCCTCAGCTTGTCGTCGATTTCCCTACCAAATCTCTTTTTTAGGAGCAAGCACAACATGCACGCGCGGAAATAATCACAATTTTACGCGCACGCGATTTAAACAATTATTAACAGCATAAATTCCTTTCTATTCAGTCGTATTTGTTTAAATATACGAATCGTGGTAAAATTTATTCAAGCGAGCTCAAATTCCAATCGGGCGTCAATACTAAATTACCAATACTCCGTATTTTTTTAAGCATCCACAGTGACCCCGTTTTTCGTACTCACCCACATAGGCCCTCATTTCGTAGCTGGTTCCTATTGGTGCTCCGTTGTATTCCTTTGCCGGAACGAGTTGTACAGATGGCGGCGCCAGCGGTGTTACGTGTAGGGTAAATGGGTAGGCGTTGGCTCCCAGACGACGCAGCAAGGCTTCCTGAGGGCGTAAGAAAAAAAAGGGATGGAATGCTGGCAATATACTCGGACCACCCCAATGAGGCCGTCCTCGTACTATATTCTGTGACCTTTGAAGTTACCTACGTCAATAAATCTGGCCCAGTGCTAGAGCTTGCATCCATTCGTCCATCTCAAATCATCACAGATATTTCATGTTATTTGCGTTGTACGCCAGAATGTTTTTACTACCGAATGATAGTTTAGTTTTAAAAAATTAAGACCGAGAATTGCTCACTTAGTTATCAAGTCTCTTTCTGGGATTATGTTTAGATTTGTATCCTCGATCTTATACACCCCGCAGTCCATTTTTTCATGCTTTGAAAAATCCACTTGATCCAGGGCATCGAACCGAAACTGAACCGAAAACCGAAACCGAAAAAACCGTTATTTTAGCTGGAGTGAAACCGAATCCGAACCGAAAAAATATTTTTCTGAACCCGAACCTAAACCGAAAACCGTTATTTATTTCGTTCCATTTTTTCGGTTCGCATATACGGTGGGAGCGAAAGAAGAGGTTTTCTTCTTGCTTTAACATGAGTCTTTTTTGAAAGCCTCAATGACTACGAGGTTTGTGGATTTTTATTATTTCAATGTTAGATTTCTGTTTTGAAGCTACCTGTAGGCTGTTTCCGACTGATATTTGACAGAACTATTATAAAAATTATAGTGAATTGCACGAATATTCAAACTGAAAAAGTAAAGCAAAAGGTCATGATGTGGAAAACGGTTTTTCCTCTCGTGTATAATTATTATTTGTTTTCTATTGTGAGATTACCGATTTCTTTAATTGAACTGACGTTTTTATAAGTATATTACCAAAAACTGTCAACTGACTCATAGATTGACATCCGAAAATATTCATTTAGACTTTTTCTTTTCGAAATAGATAAATAGTGAAAAATCATGTGGAACTTCTCAAAATCCACTTATAAATGATTATAAATAGAACAAAATAAATAATTTATTAAATTATAGTAATAATTTTTTTATAAAAAAATCTGTGGGGTGTCAGGAGCACCCCACGCGAGTACTGGCCGTTGAAAAATTAACGCGAATACCGCAGGGTTAAACGAGGCTAGTGGAAAGGAACTTAGTGATTTTTTTAAGAAAGCCTCTAATAATCTTGGTACCCTCCGCCTGAGCCTACCTTGTGGAGTGTTCCGAGTAAAAATGTTTCACGATTCTTAATTTGGATTTTACTTAAAGTTGGAGGTTATTGCCCCCATAAACTTTCATTCCTTCTCCATATGCATTGAACGCTAACATTCTGGTAGTCTTTCTCTAAAACTTATCCAGGAAGGATCGCTCCGCAGGCGTGCTTTTGAGATATTCTTACTTCTGTTAAATGTTACTTTGTATACATATTTGTCTTCTTAAGAAAATTTATGTAATTACATATTGCATGGTATTTGTAATATTAACATCTAAATTATTGTACTTCAAAAATAGGTCAGTATCTCTTCTTTGATCAACTCTCTACGAATTACATTCTACATACAAATGTGAATTAATATTATATTGGAATGTGGAATATAGGAATTATAAAATCAAATAAATGTTGAGTTTTGACAGAATAACAATGGTTTTACATCAAATTAAAGACTTAAAAAATAAATAACATTTTTAATCGCTATTATACGCGCTAAAAAGGAAAAAATAAATATTAAATTCCTATAGAATAGTATTAGACAAAGTAGTATAAAATTGAATAAAGAAAAATGTAAGAAGGGAATTCATGCAATGTTTTATTTATTTAATAAGTTCAAAAACAGCACTCAGGCCTATTACATTGAACATTACAACCAATAAATAATAAATGCATCTAAAAATATATATAAAACAGTCAAATAAAACAATAAGGAGTTCACTGGAAAACATCAGTATGAGGATCTTGCATCAGAGTTTGGTTATATAAGTTTGGGAGGCGGAAAATTAAGGAGCGTTTTGTGGTTGAGAGCCGAGGAGTGCGGCAGTGAAATAAATCATGTAATCTGGTACTTCTAGGGGGAATACGGAGGGGGTAATTGAAGAGGAGTTCGGGAGTTCTATATTTTCCATTTACAATGTTACGGAAAAACTTTAGGTCAATTGCCTGTCTACGATCGGTCAAAGGTAGTAAACCAAGAGTGTGGAGAATGTGGGAAGAGGACGCATTACGAAGAGAAGGAACTCGCTGGCGGATAATGTGATGGAAGAAATTTAGGGGCCTTTCAAGGTGATTAGGATTTGATTGGGAAGCTGAGGACCAAATGGGTGAGCAATATTCTAAGATTGGGAGAACACAACTAACAAAGAATGTGCGTAGAGAGAAAACATCCGTAATTTCGGCGAAACGATAGATGAGGCCCAACATAGACATGGCACGAGAAGTGACTTTCCTAATATGGGTAACAAATAATAGCTTCTGGTCAAAAATTACACCAAGATCCTTTTGTGTTGTAACTAAGGGGATTGTTATGTCAAGAATTTTGTATTGGTTTATAATTGGTTGCTTACGTAAGGTGAAGGTAAGAGCGGTGCATTTGGAGGGATTGATTCTAAGACGCCTGGTTTTAGTCCAGTCAGAGAGGCGGATTAGGGCAGCTTGGAGAATATCAGAGTCGGCTGGGGAATTGATCTGTTTGAATAATTTGCAGTCATCTGCAAAGAGTAGTATCCCGCAGGGTTGTGCAATTATATCCACTAAGTCGTCTATGAAAAGGATGAAGAGAAGGGGGCCTAAGACACTACCTTGAGGCACACCGGAAGTGACAGGAGCAAGAGAAGATAGGTAGCCGTCGATAACTACACGCTGACTTCTGTTTGACAGGAAAGAAGAAATGAGGGAGAGAAAGAGATGATGGGCATTAAAGCGATGGGAGATTTTGTGAAGAAGGAGAGAATGGTCAACGGTGTCAAAGGCTTTGGCGAAATCGATGTAACACACGTTCAGTTGAGAAGAATTTTCATATGTGTGCGTGATATTATTCATGTGCACGGAAAGGTTGGTTAGAGTTGAGGAGTCCGGAAGAAAACCATGTTGTTGCGTGGAAATATAGGGAAGAGTGAAAGCGAGGAGCCGATTATGAATAATTTTTTCACAAACGATTGATAGGTTGGAAAGAAAAGGTATGGGTCTATAATTTTCCACCTGAAATCTACTGCTATTTTTGTGAATAGGGATGACGTTGGCTATTTTCCACTGTTGGGGAAAGACTCCCGTGGTGAAGCAGCGGTTGAGAAGCATAGAAAGAGGTATCGAGAGCTGAGAAGCGGTTTGCAGAAATTCCGCTGCGATACCATCGGGTCCGTTGGCTTTCTTGGAAGGGAGGGCAGAGAGGAGCTGGTGCACTTCGCCGGGGGTGGTGACAATGGAAGATAGACAATGGGAACATTTAGGGTACAGAGGAGTGGGAGGAGTAGGGGAGGGAGGTGAAAAATTTGATCTGAAAAACTCGTTAAAAGTTTCAGGCCTAGCACTACCAGAAAAGACGGAATCATGATAGTACACTGAACTAGGAATTCGTCCACCTTTTCTTCGACAATTTATTATATTCCAGAATGATTTATTGTTGAAATTGATTTCTGAGCACGCACTATCAATGTAGTCTTTGTAGTCACGCTTCAGTAAAAAAATTAACGTGCCGTCGGTGATAGGCAAAAGTTCGTTTACTGTGAGGATTGGGAAACGATTTCATTAGCTTCCAACAAGCCTTCTTATTTTACTATTCGTTACATGGTGGGAGCGGATGTTTGCGCGATGTTACGTGCGGATATATATTTTTGTCTTCTTGGCTTGCGATAGTTAAGACGTATTTGGTTTAAATAAATAATAACATTAAATAATAAAGATTATTTAGGAATTCTATTGAAATTTTCTCCAAAAAAATTCAGTCGGAACGAAAAAAACCGGTTCGAACCAGTTCAATGGTGGTTGCTGGAGCGAAACCGGAACCGAACCGAAATTTTTTGTTTTGTGTGAACCGGAACGTAAACCGGAGCGAAAAAAAATTCGGTTCAATGCCCTGCTTGATCTCAATTTTATAGATTTATTTTATTTTTCTTGATTTTAATGGATGGCAGATTTTTCATTATCACCCGTTCAAGAAATTATTTATTTAGTTTGATTTCTTACACATATAAGATCTAAATATTATTAAATTAACTATGTAAACTTGGACACATTTATGTGGGCTTTAAAAGAATTTTTAGGATTACTGAAGTTATTATATGAGTTTATATTGGCAGAAATACATTGATGTACAATTTTTCTTCTTCATTTTTATTTATACTTTGACACTAAGGTCAAGTTCATTCTAGTCTTTGAAATTTCATTGCGAGAAGCATCAATCTTAGAATGACTGATTTAGTCAACGATTATTATTTTCATCCAAATAGGGATATCGTTATCCAATGCACGAATCTCTGTTCAGAATGTGAATGATAATTAATTGAACAATTGTTAAAAAAAATGCGTCTTGATCGTATATTTCCTATCTTTTAAAACCCGATACTTCTTTTCCAGAAATAAGTCGTGGAAGTGTTTTTTCATTCAAAATACTGGGGAAGCAGCCTTTTCCCTTTCATTCGTCATCCTCGCGCAAACTTTTCCCATTTATTTTATTCTTTGCTCCGCACTGTTTATGCAGACCGTATATCCTGGGGAAGTTATCTAAAGGGACATTTTTTGCGCAGTATGGCTTTTTCACTTACCCCAAAAGTTTTTTGAACTATCATCCGAACCCCGTCATGCAGTGTTGCCTCAACCTTTTTCCTCTCATTTTTTTAAAAGCTTTGCATGTCGCTGATTGCTTACATCAATTGACTCTAGGCTTCAATGGCTAATTAGTCAACCTTCTTATTCGAATTTCTAGGGAGTCACATGATGTTAAAAAAAAACCTCCCGAACATTTTATCCCCTTACATTTAGCATTCCTTTCTCTGTCTTTCCTACAGTATCTCTAAAATACATTCAAGGACAACATCATGTGAATTAACACACGACTCACATGAGTGAAAATATAATAGACATAACAAAGAGACAAAAGTGAATGTTTACTATACTGCTGTTTATGAATTCACTTTTATTATAAAAATGTGGAATCAATAAATATGCTCTTATTATGGCAACTATTTTTCATTGCTAATCCGGCAATTTCAATTTCCTTTATAAAAGGACCGTTTTATTTTCGTTGACTGAAATTGAAGGCGTTTTATCGATATTTTGAGAGAAAGGTATAAACGGTAGCGTCATCAGCGTTTTATACTTATCCCTGCTCCTTACTTTTTGGTGTAAATATATGATATGGGCTATATAACTCAGGTTTATTCTCGGAACGAAATTTATAACGCTTCCCTTAAGGAGCACCTTCCATCGATTTCCCCTCAATTCTCATCCAATCTATTTTTACGAGTTTTGGAGATATTTTATAACTATGGGAAAATTTCGTGGCGGACGTTTTTTTTACCGATTATTCCCCCTTTTAGGACTGAAACACTACGAACTTGAATGTAAACTATTTTCAAATTTCAGTACGACCAGCCACTTTGTCATAAGGGTGATGGTAGAAGCTTATTGGTTTGAAGAAATTCAGTATATCTTCCGTTCCAGCTTCAAATAGTTGCAAATATTACTCCGTGATATAAAGATATTTTTAGGTCAATTGTCTTGAGTTTCATAAATCAAATTTTTGCTGAATTTTATTTATTTATTATTTTGATTAACCTATAGCTATAAAATGCGGCAGTACCATTGAACTTGTTTTATTTCTCATCGTGAATACTACGAGCATTTCTAAGATAGTAATACTATATTAGACTATACAATTGTGGAAAATTATGTAACATTTATATTTCCTTTTTGCATGGATAGTTTCTTAATAAAATTATCGTTATTTCAGATTCTTTAACTCATCAAAACTCTTACAAAATTTGATTCAATGAAGCCATTCAGAGGTGATTAGTATTATTTCCATTCTTTGAAAGAAAATGAATTGCTTAATAATACCATTTCTATCATCCGTGTTTGTCACTGCTGTAGTGAGCGTGACCGCTTCGTTTGTATGGGAAATAATACCAACTGCAAACACCAATGCATCCCGAATACATAATGGTAAATGCCGAAACACTATGCTGCACAGTCACGCATACTCACCTGAAGAGGAGTCATCGTCCGTGGAGTGGCGTGTGGATGCGGCGGATAGAGCTGACCAAGGGCCATGATTGCCTCGTTGCAGAACTTTAGGCCCATAACCTCCTCGTCCTCCCTTCCGTAGCGGAATGTCAAGGTCACCTGCCCGTAAACCTGCGGATGACATTATAATGGAAATTAGAATTTCATTCCCGTGGAACAGCATGTAAATGGAGCTGAAGTCCATTCGTGATTAATGTGCGTGCGAGAGTGACGGTGCGTGGTCTTTGGAATGTGTGGAAACCAGAAAAATGGCGAATGGAATGAAGAATACTATACTCGGAAAATAAAGGGAAGCACTATAGCCAGTGCAGTACTTGATAATCTCGCGGGACGGGTGAGGGGGGAGGGAGAGGAGGAAACAACGTATCCGGTACACTACTGACTATAGCTTACAAAAAAATTCCTTCCCTAAATATAAATGACATTTACATGCTAAATTGGGTAACGGTAATTTGCTTGCACACTCGAAATAGGGGGTGAAGGATAAAGAATTGAAAGTCGTTAACCAGTTATAAATATTCTAAACTTCTAGAGAAATCCTTTTGCAAGAAAACTCCCGAAGAAAATAGACTAGGAAAGGTCACTATGGCATTAAAGCAAGATCGATATGCTTCCCGTTAACAGAAGCACATGGCGAAGGGTTCGTTCGTTCTTAATCTTCTCAAAACGTTAAAGGATCTCAAGCAATATGTTGAAAATTTCAAGCGTGAAGTTTAATATATTCAAAGACAACTTCCAATGACGTCAGAAGAATTTTAGAAATAAATTTCGACACATTAAGCTGGCAGAACCGACATTTTTCAGAGAACAGCAATAAATTCTCAAAACGATACGTGTACCCATAAGAGCTCTAATATAAGAAGAGTTTTTATGATATAAAACAACTCTAATAATTGAGAGAAACTCGTTATATTCAATTATTACAGGGCGACGAATCATAACGATAATTTTTCAATGGCGAGGGAGTCATGTAGGAGAATATGAAAGATTCACAAATGTGATATTCATGAATACTTTCTATGAAACGTATTAAATTCAAAATTGAGAAGCATTAATATAAAACCATAGCGTTGTACTGGAAAGAAATCCACAGGGATGTTATGCTATAAGCAGAATTTCTGCGTAATGTTCTTTACCTCGAAGAATGTTCTTTAAGGATTCAATATTATTTCAAACTATCCAAACACCAAGGAAAATTTCCACGCAGTTGCGCTTTTTCATACTACACCAAAACATCGAACGGTGTTGGGTAAACTTCCCCATCTTTGCTTAATAAACGCTAAGAATCGCGTGGAATGTTGAAGGATAGCCGAGTTTCCAGATCACAGTCGTAATTAGCCCTTGATCATCTTCTGTTTTTTTTGCTTCATCGTTAAGCAATCCGAGAGCTCCCAAATAGCGCAATATGAGTTTATTTTTCAGCGCCGTGGTCGGTGGACGGATGAGAGAGAGATAGGGAGTGATCCCTCAAAAACGTTCTCTTAGCTGCGAAGAGGAAGATGAGCATCCGCCTACGCTTTTTTCGATCTTTTTTCGCTTATTCGATCCAAAGATAACTCTCTAGCTGCACTGCGATCCGAGAGCTATAAATTTCTGCTTGAGAAGCTAGCGGCATGGAAGAAGATGTTTGTTTTCTTTAATACTAAGCCGTTGTCCTTCAAGAATGGGGAACTCGTTGCGCGAAGTGCCCATGAAATAACTACGCGTTCTCCAGAAGATACATTTATAGCCATAAGGAGCAGATTTTTTCCCACGGGTGTTTGGAGTAGTGTCCAAGGATGTCAATATTTTTGCTGCTCCAACGTGAGAAGTGAACTCTTGGCAGCCATTAACAAGATGGCCGGAAGTATTTGCGGTATGCTCTCGAAATGCAAGCTCAAGGATATCCGCTCGTCTGTCTTAAAAAAGAAACAATCCTAATACAACTACCGTAAGGATGGTTAGTTGTGCTTCAAATAAAACGTTTATGATATCATACTGATTTTCATTAAAATTCAATTATAATCCGTTTTTAAACTTAGGGATGATTTAGATATTATTTCTTTCAGTTTTGTTTTCGAATGCCGTCAGCCTTGAATCTTTCAGGACTGATTAATTAAGGTTGGCAACTCGCATATTATAGCGTATCCTTTGAGTTTTATTGGATATACCGTATCCAGCCTCTTGACAACGAAAATATAGAAACTGAAAAATAATCTTTTCGCGAAAGACTTTTCGATCATTTTTTTCGAGAAACACTATTTTACAGAGACACATTCAATACGCCGATCTATTGGATTTGAAATGCATAAATTAATGTTTTATATTTAGTCTTTGCCTTATTATGTGATGATTTGTATTCTTGCATTAAAAGCGCTTATTTATTTTTATGATACATTTATGAGACTGCTGAAAGTGCCGGAAATTCTGCTTATCCACCGGCGATTTCAAACCGATTCAATCTCAGAATTCTTTTGTTCCTAATGTCACTCCCCGAGGTATCTATATTATTGTTTCCACGCGCCATTATGACTATGGCGAGATCATGCCCCCCACAAACGTATTGCCTCTTAAAGAAAGAAAACGCAAACAAAACGGAGTATTCTTTTATCCTGCCGTCATTTTTAACTCCTCGTTCCCTGCCAAATACCTTCTTGTCATATTTATCTCACTCTTCCCGGACGTATATTCTTCTTTTTGCATATCAGTCTCCCTCACCTTTCGGTGACGTCCCTAAAGTATGCTTAAAAGCATTTTCGCAAACTAAAAAGAATCAAAATAAATTGTATGCATAAGTTACGCGCATTAAATCACGGGTTGTATACACACCCAGAAGAAAGCAGCGTTCTTTTTTTGTTTTACTTCCTCTTGCCCCTTTATGTATAGACGAAAGCTTTAGTATAGTAGCGATTCCGACGCTGCCTGGAAAAAGGCAGAAGAAAAAAATCACGTCGAAAAAACGTTGGGGGAGATAATGTTTCACGGAAAAACGTTCCCCTTACCTTTTTTCCTCGTACCAATTCGAGCGTAAGGAAAGATAGGTAGGCAGTTACTCTTTGTTATTTGACAATAGACAGCCTCTTCTGCCATCTAACTCATTGTCAAGTACGAAATACAATGTGATACGCATGATAAAACAAAATACTCGCGAGTTGGAAAGGAAATATGTGGTTGTTTGTGAGGAATAACTGCGTAGAATGTAGTTACGTACAATATCTGATTGGAATTCTCAAACTTTCTGTATCCACGGAACCCTCATATTTAATTTTTCCCAGAACTTTATTGAAGAGGTGTTGTTAGGCAAATGGTACTCAATGGTACCCAATCAAGCTTTCGCGGAACGCTAGGGTTCCACGAAGTACCGCTTAAAAACGCCCACCTTAGGGGAAAAAATTCCACAGCAGGAAAATACCAACACAAGGGGAAGGGTTCGAAAAAACCTGCGAATAGGAAAGAGCGGAATGGGAATTGGAGGAGGAAGGATAATTCTAACACCTACGCATTTTCCATTCTCTGGCTGTTTATCCTCGCCAAGAGACGAAGAGCGAGCGAGTCAACCCCCATCCCCTGTAAGGCTCCTCCCCCTTGATCTTCTCCCCATGTTTCCACTTGCTTCACTCATTCCGTCACAGTTCCCTCCCCCTCTCACTCAAAGCTTTGACGGTGCGCACGACCTATATCCCTCGCCCTCACGAGTGTATGCTAGCGTGCGTGGGAGTGAGGTGGAGAAAGAGAGGAGTTGGTGGATGAGAGAATCGGAGAAGAGCTTCAAGCTTCATGTACTGCTCTCCTGCTTGTAAAAACGAATGGGTTAGCTGGAGCGCGTATCGATAAACGCCTGTTAAGGATGGGCGGAGAGAGGAGGCTATGCTTCGCACGAACCAGGCGTTTCAAGAGTACTCGCGGAATTCCCATCGAAACTTCGTTTTTGAGAGATCAAACGTCAGTTATGGGATGGAAGGTTTTTTTTTCTTTCCGATTCCGTAGTGCGTGGTGGGCATTCCCATCATAACGTTATAGATTCAGCCGAGAACGGTTAGTTTTTCGGGAGAATATGTTCTCGAAAACGTCGTTCCACGCTGATCGAAAATCCTTTCGATTGCTGAGGAGAAATTCTGATACTACGTGCACGTACATAATGGGAGTCAGCACATGACTCGTACGAGCAAATTCCGGACGATTTCTTCTGCGATTGACATTCGCGTGATGGTGCTTGCCATAGCTCTTATTTATGCACGTCATTTGCGCGTCTTTTTTTAGCAAATGTAGTCAATTTTCTTTATTTTGCACGATTATTCAGCTAAATATGCCTTGCTTTTGACTTAAAAACATATTTATACTTTTATATCCATTTTAAATGACATTATTTTGTTTTTATGTACGCAATAGTCTTGATTAATAACTGAAATGGTCCTAAGTTTGAAAATGTTTTTTTATAAAAATACTTCCTCGCAACTTATTCTGGCCATCGCATTCTTTATGAATGGTGAAAATCCCTTTCTATTTATATTAAGAGCTATTCCGAGTAAAGAAGCAAAAATAAACAAGAAATTGTTGCGTTTTCTCTCGCGTAGCCTTCTTGTTATTTTTTCACGTTGCAATAACACTGGCGGGAAACCGGAAGACAAGTGACGTCGGCACTTGTTCCCGGAGATGCTGCTTCCGACCTTTCTCTGGGAGTTGTTTGTTGTTCATTCTCAGAAAATCTCTCCTACGGCGTAATAAAGCTGTTCAGGCTGACTTTTCTCTAAACTTTAACAATAAAGTGCCCCATACACATGGTAAATTAGGTTTAAATCGCAGTATGCTATTTTTGCTCGCAGTTATCACTTTCAACGGCCTAGATTTCTTATCGTTAACTGCAGGAGTTAAAAATTTAACTCATCCAAATAAATACACCGTGCACACAAAAGCTTGTAATGTGAGGTCATATGTTATTGTTATTTATCGATATCTCGCAAGTAAACTAAAAGCATTTGTTTATTCTTGTCGAACATATAAAAACTAAAACAGAGTTAACTTTCATTTACGGTGTTTATCTTTGAACAAACATGTCAACGCATTTAGAGTATATAGAATATGTAAGAATAGAATGATCAAGTCTTTCACAAGTTAGGTCCAAATTATATTTTATAATTAACTCAGTTTGTATAACTTTATCTATAATTACAATAACATTTTATTTGAACGGAGGAATTATTATTTAAATTGGAAATAGTATTCTGATCGATAGAGATTTGTATGATGATTTTTTGTTCTATTTTAAAACTCCTCCTCGAGTGCATTTTCACTCATCGATACACGAAATATAACCGCGGAGTCGCTAGACAAAATAAATACCAACTTTACCTTCCTATCTTGCACGTAGTCTGGATCCACTAGGACAACCCCTTGCAATGAGTCAACGCCTTCCTCACGTACCACCAGGTCACGGCTGCTGACGTAAAGCGTGACTTTGTTGTTTGGCGAAGACTTCTTGAATACCCTGAAAATCAAAAAAGATTTTTTGTAGAACCACACATAACACACTAACATGCACCGCGTGCTTTATTTTTAGATCATATTTTTCTTGGTGGAAAGCCAGGAAATATTTCCAGGAGTTATTCTTGCTGGAACCAAGTGGTTCTCTTTAAAATTAACGACTCGTGCCCGCAAATTCCTTAGCTTCAAGATTGTTTGTTTTATCATTTGTTAAAACAACAAGTGTATTTAGAGTCTTAATTGTTTCAAAATGTTTTAAATGGACTCGTAAAAGTGAATATTTAAAAGGAGCAAACATATGAAGGGAAGCTCGAGTTTCCCAGTGTTGACGAAGTTTATTTACTCACTTCATTCGCCTCTTTTGGAATCAAAGATGAGTGTCATTGACCCGAATGAATCCATCGTCCAAATCTCCGAGATGAAATTTATTTTAAGTTCAAATACTAGCGAACGTTCTTATGCGCCCAACACGAGCATCTCGAGGCATAAATTTACATTTATTTATATTTTATCCTTAACTCAGCGCACCGCTCTAAAAAAACTGCTTCCTACATGTTATTTCTTATTTTGCTGGGATTCTAAGAACTTCATTTTCTTCTTCGCAAGTGTAATTAACAAGATGAATCGAGTCAGGATCTGTTTGATGACATTCCTATTGGTCATCTCTTTATTATTTTATTTTCTCTTTAAAATAAGGTCTTATTCCTGCCTAACTTTTCCCACTTCAAATTTAAAATACTGGTTACATTGATATTCTAATAGTAAATCCTACGAGACTCATTTTTGTTGTCATTCCAAAGCCATCATTTTCGCGTATTTAGCATAGTCGCGTCGATGCATTTTAACTTGGCAGATTATACGTTTGCTTCGTTTTGATAACGTGGTAGGTATCTGACCCAGATGTACTCTTTGTCCAACACAACTCAATTACAAGAAATATATGTTCGACTTACCAAATATAATCAATGTCCCTGTAGTTATTTCCATGTTCTATGATCAAATGGCGTTGATAAACGAATAATGGCTTAAATAACATTATAATTGTTAATTTTTATAAATGAAATGATGCAGAAATAGTTCAAAAGTGATTCTTTTGAATATTCTGTTATTGTTTTCATGCATAACATTACATAGTCTTGAATTTTCATTTTCGTTATGTTAAACTTATTTATCGAGCCGTGCCTTGATTGATTTTGAGCTTCTATAAAAATATTTTGCCTCATTCTGTAACGGAACGAAGTAAATCTAATACACCAGTCTAATTTAGGATTATTTAAGTATAGGTAACCTAATTGAAAAAGATTCGTAATATCGTGTTAATGCTGACAAATATTGAAAAATAGCCAAAGCTTCAGTCCAAACCCAATTCGTTGCGTTTTTCGTTGGCCTCGTGTGCTTCTTCGTCCGATTCTCTTAGATAAGGGGAAATATGAACGTCAAGCTCCATAAAATATCTATTAAATCATTTATGGCTTATAAAATGTAATCTCTGCTCTGAATAAACAGTAGAGTATAAATGCTCAAATATCGTTCTTATCGCCCATGGAGGCGTGCCAAACGGAACCCGTCCTCTAGTTTCATAAATGTTAACTCTCCCCCGCAGCTATTCATTTTCTCTTTTTTACTACCGGAGGATAGCGGTCATTTTTCGCCCCAAGTGATATCCACGGGCGGCGTTTTCGGATGATTTAAGCCCGCATGTTAAGGACCCAATAAAGATTAAATGTGGGACTGCGTTCTTCGCATGGGGAGAATGTAATCGCCATGCGAAACGAAAGTTAGACGGATTCCATTAAAATCACGAAATGAAAAACGAATGGACGATCGGTGCACTTACGGGTTTCTTTGGCGGACGTGAAGTGAAGAGATGAACGGTTTTTCGTGAATCTTGGTCAATATCAGGGATAAATAAGGAATGGTGTAATGTGTAATAACAAAAAAGTTCCAGCCGCTCGCCTGTTTCTGTGTTCTATTTACAAATAAGAAACCACCGGAATAGGATATCTAAAGCCAACTTTAAACGCTAACTAACTAATATTACGTTTCATATCACAGTTTTGAGTACTACATATTCCTGAACTTTAAGGGGAATCGACCTTAAAAAGTACAAGTAGCCAATTAAATTTGCCTCTAAAAGCATGGAAAACGCTTCATCGGGGATGGATGTCAGTCAGTAATTAGAATTACTCCGTAAATAAATGAAAGCATACGTTTTCATTTTCGTAATTTTAGAATTGATATTTATACAAGGATGATAAAAATGTAAGTAGTCTTCCGTATTTAATACTCCAGCAAAGTCGACGGAAAATTAGTGCATGCCATTCGGTTAGACCATATTAAAATAATATAATCAAAATCCAACGTTGGGGCTAAGGTGAATTTCAGGCTAAACCGTTCATGAAACCGGTATGTCTTAAAGTAGACCTAGAGCGATCAATATAATTGTGTTCGCTGTGGGAACCATTCATGAGAATTGCCATGAATGTGCTTGTTTTTCAATCCCATATGTTCCATCGCGGCTGAAAAACTTTTGATTTTATGGGTGGCGCGTATAACAACATGTACTTTTATTCTATTTAGTTATTCGTCTCTAGCAATTACCAAGGTCCGTGTTTTTGTTCTGTTATGATTGTCAATTAAGAAGCCTCTCAAGAAGATTATGACGGAGGGCCGTGGAATGAAATTCTGGCTGTATGTCATGTTTCCGTCGTAGGAACGCGTAAGATAGACGCACTTGGAAATAAAGGGTACTTAACCTTTCCGAATGAGCCATATAGAAACGAAAACTATACGACCCTGTAAACTTCGTTTTCTTTCAAGGAGATAATCCGCAATTCCTGTGCTTAGACGCGGTTTCATAACCTAAATTGCAATCACGATTGTGAATCAGTTTAAACAAGGATATGAGTTATAAAAAAATCGAGTGCTTTCCTAGAATATATAGAAACAAATCGTGCCATATTAATGCGGTTTTATTTTCAATGTAGTACATATATAAAAATATTGGCGATTTTAAGAAGGTATTAATATAAGTTCTCTATGAATCACCATCAGTCTTTTTGTGTTTTTTTATGTTATTACTATTAAATTTGACCAGGTGGAGGTTTTGCTTTACAATTATCTTTAAAATAATGACCACTTATTTATGACAAAATGCAGTATAATATCAGTCAATGGCCATTTGTATACGCGAATATCGTACTTCAGATTATATTTGGAATAGTATATGATTGTGAAACTTTTAAAATACATAGCGTACATCTTTGTAGAAAATAAATTAAACGATGACAAAATTTCTATATAAAAGTATTGCCCATCATTTTGTATATGTGAAGAAATTTCCATAAATATATGTTTTCAAGACCCCCTCCAACAAATGATGATTAAGGAATTTCATTGCGATATTGGTTTTAGTTTTCATGTTGGGGAGTTTCTCTCGTGACACGTATGTGTCCTTATGAAGTATGTCGATGATTTTGGACAGTTCAAACTTTTTTTGGCAATTTGCACATTTTGATAATTAAAACCTCAAATTATAATGCCGCCCATCGTCATTTTTCCCGAGGCAATGATGGATAAGGAGAAAAAAGTGCGAAAAATTTTGCGACTCTCTCAAAACGTAGCGGGAAAAAACCTTCCCTGTAAGATTGAGAGAACAGGATGTAGACAGCCCAAAACGTAACAAACCGGCCTCGGAGATGAATTGATACGCGAGAGGACGGCTCTTTTCCAGACTGCTCGAATATAAACTCCAGTGATTGATTATGACGGGGCCGAAAGTTCAAACGCGATCGAGAGCACTTTTTTTTAAGGGAAACTCCTCGTAGCTCCGGAGCGAGTTCCACGGTTTTTTATTCCCTAGCTTCTCCCCAGTTCGAACCGCCCACGCTTCCCGTTTCGTTATCCGAAGCAGACGGGAGATCGATACAAATCGACTGTTACCTTACCTGCTGCCCCTTAGACGTTTCCGACCCCCGTTCGAGTACACCTGACCTTATAGTCGGGACGGAGTAGGATGGTTGATGGTCGCGTATAAAGGAATGGAGAGAGAGAGAAAAGCGGTTACTTAAGGGATTCTCCGGCAAGGGGCGCAGGTGGTCCCATCGCTGCATTTAAGCGGATTGGCTGCAAGCCAGTATCGTGGATAGGGACCCCCCCCGGGAAGGCGATTTTGACCCACGCATGCGCAATGAAAAGACTCGTCCTATGTGAGCCAACTACGTGCGGTGCGTTTTATTGCTCCGTATGGGGTCCTTTATGCATGCACGGCGTGAAGCGCCCATCTGCGCGACGAATGATGCTCGCTATCAAATAGTTCGCATCGAGTGGGCCTAGTTCCTATGGTTTTGCTTTTTCCCGGCAGGGAAAAAGTTACGCGGTTATGTATATATTTTTTGTTTGCGTAAAAATTATTTCTGGTATGATACTTTTTACGCCACATATTCTGTGCGATCGGATGTTATGATTTATTAATTTAAAATATCTCTTGGTGCGCCGTTTAACCACTTATGAAACTCGGATTTTATCATTTTCAACAAATTTCTTATAAAGTGACTTTGTTTTTGTGATATTGTTGATATTTTACTGCAATTTTTTGTAGGTTTCTCATACAAGAATTTTCGAAAGGTATTGCGTTTTTCTATGTTATAGCACTTTAATTTTCTACAATAGTGAAATTTGTCGGGTTTCTCCAAATTAATTGGAGGTTTACTTCCTCCCTTAGCATGAGAGTTAGGTAAATCAACACTTCTTTAAGAATTGCTAGTAGAGTCATTTTGTAAAGCATAACTTTTCTAAACGCGTAAGCTTTCCGATATACTTTTAGAATGCATACTATAACTCTTGCTTCGGCCGGGGCAGTTGTGCATTTTTGGTGTAGTCATCCCAGAATTAATGGGCAGGTAATTATTTGTCCGTTAATGCCATTAATTTTATTTTCCCGAAAGCTTCGGAGGTAATGAAGACGTGCAAATTTTTCAGCATAGATTTACATAATTTATTACATTTGTCTTGGAATTCCGAGGTTATATTGACTGCACGATGTTCAGATCCAAGTATTCGAAGCGGAACGGAGTGTATGGATCGTGTCTTTATCCTTGAATTGAGCGATTTTTTCCCATTTCCAAACTCTCATTCATCCTCTTTCACGACACAATTTATCAAGTTTTTAGATAAATCCTTTCGTTAGACTTTTTTGTCGATTCTCATGGTTTTAAAACTGGAACGTTATCGGAGGAAGCATATTTCAATGCGATAATGTCTTCCAACTGTATATAACAAAAAGTTATGCCGACTCCATGATCCAGAACTCTTAAACAAAGTGCTCTTAATAATTCTGGATGACTCAAAAGATCGTCAATATCAAACTCAACATCTTTTATGGATGTTTCTTATTTAATAGGAAATAATTCCAGGAATTTTTGAATCGCCGTACTTTTGGAAGAGTAGAGAATGGTCAAAATAAATTTCGCAGAAACTCGTCAGCTTTTGCACAATTTAATATTAAAATTTTCGATTTTTTTAATAAAAGTAAACTTTATATGTATAGTAATATTTTTAATAGTTAAGAGTGGCCAAAATAAATTTCGCAGAATCTCATCAACTTGCGCACAATTTAATATTAAAAATTTCGGTTTTTTTAACAGAAGTAAACTTTATATGTACCTATAGTAATATTTTTATATTTACATTTTACATTTACATTATTACAAGCGGAAAATCGATTGTCAGGTGGTTTCATGACACAACATCTTCATATACATGTATATAATAACCTTAAACTCTCTAGATAGGTGGGTGGTATGGGATGCAGTGTCCCGGACTCCCAAAACAATCTTAATTTTTGTTTAAATATCCTATTGCAACCTCACATCGTCCAAGGAAAAAAGAGACTTGATGACGAACGCTTCGTTCTGTCTTTATATATGTGGGCACGTCATTTATTCTTTATGATCTATATATTAGTAGAAGTTTCAACTTAGCGTTCAGTCAGCATTCCTCTAGGGACATCCAATTCAAATTCTTTATTATTCGTATAAGATCACTAGCAAAAATTACTCCCCCGCCTTTTTCTGCGTCAGCAGCAAAAGTGAGAGGAATTTTTAATTTTTCGGAAAAGATAGCGCTTAATTGTAATAATTCCATCGTTTCAGTTTGATATCTCGAGAGAGGGAGGGTTTTGCCGCTGCTGAACTTTTGACCCGCTAAATCCCTCTTTGTTTTGCTCTTGGAGAAAAGAAAATTTTTTTACGTCTACATTCGGCTCTCCTAATGGAAATTTTTAGCGAAAAAGAGTTCTAACCAGCTCCTGAAAATTCCCCCGACATTGCAAAATTCGTATTTTTATAGCCGCATGGTGTGTACTTACCGCTGCGAGTTAACAGCTGGCTCGGGTCCGCTTGATTTTGATCCTTCTCCTCCACTGCTGCCAACTCTGCGGAAAGAAATAAAAAAGGAGATGTTAGATGAAATTCCTGACTGTCAGGTGGTTATAATTCAAGGGCATATACAAGTTGGAGGTCTGCAGTTATTTTGTTTACAGGGTAATAATAGATAAAGTAATTCACTAGAGAGTTACCGAGCTAGTCTTATGACTGAAAACGAATTCCATGATAAGCATTTATGCACCATATATTGATAAATTAAGTTATCTTAGGTATTTCCACTACCCACCTAGTTATGGCTATTGGAGATATCCATGATAAGTATACTTAATTTTCTTTTTTAGCACCTAAATGCTTATTCTGGAATGTGTAACGTGTTTTACCTCTGCCGAACAGTTGTGTAACAACTCCGTTGCGATATTAAATAGAGATTTTAAACATTTATTCCAAACTTTATTGTCAAAACGTCTGGTATTTATTAGATGAATAAAATAATGTGTGGTCTGCAGGATCTGAATTCATCACCGAGTTCCTTCTATACTGTAACGAGGCGCTGGCTGCGCTTGAATCTATTTTCTAAAAATGTTTGCCCGTGTGTGGTCCTTTATTATGCATAGTAAAATTTCTGTACAGTGTCGTGTGTTTTTCCACCACTGGTAATGGCGATTCTTTTATGCAGACCCGTAAATCATAAGTTTGTTTGTTTGTGCTTGCATGGTGTCATGCTGCTTAAAACCATCTGGGAGCTTCCCTTATGCAAACTAATTCATAAAGTTAAGGATAGAGCAGGGCCATCCTTTTCCTTTCATTTTTCGACTTTTTCATGTAATCCGAAATTTATGCGTGAGAAACATTAAGACTTCAATTTCAGCAGATTTTTTTTCAAATGCGGAAATATTATTTCTTGATGAAAAATTCTACAAAAATATGTAATATATTAAGGATTAACATGCATCAAATCTTGTGGTCATTTATCTGGTATTTTTGAGCATATTTGCGGTTTCGGTTGAAGTTTTATTTCCATTTCACTAGTTTTCGCAGGAAATAATAGTTTTTTTAGATGTTTGTGTTATGGACTTATTGAATTCTGATGGTTTTATGCACTAGTCCCTCTAAAATCTGCGCCACATGGATATACCGCAAATACCCGTTTATAAAATAAAAAAATTTTCGCTAAATCTAAAGACACTAAATGCACCAAAATAAATTAAAACAAATGTATTTTAATGTCATGAAAACCAATAAAATCACATGTAGCTTCTATCATAATAACCTAAAATTTATGCGGAACGAACCAAAGAGAGTACTAATGAAAGGGACTGAAATTTAAACTGAAATAGTTTATAGGTGTATAACGGAGGCACATTTGAACTAATTAAATCAGTGAATTTTTTTGTTGGTGCCCTTGGAGCGCACCTTATGTTGCTAGTGAGTGGTAAATTCACCCTTCCATGCAGTTGCTAGCATACACATTCGTCCCATACGTGGGTACATTAAATTTTCGTAGAATTATAGGATAAAAACCTCCCCGCGTCCTCTACACTGATATGCCCTATACCCAGATTCGTCCTATACACGAACATTTAGTTGTTTTTTAGGCTGGTTTCCAAAGGCAGCACAGCCTTATGAAATAATTCTATCTGTTGTGTGTGTGTGTCCCCTATTACAACTTTTGCATCAATGGACCGATTTTTTATGAAACGTGGTATGAGCCTTGTGCTGCCAGGATCCACCTCCGGTCTATATTTTATTTGGCGAAGATTGAAGTATTGGGTTCGATTCCAGGAACGTTTTTTCCGTATTTGTTTTACATAGGAAGTCTCAAATGCATCGTGCAGAGATTTTTTCTTCAATATTTTAAAATATCTTAAAATTGTGATATCGAAGCGAGGTTTCCACTATTGTAAGGTAAAAGAATATCGATTCTAATTATTATCACATAATTTTGATATTGGATCGTATTTTCATGAATTTCTACTAAAACATACCGATTTTGCATTTTAAATCGCATTTTATCGGATTGTTGCTATGGAGACAATTATTACCGAACTCGGCTTGAGCATAGACGATTATTTTCTTTTCTTTTCCACTCGACTACCCTTCAGCAATGGACAGCTGATCCATACATATTAGCGTATAAACTGTAACATTGATTAAATTGGTTTATTTTTAAAAATTCATGCAAAATATAATGTCAGAAAGAGATTTTGACATTGCTTTTACTATTTTAAACCTGGTGATGCTCTATTAATTTGTTTTCCAATTTTTCTTTATCATTGATAAACTATTAAACTATGAATTACAATTGGTATTTATGGTATGGGAATTCCTTGAAATGACTAACACATACTGAAACATTTCCTGTCAGTATAAGTAATCAATTTGGGGCGTCAACTTTGGGGAACCAGCCTGCATTAGTCCTGGTTTTAACTTCTTGTTTTTTAAGTATTGTAACGCAAAATTCTGCTGCTAGTCGCAATCTAACAGCGTGTAAGACGTAGCTACTATATAGTTGAGTATTTTCTTCTACGACGTTCAAAGAAACCTTTCCAGAAACTTTTGGTGATAAATTCAATCTCACAAATTGATTTCATATTTTTTCCGTCAATTTTGCTATAATTTTATCGCTCGATTTAATTGGACCCCGTTGGCCAATCTTTGCGTTTCAGTTTCGATTTTCGGCTTAGGTCAGTGACGTCGGCAACCCTCATCTCGGGAGATGAGGACCTGACGGCTCCAGGAACAAATTACCCGTACGTGATTCTAGGTCGAATTTAAAATTCATGATTGCTTTTCTGAGGGAGCCCGCTTCAAAATACATTAGCGTGATTAAAATTCGGCTCATGGGTCGTCCGCTTACTTCTCACGGCGGCGGACGTGTAAAAAAGCGAAATGGGATAAGAAGAAAAATTAAGCCATTCGTTCGATGATTCCGGGATAACGCTGATGGAGCGCGCGAGCGTAGATGGGTCCCTCGACGTAAAGCCGAATTAGTCCCTCTGGGCGATAAATTGCCGATCTCGACCCTCGCCCGCAAAATGCCGATTTTCGGCGTAGATTATGTAGCGAATATTCGACTCTAATTCGACTGCAGGGGCACGCACGAGCGATGCGTGATGACATGAGTGGTCACGCTCGGGCGTTCGGTCGAGCACGTATGGACTCTTTTCATTAAGGTCTTCACCCGACCAGGCCGAATCATCGCGTCGTTAAAGCTAAACTCCCGGAAAGCGGAGAATCGCGCGCAGTAAGTTCCTTTTCAGGACGGCGACAACGGCGCATAATGAAGACATTACACGCTCTCCGTCCGGTTTTGTAGTCTTCTTTTTCCTCGCTCCCTTCGCCCGCTATTTTTCACTTCTCTCCGTCGTAAAAGCTCTTCATTTTCTCCCTTTACCCTTCCCCTCCCCCGCCATACCCCTCTCTGACGTCAGATCCCATTAGTCAAATTGCTCGTCCGGGTGGAAACCTGATTTCGTTATTCATCTTTTTTTCCCTCTCGTTCGCTCTTTCCCTCCCCTAAAAGGTGCTCCTTTAGGATGTGAAAGAGAGAGATGTTGAAAGTTTCCAAAAGTTCGCAAATGATTCCGCGTCGCTCTTAAACCACTAGAAGTGATGGATCGTATTCTTAAGGTTCTCTCCTGTGCATTCTCCGCCCTCGGCCTTTTTATATATCGGAAAAAGAATCCTTCCCTTGGTTTCCGTCGTCCCCGTTCGCTCTCCTCGCACGCGTCCGAATGGCACGCCCCCTTTCCTTCGCAATAAGCCATTGTCTCGCCCTTTCCTGCTTGCTTCGTTTTCGCCCTCGCTAACCCTCAACCCCCTTCAATCTTTTCTCGTTCCCCTTTCGGCGATCGGGTTTTCGCTTAAAGGTCTTTTTCGCCCCTCTGATACGCTCGCTATCTCGTGCTACATTCTATTATGACCTTAAGTACGCGTTATTGAGTAGTTTTCCCTTTTCGGACCGCACCCCGACTTCTCAACCCATTATCCGCAAATATTAACGGTGCATTATTAATCCACCACCCTTTTAGAAGTTCCGTAACCAGGGTGGGCGGTACATTTCTGGGGATTTTATTTTTTAAAGGAAGGGGAACAATAGTTATTGTTTTCGTATCGTTAATCCTTTCGAGCGTCAGCTACGTGTTCCATTAATTATATGCGTCGGTTTTTTTTGGAAAGGGCGGGTGAGTTTAAAGGCCCATCAGCCGAGCTCTATTCAATTTAGTAGGTTCTAAAAATGAATTTTCCGCCGGTCGAGCGCGGAGAAGTAAATAAAAAAAGAAAACAAGGACAACGAAATAGAAAGTCAGTCAAGATTGATTGTTTTATCGCATCCCGTCCATTGTTATCGGGGGATTACAATGTATCCCTCACGGGATAAAATTAAAATTTACCGAAATTTATCGGCTGCCGGAGTAAAATCATAGACTTTTCTCGATTGTTCGATGGTTACCGAATTGTTGCGGAAGTTTTAACGCAAGACTTGGAGAAGAACTAATTTACTAGGTTGAGGAGAAGAGAGGATAAGGGAGACGTTGGCTCTGTCCTCTGGAAAAAGAACTTGGCGAAATGGGCTATCGTCCGCTCAAAAGAAGTAATCTTCTTCCCCTAGACAAAGAGGAATTGCACAATAGGGCAGATAGTGGGGAGCTTCCTTCGATGGGATCGATTTTCTGGGTATCGCTCGTGCAAAATCAGCTTCCGAGCACGTATATAGGCTTATACGACGAGTTGCACTTCGTCTTAGCTTGCATTAGGTTTGTCTTCAAACGGGAAGCTGCTCGGTTTATCTTTTTATCTTCCCTTTCGAGAGCTGGCTTCGCCTTTTCTCTTTTTTGGAAAAGGTTACTGACCAGAGAGATCTTTCCGTTCCGTTCGTTATTTAAAGACTGCAACAGTTTGTTTGATTCGCTAGAGCAAACGTTGACATTTTAAAATGATTTGTTCTTCAAATGAATTTGGTTCTACTTTCAAAAAAATCCCCTACACATAAATTTGATTTACACCAGTGGCATATGGTCGTTTTATTTGTCCCGTATTTAGTTTTAATGGAAGAGTTGTGGAAGGAAATGTTCCTTTTTTTTACATTAGGAAAAATCTAATAGATGGGTATTGATTCAGGTTATTGTAAAATTCATAATTGGTCGTACATGTCACTGGCTCATTAATATTGGCAAATTAATACACGCCACAGGTTTTGCATTCATTGTTTTAGGAATAAACGTATAAAAGGAAATTTTCGTACTAAAACAAGAATTAACATTTTTACCCAAATAATTATTGGTTTTTATATTTTCATTATTTAAAGTAAATTGCAGTAATTAAAATAATCTAAATCTCTGCCTAATTTTTATGTTAGCAGTTGCAGCTTACCGTTAGTTAATTGAGATATTAAATCGTGCAAGTATGAAAAAATCAATATTTTTTGTTCTATACTTCAAGTTCAAAAACTATCTGAAAGTGTTGTCATAACAATGAGAATCGAAAATTAAATTTACAATTTAGCTTATTTTAAAGCTAATCTGAAATGGAATATTTATATACGAATTTTAGATAATATCTTATAGTTTGCTCACAACTCTTCGAAACCCAGATTAATGCAATTTGCCCTCATTTAACAAAATATTGCTAATGGGAGCACAGTAGAATATGTAGTTTATTTACGAATCGTTAATTAGTAACATACATGTTCTCTTTAAATTAAAAACGTGATTTTGTATTTTTAATTAAAACGTTGCTCTCTTGTGGTTAATTTACTCTGCGTTTTAAAATTGTCTCACAAAAGGATTTAACATTAAATTATAGAAAGAATCAGTACGATTCATGTTTCAAGAAACTGCCGGCACGAGAATAAAGATTCTATATGATGAGCGATTCATCAAGGAATAGGTTATTTCCAATATTACATGTTTTCAAGACACCAGAGGAAAGACTTTTTTTATCGCTCTTTAATCTTTTATATATTTCATAATGTTTTAACACGAATGCCCCTTAGATGATTCGTCCTTGTTTACCAAAAATTATTCCCCCAATCCCTTCGCGATTCGCCCTTTTTTCTTCCTACCTACGTTATATAAAAAATCCATAATCAAATGATGAATTTTTCAAAGATTTTCTCAGCAATAACCAACCTCCTCCCACCCACTGCCGCGGCGCAGCCGAGCGATTTCGACTCGACTTCTTTCTCGAAAGAAATCAAAAGCCCGCTCGGGAAAAATGGTCTTATGGGCCTCTACTCCATCTCGCCTCTCTCCCTTTCTTCTCTCCTCTCTCTCTCTCTCGACTCTTCTCTCCTCTCTCTCGCTCTTCTCCTCTCTCTCTCCTCTCTCTCATCTCTCTCTCATCTCTCTCTCTCTCTCTCCTTCTCTCTCTCTCTCCTCTCTCTCTCTCTCTCTCTCTCTCTCTCTCTCTCTCATCTCTCTCTCTCTCTCTCTCTCTCTCTCTCTCTCTCTCTCTCTCTCTCTCTCTCCTCTCTCTCTCTCTCTCTTTCTCCATGGCGACGCACCGTTCAGTGTTTCTCTCTTTTTATTTGAAATTGCCTCCGATTCCGATCACTTTATTCTCCTCTCATCGCTTGTAGAGGATTTCTTCCAACAATAGGCAAATTGGCGAAGTTTTAAACCTTTTCATCCTCGAAAACTTCCATTCTTATGTCCTCCCCTCTTTTTTTGTAGCCCTCGAACTCTCATTCCACGCCGCACTCTCTGGAATTTCGTTCTCCCTTTTCTTTCTCAGTCCTAGAATTCGCCCGAAACCATTATTTCCAGTTTTGTGTCAACTCGTGTGTTTTTGTATGTTTTTATAGCTCAGTTATGTAGTACTAAATTATCATTATAAGATTTTACAAAATGATACGCAAATGGTTGCGCTGTCAGCTTCTCCGTTCTTTGTGTTTATTTATTTAACTCCATGCTAACTTTTTATGCGACGGGTCGCATTAGAAGTTGCTAGTCACTCGGATCGGAGTTTACTTCGGGAAGCTACTATGAGTACCATGCCATTACCCTAGATTAAAACAATGGAGTATTACGTTTATGAAATGATGTTAGGAAGAATAAACTTCGTGACTCGTGACTAAACGTGGTTCTCGTTTATCGTTAGAGAATGGAGGTTTAATTATGTTAATTTTTCCTAATCCTCATCGAATGCTACTTTAAATGTTTGATTAATTATAGGTCATTTCGGGACGATTTATTTTTTTACTAAGTCGTTATCTGTGCGATAAAACACATACTTTATTATACATCCTCCCTCAATACCCCTTTTCTTCCTTCCATATTCTTCCCCTTCCTAACCATCCTTTAACTCTCTTCCTTTCCTCTATCCGTTACTCCAACACCTTCCTTTACTTTCTCCTTGTGTTATGACGCAGCCGGTTGGTTCACGCTGCTCAATTCCAGCATCGCGACCGTTTCATGACACAGGACACGTTTCGATCTCGTCCGAGTGGTCTTCTTCGACACACACGTACTATATATATAGAAAACTTCTGCATTCACTCATCGGGTTCCCAATTTCCATCTCCCCGTATTTTCAGTCACGCACGTCGGCCGTTTAAGACCGAAACAGCCTGTTATCGGATCCGCGGAGAAACGCAATCCCGAGAGCCTCGTGTTTACAAACACGCAGTTAGAGGGGCTGCGGACAGAATACAGACGCCGGATAGTCCAAGACGCAGTTCAATTTGCGACGGTTTTTCGCTTAGGAAGTCCTATTTGGGCTAGCGTCCAACTAGGATCTCTTTCTTTTTATGGTTATGGCAAGCGTCGACAGACTGAGACGCTAGAGGGGTTGTTTTTTTGAGCTTCTTGTTGCACTTGCCACGAAGAATTCAAAACCTTGGACCGAGAGAGGGAATTAAATTTTCCGTGCCGACGGTCACTGCGAATGAATTTTTACCTGGTTCTTCCTTTTGGTTACCTCTCTCGCTCTTTCCCTTTCTCTCCCTCTCTTTCCCTGTCTCTCCCTCTCTTTCCCTGTCTCTCTCCCTCTCTCTTTCCCTCTCTCCCTCCCTCCCTCTCTCTTCCTCTCTCTCCCTCTCCCTCACTCTCTCCCCCTAACTATCTCCCCCTCTCTCTCTCCCCTCTCTCCTCTCCATCTCTCTCCCTCTCTCTCTCTCCCTCTCTCTCCCTCTCACCCTCTCTCTCTCTCCTCATATGTATATGTACGTCTTAATGTGTACTTGTGTGTTTTTCTTAGTTTTTATATAAAACTGTGTTTATGTGTATTTCATTTTATGTACTTTTCTAATATGATCCTGTAAATCTTGAAATATTGCTATCAGTAAGTTTCGCAGGTTTTTCACACCCCCTTCTTCTGTGTGGGTGTTTTCCTGCAGTGGGGTTTTTACTAGGGAATAGTACCTTAATTTTCCCTTCCCCACAAACAACAAATCTCCATCTCTTTTCATTTCCAACAGTGTTAACTTGGCATTGTATTTATGTAGTAATTTATTTTATGTAATCTTTTATTCTTTTTTTCTTTGTTACTGTCTTACTGTTTGCTATTGGCAATGGGTTAGATGGAAGAAGAGACTGCTTAGTCTCAATCTCGCCCAAATAAAGACGCATATCTATGTATCTATCTCTTTCTCCCTCTTTCTCCATCTCTCTCTCTCCATCACCCTCTCGGCGCTCTTTTCTCTCCACTTCTCTCACTTCGTTCCCACCACCCTCGAAGTTTCATTTTCACGAAATTATAATCGAGGAACCATAACTAAATGGGCGATGCGTCCGTTCTTCTTCGCGTGTCCAGCGTGGGTAGCTCGTTAATTCTGTCCCAAGAGAGATTTTGCTGTCCTATTTTTGGCCTCTGAGAGGATGACGAGATCATGTACCCATGCATAATGAACCACCTTCTCGTAGAATTAAAATTGGAGCTGTTGCCAAAAAAAATAATTGTCACGGATTTTCTCGGTATGGAACCCGAGGGTCAAGCTTGCTGGCTGATTGTCGTTTTATTAACTTGTACGGGTTTTAATTAATGTTCGTCCATTATTAACTACGCCTCGTGTTCTTTGATTATTACCTCGGAGCCGTGTTGGTGTGCCGCGGCGCAGTGGTAATCGCACTATTATCATTAAAAGAGGCATCACGAGACGAGTTTCATTAACGGTTCGCTAGCAACTCACTTGCGGGTAGATCAACGGTGTTGTCGTCGTGCGAAAACCGCAAACTCTTTTCTACGCGAGGAGTGTTTCCTATTATATATATATTTATATAATTATATATCATGTGTGTGTGTGTATACACACACACAATTAGAAGGTGAAAAGGTTAATCATGGATTAAAAGAGTATCTTTGTTGCTTTTCGTTCCTACTCGAATTGAAATTTACTTTCGGGGAAAGGCTCGCGGGAAAACGAAAAACCTACGAATAAAGAAATACCCCAGTTCGTCGGAGTTGAAGTAATCTATTTCCAGCTCTAGAACGCTTCTCTTATTACTAGAACATCAGACGTATCGGAAAGCGCGTCGAAATTGAATGTTCTTTCCATTTCGCTACTCCATTTTTCTTGTCGATTCAAAAGAATTCGATTATCCGAGATTGAATTATGTATCTTCTGTGTTGTTCTAAGAGCGGGAGTGGTTCAGGTGAAATGGAAAAAAACAAATCATGAAGGGGAGGCTCTCTGGAGCTCATAAATTGATTTTAGAAGCAATCACGCGTGACACGATGGTCGGAATAGCAGGGTGTAGGTAGTCGTGCGTGTATCACGTTTTCCGCTACATGCAAATTCTGTGGAATCCGAGGGACATCCCGAATGAATGAAATCTCCATTCACCGGCGCACCAAAGCGCCTCATATTTCTATTCATAACGGTTCGCTTCGAGAATAACATTGCATGTCGTCCCGTAGCATTAAGAGAGATACGACCAGAACGTGAGTTCGTAATATCACGAGAAAATTCTTTGACGGCAAGGCAGAAATATTAACTTAGATTCTTTTACAAATTAAAATAAAATCAAACTGATTAAAATATGTGAGGAGAATGACTGTTAGTCATCATTCATGCGAGTATCCGCGAGATATTTTCATTAAATTATCTCGATGCCATTTTTTCACCCATCTCTTAGCGTTTTCTCTCTCACAGGTGCTAAAGAAAGATCAAATGGCCTACGCGATTCAAAAGCCATATGCTACATTTTTCTTCCCCGCTTTCTATTCGGAGGATTCGCACTTCATCTCTAGCAATGGAGATTTTTGACTGATATACGGAAGAGAGAACGGAATCGATTCCACTGAACTATTTTATTGTTGTGCCTCTCTTCCCTTTATCCAAGGAAGAGCCAACTTCAGAGAAGTTCGACTCATAAGCTAATAAGAAACTTTCGAAATAAGAGTCTTTTGAGAGTAATACATATAAAAAAAGTTTCGCCGACTCTCTTTTTGGGGAGGCAACGCTCGAGAGGGAAAATCAATTTTTTTTAAATGCGACCGGTCACTCCCTCAGGTGTGGGAGAGCGGTCAGAAAATTGCAGCTGGTTACACGGCTATCCGTCTCCTAGCAAGTAACAATCGGAACAAAGTTGGGGGAGGGAAAAGAGAAATGTTTTGCGAGACGCGCCTCGCGATGCGAAATGTTCGTCTTTTACGCGGGAAGAGATACCGTATCCCGAGAAAAACTCGCGCATAGACGCCGTCCTCGGGAAAAAATAAACGACCGAAAAGAATTTCTCTCCCGTCTCTCTTTCCGAGTAATAAGTTCCAACATGAAGTGCTCGCAGGAAATATTTGATCTCGGGAGGGAACGAGAACTCCATCAAGAACCGAAGGAAGCGAGCGAGCGGACGAACTAGCTCCGGGATATTTTTTCCGGGTGTTCCTCTTTTCCGAGTGTGGAGGAAGGGGTGGGGCCTCCTCCCCCCCTCCTCCCCCTCCTATTCCCTCGCCCTCCTCTCTCCTCCGCTCCCGCTCCTCTGCCGGATATTCGGTCTAGTTCCAATCCCCTCCCATCTGCCTCCCCGCCTCCTCCCCAGCCACTCCCTCTGCCTCCTCCATTGCCAGGCCCCACTCCCTCTCCGCCTCTTACCTCTCCAGGCCTCACTCCCTTCACCTCCTCCTCCTCATCTTCCGCACCCTTCTGTTTGATCTCATCCCTTGAGGAGAGAGTTCCTCTCGACGTTAAGGTAGGATGGGGAAGGTCTATTCTTTGCGTTTGGAAAGGAGAGGGAAAAAATTTTCTGCCTCTTTCTTAAAGAGTAGAGCATCGAAAATAAATGTCTCGTGTATATTTTTTCCCGTCGAACGTAAAGGGAAATAAAGCTCGCGTCTTCGTTGCTTTCGGAGGCATTGAAATTCAATGGTAAAAAACTATCCATCGACCCATCTTTTATTACTTAGCGTACGCGTTTCGTAAATGCGTTCGTGATGCAGGTCTCGATATTTCAGCGTTTCTCTGATATTTCTTCGTAAACGTATGGCTTAAAGGAATAGGAGCACGCGTGTGTTTTATGAAAATAAAGCAGGAAATAATCATTCACTTTGTTCTTTCCCCCCGCGATTTATATTCTGAATAAATATTACCCCGTCACAATTTTTTTGAAGGCATTGAGTGGATTTCGGATTAAAGTAAAAGGCAAAAATGTACAACTTGCAAAAATTATTCATAACAAACTTATCAAGGTTCGAAGAATTTTCGCATACCTCCAATCGGTGAGCTGAACAAGGACGCAGGCGGTCCATTGCGTCGGAGGAGTATCATTTTCGTTCACATTTCACCGAAACTCCGGAGTATCCTTTTGTTTTTTCGAAAAAGTTTACCGCGACCATTTTACGGTATAATTTTATTTTTCCATCTGGCCGTTTCGGAATATCTGCTTTTTCATTTTCGAATATTTAGGGAGAGAGAGAGAAAGAATGACTGCGAAGGATAGGCGGCGAGTGAGCGGGTTGGGTTTTCGCGTGTTTATCTCGTTCAATCCGACGGTTAGCTTATGAATAGTTTATGCTGGTGAGTAACCCAAACACTCGTATCATCCAATTCTTGGAGTGAAAGAGAGGATGGAGGAGGCTAAAAGGTTGGATATGGATGCGGTTTAAACGAAATACGTCGGATCACGACCCCGAGAGGGTCCGTGACTCCCCCTTCCTCCAAGGTACGACTCCCCTTCCCTAGTTCGCTCCATTTCTCTCCCTTTTTATCATATCCCCTCTCCATCCTCGACCCTCTTGTTTCGCCCATTCCTCTGCGAAACAATCCGCCATCGCTGCCTTTCTCTATTTCCCTCTGTGTTCTCTTGCTTCGCAGGGTTCCGAAAATCGGCATTTCTCGGCACGACACACGCTCTCTTCCATATTGGCTAGGCCTTTCAACAGCTGAGGCCGGCCGTTTTTCCCTTGAACTGCCCCAGCCTATCCTTTCCCTCTCATTCCTAAAATGTTTCTCTCTTTGTGTTATCAAACTGCCTCCCTCGCTTCGCCTCCCCCACCCCACCCCCGCTCCTCCTCCTCCTCTCCCTTCCAGCCTCCTCCCATGTTTCTACGACTCACTTTCTCTCGACGGTAGAAATGCTTTTCATCGCCTGCTAAAAGGTCTATACGTGGGCAGACTAAGAAACAACCTGAAAATCCAACCTGTTTTTGTTTCAATTTATGCGCCGACCAATCATTTCCTCTCCTGAACCCGCTGGACATTTTTGCGGAGGTGGTTATTTTCGTTCCGTTTGCCTTTCCATGGCTCCATATTTTGTTTTTTTTTATTAGAGTAGTATGTCGTTCTACGCAGGTTCTGTTCTTGGCAGCCTACTTAAGTGATCTGAGAATGGCTTACTCGAGATTTATTTCTCTCTTTGACGGGTGACGCGAAATTTTTACAGCGATCTTGGCGCATGGAATGGCTATACCAGACTTTATGCTTTTGTCAAGTGACTATGAAAGCAACGTCCTTTGCCGTATCTCCTCTCTTTTTCTTTCTGTCGATCCTTTCCCAACTCCATTGTTTTAGCTTTTTCCATCGCCTGCATTTCTTAATTTTTACGCTCTTCGATGCGATAATAATATTTATTTAATCTCTGCTCTGCATCAGTGCCATTGATGATATTCATGGCCATTTAACCTCCTTTCAATGACTCATAAGGTTATAAGTGTTGTTCTTATGATTGAAAGCTGAAAAGATTCTAATACCACGTCTTATGCTGACAACTCAACTTATTATAATGTTGTCGTACTTTTCGTTCTCTCTCAACCATTTGTTGTTTGCCAGTAAATATAGATGCCGTTGGTTATTGGGTGAAGTAATTTCTGTGAAGGTGCTCTTATAATTTCCGTAGCAATAATAGTTTACGGTAGTATAGGCGTATGAGTAGTCATTTTGAATGAAAATGGTGATACCAACTTTTTAAAACAATAGTAGGTTTAAAAACGTAATTTTAGAAAATTTCCAATATCGTCTCTCTATAAAACGTTACTTATGAGATTTAACCTAACATTTTTCAATAACGTAAATATTTAAAGACTTCCAGTTGTCATTTTAATTCCATCCATTTTTTCAACGCATTCATGCAGTACAGATGTATTTTTTTATCTCCCGTTAAAATTTTCAACTGCAACTATTATTTTTACGTCTCTCTCGCTTCACTGCCGATTTGAATACGTCTCATTAAAGGCATAAGATGTACGAAAAATATGTAACACCGGGAATATTTTCGGCATCGCCCCTAAGATTTCACGTTTTCGCCGCCACCGCGTCCCGTGTTGAAGACCGCTCTGTTTGTAGTCATTTAACGCTCTCACGCACGCCCGCAATCTCACGCTCCGTCGGAGACCGTCCTCTCCATAACCAACTCCGTTACACGCCCACGCCAGAAATAACACAGGGAGAGGTAGAGATAGAGATAGGGGGACGGGGAGAGAGGCGTCGAAGGTGGACCAGAGGGAAGTAGAACCGAATGAATATTCCGCCAGAAGCAGATGACCCTTTTCACCTATTCCGGCTCCTTTCGGACCAGCTGCGAAACTTAAGCGATCGCACAACCCGAGATCGTGCGTTTTCTTTCCAAACTACCTCTTAAAAAAATACCGATGAGGATATCGCATTTTCCTCGACCCATCTTTCGCCCGCATTCCTCCCCTCCTTGTCCCTCAAGAATCTCAGAGGATCGATAGGGAGAGAATAAGAGGGAGGGGATTCCCTCCCTCCCTCCTCTTTCTCCGGATCCGGTGTGTAAGTTATAAAGACCTAGAAGGCGCCCTCGCCGTGTCTTCTTCTCCTCCTTCTCTCCCTCCCCTTCTTTTTTCATTTAATGGGCGCCATGATAAACATCCGCCGTCGGCGGTAACGGGTGTATATGAAGAGAAAGACAGAGAGATAGAGAGAAACGGCAGGGAGAGAATTGGAAGGCAGCCTCGCGATTCCTCTTCCGCCGAGCCACCAAGGAAACGGAGATGTCGGGACGACGTGCCCTTTTTAAAAAGATTAATCAAACCGTCGAAATGCCTCCTTATTGCCGACTCTTTGGTCTCTTGTTTGGTCCTTTTTAAGCTTCCCTCTCGTTTGTTCTCTTAAAACCCCTCGCTCGTTTCGCGCGGGCGGCAACCACTTCGATTCCGTAATTAGTTGACACGTGCTGCGGAATGGGCACGAGGGCAATTATATATGATGCGGTTGTTTTAATGTCAGTCGCACGTGTATGACCCGTGCCTACCTTTTGCGTTTTTTGCGAAGCTTTTGTGGAGGATAAATAGGTATCGCGTTCGTTTGTCCGGCATTTGAGCATGTTTAAGGGTACTCGTTTCGAGTAACCTTCTGTTTATTTGTGTGCAGTTCTATTTTTATTTTGAGGATCGCTGATGGGGGTTTACATTTAATTCGTTCTCATTAATTTGTTCCAGTAATTTCAAATACCACATTCCTCTAGCTACCCGCCTTGCGGCACAAATACGCTTGAATGGCAATAGAATGCGAATGACATGCAGAGGGGAAGGTCGCTTAAGTGTACTTTTGTACACGAAGATCCTTTTAGAAGAGTAGAAAATGCTTATAATTTACTTCATTTTTTCACACAGATGAAACCGAATCATTTAATTATCTCTATAGCTATCTGAATAAATAGTGAGCTGTTTGTAATTCCGTTTGTGGATCCGTGCTCAACTTTATGCACTACCGGCGGTATAGGATCAAGGGGCGCCTGTATATAATATATATGTGTGTGTATACGTATGTATGTATGTGTGTGTATATTCACACACACACAAAGTTGCAGAGAGAGAACTACATTTTTAGGGGAAAGTGAGAGGGAGAGATGGAGAAGAACGGGACGGAAGGAGAGAGAGGGAGAGAGAAATGGGTAGAAAATGTTTTAATTTAATGCTTTATTCATGCGTAGTCGTCATTTTTGACGGTCAATTACACAAGCTAGATAATATTAATGGTTTGTATTGTTCCTCATCTTAAATAAGACGAGGAGAACTTTGGAAGCTCTTCCCTCCAATTCTCGCCCGAGTGCCCACCCAAACGAAAATTTCTGGAGACGCCAGCTCAGAGATGGAGCTAGCAAATTTGTATCCGGCTCCGAAATGAACAGGATCGTTAAAGAGGATGCAGTTCATCCAACCTCGAATTCAGTTTCTACGCGCCGCCCGTGAGGACATTCGGATATTAGGTTTGCTAGTCTATCGCGGGGTCGAGAAAACTATTTGAATCGCACTCGCCGTTTCAGGTTGCTAGAGCTTAGGTGTTCTGTCTAGAACCAAAATTACTATAAAGCTCTACAAATTTCACGGTTGAAAAATTATTATTAAGAAATACAGATGTGATATCGGAGATGGTGAGAACTTCATCTGCCTTGCGGGACACATCGAGATCTCTCGCGGGAAACATGCCCGCGAGCAATGGGTTGGACAGACCTTTTCTAGTTGATTTATATACTGAAAAATAACTTTTTCATAGTTAACGAATAATAATTATATATATATATATATATTATTATATTATAATTATGAAACTCGTGTATCTGTGCACACTTCTTTGGTTTTCTACCTCGCCGTAGTCCCGCAGAAGGATGAAAAAGTTCTTCCGAGTCGTATTTTTCTTTTCTTTGGTCTATCACAGGAGTTTTCAATCTGTGTTCATAGGAACCATAGAGTCCCTCGAAGACTGTGTCGTTCCGTGGGAGACCGAGACGGATTATCATTTGGCTTACATCCTTAAACCACCACCACTTGAATTGAATTGCGTCTTTATTGGGACGAGATTGAGACTAAGTCAGTCTCCTCTTCCACCTAACTCCTTGTCATTTATAAACCTGGTTAGGATTCCTAAAAATTTTTATATATAATGGCTTCGTGGCATCAGAAAGGTTGAAAGCCCCTGATTTATTGCGTTAAATGCGTTATCGATCTCTTTCCATAGTCCTAAAATTCTTTTCCTTGAATAAAAAAATGAATATTCCTAAGAATCTTTGCGCCAAGCTTGTTCAATGCCCTTTCGTTATTAGGGCCTTGCAAATGTTTATGGGTCGGCTCGCGGGTGCCAGCGAAAACGAGCGATTCGATAGGCGGTTCTTGAAAACGTGTGGCTTCTAATAAGAAAGAAAATAGTTTTTATTTTCAGAGAGAAAGACAAAAAATTCGTAATGAAAAGAAAATGCTTTTGAAAAAACTGTTTCCGACTTAATGGAACGGTTCTTGGAGTTTGGGTTATTTTTGGTATTCCGCGTCTGTTTTCCCACGAGATACGTGTGTACAAAGCTTATTTACCCTTCCATAGCGTAGACTAACATCGGCTACATTTTCCCACCAGCTGCCTCCCCCCCTCCGTGATCGCATTTGTGTGTCGCCGTAAACATCCGGAAAGCCACGGCGAATCCTTCGCGCGTTCTATTTTGTGAACTAGCGCATATATTTTAGAAATTCGCTTTAGCTTTTTCTTATCGTAAATACCGCCTTTGCAGCACGACTTTTTTTTAAATGCGCTTCTAATGTAATTTTGTTTTTCTGTCCGTCTGTTTATGTTCATTACCTCCGAAAATTGTTTTTGTCTTCCAGCTAAAAGTCACAGTGGCGTGGCTGAATTTCGCGTCCATTACTGAACTTTCTTATGTTATGCTAAAGCACTTGAAAATTCAGGGATGGTAAGCCCCTGATGTTTTTAATGTGAGGCATGATCTCGCATCTTATCCTATGGAGGGAGGGAGCGTGGTTTAAAAGGAACTCAAAAATTAATGATTGAACCTTATTCACGATTTCAACTTATCTCCCAGTTTACCAGTCCTTTTTTATCTCTCGGAGATTTATATAACATCTTTTAAAACATATTTGTTTTAATGTATCGATCTAAATTTTGTCTTGGTGAATCAATCGTTTACGCCAGTGGTCCCCCACCGTGTTTAGTACGTATAACATTATCCTTTATTGTGGAATATTTTCTTCCGTCCCTTTCGCAACAATCAATATCTGTGTATGTATGTGCATAAATGAAGGCAGATAGTCCTTGCTCGAGGATATACTTGGTTGCAAGCAGTTTTTATGCAAATCTGACTTTTTATATAAGTTGATAAAAAATGAACCTAGCAATAGCCCAGTACCTCGGTATATTCCATCTAATATTTCATATGCCCCTCGGATCTCCCTTTATATCCAGAGCCTCCCGTTTATTAAAACCCCTTCCGCACCCCATTAAGGACGATAGCGCTGCTTTACACGTATCATTATTTTCCGAATCCTTGTTAGAAAAACATACCGCTTGCTATATTTTGCTCCAGCAACGGCAGTTGTTAATTTTTCTAGTTACTTCGCCCTAGTGGACGAGGCCGGTCCCTTTCTACGAAAACAAATAAGAGATTGATCGGGGGAGAAGGCGTGGTAAACCAAAGCCATGGAGGGGGAGAAGTGAGAGAGTGGGAGAGAGAGATAACCGAGAGTGAGAAATTTGCGTAACTTAGGGAGAGGGTGTTTTAGAGGCAAAAAGTGGGTGGGTGGGCTTTCGGCGGAGAAATGGTTTCGAGGAAGAGTGAGGGAGACAGGGATGATAGGGACACGGAGTGAGAATGGCGGCGGAGGATGAGGCCATAGATGAGAACGGCAATATTCACGTCCTCAATGAAGGGCGTTATGGCCCCGTGCGACTGGGATAGGAGGACAGAGGCAGGTTTATTGAGGGTGGTTGACGTCTCCTCCTGCGTGGCATATAGGCGGGAAGTGTCATATAGTCAAATTACTGGACGAGTTTACAATGAAGGGAACGAGGGAAACCTTTTAGAACGATTTCGGAAGGGAAGATTGCGAGCACGCGTGAAAGTGTACTCGTCTGTACGTGCCGCCTATTCGTTTGAATTCTAATGGACAGGTGAAAGTCCGCGCCGGGTGAAAATAGGCGCTTCATCTTTGACATTATTTGTTTTTGTCGGGGTTTGCTTAACGAACGAACTGCGTCGGCAGTTTTCGGGGGGATGGATCATTTGAAATAACTCTAGTTAATTTTTAATTAAATGCACGGGGTTTCCTCGGTTGCATGTTTTCCTTCGTAATCCCGTGTTTAGCCATTTTTATCCTCCGCGTAATTTTCTTTCGATTTGTTGCCTTTGATAAAAATCGAGGACGTTTTTTTCGTTGTGTAAACACATACAAGGGAGAAGAAAGGGAAAAGGCTGGAAACTTTCCGAGCTGTATTTCTTGTCCCTCGCCTTTTCTTGATCAAAATTATTGGTCTTTCAAAATCGATCTGAACATCATGAAATGGCGGCGTAGCTGAATGCACGAACCCATACCAACAGAATTTTCTTGACGTGCAAAACTCGTTAAATTTAGAGAAATTCAGGTATACTTTGTGATATATGGCATTTTTTATTTATTCTTCTCACCTTTAAGTTTAATTCAATTACCTTTATTCTTTTGATAAAGAGAATGGAATTGTAGTTTTCATTTCCTTTAATGGCGCGCTTAGTTAAAAATCTGACATTCTAAAAACAAAAAATTACTACTCAGTGTCGCTAAAAATTACACAGTGGTTTTCTGCCTGTAAAAACACAACCGTGAATCCGTTTGGTTTCAGAGAGCTGTTAAAATTCTTCCACGTAATTTCAATTTCTTGGCGGGTTTTAAGTGGTCTCAATGCTTCTATTAAATTTACTCGCCCAAAAATAATATAGAAAATAAGTAAAACCATTTTGTAAATAGAGGTCACAGAAGGCAGGATGCTAGAAAATAACATAGAGTAGGAATAGTACAATATTGGATTTATATAAAGAATAGGATCGCTATGAGAAGACGTAGAGAAAAGCCCTGGATGGTGCAGTTTGGATTGGATGAGCCTGAAACATACCGAACATACATACATTTATGCTGACAAGGTTTTTAATGCGTTAGTTTTCGATGTCTTTGGTGGGATTTTATGGAAAATAAATTAGGAAAAGTCAGCCAATTCCGTGATTAATGGATTATAAAGAGAAAATTTTAAAAAATATTCGTTGTTACGTATATGTCTGTAATAACGATAGACTTAATAAATTGATCCATTCGTCATAATGAAGTTATATTGGTTTATTTATCAATTTATAACGCCACTGATTATCAGTGCGCTCTTTATACGCATGCAGAATTTAAAAATAAATTCCAATGCTTGAAGAGTATTTAGTTTGCTTTGAACTAGGTCATAACACTGCGGGAATATCTTACCGACAAATCATCAAAAAGTAATATTCATTAAAAATTAATTAATAACTTTTGTTTTTATAGAACTTTTTTGACCGTTAACGTTTTCTCGATGATGAATAATTTATCACTTCCTATTTTTTTCCATAAATCTCGCTTTTTTGCGCCCTTTTCGTATTCCGCCCATTCCGGGTTTTTATTTTCGCTCTTTAATAATTTCCGTTGTCTTCCTCCTTTAAATATTCACATCTGACTCTTACGAATCTTTTTTTTGAACCCTTTTTTTCTCGGCCATATTTTCAGCCTCATTGGATCATAACAAATGGGAAGGATTACGAGACGAAAAATTAGAGATTATTCGATCGAGGTATTTTTTCCCTTCTCCCTTTCAGATGCGTATTCCTTTCATAGTCAGAATGGTTAGTTATCCCTCTCCTCTTTTTTAGGCTCTCAATTTTCAAGATGAACCCTTTAGGGGCGAAATTGAGGTAAAGAGCCCGATAGATCTTCGACGCGACGCCTAATCAACCCCCCCCCCCCCTTTTCCACTCCGATATTCGTTCCTATCGCTCATTCTCTCCAGCGACACGCATTTTATTCATATTAAAATGACAATCTAATTTCCCGCTTCATTTGTGCTATTCCTCCTGTAAAGCCTTTTCTCCTTTTCCTCCTAAACCAAAAAAGTAATTTATTTGTTCTTTTCTCTGCGCTCCGTCAAAGTTGCAGTCGATTGTGTATTTGGTGTTTAATTATACCTTCACTAATTTTATTATTCTACTCGAGAATGTGCAGGACAAACAATAAATATCAATCACGCACTCATTCTTTTTTAAGTGTATAAATACTTTGAACAGAAACATACTTTTGGGTATCATAGAATAATAAGTGGACCAAAAGTTATTGTTAGCACTATCCGATCCTATAGGATGTTTAGAAAGAACAAAAATATCAGATTCATTCGTCGATTCTCGGCTACTGATTCTATATAAGTAATTTTTTACCTCTTGATAGTTCTTATTCTATAAAGCTTGCAGATAGATTCTATTAGACATGGAGCAATTCATTTTTGTTGTGTTACCAAAATATATAACTTCATGAAATCATCCTAAAACACCTCTGTCCACACTTTTTGAAGTAATAACTTTTTATTAACTCGCTTTTGTCGACCAATATTAATCGTATAACACGGCATAAAAACTGAACTTCGGTAATCAAATTTATTTGGTTAATTTTAGTGTACCATAGCATGATTCTTATTTTCGACCCTTATCGATTTCGCCTTTCCTAGCCTTATGAAACAGATAAGTACGTTATGGTTTATTAGTAATTTTTCAGCGATATACTTTTATAGGCGTCGTTTTCAATCAAAACATCTCTTTTTGACGTTAAATATTATAGGTTTATATACGAAAATGAAGCCTAATATTGAATAGATGAAATTTTAGCTATTTTTATTTTATTCAAGAAATGTCTAGTAAAGTTCTCAATGTCTTGAAAAACCTTTAGAGGAGGTAGAAAACCACACGAATAGATGATTTCACGAAATAATTGATCGAGTGTACTATTATAGAAAAACTTGAGTCAATAGAAGGGAAAGGTAGAAATTCACAAGGTCTCATTTCAAAAAAGAGTTCACTGGTTGGATTTCTCTGCATCAAAAATTTTCCTCTTCAAGTATGCGTCTATCTCACCTTTGCAAATAAATAATTTCATATTCTCTGCCCCTATCATCCAGATATCGGAGTAGTTAATTAGTGACGTTTCAATTTATACCCGCATAAGTGTCTACCAGCGCAGTAATGATTTCAATTAATCTTCCGAGACTTCTTTACAGCATAAATCTTCGTTTATTTAATTGATATTTAATATATATCGCATAAAATCTTTATATAAAAAAATCTTTCAGTAAATGGTCATTGAGCAGTGTTCACCATCACTAAATACTTTACGCGAAAATTTTGATACCCTTTTGTCAAGCTTTAATAATAATGGCAATTACAACTGCTTTTATAGTGTATAAACGATTTATGAATTCTTCCGAGTTTTATTAAATTTATTCAAATGAATAGCTTCAATATTAGTTAAATTAATCGCGAGAATTTTAATTGAATGAAATTCGCCGGGTATTCTGAGTCAATACAATTAAATCTCACAGTTGAATAAATGTGATATATAAATTTTTGATAACAGGTAAATTCTTTATATAATATGAATTATAGTTAATTATGCTAGTTATCTTTCTTTCAATATCATATTTGTTTACATACAGATTGCACATAAATGATAGGCGTTTTTTAGTATTTGATAGCAAACGAAGTTCATAGAATAGAATTGATCGATAAAAATGAAAAATTTAATCGCTTTGTTTATGGTAGCTAAAATTTCTAAGTTAAAAATAAGTTTGAAATAATTTCATTTTTAATTTGGCCAAAAGGTATGAAAACTAAAGTTAAAATCAAACTATAAACCATAAATAATATTCAGAAAAACAACTCTAGAAGTCGCAATAGAAGAAGAAAAACTTTTTTGGCTTTTCAATAGTTTATATTTTCTCATTTATATTCTGCCTTTCATAATTTTAATTTTCTCTTAATTATCCTGATTCTTGCGAAATAATCTTTCGTCATCGAAATCGATGTGAGAAATTTGAACGTAACCTTCTCCAACTAAGCCAGCGGTTCCAAATCTGAGGGTCTCAAAATGTGTCCCGAGGGTCGCGAAGACGGAATGCTTTTGTTTTATTTTTTAATTTTATGTATGATATATTTAGAATAAAATTATTGTTTGGGAAAATAAATGAGATGCTTATAGTATTTTGAAATTAATATTACATTTTATATTTATTTAATGATAAATGGGATTAAGGGGGTCGTGGTAAGTTCGACTGCCTCAAAAGAGAGTGGCAGATGCATCAAGTTTGCAAACCACTGCACCAAGCACAATATCCTATAAAACGTGTTTTCAGTAACGAGGAAATATCGTCTTATAGCTTAATATATATATATATACTTTGTTTCTTTCCTTTCGAACGAAAATTGCTTTGTTTGCCTTAACCTCGTTTTTCTGCCTATCATCCCGCTCGCAACTTTTGTGTCGCAAAATTATTTTTCCATCAACTTTAAATATGTTTGGCATTTGTGTCGAGAAGCACTTCAGCCGAAACTCAGATACTCAATCATTTTGTGACATTTTTATCTTGGTTCTCGTCATCAAAAATTGACGGAGTAATAATATTTCCGAGGACTTATGGCGACATTTTCGTTGTTGTCTAAAAGTCTCTTTTAAACGAGATCCAGAGTCTGATCGAGTATTTTGCCATTGTTTGGAACGAAACCGGTAAAGGAATAACAGCTCACTTCGGGGACAGACGCGTATTAAACGACGTTCGATTATTTTAAAAGTGGTTGGAATAATATTCTTCAACGGAAACCTTAATTTCTTCCTTCACTTCTCCGTTGCTTACCCATTCGCTTAAGGCGTTTACATAATGTATGGAAAACTTTTGTATATATGTTTACGGGTGGTTAACATACAGATACAGTTTTCGTACCTTATATAGAGCATTCCCTTCTGTTTAATGAAGGAGCAAGATGTGTTCGAGGCGGAGAAGGTATTCATATACCGGAGATGAGTTTACAAAAGGGCAGATCGTTCAGCTTCGAGGAAATCCCTTTATAAACAAACGCAGACACTGGAGGCGGTGGCCCCTTGGAGGCGTCGCATCCTCGCCTTGTGGGCGTGAGAGAATGGCCGCAGGTAGGATAAGGGATGTTGGAGGAGTTTGGTCTAGCGTGGAAAGGCAGTTTTGCGCGGTGCTTTCTCTTCTCGTGGGCGGATCCGGAGGATTGCCCGTGTTCTCCCCGGAATGAAGTTTAATTGGGTTCCGCTGGCGGGCGCCATCTTCGGAAGTTTCCTTCGCCCTCACCCACCCTTTCCTTATTTCCATGTCTGCATTTTCCTTGAAACGACTTCGAAGTCGATTTGTTTCCGCGGGCTCGTTTAAGCGGGCGGCGTAGGTTGCTAGGAAGGCTCCCGCGAAGTAAATCGAAATTGAAAGTCTTTAATACGGCGGGAGATTGAAAGATGCAACGAGGGGAAATGGGGATGCAGAGGTTTTTGTGGGTACTGGGTGGCGCTCTTTGGCATATCTTCACGATTTTTGTTAAACTTTCCTGTTTGATTGGACTAGCTCTGCAAGTGCTTCGTTTTAATTCTATTTCCTCTCAAAAACACCGCCATTACTTCTTTGCTCTACGAGTTCTACTGCGCATGATAAAATGCTTGAACATATGCATTTTTATGAAACCAGGAATATTACTCCTAACGCATATAGTTCTCCTCGCATAATCTCCGGTAAATCCTTATCTTTGAGTTCCAATCCGAAGTCGCGCGATAATGTAGTACATGGGTTTCCATTCTAAGGAGATTTCGCTCCACTGCGGCATGTGGAGTCGTTTTCATTAACGGAATAGAATCTCCGAGTGGTGGCGTGAATGTAGCTGCGCGACACGTTAGCAGCGCTCATTTGTCTTCCTCTGACCCTCTGGAGCATCGCCATCTACTTCCATTTCCATGAGACAAAGCTCACTTCCTCTGCGCGCACAATACCCAATCTGTTCCGGTATAAATTTATTAGAGTAAATTAATCACGGGTGTATCTTGTGATGGTGACAAAACGTGTAGGTGACCCCTTCGACGGTTAATTTCGTTATCTCCGTTCCGAACGTATCGTTAAATTATCTACGATTTTCATTTAGGAGTTATGTGAAAAATATGATATGTATGCGGACTACCTTTGGTGTAAGGTTGTTTGAAAATGTTATACTCTATTATTTATTTATTCATATATTTCTTTTTTTCTTTTTTGTGTATACGGTGTTATATTTTCATGGGAGGTATATTTTTTTAACTGTGTAAAATTGTATTTAAAATATAAATATATTTAGTCGTGTCCTTGACTACTTCGTGTTTTTGAAATGCGATTACATGCTAGGATCGCTCGGTTATCTGGGAGACCTGTTAAAGATACCGAAATCGTGCTTAAGTTTATGATTTCAGAATAGCAATGAAATAGCTACGTACTTTTCATTCACTCAGGCATTCAGGATCCGTAGCGAGAGGAATTTCCCTGAAAACTCAATTATCCCTATACTTCGCAAAAAGTCAGGGCTCATTGTATGGCATTCGGCGGTCTTTATGTTCCTTATGCTTGTTCAAGACGGAGACTGGAATAGGGAAACACAATCCTTTGTAGACAAGGGCTTGAAAGGCGGTATGAATGGATTAACTCTTTGATGTGATTGGAAGCTGGTGGTGTTGCTTGAAGCTCTTGCGCATCAGACGATGGGAAGACGAGTCTAATTTGTTTATGATCTCTATATTGGTGCGTTCATTGAACTGGCACGCCTTTTGAATGGCGGAATCCACGCCGAACAATGATCGGCTTAGGAATTTTAACTAACTAAAATCACGTTGAACCCGTTCGCTCGGATATTCCATTTTCTTCTACGAAGTATATTTTGTGTATGGGAAAGATTTCCACGTATTTTTATTAAAACATGAGTAGTTCAGTAAATTTTTCTGATATTATGGTATCGATTGAAAAAGGATATTGATGCAATATTTATATTTATTTTCTTTTTAAGCTGAATCGGGAGATTTCGATCTGTTCTTCTGTTTTAAATCGTTTGTAAACACATCATTTGGAAAATCTATGAGAAGTCTAAAAGCAAGCTCATTATTTTCAAAGCTAACTAAATAATAGTTTCTTCTGTTTCTATAAATGTTTTTCGGCGGCACCAATCGATAAAACCGGGAAATATCACTAATATCATATGCTTAAAAGCTTCAACCGTGTATAGTAATAGTCCGCCTTTTGGTAACGATCGGATTCGAATTCACTTTTGATGTATTAATAATGGGTGGAGACTATGGCGTAGGTAATCTTAGGAAAGAATTGACATTTTCTCGGCGATAAAAATTTGGAGACACCAAATAACATATTAAAGTGTTTGTGATGCTATTTTCGTTGCCATTGCTTGTATGTCAACGACTCAAATGGGATATAGAGGAACTAAATATAAAGTCAATGTAAACTGCTTTTTGCTTCTGAAATTCTTTTCTTTTGCTTAAAAAGTTACCATCTCGTTGTTCAGTTTAGTTTACTCACAAAATAAAACACGCTTTCCGAATCTTTTTTCGGCGGCACCAATCGATAAAACCGGGAAATATCACTAATATCATATGCTTAAAAGCTTCAACCGTGTATAGTAATAGTCCGCCTTTTGGTAACGATCGGATTCGAATTCACTTTTGATGTATTAATAATGGGTGGAGACTATGGCGTAGGTAATCTTAGGAAAGAATTGACATTTTCTCGGCGATAAAAATTTGGAGACACCAAATAACATATTAAAGTGTTTGTGATGCTATTTTCGTTGCCATTGCTTGTATGTCAACGACTCAAATGGGATATAGAGGAACTAAATATAAAGTCAATGTAAACTGCTTTTTGCTTCTGAAATTCTTTTCTTTTGCTTAAAAAGTTACCATCTCGTTGTTCAGTTTAGTTTACTCACAAAATAAAACACGCTTTCCGAATCTTTTCTCTCCATTTTCTGCTTGTTCGTCTTATTAAACGTTTCTTTCTTCCTGGAGCCCAATTTTGACCTTTCTTTTGATCGTGGTCAGTTTTTACGATTTATACCACGAAATCTCAATGAAATTTCAATATCTTCACATTTTAATTTGTATCATAATAGGAATGCATTATGTTTTTATATACTCTGATGGTTTCTATTTTCATTCACTGGATATTTTTCAAATCTATTTTTGCATCCTTTTCCCAATTTTATCCTCCATTCATGAGTCTTGACAGGAAGCAACAAAACGGAACATTAAATGTCAATATTTAGCTTAGGTTCTGAAACGTTTTTCACTCTTTCGTTCATTCTTATTTTATTATTTACATAATTTTGAATGCAAATAATGGACGCTTTAAATATATCGAGTCCAGCGTGCCGCTGTGTATCATCTCGCAAGGGATTGTATCAGTGATGTACATGTGGTTTAAATGATATCTTTTATTCTATCGCAAATGAGCGTACTTAGCAGGCTTTTTTCATTTTGATATGAAACGGAGATAAATTTTCATTCGCGGTTTCCTTCAACCCAAATTTTCTCATTATTATGTATTATATTCGTTAATCGGTGGCTTAATTGTATAAAATTTTTACGAGTTCTGCAAATTTTACTCACCTCCCATCGTTAATTTGATTACGGATAATTTCTGGACTTATTAAGAGGAATTTGCATAGTCAGAGGAGCTAATCGGTATTCTCGATGACCTCCCAGAAGACGTGGATGTAATTCATTGCCCTGAATTCACTTGTTCGGTGCGGCATCTGGTTGGAGGGTTGCCTTAAAGAGGACCTCTCGGAACCTTCGAGAATATCTTGTGAACTATTTCAGCAATTACGTTCTCATTTCAAAGAACTGTTTAGGAAGAAATTCATAGGATGTGACTTATTTATCCTAGTATAAGAGTATCTTATGTCGGCGCTCGATCCCATCTTGCGATGCTGTTTGAAATGTTGAGATTCTGTTATTTCAAACGCTTCTTTTCCTTTATTGTCTTCTACAATATATGAGGAATATAGAATTCAAATTCGAATACAGATCCGGTTCATGTTTCTCGTGAGAGGCTTTAGGCATTAATGGCTCTTCTTACGAAACTTCGCTAACAAGGTGTTTAATTCGTTTTGTTCGCTTTAACGGTATTATCCGAAAATTATTACGAAACTCCTAGGAAATGGCCGTAGGAGTTTTGGAGGTAAACGAAGAGGGTTTTCGTTGGGCGGAGTCGCGTTGGTACCCATTTCCTCCGTTGCCGTCGCAGGGCACTGGCAGCGGCATGGCTGAGAGTGGTTTTCCTTCCTCATCGTCCCCATCCCGGGGGCGAAAAACTCAATCATGGTGTTACGCGTGACAGTCCTCGAGTCCTCCACCTCTGTCCCTAACCTCCTTCCATCCCTGGGTCTATCTTCTCGCAAGCAAATTCAGCCTATCCCTCTTACTCTCGTTTCACGTTTCTCGAAGCTGCCTTTCACCTTTCACAGTGCATTTTGTTTTCGACCAAGTTTCCCAAAAAATATCATTCAAATCAAGTAAATCAAAAAGCGAAAGTCGTATATCAATTATTTTTTACTTTTCCTACGCGATAGCTTTCTAAGGTATGCATTTCAGGCATTTTTTCTTTGTCTATAGTAATATTTAATAGCGAAATTTGTTTTTATTGGAAAAAATGAAAAAACGCAAACAATAATAAAAATTTAGTAATATTTATTCCAGCTATTTTTTTAGGATATGGGAACTGGTCTAGAGGCATAACCCAAAGTTTACACAAAGTACTCCAACACCATGTCGCAGAAAAAAATATTTTATAGGTGCTATGCTATGCGCAACCAGAAATCAAAGCCAGGTTTTAAGCAACCACTGTCGTCAGCTCATAGTGTTCACTTTTCCATTCACTTTATCGCCACCAGGGTGTAGCACAACTCAATTTCCAATGTAGAACATATAAATGAGACTAGTCCAGTGGTGCTCAAACTATGGCCCGCGGGCCAAATGCGGCCCGCGAAGGGTTTTTATGCGGCCCGCTAAGCTATGGCGAAAAGGCAATTCGGAAAATTTAACACACAAATTCATACGTATTTTTTAATTTTGATAATAAAACTTCAAATGTTGAAAAACTAGCCATGAAAACCTTATTTTGACTTGATTTTCATTTTATGGGACCTCAGAATATATAGAAAACTTCCAATTTCAACTGTAATCCGGCCCGCCGAAGAATTGGCAACTTCCAATGCGGCCCACCAAGGGATTCTCAGCCATTGATGTGGCCCGCCATTAGAAAAGTTTGGGCACCACTGGACTAGTCGATCACCGTAGGAAAAGAAATTCTTTGAAGTCGTGGACAAAAGTCGATTTGCGCGTTCAAGGACAACGTCGAGTTCCATTCATTAGTGCATAGACTTATTAAACTAGATACCTTTAAAAAAGAATGCCTTTATTACTGAATTACGAACCATAAAAGCAATAGCCTTAAATAATGGATATTCAAAAAAATTAATAGAACAAATTCTACGGAAAAAACCAAAAGAACGTCACTCACAACAAGATTTTCCCGCAACAGCTTCCCGATAGACCAGCCCCCAAAAATGGTTCATTTTGACTTTTATTGGACCCTTATCCCACAGATGATTAAGCTATTCCCTAGTGATACCCACAGGATAGCTTTCCTTAGTAAAGTGAACTTGAGCCATATGTTGTGTAACAATAAAGACCGCGTGACTCCCAGTGATAAATGTGGTGTTTACAATGTGACTGCCAAGCTATATATATATATATATATATATATATATATATATATATATATATATATATATATATATATATTTCATCATGGAAATTTTTCGGACTTTCGCTCAAACATTTTACATTGTGAAAATAAGGGCCACGGGCTTAATGCATTGGAAATCATTGAAATTCTTTATGCTGTTAAAAGTGGCAACAATGTTGTTAACGACTTTTTGCACCCTTTCCACTCCCCCCTCCTTGATTTCCACTCCATACGCCCACCCACCTCCCATTAGTTTGCTAATGAACCCCGATGACTCCACCTACTCATCACCCATCTGGGCCCAGATTTAAATGTAATCTCCCATTCTTCTCCCCCACCCCTCACAATACTGTGGCTCTTGGTTTACGCTTTCGTATTACTCCTGGTGATGACGCAAATCGTCGAAATCTAGATAGAGTCTCTTAATAAAAGTGTTGTAGGAATTTATTTTTATCTCTGAAAATCTAAATCGACTGGGAATGGATTTAATTGACGTATCGCACGCGTGAGGCTGAAGAGAATCAGATTTTCCTGCACGTGTTCCAGCGGAGATGCCCTTATGCTTCAGACCTCGATTCTCCTTAACCCTTTCTTTTACAGACGTTTCCGCTCATTACTCTTCTTTGAAATTGGAGAGAGAGAGAATGTCAGAGGGAGTTCTTGGAATCGACGCCTGCTTATTTTCGTCTTTTTTTTAAACCGTGCCGTTTTCGCAGCGATTCCTCTTTTGTTTCTCTTTATAACGCGGTCGTTTGTAAAATGAGATTTCTTCCCTTATTTCGCGGAGGGATTACGTATTTTTGAGTCGACGACTTGGGTTGGACGCCTTGCAGCCTGTTTTTGACGCATCTTACAACGTTTCGTGTCATTTTCTATTCGTTTTTCTTCCAATCAGATTTATGTAGTATCACGAAAAACATTACGATAGGAAAAATTTGTAAAATCCTATTATAAAGTACCAACTAGTTCGGTGTAATTCCTGGGCATCTACAATATTAAATTCCTTTCAATTTTCTATACGATGTTTTATGGGTAGTGATCGCGTTGAAATGTTACCTTTTGACGTACATAATGAGCTTATTGTTAGATTTTTACTTTATTCGCTTTGTGAAGAATAGTGGACTTCACGATAAGTTCCTTTCTTGCAGTCGGAAAAAAGGAATGCCTTCTGAAAAATTTATTCGCTTCTGTTGTCCCTGATTTGATTCTGAATCCACAGCAACTCCGGGAATTCCTTATATTCTTATTACTTGTTCTATCAGAAATGGATTCGCCATCGACTCCCATTCCGATTTCCTTGATATATATTCTTTCGTTCGCAAAAAAATAAATCCCAATAATTGGAATGGCATAAGCAGATCCGTTTTCAATATGCATACAAAGGGTTCGTTTTTTTTACGAAAATATCTCTAGCGTTCCTGGCGGGGGACATGAATCGCATCATCCTCAAAACCCTAGGGAATGTTTTATTTTGTGAACGATATCTTCCCAAGGAAAATATGTACAAACGCTACTACTATGGTTATTTTCTCGAACATAATGGCAAAAACGACATGGATCCTCGACATATCTCTTTTTAAAGAATGTTTAAATTTCGTCCATCGATATTCGGTTATTTATTCCGCTCTTTCGGTCCTGGAGAAAGGTGGAATTCATCCATTCATAGTTTATGCAACTTGATTTTTTTAAAAAGAAAAAGAGTCCTAATCAGTGCATTTTCAAAATCATTATTAGTAGCTCTGCGAAATTTAAACCCCAGATTCATTCGCTCTTTAAATTATTTAACCGCAAATGCTGCAGGCAATCCGCGTTGGTTACACGTTCACATCCCCCTCTCCCCTTTTAAATATGAGTTTTCCAATTTTTAGCTGATAGCTTTAATGAAATTGATAACTGCATTGTTACGTTCACGCTTTTCATGCTCTGTCGCTCAAACCTAAAACTGTTTCATTCATAAATGATTACGGACGATGAAAAACTCACTTAAAAATCCCCGTTTACCGGACAAAAAAATATACCGGATAACTTTTCCCTCCACATTTATGAATATTTCACTGAGATCACGTGTCTGTGGAAGAGATGTCAAGGGAGTTAGACCTCTCTCATCGGACCATGATTTCCATGGAAACCAAATAGTGAAATGGAATTAATTCACTATACCTCTAGGGTAAAACACTATGGGGAAAGAAAGCCTTACATTTTCATTTTCGCGAGAATAGCCAGCGTTTTTTTTTCAGCTCGTTACCTTACCGATTTGGCGGCCACTGGTTACATTAGCCTTGAAGAAGCGTATATCTTTCCACTTCGCCCACCTTCTTTTATATACCACGCCTTTCCTCGCCTCCCTTCCTCCCTCTTGAGACTCCAACTTCAAAATCATCCCTAATTTTAATTCTTCCTCCAGCATCCCTTTACAAAAACTCCCGTGACGACAATAAGAGATACTTTTGGATCCAATTGCCTCCTTCTGCCCACTTCCTCTTCTCTGTCTCTCTCTCTCTAATCCTTCTATTCTCTTCTTCTCAATCACCCCTCTCTCGGTCTCTCTTTCCTTCCTCTTCCCCACTCTTCTCGTCCCCCCTCTCCTCTTCCCCTCTCTCCTCTTCCCCTCTCTTCCCTTTCCCTTTCTCCTCTTTCACTCTCTCCTCTTTCCCTCTCCTCTTTCCCTCTCTCCTCTTTCCCTCTCTCCTCTTTCCTCTTTCCCCCTCTCCTCTTTCCTTCTCTCCTCTTTCCCTCTCCTCTTTCCCTCTCTCCTCTTTCCCTCTCCTCTTTCCCTCTCCTCTTTCCCTTTCTCCTCTCCCTTTCTTTCTCCTTTTCTCTCCTCTCCCTTTCTCTCTCCCTTTCTCTCTCCCTTTCTCTCCTCTCCCGTTCTCTCCTCTCCCCCTCTCATCTTTCCCTCTCTCCTCTTTCCCTCTCTCCTCTTTCCCTCGCGCCTCTTTCTCCCTCTTTTTCCCTCTCTTTTCCCTCCTTTTCTCTCTCCTTTTCTCTCTCTCTTCTCTCCCCCTCTATTCTCCCTCTTTCTATCAGCTCCATTCTCTATCACTTTTTTTTTCTCTCTCCTCTCTTTCTCTCCTCCAACTCTCTTTTTTACCCACGTCTCCTATCTATCATTTTTCTCTGCCTTTTTGGTTCTCAGCGCGATCTCTCGACGGACTTTCCCAACTATGTGGCAGCGGTCTCTTCAAATTGGTTGCTCTTTTGTTTCGCGTTCCTTTGCCCCACTCTTTGTTTTCCCTTCCCTGGAGCTCCCTTTCCAAGAAGTGAGGTTTTCATTGTGTTCCCTTGCGTTGATTCCGTTCGCTCCCAAAGAATGTCTTAGGTTCCCTTCCCTCCCCGAGGCCGTTCACAGAGGTTCTTTTTTGGGATTATTTGGAGGGGCGAAGGGTTTCGAGTCCCCGGATCTTCGGCAAAGTACCTATTTTCCTTCCTGCACGTTTTGGGTGTCATTGGGATAAATATATCTAACTCTTCTTCATAAATTTCTGCTTGAATCCTCTCCGAAATGACTCTTTTATGACAATGAGGAAATACTCAATAAGGCGCTCGATTGAGCCAATTAATTTTGGGCTGACGCGTTTTGCATAACTATAGCGCGCGGGACATTGATTTGCTGGCACAGGTTCCTTGTTACTATATTTATTATAAACGCGTAATATTTTAGGGAATGTGAATGTATAAACATGGCATAAATTAAAAATCCACTATGGTCCATGGAAGCCTTCATTTGTGGAATGCCATTTTAATTTAGCGAAATAACAATATGCTAATAATTCCGCTTATTTCATGAATGATTGGAAGCATTTACGGTGTTTATTTTATTTTGCTATATCGTCTCATAAACAATGAATATTTCTTATGCGTGGTGTACTTCATATCAGTTTGTCGAATAAAATATATGAAATATTTATCATTGTTTTGGACCTTTGGCGCTAAAATGTATCAAGTTTGAGTGCGATAAAGCAAATTTAAAAATCCTGACGAATAATTTCATAGAACATTTAGTAATGAAAAATCGACACTTATCGACGATAATTCATTTTCGTCGATTTTGAGATTTTTACGAATTCGAAGTTTATTGACATTTATCGATTTAAATCGAATCCTACCAAGCCTAATTATATATTAATTGAATTACGTCATTACCGATAAAAATAAATAGTCGTACCTCTTGTGGCTCTATTAAAATATCATAAAAGAGAATTGCTTGTAATTATTGGACTAAGTTGCGACCTATTCATAATTGCCAATGTATTTTATTTCCTTTAATAAATTTAATTGCAATCATTCCTGGGTACCGACTATCTAGCTTTTAGCCTACTTCGCCGTTCTATTTTCATTATTATTTCTTTCCAATTTCCAAAATTTTTAATACATAACAATGCTCCGTTTAGGTCTCAGCTGCATTCATCAGAGAATTTGCTCTAGTTTCCCCAGCATTGTTAATCAGAGAAAGAGTTTCATTTTCTGAATGCCGCCCTCTGAAGCTATTCAAGTACATATCGATACTTGGAGACAATGACGCATTCGATAACTTAAGACCCAATTAGCAGGAAATTCCTTTGAGCCGAATACGTATATTTGTCTACTCCCCTTTTCCCTCCCTGCACATCTCCTCCCCTTTCATTTCTCTTATGCCTCGCCATTCCTATCTCCCTCTCCATCCCTCTCTTACCCCATGTTTCCTTTGATTTCCCTCAAGGATAACCTTTCCTTTGCCGCACTCCCCTTCTGCATTCTCTCTCTCTCTCTCCGCGTACTCCTTTCTCTCTCTCTCATCTCTCTTCTTCCGTATACAATATATTCCGTTTCTTATACCTTTTCTTCTATCACCATTCCTCTCACGCCCCTGCCATACTCCCCTAACCTCGGACGCTTCGGTCACATTTACAACATTCTCCCTCAAGTATGATGCTCAGCGAAAGAGGCTGGTTTTGCATTATTCCCGGATTTTGACTCGGGAAAGGAAAAGCTTCCCCAGAAATCTCCTCAGCCGGCGATGTTTTCGCTCGCGCTGAACTCCGAAGACCGAATTGCCGTATCCTATTTATCGGAAGAATTTCGTAAACGGAGGTCTGGTTTTATTTTTCTCAATATTAGGTTTTTCTTTCGTTCATCGTCCAAGAGCTGTGCTGTTTTTCTTTTGCCCTGGCTTGTTGTTCCAATTCAGCTGCTGCCTAGACTTTTCAAATCAGGAATTGCAATTGTTTACTTAGAAGATTTTTTTCGGCAAAGCTGTTTCCACATTCCTTCGTGTTAACAAATCATACGATACCTTCGAGTGGTGATTATTCTCACTGACACTTTCTTATTATACTTCATTCACCTAACGAGGTGACAGTCTAGTAAAAGTTGGACTTTATGCATAACTCTGCGTTTTCAGATTCCGTGGTTAAACTTATTTCACCAATAAATCTATTTTTTATCACAGAGAAAAATTTCTTTTCTTTTAAGGGTGCGTGAGGTGATGTTTGTCTTGGTATTCATGGCATTCGGTTGTCTATCTTCCCGGTGGTGATATTGCTAGTTTAAACCCTGCAATAGGGTCCTGCTCCAAATTTATTAATTGCAATACCCGATGTAAAAAGGCTGCTGTTGCAGTTTTTGAAAGTAGCAAGGAATTAAAATTACAATAAAACCAAGTTTTATCCTCGGTTCCTGCTCGTAATTATGGAACTAGGAATGTTCCTTTCATATGTATATAATTACCAAGTATTTTACCTTCATTAAACTTTCAAAAAAATACTCTTCAACTCTTTAAATTTGAGACATTAATGTTTGAAAGCAACTAACTTAAATTTTATGAAGATGCTTAGCAGTTTTGCAACTCCTGAAACTAACTAAAGTTAAAAATAAAGCCTTCGAAATAATAAACTAATTTATAAATGAATCTTTTCGTAGAAATTTAAACTCCTCCATAGATGTTCGAGCGACGTGTCTTCCATTGAATCATCAGCGACTCATTTATTTCACTTTTGCGAAATATTCCCTAACATTTGGTCCTTATTCATCGTTAACGAGCCATTCTTCCTCGACTCAATCCCCTGGATAAAAATAAACCGCCCGCGAACAATGACTCCGTGTTATCACTGGAGTTCTCGTGGGTGGAGGCGAAGAACGAGTCTAAAATAAATACCGATTCCAGCGAAGCGAGAGAACGAGGGTGAAATCGACCGAAGTACTTCATAAAAATTAAAAGAAAAGAGAAATATACACCGAATACACAGTGTGTCGTGGAGACTTTTTCATTCTCTCATTTTTTAGAACAGCGAGGTAATGCACCGATTTAGTGCACGTTACTGACCTGTCATTCCAGTCTCTCGCTTCCCTCGGCCTGTGCGATTAACCCCGTGACCTCACCCGTTCTTTATCTATTCTCGGAGATGTGTCTGTAAGGGTTTACGCTATATTATTAGACGGAGGGATTGAGATTGAGAAAGAATGGTATGTAGGTTAACACGCGCAAAAAGTTTCTTAAAAGTATTCCACCTACTCTCTGTGGAAAAAAGGCAGTTTTAAGGGTATTTTGAAAGTTTTTTCCCTCCAGGAAATTCAAAAATCTTTCTAAATTCCAAAAGTTTGGTGAATAGTGCTCTTCTTCTTCCATGTAACCACTTTAGCCGGAAAAGGTCCGTGTGTGTGTTTAGGTGCCGCGTGTGTTTTCGTGAGTCCCATACTCTTTGGTTGGGTCTCCCCAAAAGAGACTGAAGAACGGAATGGAAGGAGGGGCACGTTTTTAGCCACGGCTTGTCGTCGCTTGCCGCAATATCCCTAGAAGCCAACCCTCTTTCTGCATATCCAAGCCTCTGAGCTAATGAGGGAGTTACCCTCCCCTCTCTTTCCTCGTGTGGCGAGTGAGGTCGTGGAGGGTGCGGTGAAAGAGGTCCCTGGGTGAGGGCCCGAACGTGTGAGAGAGAGTTTGCTAATAGCAGGGAGGGAAGGAAAAAGGGGGAGAGAGAGAGGTGGAAGGAAAGTGCAGGAAATTAACTGTTCCCCTCCGAGGATAAGATGAGACCAATGTTTAATAGTCTTTTTTTGCTTCCCTTTTAAATGTAAAACGATAAACGACTTTATCCGTTTCATGATCCGCCGATTTTTCTCATCAACTTCGGAAACAGTTTCTGGTAATCGGAGATACAGAGATAAATTATGCCATTATGTAACGGATAACTTGAAATTCTAACTCCGAACCGTACAAGTGAGGAACAGTAACTCTAAATACGTATTTCGAGAGCCAAGCTCTCATCATCAGTAGCTGATGTTAAATGACGGCATGGTGTTAGTTGTCCGGTATTTAACCTGTAGCTTGTTTGCGTGGAAGTGAAAGAAGGAGGGGGAGGGTCAACGATAAAACTGTAGAGAGGGGAATGGGGAATAGGGCCGCGGTCGTTATATTGGTATTCTTGTATTTGTTGATAAATATGCTCGTAAGCGTCTAGTTTGTTTTCATTGTTTGCTGATTTTAACGGTGTTGAATTGTGGATAGTGATGGGATGGTTGTATATTTGTTGTTACACTTGAATTATTAATTCCGTTGTATCTAAAGTGTACTAAGTGCTCTTTAAAGCGTGTTTTTAACTTTCGTTTTGTCTGTCCTACATATATCTTATCACATTCCCTGCAAGATATTTTTAAAGACGGTACCTATTGTGTTTTAGATTGTGGAGGAGGTTGGCGAGTTAATTTTTGTTAACTTGTACAGTTTTAAGATCGTGTTTAAGGAAAATATCCGAGTTTGTTGGTGACGTCGGGAGCGAATGGGATTTTTATGTATTTTGAATTTGTGGTGGATATGTTTTTTGTTTTGTGATTTTTATGTGGAGTTTGTGTTTGTGTAATATGTTTTCAACTCTTTGAGCGTTGCATAGTTTTATGTGAGTTCTTTGCGAAAATCGGTTTTTGGAAAGAGTTACATGGCGAGAGTCTGCGTCTCATTGAGTGGAAAGGTGCTAATGTGTGTTTGATGTGATGCTGGGAATCAGGTGGAGTGTATGCGTGGGTTCCCGATGTACGCTGAATTTTAGCAGGTTGCCGTGTCTTTTTGCGAGTAAATCCAGGAATGAAACTGTTTTTCTTTTTCTTCTTCGTACAAATTTGATGGAGTCGTACTGTTCGTTTGGTTTTTGTAAGAAATCTGTGATGTTGCTTTTTGATATGTCGAAAATTGTGAAGTTCTCATCAACGTACCTAACCATATTTTATGGAAGTAGGTGAAAGTATCTTTGCATTACTTTTCATGAAGAGGTTTGCTAGAAAGGAAGAGAATTTCCTATAGTTGCACTGTGATTTTGTTGGCATATTTTTTTTAAATTTTGAAATAATTCCGCTTCATACAAAGACGCACTTATTCATTTACTGTTTCCTGTGATATACGTATTTTGTTCTGTGAGCCATGTTTTAAGACTTTTTTGAGTTTCTTCAACGGGAACAGTAGGGAAACGAGGAACTATGTCAAAGGAAATAAGAATTTCGTTGCCTTTGAGTATTAAATTTTTTAACTGATTAATGAAGTGGGTGTTTTTCTTAATGTTTGATTCTTGTGTGTTTGGCCACTGTATGAATAATTCGTTGAACCAACAGGAAATATTCCGAATTGACCAATGAGTTAACTTTCATCCATGTTTTAAATTATATATTTTTTGAGTAAGTTATAAAGGAAAACCAGAGGGAATACATCTAGTTTTTAAAATAGAATTTCTCAGTCGATACATTTAATTTAATAATTATCATCATCATTTTCAACATTCAGATCAGAGATTTACGGTAAATAGCGATTTCACGATTACTTCTCACATAAAATTACTCGACATTATGTTTATACCGTATGTAGTTATTCTTTTGCCCATTAAATTATTAAATATCTTTCTCAGGCGTGATGATGACGATGATGGAGCATCTTTCTTTTGACAGATTCATCCCATAAAACGGAGTGTTTTTACTTCGCATTAAAATTGGTTTGATTGATGACGACGTCTTCTCATTTCATATTTCATACATCCAATTCCGCTTCAGAATTATTCTCAACGTCTGACATGGAGGAATTACCGCAATAGGAAAAGTGAAAAGGGTTTATTTTTCCTCATTCTCAATTGTATTGTTGCCAGATAGGAGATTTTCTCATCTCGAATTTATCACACAATCACGCGATAATTCAACAATTTAATTAGCTCACGATGCTATTTTATTGTAACGGTAGAATCTCGCCTTTGTTTCTTTTTCTAGCACAAATCTAAATGTTAATATTTGATTCATTAAATGTAGTTTGACTTTCATCGGTGTTGTTTTCTTCCAAATTCTTAAATTTTCTTATCTTTTATTTTTTCTCCTTAGAATCTGTTAATGCTTTTCCAAAATCTGTAGGTGTGAAGATTTTTGAGAAGTAATTGTGAACTATTACCGTTTTTAAACTTACAATTTGAGAACATAACACACAAAATGAATAAAAGGCGCGATTTCGCAAAACTTTCTTTTGACTAGAAGATCACTGCCGGATTTCAGTATTAATTAAAATTTTTAGCGCTAATATTTTATAGTTCCCGATCCTTTTGTGCGGCTTTATCCATAAAGTTTCATGTATTTGGTGAAACGGCGTAGCTCTCGAAATACATTTGGAGTTCGCATGTTTTTTTTAATCTGCTTTTCCTCGTAAAAATACTTATTTTGCAACCAGCATGATTCGGCCGTATAGTGTCAAAGGTATTGCTAGCCTCTCGTATGGATTACCTAATAATAAATATGTTATTAATTATCCAAATTACCGTTCCACAGGGAATATTGATGAAGGAGACGCGTTTTTTAGCCAAAGCCCAACATTAACGTCTATTCCGGCTTTTTGTGTAGTCTTGCTTTTCAGTTCCTCCGGGAAAAGGATTTCCTTCCTGCTCAATATAATTAGGCGCTGCTCCCGAAAGCTATTTTCCTATTATGATACTTTACATCGATCGCTTTCTCGAACGTTTTTCTTTTCATTAAAAAGTTTTGGCTAATGATGAGATGAACTCCCGGATTGAAAGTTACTCGAAACATTTTTCGCGAAATAAGCGGTCCTCGGGTATACAATGCTCATCATAGTTTGGAATACGGAACCGGTATACGAAGCATTCTTTTCTAAGAGTGTCCATAAAAAATATGAGGCTCCAGTTCGACGGAGGCGAATTTTGTCGCAATGTAACATTTTTGCATTCCTAATAAATCCTCATACTGGCAAAATACATTTTTTGGTAGGTAAGCCGGCTGATTATTTCCAGGTCGGGCTTAAAGTTGTCTATTATTGGGACGGTAGTTTTTTTCATTCATAATAATTCGAATGAAAAATTTTCTTCCTTTTTTGAATAGAAAACCTTTTATCTCAGCATGAACCCAATACAAACCATCCTTTTTGACATTTGCCATGCGAAAAAGTCTCGAAACTAATTAATCAATACGCCTAGTTCTCGTGGTATTATCAGTAATGTAATATTCCTTGAGTAATAACAGCATGTGATACGTCATCAGTACTTCTGATGTGGTTTTCTAGTTCAGCGTTCCCATCTCTATTACACGGAATCGGTTTTCAACTGACATTCACATTGAGAATGGTTGAGATGGTTTCCATTTTACGAATCATTTGTTTATCAAATTCTTCTCTTGACTCCAGAAACACTTTTTCGGCAAGCACTCCACCCGATTCGGCTCCGCTCATTCCACTAAATGATTCGAAAAAAGTACCTCCGAATCCTACCATTGCTTCGTCGTCCTATTGCCCTGCGCCCAAGTTCACCCAACGTATCGTGTCGGGTTTTCAACGCCTCCGCTACTCGAGGATGAACATATGCATTACAAAGTCACGTAACTTCCTTTACTTCTTTGGGTAGCGACCAATTAGACCGCATTTGACGAGGCAGAATCATGTGCAGGCTGTAAAAACATGTCTTCCCCCGTCCCCTATTCACCCAATCCTTCCCAACTGTCGAGGAGGTTACACGTGGCCTTCTACACTTTAACTTTAGACCTGACTGTGGCCTTTTAGTACTTGAGAAACAGCCGATAAGCGACCATCGTCGTGAAGAGAGTGCGGTGCCTACTTGGTACGGAACGTATTTATGTTGCAGTGTAGAAAATGGACGAGATTTTATACAAAGAACCAGTATTATATTTTGATTTTTATTGAAATTTTCGGGTAAAATTAGTTATCGAACACCTAAGTGATTTCCAGTTTTCCTGCCATTCTAAAGTGATACGATCGTCCTGTGAGGCATTGGTGCACGTGTAATTGTCTCAAGAGGAGCTTTTATCTTCGTGGGAAAGCGGAAGTCCTCATCAGATAGAGATTCGGCTTCATCAAAGGTATGGAGATGTAGGATCTTAGGAACATAGACTTCCATTCCCCGCCCGTTGAGTACAAGCGAAACCTTAAGTGGCATTGGTACAAAGAGAATGTCAGTTCTCTGCGACTGTGCTTTGTGGAAATTCCAAAATTAGTGTCTGTTGAAATTCAATTGTTCTTTTTGTATTGCTTTAGATGCATTGGCTTCTTGTATACTAAGCACTGGTTATTCGTTTAGCCATTGATCCCTGTTGAATGAAATGAACGCATGAAAATTTCCTGCTATTACTCTTTTGTTGAACTGCGCTAGTTTTCATACTTTCTTCCACATTTTTGCCAGGTGATTGTAAGTGCGGAGAAAATATTTATTCTATATTGGAATATACCGAGCTTGCTTTTTCTTATTTTTTGAGATGTCTCTGTTAACTGGCATCTATGTACACAAGCCTACTCGTTATTTGAAGTTAAAAATGCGTGAAATGTTCCTCGGCTTTAATTTTGTTCCTCGTTTAAATTTGTAAGTTATCGAGAAATTTAACAAGCTCTGTTGATGCCTGCAGTTTTAATGTTTAAAAGTTTTTTATTTAAAGTAGAAACACTTCTAAGTCCTTAGAAAATTAAGACACCGTGGTTAACCATGTCAAAGCAGCTATCTACTACTATTCTAGAATAACACTAAATATTGTTTATTTAAACCAATTCACGTCAGTTTTGGCCGAATGTAAATATCAGAATAATTGCTAACAAAGCTCATCTTATATTGCTAGTATAATGAACGAAGGACCTTTTACTGCGCTTTTAAAACTGTTATGTCGCATGGGATCAAAGCGATTCGCCTTCTACGGGATATGCCTTTCGTGTTGAAGAAAATGAGGCGACATTTATGGAAATTAAACGTCATCTGTTCACCGCTTTAAAGAAGATAACATTCACCTTTCAGATATATTTTGCTCGTATTTTTTCTTCCTCGCTCACGAATTTCATGGCGTTTTTGCATACGCTCTGTAGAGTGAGTTGGTTTTTCACGCTCTACAGCTTCCGTAGCTGTTTTCCTTCTGAAGAGTTTTCCAAGACATGCATGAAATCACTTCCAATTTGTGCATGTATATGTTTTTTTCATTTTCTTAAAGACTGAAACCCAGATGAAAGAAAATAAAATATAGTCTCTTCCTTGTTCTAATAAAGACCGACTCCCTGTTTTTCTGCCTTCTGCTTGCAATCCAGTGTTCCTTTTTCTTCAATGACAGGGGACTAGTACATGAAATCAATATTTGAAATAAATATGTTGCTGTTTGATAGTATTTCTTTATATGAGACGATGAAGATTTTTATTTTGTATTGTCAAGAAGATAAGTATGGACACCCTCCATGAATTATTCAACGTACCATCACATCACTCTCTGTGCATAAAATTTTGGTGCCCAAACTAATCTTCTTGAAAGCTAAAAATAACTTCTCATTGCTTAATATGATGTTAAAGAGGAAATTTGTTTCATTTGCTAATTTAACGTAGCTCCCTGACACCATGGATAGATGAATTTATGGAACACTATATTTATAGACGCCGTCTCGATCTAAAGAACCGTTGGAGGCGAATGAATTCATCCAAAATTTTCGTCCCACGTCATCCTCGGATCACAAGCTTGCAAGATATTAATAATAAATCTGACTTTAAGCTATCCCCCTCTTTTCTATTTTAAGCCGCGTGGAAAAATATTCTACCTGGAGGATTTAAACCACCATCATCCGCGCGTTTTTCAGTTCGAGTCAACGCGCAGAAGAGATAAAAAGAGAGAAATCGAAGGACTATCCCTGAATGGATCTTTTTTTTGCTTTGGTTTGGAGAGCGTTTCGCTGGGCTAGGAGAAAGAGGCAGATAAAAAAATACGTCGTTAGAGCGGAAGGGGGAGCAGGAAGCATAAGTGTAGAGAGAGGATGGAAATGATTTTCTAGAAAGGTTCCGCATATGAATTACTAGCCGCTCTTGCAGTATAAAATATAGGTAAAAAACACGTGCCACAAACGAAAAAACGCGCTGTTCAAAAGAGAATTCTCTCTAGTGAACGTCGATTACTTGCCGTCCGAAAGGGGAAAATAAAAATGACCATGGCCTGCTATATCTCTCTCCTCTCTGTGTACTGACGACGCTGCATAAAATCCCTTTGAAATTTTGCGAGGAAGGAAATTCCCTCGCGGAAAAAAAGAAGTTTTGATGCCTTCGTTGGCACGACGGACGAAAATAATAGCCGTTGATTTTTTGTTTCATCCTGCCGTTTGATTATTTCGCATAGGGGTAAAAAATTCCATTGTACCGACCTGTCGCACGTGCCCTTTAATCATTACAACCGATGGTTATGAAAAAGGAAGGATTCCGCCGACCTCGAAGTGCTTTCCTTCGTTTTTTTTAATATTTCGTTCGTTGCTTTCTCGGTTTTTTTGACTCTTGAAACGGGCCCAATCGTTTGATCTGCCTATTCGGGAAATATTTTTCTAACGACTGTCGGTGCGAGGGGGAGGGAAAAGGAAGAGGGAGGGGGAAGGTAGGGGTGGGGAGGAGGAGGAGGGGCAGAAGAGCGAACGCGCGTAAAAATCAGTTGCGGCGTCCCTTAAGCCTCACGCGCCCTTTGATGTCTCATGCGCAGCATCTCATTTCCGTCGGCGGAGGGTACCTCCGGGTCGGCTAGGATCCCGGCGCAATGCGCAAACGAATCCCCTCGTTTTCTCTTCGCATTAAAAAAATTTTCTGCCCGCCTTTTCGACCCGCCGACGCGCAATTACCACTCGGCGTTCCGTCGCCCAAAGGAAACCTCGAGTTCTACCGAACACGCGCCGCTTCCCGTGACGAATAAAATTGGCGAATCGTGGGGAGGGCGGGATCCTACGAAAAAAAATATTCTCCTTTTTCCATTTTCTCCGTTTTCATCCACCTCGAGATTCGTGTTTTCCCCTCGTTCTTTAACGTCCGAACTCCTTCGATCCCTTCCTTAAGAAGCTTTTCCTTTAATGTCTTTCAAGTGAGGATTACAGCTGTGTGCGGCGGGGCGAAACTGAGTGTCGGGAAGGGAAGAGGGGCTGTAAATCCTCCATCCCCACGCCATTTCTGCGCGCCGCACTCTTTCCTTCTTTCTCCCCTCCCTTTATAGCCTTTCTTTCCCGCGATCCCTTTTTCCCGACCGCACGGCCTCCCTTTCCCCATTCAATTCCGGCCCCGTCATTTCCTTTTTCTCCTATCCCCAACCTAATTCCCTCCATTTTCTCTTCTGCGCCTCTTACAAGAACCAGAGAGAGAGAAGCCACAGAGTTCTTTCTTTTCTTCTTCATCGCTACCTTAGATCCGGATTTTTTTCTTCGTCTCTGTATATATTTGTATTATATATTCATCTTGATCTTCTTTTTCAAATCCCAGCGCGCGCGTAATAAATACGGTCCCCGTATATATTTTTTCCTACTTTTCGTCAAGGTTTGTTTATTTTGGTCCCTTTTTCTAACGTGATGTACTGCGGGACTGTGACGGGAGGTAGGTGAATGATTCGGAACGGGCCCTCGAGCCATTTCCTAGGGAAAAACCACATCGCTGCCCTAGCGTACAAAAGATTCCTCGGAGAGACCAACTCGGGGCTCCTTCCTCTTCGCCCCTGCATTTTTCCCTAAGCGTAGAGCTGCGGGAAACTCTTTAATCCTTCTTTTTTTCTAATTAGCCTCTCGGATTTTTCCTCATGCTAATTTTTTCATTCGTTGCGTGCGACATACGAAACGTCTTCTTTGTTATGGTTACGCATCATCTGCTCAATCCAAGTTTAAGCTACTCTCTCTTCCTCAATTTCTGTTTCTTTTATACATGTGATTTCACTTCTAATCTCCTTTCCTTTCTCTTTATCGGTCGTTTCGTTCTGTAACTGTGAACGCTGTCACCGTTATCCTCCTCCATCATCGCATTTTCTCGTTAACACTTTATGTATTCTCGCGCGCACACAATTATATTTCACTCGATTTGAATGCTTTTCATGATTTCTTGCGCCGAATTGTAGGGGCGCGTATTTTTGCGTTGAATGTGTGTTCTACTTTACGTTATGTATTGATTGATATTTTGTCGAGCTTATGCGCTGAAAAATGTTTTACGGGTTTACTTCTGTCAGTATGCAAAGTATCCTATATATTTAAGGAAACATTTATGGTGTTGATTTATGACCATGTATTACATTTTGCCTTGTTAGTATTTACCTTTTTACGCTTTGAACGCTGCATTTCATAGTGTTTATTTACGTTTGTGTTTGTGTAAACTCTCCCGCACTCGTATGCTTTGCAATCGCTTAACTCGTTTTCTTTCCTCCATCTCTTATTTCATGACTGATTAAATAGTGGCCAAAATTCTCCGAGGAATTAAAATTTATTTCTCAAAGCTCGAGATATTTCGTTGGAATTGAATGCAGTCCTCATTAGCAGTTTGAAGTGGGCGTTTGAAAGGTTTCTCTTTAGCAATTCTTTGATGTAATTACTTTGTTGTTGAGTAGAACTCTCGACCAACGGAAATGAATTGAAAACCTTTGTTCCAAGCTGCGTGGCTGGCTCAGACTACTAAATACCCCCCGAATGTTCGTGCTTTTGGAAGATTGATTTGTTTTCATTGAATAAGTGTCCGTTAGACTTAATGATTCCTTGAGACTAAGCGTAAATGACTGTTTTAAACTTCCAAATGTGACCCTTGCTTCCATTTGGTACTCGGTATTGTTTCACCCGTAGTGATGCTGCCGCAAACGGATGGACAGACGGACGGCTACAGCTAGGGATACGAAAAAAGTATCGATACCTTACTCATATCGGTAATTTCCTTTCGATACCAAGTACTTTTGTACTCGATTCTTTTCTTTCGATTTTCTAGTGGTATCGGTACTTTCGGTCCGATACTTTTGTGGTAGCGATACTTTTCATTCGACATAACATATGAGTAAGGTATCGATTCTTTCGTTTCGATTTCCTATCCTTAGATACGAAAAAGTATCGATACTTTACTCACATCGGTAATTTCCTTTCGATACCAAGTACTTTTGTACTCGATTCTTTTCTTTCGATTTTCTAGTGACATCGGTACTTTCGGCCCGATACTTTTGTGGTATAGATACTTCTCATTTGATACATCATATGATTACGGTATCGATACTTTCGTTTCGATATCGTATCCCTAGCTACAGCGAAGAAACTAGTCGCAATCTCAGTTCTACCAAGCTGTGAGTTTTGCTAGCGATGAGGGCACTAGTAGCAACCAAATAATACTAAATATTACCTAAATGTTAAAATCGTAGCATTTTTGTCAGATTATTTGAAAAGTAGCATATATTGCATATACAGGTAAAGATAATTTATTTTTTAGAATGTTCACGTCATTTTTGAAATCTTCAACTTTCTCTTGCTTGTTATTTAAAACATACCTCACCGCAACTAAGCAGTTTTAATATGATCTTCATCTCTTTTCGTAGATAAATTGAACGTATTTACGCTTCGCTTTTATTATTGTGGCAACGTAAACAAAACGAAACTTTACCATAGTAACGGCCCCTTATAGATAGAGCATCAGGGGTTTTCTAAAATCCTGCTAAAAGGTAAACGGACAGGCGGACGAACCACAAATCAATAGGGTTCATGTCTGACACTAGCCAAAACTGTCATGAAAATTTCAGCTTCTCGGCTGTTCTCGTTACTTCAAAATTTTGTTCACAGACAGACGGATAAAGTGATAACATAAGGGATTCTGAAAAAGCGCTAAAATGTGACAGATGCATTCGTGCCACATTTTGGGTTTTGCAAAATGAACCACATCGCAGCAATTGACGTATATACATACTTTAAAAATTCGCGTGCCGCTACGTTACATTTAAAGGGATCGTACGCAATTTCCGCAATTCTCAATCACCCCTACTCCTTTACATTCCAGCCGCAAGCATTCGAGATCGATCAAAGGATTCAAAACTTATCGCCGAGAGGCAGACGCATTCACGCATGGGAGGCCCGACAAAAAGGCTTATTCCCGTATATAGAAAAGTTTTTAAAAATAAGTCCTTTATACCTTATAGCTGACTCGTTTTTTTACGTATCTCTCCTTTCCCTTCATTTATTCCCAGCGACGACGTTAGGACACCGTCTTAATCCGATTTTTCTATTTATCCTTTTCTGCAATGAAAAAACCTACCTCTTTCGTGATAAGAACGAAATGACGCTCGGTTTTTAGGGAAATCCAAAATTCTCATCATTCAAATTATTTCCTCTATTGTACGTCCGTTGTTTTTTTCAAACTATATATATATATATATATACACACACACACACGCACACTGTCTTTCCATCGCTGAAGAAGGGCATACTTGTGCCCAAAAAGCTGACGCTTTTGTGTTTTTTGCGTCTCTCTTCGACGCCCCCACCAGCTTACCAACTTGGTAAGTGTCCACTGGGCTTCCTTCAACACCTTCTTGCCACCCTCATTACTGCCTTTCCTTTTCCTTAAGTTAATATATATTTATATATATATATATTTGCTTAACCGATATTTTCGGCTCACCGTATTAATTATTTTCAGGGCTGCGAAAGTTGAATTTTTAAAATACATATGCATATTTCCTCGTTCCTCTTCCAGTGCTTTCCTGGGAGAACGTCACGTTGCCTTAGCGCCTTAAGAAAAATAAAGTATTCTCTCTTCGACGGAAAGATCCCTTTTTTATATCATGGCGTATTCTTCGCCATTCACCAAGGTTTCTCCAGCATGCCCTACATTTTGGCCCTCATCCGTTCCCACCCCTTCCCCTCCCACCCCCCGTCCTTTAGCAACCCTTGCATTTCAATATCTCCCCCGAACCTCTCTTCATCCCTAGCCCTTTAAAAACCTATCTTCCTCCACCTCTTCCCTTTTTATCCTTAACGCTCAGCTCAGCCTACGTAATACGTCACGACTTCTTCCCTCACCGCTTCTTCCCCTTCCCATAATTCTCCCCCTCCTTATGATTCTCCTCCCGTTTCCGAGAGATGAGAACCTCTCCGACCTGTTCTTCTTTCCTACCCTCCACTCTCTCCCTCTCTCTCTCTCTCTATCTCAATCTCTCTCTCAATCTCTCTCCTTCACATCGTACGTTTCAATCCGCTCCGTAGTCGTTTAAGAAGATCTTCGCTTCCAATCCACTCCCTATTCACAATGGCGAAAAACACCCTCTCCCCTCCCTCCATTGCGTTCCGATAGAAGTTTCCGAGTCGACGAAAAGACATCCTTTGTGGCAAGAGGTTTTCCACGAGCTTCAGCATCCACGGCCTCTGCTTTTATAAGATAAAAAATGACGTATTTTCGAGACGAGTCATCTCCAGCACGACCCGCGTCTATCGCAAATATTTGCAATCGTTTCGTTCGATTCGGTCGCCATGAATCAATCGCTCTAAGTATCTTGATGTTTCGATAATTTTTTTTCGACGTTCTCCTTGAGGGTGACGCTAAGATTAGGCTTGGATTTTTAAAAAGTCTTCGTGCATTTTGCTTGGTGGAAGGTGTGTTAGCGCGTATTAAATTTTCAACTGTCGCAATTTACGATGCATTTCGTATTATTCGAAAAACCTCACGTACCTTTATAACGAATGTTGCTATCTACAAAGATTGTTAACATTGCTTATGTCATTATGTAATTCATATTATACTGGAAAGTAGACTATGACATGAATTTTTACAAGTGTAGACCGACCTATCCTGAAATTTGGCTTCTTTAGGTTGCAAGATTCCAGATGTTTTCCACATGGACAGAAAAACCGAATTCGTGAGGGATTAGTTTTTTAGCGCTAAAAAGAGTAATTTCACTATCTTGTTGTAGCTAATTCAACAGGAAATTATTGAAATAGTCTTAATGGCACTTAAAAATACTTGTCTTAGGTATCTCGAATAGCTACAAGAGGGTATTTTTATTCATGAACTTGTTAGGGGTATGGAGATACCTAAGATAAGCACTTGATTTTTCAAATTTTTCTACTTAAGTGCTTATTCTTGAATTTTTTCAAGACGAGTTCGATAATTTTCTAGTGAATTAATCCTTATTTCAGCGTCATAGGAATTTGGAGGAATCGTAATTTAAAATTGCATGAGTATACGCTTAATCGTAAAAAACGTTTTTGGTTTCTTAACTAGAGACTGCTCTGTTAATTTTCCGAAGATTATTTCAAAGAAAGACGCTAAAATGTACGTATACTCTCTGCCTTTAATTTTATCATTGGATATTCGAAATTAAAATTCATAGAAACGAAAAGAATGCCATTAAAAAGAACAAGCATATTAGCTCGGCATAAAAGTTACAGTTTCGAAGAAAGCATGGAAACAGACGAGAGCTGTTTAATATTTCCAACTTAGAGAATATTCTCACAAATATTTACTCAGCGTATTGTAACTTTTTTCCGTTACAATTATAGTAGGTATTTTTAGTGTGAATTATGGATGTAATTTAGAAAAAACACAACACAAAATTATTATTAAATACTAGCGTAATTGTCTGGGTTTTACCCTGGGTTTAGAGTTTAGACTTTTTCATGCACATATCACTCGGTAATATTTTCATCCAAACTGAAGGTACTATCAAGGTGTGACCAATATTCCCCTTTAATTGTTATGAACAAATTATAGACTCAAATTCGATACCTCCCTCCCCCAAAAAATCAAAGTTCTGAGACCGAGGTGCATATCGCCAACGTCTCTTTAGTACGTATACCAAGTTTTAAGTCTCTACGTTTCTTGGTTCAACATTGATATTGGTGGACGATTCAACGTATTCGGTCAGTTGGTTGCTGAGATATCTTCAAACAGAATGCTTTTCGTCAAATTTGCCGTAGTATAATCGAATATTAATATATTTGCTTTGAAATCAGAGAATTGCTTTTCCTTATATTATGGTAGCTCTGCTTTTTAGATCCGTTCTAAACATGTTCATTTCGTTTTGCCATTTTATACCCGCCCTACAAACGAAATTTCTTATTGAAATCGGTTCAGCCAGTACCTTCGAAATTCATAGTTACAGAAAAATTCTAACCTTGATATTGTGGTAGCCCTGTTTATTCGATCCGGTTGAAATATAGTACTATTTGGGTTATTTATTTATATGAAGATTATATATACCATAATGGGTTAAAATCCATGCGGACAGCTCTCTAGAAATACGTGTAAATTAAATATTATTTATTTATTTATTTTCTGAAGAGTTATGACTGCCACAGACACAGACAGCTTCTTTTATTATTATAGATTTTCAGCCGAAGTCGCAGAAATTTCCCTTTGGTCATTTTTTAATTTCTCAACTTATTTAGAGAAAATTTGATCTTGTAAAGAACCGACTTCGAGATATATCGTGAATATGTGCTTTTTTGTTTGTTTGATGGTATTTATTAAAAAGAAGGGGTGATTAACAGTAGATGAAGGGAGCAGCGTTAGTTTGGACAGATGGGCTGGAGTAGCCTAAAATCTAGCTAGATATACAGAAATCACGATGATGCACGTTTCGGGCGTTCATGTGTCCGAGAAAAGGTTTTTTTCAATTCCTCGTCTCTGTAACCTGTCGTTTTTTGTCTATAGTCTGGAATTTCGTGCCTGTGGTCCGTTGTCTGTGGTTCTCTGTCTATAGACCGCTTTCTGTGGCCCTCTGTTTATGGCCCTCCGTCTGGGGCCCTTCGCCCTTTTTCTGTGGCCCTCCGTCTGTGGCCCTCCGCCTGTTGCCCTCCGTCTGTGGCCCTTCGTCTGTGGCCCTCCGTCTGTGGACATCTCTCTGTGGCCGTCTGTCTGTGGCTCTTTGTCTGTCCATCGTCTGTCATCTCTGCGCGGCTCAAGAGACGATTATTTTTAGACATTGACAGCCAATATTTCAAAGAAACGTGCTTATTTTCCCCGAGAATATCTCGGGGGGGAAAACAAAAAGATCGCTGGCGAACAAAATCGTTTTCGTCGAAACTTATATGCTCTCGTCAGCTCCCTCTGTCTACGGTGGATTAATTAGATCGAACAGTCAATCCCGTCGCAGGTTGATATTGGATGAAATTCCCTTGGAGTGAAATAAATCTCCTTGCGGGAGAAGTTATTTGTAACCCTAGTCTTTATGAGTCGACAGCCTTTTATCCTCTTTCTCTCTCAGATTGGAGCCCTGTGCGTCATTCAGTTACTGTCAACACTTTATCCCTACTCGGTAGCCTAGTCCTGTTCCTTTCTTTTCCCTCGTGATGACCTCCGCATTCCTATCCTAGGCAACGGATGGGGGTCCCAGGTTAAAAATCCAATCATTTCTGGAGTTTAATGCCCCTCCCCGGATCTTCCTTCCACCTTTTTCATAAGCCGTCACGAAAATACTGATATAACCTCGTCCTTTCCTCGCGACAGCCCAAGAAATCAGCCGAGTCTCCTTCATTTTAATCGATCTTCTATCCTCGTCAGGCGGAAAAAAATCGAGAAATTCTCGTTTTCCATATAAACGGAGGAGATTCCTTTTGGTCCAGAATGCGCCTTCGAGCACGGTAAATCCTCGCTCTTGGCGCCTACTCTCCCTCCTTCCCCCACCCCCGCCAACCGATGCTAATTAGCTTTTGCGCCGGAAGAGGGAGTTTGTGTGCTAGCTAGCGTTAGGATGAAAAAGCTTTAAGCGGTTAATGTTTTCCTTTTAGCTGGAAAGATTTTTTGCTCCTAACTCCGCGCGTCACGGATTGCATATCGTCAGTGAATCGAGAAAGGCCGTCAAATCCATCTCTCAACATTTGCTCAGGTTGACATCTCACGTGTCTCAAGACGGGTCATCTTCTATATTAAACTGCAAGAATCCTGTTCCAGGAATTTTTTATGGGCCTGAGATTAGAGCTCCTAACTTGAACCTATGTGAGACATAGATAATTATAAAACTTTTTGAAAAGAAATTGAATCCGGTGCGAATTAAATCTACAGTATATTTGAAGTGCGTCAATTTTCCGAGTCTTCCGCAATAAACTTTTTTATTTCCGTTTAATGAACTTATACATGTCATATATTCATGCCTAGTTACAGCCGGATTTTCTCGGCAGTCTGAGACCTATAAATAGTAATTTCTATATGAAAAAATAATAAAAACAATCGTTCTTTAAGTACAAGTAGATTGATATTGCGTAATACATTTTTACAACTAACAAGGAAAGCCTTACCCGCGTACCCAGCGATGGTGAAGTCCCAGTTCATTGTATGTGTATCTGATCAAGTTTTATGAATTGTACAAATTGAATTGAAAAAGTGGAACTGTTTTTAAAACACACTTATCCTTTCCTTTTTTATCTCACCCTTGTGTTTTGAGAGAGCGAAAGATCGGTAAGCCTTTATTTCTGCTTGTTCGAAGCGGGTTGTCATGGCTACCTCCGAAATCATCGCAGAATTTCCTTGTCAAGAGGAGTCTTTATAAATATTTCGAGACTATGCTATTATTATAAATTCTTTTGATTGATTCTACAGCCTTGGGAAGCGTTTCCAGGAATGTCGTTATTAACGTTACATTCATTTATTTATCACCTTAAAAATCGAGACAGTTTTTCCAGCGGTTCATTTCTTTGTGAATGATTCACTTAGAATACTTCTGCGAATAAAGGCGAAGAATTTGCGTCATACGAATGTTCCGTAGGGTCGGTTTTGTAATGTTGCCGTTGTCTTTTTCCTACCTAGCGCAATCGAATTAACGCCAGAAAAAAATCGGATTTAAGGAAGAAGATAGTGGAGGAAGGGCATCGGAGTGCGATAAGTTAAGATTCTCTGAGTGAAAAGAAGAATGAAACGAGGACGAATGAAAAAGTACGGATGAAAGAGAGAAAGATGAAGAAAGGAAGAATAGAAATGAATCCCATAACAAGAGACAGAGGGAAAAGGAATAAAAGATGGAACAAGGGAATTTATTAAGAGAGCGTGACTAAAATTGAATGAGGGAAAGGAACAAGAAACGTGGAGGTAAAAAGAGAAAATGAAAAAGGTAAAGAGATAATGAGATTAGCCATTTAATTTTTGCGTATAAAAGAATGTGCGAGGTAAACGGAGATGATAAAAGTTTGGCTCTTCGATAGGCTAGGGTTTTATCTCGCTGAGCCTATTATTGCTTAACCATTATACCCATCTGTTTTTGTCACCAAAAACTGCTTATTGGTGAGTGCTCACTGGGCTTTCTTATCCCAACAACTTGTTTCCATATAAATAAATAAATAAATAAATATATATATATATATATATATATATATATTATATTGAGTTCTCTCTCTGTAGCTGAAGAAGGAGTAGTTCCGAAAGCTTTACGTTTGTGATGTTTCTGTGTTTTTGTGTTATTTTACGTGTGTCGCTTCGACATCCCCGGGGCCTCGCCAACCTGAAGTCGTCTGATTGGTGAGTGCTCACTGGGTTTCCTCATCCCAACACCTTGTTGACATCCATATATTCATTTTACCTTTCCTTTTCCGTAAGTTGTTATATATATATATATATATATATATATATATATATATATATATATATATATATATATATATATATATAAAGGATTCGTACACTCAATTCAACGACACAGTTAGTAGTCTCTGTGGAGCAATTCAACGACTTTTGATTCGTTTTTATCTTATAATTAAGTAACAGTGAATCGCCAATGATGAGTAATGCTTCGTATTTCAAATGAAATATACTCCGTATATTTGAAATGAACATATCGTTAAATTAGCAATTTTGTCGCTGTAGTAGTCGTCTCTGCTGGAAAAATCTTTTAGGGCAGATCTTTAAAAGAAATTTTTGTTCAAGGTAATGATTAATTGGTAGGAAATAGGGTACTTTCAAATCATAGCAATGAAACTGACAGTACAGCAAATGTGGCAAGTGGTTCATCATGAGAAATTGCTTTTTGCATCGAGTAATGGAGGAATCTTCAATAATATTTACTGTTGAAACTAAGACGTTTAAAGCTAATAACCGTTACTCTGATATGGGCAGCCCACTTCCTAATTCTGATTTTCAGTAGCTATCACCTGTAATTTTCGAAATATTTTTAAACTAAATGTGATAAAGAAAGGAATCAACTCCTAGGAAATAATTAAATTATCGCATAGAAGTTGATTCATTTCTTTATGTTATCTTCACCGTAGTATCCACTCATTAAAAAAACCAACTACTTTGACCTCATAGTATGAAAAACTGTAAAGCGGAATAGATAGTAATTAGTTTTTGTATAACTTAATCTTGACACAAAGACGTGACCTGTTTCTGTAAGCTTTAAGCCACAATTTTTTTATTCTCTGGTGTGTGAATAAGGTTTTATGCTTCGAATTTTCCTCTAAGCTATATATTTAAAAATGTATGTGAAAGTCATTCCTGTAAATTGATCCTGAATGCTTTAGTTAGTCGAGTCTCACACCCACGCAAGATTTTTCTGGTAAAAGAGCCATATAAATGTTGTTAATTATGAATTAAATTGGCAGATATCTTTCACCAAGGAAAAAGTTTGATCCCTTGCATTGATGCAAATTCTCTGCAAAATAAATGTACAAATTATTGTACGTGATGTTTATTTCCTGAAAATGCCTTCGAAGAATATTTTGTAATTCTTTCTATTACATCAATGTGTATTGATTTTTAATCATGATAGAGTCATCGACGCATATCATTGGTAGTGATTGCCTGAGGATCCCTGTAATTAATTATTCGTCGTCATTTGAATATGGACTCATGACAATTTTTTACAGGTGACACAGACATGAAATGTAAGTTGCTTTTTGCACTCAGCCGTTCGAACCTTAGACCTCGGAGCAACAGCTATTAAGCCGGAGAACCTCTATCATGATTTCTATCGTTTGAATCCTATCTTAATTAAAACCGTGCCCTAATCGATGTGGGAATTCGCCAACTCTCAGTCCGAAGTAATTTAAACTGGAAAAGTATTTTCCCTTCTGTTCCGGTCTTTTTTCGTAAATTAAATGGCGCAAGTTTCCTTATTACCTCGCTATTTTTCTTCTTTATCTTTCTCTCTTACCTGCTTCGTCTCTCCCTCTCTTCGCTCCGTTCATATGTTTCTCCATTTGGAAGCGAGAGTGAGAACGAAGAAAGTGGGAGGGATGATAATCCCGTTCTAAATTAAATACAAGTCTCTTTCTTTCCGAAAGTCTAACACCAATTCCCTCCTCAACCTACCTCTCCCCCCTTACCTCTTTTCCAATGCCTTTCTCTTCCTCTCCCCCTAACTCTCTGCCCTATCTCTCCTCCCTAACTCTCTGCCCTATCTCTCCCCCCTAACTCTCTGCCCTATCTCTCCCCCCAACCTATCCCCTCTATCTCTCCCCTCTATATCTTCCCCTATCTCTCCTCCTACCTCTTCCCTCCTTACCTCTTTTCCCTTACCTCTCTCCCTAACTCTTCCCTCTAACTATTCTCCCTACTTCTCCTCCCCTATCTATTTCCCTTACCTCTCTCCCCTATCGCTCTCCACTATCTCTCTCTCTCCTATCTCTCTCCCCTATCTCTCTCCCCTATCTCTCTCCCCTATCTCTCTCCCCTATCTCTCTCCCCTATCCCTCTCCCCTATCTCTCTCCCCTATCTCTCTCCCCTATCTCTCTCCCCTATCTCTCTCCCCTATCTCTCTCCCCTATCTCTTCCCCTACCTCTCCCTCCCTTACCTCTTTTCCCTTACTTCTCTCTCCCTTCATCTCTCCCCCTCATTCTCTCCCCCTAATTCTCTCCCCCTAATTCTCTCCCCCTACTTCTCTCCCCCTACTTCTCTCCCCCTACCTCTCCTCCCGTCCCTACCTCTCCTCCCTCCCAACCTCCCTCTCCTATCCGTTCCCTCCATCCCTCATGGACTCTTTTTTTCGTTCTTGTCTCCAAATTGCTCTTTGTTAACATATAATTGAGTTCTTGCATTTGAAATTTGAATTTGAAGTTATGATGATGGCTACTTTTTTGTTTCCAGGTGACCAGATGAAAACAAACTTCCGAATCGACCTTTTTATGTAATAGGTCGCTATTTTTTCATTACCTTCATCATATATATATGTCAAATTTAGTAATCTTTATGATGGCATCTTCATGCCTACTTTTAAAAATTGTTATCCCAGACTAGAATATTAGTGAATCGTAATTTTTTTAGCGCTGAAAAATGATGTATTTATTTTGTGTGACTTATAAAAAGATTATTAGTTTATAGGGTATAAAATTTTACAATACGTAATGCTTTTCGGTGCCTGCCGCAAATGTCGACACCATTGCACCGGGTGCAGTTATTAGCTTGTTCTTCCTTAATGTGTCGTCTATCTTTGCTTGTGCGTTTCCAAGAGATGCAAGGGTAATTTATCAGAATAAAACGCTGCTTGTTTCATGATTCGTATTGTCTGCCGCAATCTGTCTACCTAGGCAATCCTTTGACAAAAATAAAATTTGAAAATGTTGCTAAAGTTATGTTATAGCTGCGAATAAAAATAATTTTATAGATGTATTTGTGCTAATCGTTGATAAAAATTCCTCTGGAAAGAAAGAAATAATTTCTCACATTTTTAAAATTATTTTGATCCCAGATTTTTTCATCGATTCATCCCTTTACAGCCATAACATGAAGTTGTCGTTACTTAAAACTTTTTTGGAATAAAATTTTTAAATTTCTTGGGACTTATATATATATATATATATATATATATATATATATATATATATATATATATATATATATATATATATATATATATATATACATATATATATATATTTGTTAGTTACTTGTTTGAGTAAGCAAAAATTTAAGTTTTCTCATTCAGCGGTCGGCATAACTAAATTCAGGGCCGGCTTGATGGAGGTGTTGGGGGTGCAACTGCACGGGGTTCCTCGCTCTCCAAAGATTTATTGTATCTATGATTGCTGTATTAATTATAATTTACTATTAAAATTTTTTATCTTAAAAACACGCACTTTGCACAGTGCCCCATGATTTTCCAAGCCGGTCCTCACCAAACTCAATGTCAAATTTAATTCGAGGCAACAAAATAATTTGCATGTTATTTAACCGCGTATAAAAATCCATTTAAAGTCTCCGTTTTGGGTCGCGGTCTGTCATTTGTACGTGATATTTTGAAAACTCCGGCATCTGCGCAATATTTTCAAGTCCAGACAACGTTGAGGGGGAACAGGTGCAAGTCAATCCGCTCCACACTCAACAAGTACACTTTTGCCGCTAGACATTATTAATATCCCACCGTAATGGCGTCTCAGCGGGTTCTTTTTTATTAAATGTCGGTCCATAGAGGATTAGACCTTCGATAGCACCCTCCTAGCTATTCGACACGGATTCTTCGATATCTCGTTTCACCGGCAAACGGAAACCCTTTTTTTTATTTTCTTTTTCATTCGCGTGAAGTGCTCATTTGTCAACCCCCTAATCTGATGTGGGAAATTTTCTATAAAGCCCGCTTCTTGGCCGAAGAATGGGCCATCTCCTTGCGGAGCGCGGTTGATCGATTTTCCGTTGGCATTTTTCTCATGCGCTGCCGGCGAGAGATATCGATTCTCGGACGGAGATAGACTCGTGTGGCAACCAGCCTCCCAACGCCTCTCTCGCTCCATCCATCCATCCATCGCTTCTCCGTAGCTTTTTTCTCTCTCTCCTTTCTCCCCTACTCTCTCAAATACATACTCCGAAAACTGAGCTGCGGCCGCGATACCTTTAAAATCCTCATTTGTGTGGCTCCCCTCGAATCCACGTTATTTTTTTAATGGAGTGACTCGTTTCAACGGCGAAGGATGTTCCAACGCGCGCGAGAACGTGGCTTTCGTCCTAGAATTCGATGCTCAAATGCCGACTATTTGTTTTTCTCAATTTTCCCCGCCGCGCCGAGTGCGCCTTACCGTTCAATGTTCTTAAAACTGCGAAAAATAGTTCGCGCTTTGAAAAGGATTCGGTGATGTAATGTAATTTGGTACTGTGGTTTTTATCATTGTTCAAGGAGAGTTGAATTGTTGAGGCGTAATAGTTAAAAATCGTGCATCGAAAATCTTGAGAGTTGAGAGTTGAGTTTGTTGTTCTTCATGTAAACATAAACCAAAATTCAATGCAATTGTTCTCTGCGAAACCCTAAAATAGTATTCTTCACATTAAGCTTATTGTAAAACCTAGCTCGAATCGTTATATATTAGGTTTATTAGTATAAACATTATTAGGCTTTTCATTATTTCATAACAGTAACCGAAGTAAGAAGATTATTCGGGGGATATTTACTTGTTTTATTTAAAATTTTAGTGGACAGTAATTTTAAACCGGCTGTGACGGTTCTTTGTTTTTGACCGAAGTGAACAAATGAAAGTAATGACGCTAAAAGTAGTGCATGATTTGTCTAAACTTTTCTTTGGTGTTTGAAATTCTAAAAAAAAAGAGCGAAATATACTCAAAACTCGCGAAAGACATCTAAGAAGAAAGCTTTGACAAAATTGCGAATTAGAATATTTTCTTCGTCGAAGGTAGCCACAGAGTTAGAATTACTCTCATAAAAAATAGCTTTTAAAAACAGCGTAATATTTAGATTTTAAACGTTTTTAATTTGTAAAAGCGCGATGCTTAAAATTTTACACTTCTTAGATTGTCTTCTATCATCCTTTACTAATTTTGCCCATAAACTTCAGTCGTGTTTTAAGATTATTTTTTAAATTACAGTGGCTCAAACCCAGATTTTATCATGTAAATTTTAACAAAATATATTATTTATATCTATATCATCCTCTGTATGACGCTCTGAACACCGAATTTGTGTTTTAGATCCTGTCGCCAGAGCAAAAAAAAAAAACAAAACTGGTTTAAAGGTAGTTTTTGGAGCTTTGAATTTCCGCAACTTGAGCATCGAATTTTGAGCCAACGTTTTATCAAAAATTTTATTAAAAACAGTGATTGAATCCTTGCTTTCTATTATCTTCAGCATTAAAATTGAATGTTTACTTTCTCTTTCGCAAACTCTCGTCTACTTTAGTACACTGAACCACTGCGCATTGATCCCTATCTTACTTAATCATTGTATTTACATGCATACTACTTTAAAATGAATTAAACAATGGATGCACAATAAAGAAATAAAAAATATGTAATTTTCTCAGTAAATTGTTTATATAATTACCTTTTAGTACTACTCGGCGCTATATCTGTGACTGATCCCGTTTTATACACTAAGACAAAGGCTGAGAGTTTCATAAAGAGAAACAATACGATCACGTTTCATTATTTATCCATGCTTTCATGCTACTGGTGCCTCTTATTATATTTCGCTGCTTCTCGGAATGCCTGAAATTAAAGCGAAAGCTTTTCGTTGCTCAGCCATATAGTTTTAAACGTAACATTTTTATTCATGGTGCTTTCAAAATCCATCTCTATTTTCTCTCAAGCGTGCATTATATGATATCTCTCGTTCTTCGTTTTTTTTCTTCCAGCTCTTCTTTTTTGTCCCTTACATTTCTCTCCCTTTTTCCCTTCCCTGTCCTCTCTCTCTCTGCGTTCCTCTTCTCTACTCTTTATCTATCTCCTCTCGTATCAACTTGTCTCTGCTTCCTCCTCCTCCGCTCGAAATTCCTCTTTTCACCTTTGTTTAATCAATCCTCACCATTCGACTGGCGCCGCCGCTGCTGCTGCTATCCAGTCGAAAAAAAATTGCCTCGCGATTAAATTCCACATCCCGCCCTTCAGTCCCGAGGTTGAAAGGGAAACGTTCCAACGGAATTTCCTGCCCTAGTACACGTCTTTTCGAAGAAAACACAGCGTGTAAGCGAGAAATCTGAGGAAAGTCATTCGGTTCACTGCACGCAATACATGTTTTAGCGCGCTTCTAATATTACTCGGGCGCGACATAGGTGTAATAGCTATACTATTGTGTGGATTTGATTAATCTTTTCATTTCTTTCTCTCTTTGCAGGTGAGTACTTGTGCTGAAGGAAGGAAAAAAGGGGATATGCTTCGTGGTTTGTGAGTTGTTTTTATTCAATCTTCTAACCGAGATAGTAAAATTGCGATATTTTTATTTTTTCGCACATATGTAGAAGTTTTGGTAGGCTATATTCCTTTTTGAAGTAACTCATTGTATTCTAAGATAATATCCTCGCTGTACTTAACTGTGTATTTGTTGAAATTTACGTTGTACTTTATGGAATAAGTAACACTTTTCTGCGACTGTTATCAAAAATTTTTAAGGTTTTTTATCTGTTTCTTAGTAGAAACATTACGCGCTTATATTTAGGAATGTATTATAGGAAATGACAATGTCCAATAAAAAACGGATGGCACGGAAAAATATAGATATCCATTCTAACCTTCACTCAACCAAGATTTTTATATATAATTTCTCGTATCGCTCAGATCAGTTTTGTATGAATATAAAACGCGCACGTTATATAACCTTCCCATTTCATAGGAAATCCATACTTAGATTTTAATATTTTTTTGCTTATTATGCTAGGGCGAATGTTTTTAACATCCTCTCGATCTTATTCCCCCTTGAGGTTATCATTCCGATAATCACCTTGGACGGTTCATTATTGTAAGGATGATTTTGAGCCCTCGCACGCTTCATATTTTTGGTCGTTCTCAGTCTTGCGCTTAATTTTCCCTCGCCCGTAAGATCGAGGTACCCAATTGGGAGGTAAAAAGACAGCGTGAGAGAGATACCCCATCCTCCACGACCTTTCCTCGTGAAAGGCCTAAACGATGCTAGTAAGAATCCCACATCGCTTCCCACGGACTGAGAGGAGGAAATTGGAATGCGGAGAACGCTTCCCAAACAACGGTAGAAATGCGGGAGGATATGAGGGAGTGCCTGAAATAGTGCAGAAAATAGCAAACCGTCCCTAGAAACATATTTTGAACGCGCTAGAGAGAGAGGGTGGGAGGGATGGATTGGAAGGGTAGCTTGGGATGGACTTCAAAAGGAAGGCACCTTTGTTTGGAGGTGGTGAGGATATCTTCGGAATCCGATGCTTAAAAGCACGTCCCCATTCCTTTATGTCGCCGAATTCGTAAACGATAGGAGGTTATGACGCGGATGTATCGGTAGCTACACGCACGCTATCTGCACGCGGTGCAATGCCCTAGGCAGAACCGCTGCAATTTCTCGAGGCATCGCGGTTGTTTGTTCGTCTCCCCGAGGTTATTTTGATTCCACCCACGTCAGGGACAGCGCAAACAGACGGCGCCAAGTGTTGCGAATCATTCAACGAGGTAAATCAACATTGGTTGTTTTTATACGGTTGACATGTTATCGAGCCACGATGCCTGTGGAGATTATTTTCAAAGTTTGTCAATTCACATCTTCGCAAATATTATTCGTTCGCATTACTGTTGGTACGTGGCTTTTATTCAAACATGTTCTTTTTTGGTACTATTTTCTTTAATTCGTGTTTTAAATTAGTCATAAGCGCCCCTTTCACTCAGCTGTACTGAAAATATTTCACGAATATTTCTATCTTTTTCATTGTTTACTCTTGTTGCTATCAGCAAGTGGTTAATTATCACCTAAGACGGTCTTTTCGCAGCTGAAATACTCTTACGGTATACGAAACGGTTTTTCTTCTCAGAAGATGCCTTAGTCATACATTGACACAAATCACTTTTAATTTTCATCGCGACCCTGCCTGAAGTTTTCTAATTTGACCTCAATTTCGTTCGAAAAAATCGGCGTATTTTTTAAAGTTAATTTTAAAATTTTCACGGCAGAGCGCATGTAAGTGAGTTGCGACCGCAAAGATCCCGCCATCTTTAATGCGCGACGACTCGCCGAACCGCAACAGGTTGTCAAGTTTTCTCGATCTTACGTCTACACTGTAATTTCAACACCCACCGACTCGTTCCATGTGTCTTTGTCAAAGCAATTCACCCCATTTGCCTCGCCTCCCTCCTCCCCTTCCCCAACTCCTCTGCCCTAACTGATTTATATCTCTCGCTCCGACCTCCATCCTAATCTTCCTCTCCCGCGCGCGACTCCATCGTTACGCACGCGCAGGGGCCTAAAGAGGCGTTCATTCGAACAAAAACTGTAAAAGGGGAATTTTCCTTCATCGATCGCGAGTTCGATTTGGGGTACTGGGAATTGAAGCGATTGCTATCATCGCGCCATCTTCTGTCTTTGGTAAAGTTAACTACATTGTTAGTCGAATCCTAAGGGGATGGAAGGCGAAGGGAAACAACCCCTACTTAATGGTCTAGCTGTGTTTTCCAAACATCTTCTGGTGGCGACACTCTTAAGCGACGTGCGGAAATCAACGCGACACCTACCATCCTCCATTATTTCTTTATTTTGTACATGTATAAGCGTGCTTGTATGTTAGGATGTATCAAAAAAGTGGTAAATTCATGTACGAGGAGAGGCCGACGGGGTATGCAATGCTGCGGTGTCTAATGATTTTGCGATCACTAATTGATTAAGGCGCCGTCCTTCGGAAGGGACGTTATACAGTTGGCTCCCTTGGTGCTCTTTGCAAAGAGTAGGCAAATGCCGGCACCGGGTTTCCCTCCTCCCTTCTGTGTGTGTTCGGTGTGGAAGGCAACGGGAAGCCACCACACCGTGTGTGTATATTCTCAATCAATGAATTGCTAGAATCTGTAAGACAGAACACCAGAATGAATGAATTGATTAAGGAGCCACAGATTAACGCGTTTTAGCTTAAAGTTAATATTATAATAAAACTTTTGTTTTTATTATTTTTGGGACTGTCTGTATTTCTTTGTTTAGTTTTAGAGTTACAATCATAGGTATTTATATATTTTTACTTAGTTTTTACCGAAAAAAATTTCAGTACATCTCGCGTTACACCTCATTTTCGTCATGACATACCAATGTGTCGTGGCAGTTTGGAAATCACTGATCTAGCTGCATGGGGCCTGGTGCAAGAATTTGTACAAATACGACATTTAATCTTCAGTGCTAATTATTATTTTGATTATATAAGTAAATAGTATGTTGTAGATTGTGTATAAATTGAAAGAGAAATTAACAATTTTAGTGTTTCTTAGTGGGTCCCTTCTGTCGGTGGGTTCTTAAGTACCTCTATGGCTCCTTAGGCAAACCTATGCCACTTGCTCTACTCCTTCGACGTTTCTGCTTTTAACTCGGTATCCTTCGTTGTAAGATATTGCCACATTTTCATCTTGGAAGGTTTTAGGATCCGATCCAGCTTACACCCAATTAACCTTTTGAATCCTACAGATGGCTCACTACGCGATTCTGGTAGGCATATTTAATAGGGCTGACAATTTTCTGTTATGCGGAAGTAACTTGCATATCTTTTTTAACTGCTACTGAAATAACTACTAATATTGATTTAAGAAAACTAACTTTAAAACCGCAAATATGCCAGACTCGTTGTTTTAACCTTTTGGTCTTTTGATAAAACCGCGAGTCAGACTCTTAATTGGTGCTCAAGGGGTTAATTTACTGGATGCATTTAAGGAAACGTTTCCGTCAAGTGATTTCCAACGGCTTCTTTTTCTGTTCTCGTTTCCTCCGTTATTCTTTGTCGCGACTGCTTTGGTTCGCATATTTTAAATACTTCAAGAGCATTTTTTTCTTTACCTCCATCCCAAAACTCCAATTCCCCTCTAAATCTGTTTAGGATTGTAAATGTCTCACTGCTCAGTATTCAGGCGCTTCCTGAATCTTCCTCCTTTTGTCGTCGTTTATGCATTATCAATTCACTTCTTTGTCGGAGTCCCTCGATATAGAAGTGTTAGTCCGGTAGAAAAAACAACGAAATTCGCATATCGCGACACGGTACACAAGATTTACCCAAAATAAATTCTAAATGTTCGAAGATGCTTGTATTTGTTTACCGGTAGTTCCGTAGCATGAAGCGTAACATTTTAATACGATGCCGCGTGGCTGTAACTCATTCCTCGACGTTAATGCGGATCCCGCGTGTATCTCTCCAAAGATATTTACGTCCGCATTATTCCGTGGAAATTACTCTTCGGCAGTCGTTATTCAGCATTAATTGATCGATGTCCTCTCTCCGCTCCCCTTTCTCTTCATTCCACCGATGGGGTGCGGCGGAATACTCCTCGATATCTCCCTCTTTTGCCCTACGAGTCCCCTTTCCGCTCTTTTCCTTTGCTACCGAAACAAGTCGACCCTTATTTAAGTCTTCCTATCCTTCCTTCCCATTGTTGCTGGTTCGTCGACCTCCCTTTCAACCCTCTCTCCCTTATTCTCCCTTTACTCCAACCTGCCTACCTGTTATACGTTCCTTCTACCTTCGGTTGCTCCCCACTGCTTTTAAGCACCTCTCCTCCTCTCATCGTTTTCGCTTCCTTGCTCCTCCCGTTTTCCCTCCTTCCTTATCTCTCTCTCCGCTCTCTTCCCTTTCTCCTTCCCACTCTCCCCTCTTTCTACCCTTTTTCCTTTCCTGTCTAACCTCTCTCTCCCGTCCTCCCTTCCCCCTTTTTCCTCCACTCAACTCTTCATCATCTCCCGCTCTTTCTCCTCCTTCGCCCTTTCTCCTCCCTCACGCTTTCTCCTCCCTCACGCTTTTTCTTCTCCCTCCTCATCCTTTTTTGACCTGCTATATCAAAAACATATCATTTTTGATTTTTCTCTTTCTAATGTGTAGGTGTAATTGTATCGTCCATATTATTCTTTGATTTATCTAGGGTTTCTGCAGGTTTTTTACACCTCACTTCACTTCGTGGGTGTTTTCCTGCATGGGTTTTTACTAGCTTGGCCAAACCAGGCCCATCCTAGTTTTTTTCCCACAAATATGTACCTTGGCTTTCTTAAGGTTGTCCTGAATATGTACCTATCTCTCTCTCTCTCTGTCTGTATTAGTATTTTATCATCTTAATCGTCTCTAATGTAATTTAATGTATTTTAATATAATGCAATACAGGGTGTATATAAATTCATTTATTATTATTCATGAATAAAAACTTTATGAAAAGACATAGACACACTGTGCATCATCTGCAAGAGAAACTCTCAAAGTTTGTTCTGAACATTACACTCATTCAACATGGGCACCATTTGTCACACGTACAATTTCCAAGCGATATTCAAGCTCCATCCATGTACGCTACAGCATGTCAACGTCAACTGTTGCAATAGCAGCTTCAATTCTGTTCTTCGAATTGTTGATGTCGGCCACCAGAGTTTGGTACACAGTCCTTTACATATCCCCATAGGAAAAAATCACGGTGTGATATCCGGTGATTTGGCTGGCCAAGAGATGGCCAATCCATTGGTTTGGGAAATGCTGATTAAGAGATGCACGCACAATCAAGCTCCAGTGTGGTGGCGCGCCATCTTGCTGGAAGAACAAGGCAGGCTGCATTTGTTGTAACTGTGGCTAGACAAAGTTTTTCAGCATATCCAGGTAATTGCTGGATGTCAGTCACTTTGGCAAAGAAAAAGGATCCGATCAAACGATTGTGCATCAGGCCACACCACAAATTAACTTTGGGGCTGTCTCTAATGTGCTCCACTGTAGCATGAGGGTGTTTTGATCCCCATATGCGTACGTTCTGTTTGTTAACCTTACCTGAAACATGAAATGTAGCCTCGTCCTCAGAAATTCGTACATGGATGGAGCTTGAATATTGCTTGGACATTGTACGTGTGACAAATGATTCCCATGTTGAATGTGTGTAATATTCAGAACAAACTTTGAGAGTTTCTCTCGCAGATGATGCACAAACAGTATGACTATGCCTTTTCATAAAGTTTTTATTCACGAGCCAAGTTGTAAAGATAATTTATATACACCTTGTATATCATTGACGAAGGGTTAAATGTAAGAGTGGACTTCATAATCTAAATTTCGCCCAAACAAAGACATCTATCTATCCTCCATCCCTCTTCTCAACTCTATTCCCTCCCTCTCTTTCCACCTTCCATTTTCTCTTCCCTCCCTCTTTCCTCCATTCCTCTCTCCTACCCCCTCTTATCCTCGTCCTTCCTCCTATTCCCCTTCCCCTTTCTCTCCCCCTCTTCCCCTCCCTCTCCCTATTTCTCTGTCTCTCTCTCTGCTTCTCTCCCTTTTATCCCCCTTTTATCCTCCCGCTCTTACCTTAGGAAGAAGCGACTCCACTTTCCCTCTTCGCTGAGCTTCCTCCATGCATGCAGTGTCACGTCCAGAGTGCTAAATTGAACGCGATTGAGTCTCGGAGTAGGAGAAAGTCTTCCACTCTCGCACTTCCACGTCCAAGATAATGCGGGCGTCTTCAAAGCTTGTCGCGCAACGTAACACAATATGCGGAGAATGAAAATCGCGAAATGTTTTCTCTTCCTTTCCATTCTTTGCTGTCTTTCTATTTCTCCCATTACGTTAATTTCTTTAAGTATCCAATCACTCTCAGCTCGCAACGTCGCCTCTCCCCTTTCTTCTTTTTTTAATATTCTTATCGCGCAGATTCGTTAGCGGTTTATTTTACTGCCTCGATGGGAAAGGATTTTTTCTAAAAAGTTCCTCGCGCCATTAGTAGTTGACGCAAAAAAACCTCGTTAAGGAAAGGGGAGAGTCCCCATTAAAGAACAGTAGCTCCTTTGGTCTTTTTCCTTTAGAGCGCCGCAGTTCGAAATAATAGCCCGGAAAAATTTAATGATCGCGTACTCGTTGTTATTTATCATCGCTATTTATGTTCATTGATATGTTGGTGACGTGAAATGAGGACGGTCGGAGGTATAAATATTATTATTTTGTAAAGAGGTTTACCCTCGTCAATCTTCTCAGGGAAAAGCTTTTAGGAGAAAAAGCTTTCCTTGCATGCCAAGTCATTTTTTATCGTTTCTGAAAGCCTTAGGGCTGATTAAAGTAAAATCTATTGATGCTAAGGCATATTTCTGTGTATAGAAATAAATCTTGAAATTTTTTAATAATTTGTGTTATAGTAAGTATGGTAATAGAAAAAGACGAATTTGTAATTGAGGGGTGTAGACTTCAAATTTACTCATAGAAATCATAATATATCTGTATGATTTTAACGACTTTTCTTTTGGTTTGCTGTACTAACAAGACTTCTTATGTAATTATTTAAATTTTTTTGATAGTCTGAAATGTAACTTAACTCGGATATAGTCACGTTTATTTCTTAGGCATTACATTCCAGTTCTGGATTGCATTTACGTGATGCACTACAATTCATTGCGATCGGTTAGCTGCAATAGGTGAGAGATAAAATTTCTAACTTGTTGTTACGTCACATACTGTTTCACGGTGAAAAGAAACTAATAGAGCTAGCAAAATTCACAAGTAACCTCAGTTACGGAAACGTCACGTTGAATCAGCTGTCCGCATTAAATTTTCTTAGCAATTTAAGAGATTTTTTAAATTAGGTTTTAGTTTTTTATTTGCTTCGAAACACGATTTTGTAGATTGAAGTGCGGTTTATTTTATTTTGGGCCTGCAGCCATTTTGACAAGTGTCGCAATATAAACCTCTATAATGCGTCACGTAGCCCTCCAAAATAAAAGCTCGTAAAGGACGCGGCGCGTCGTGCATCAAAACCCGCCATTTATTGGAGACTAAAGCGAAACAATATATCTGTCTGGCTTCTCTCGTTGACTTTCCTTTTGGCAAACGTATTCCGCCTTGCAAACACACAACCGAAAACAGGCTCGGATAAAGTCTAGCAGCGTGAATAAATATAACTGGTTTCGAAGCTGCTTCCTTTGAGCTCTCCAGAGTCGGGTTTTTGTCGACCTGTGATGTTTCCCTCCGTCATCTCCCATCTATCTTTTCTCTCTCTCCGTTTTCCCCCTCCCTCCGCTTGTCTTTCTCCTTCCCTCCTCTCTCTACCCACTTTAACTCCCTCTTTTTCTTCCTTACTCCGTATCGCCCGCTCAGTTTCTTCAGCCTTCATTCTCGTTTCGTTTCTCCGCCGAACGAGACACATCTTTTCACGGCCTTCTATATTTTCGTTCCTTTTTTTACTGCTGCTCCCTTTCCCTCTCGGTCGTTATTTGCCTTTTTCCGAGTCGTTCCTAAAAATATGGCCGTTTGTTTATAACTTACACATTTTTGCAGCCACCATTTCACCCGGAGTGAGACTATCATCCCGCCGTCGCAAATGAACCCCTTGCATTTTAGACGTAAAATCGACCGAGTTTTATGCGAACTCGGCCGATTCTTTCGCTGGAGCTATCTTTAGGGTGGTATGTAAGGAATGGGAACAACATAGACGAATCCAGGCGCGCAGTTTTATTGAAGGAAAAGAACGAGAAATTGTTAGTGTCTCAAATCGTAATTAGTTTACTCTAAGGAATCTCTTGGTTATGACTCTTAAAACGTAAGTTTGTTGTTCATCATTTTTTAATTTGAGTGTAATTTAAAATAATTTTAACTGTTTATATGTTTTTTAAAGAGCGATAGTGCTTTCTTTTTCTTGCATCCAGAAGCTGAAAATAAACGCGCTCCGGTCAATTAATTTCGTATCCTTAATCTTATGCATCCCAAATAACACGTATTGCATAGGGTTTCTTCTTATGAGCTCCCATCGCTAATTGTCCAATGTCTATAACGTGATTCCGATATATATCGGTTAGAAGTTTCATAATCGATAGCTAATATAGACATTATTAACACAAGACAGTAAAATATAACAATGCCTGGCTTGTAATATGAAATGTATCTAACTAATAATTTTGAGTCGGATATGTTTTAATGAAAAATTACGGGATATTTCTTTTGAAATCGACAATTATACACCAAACTCCTACCTAGATTATATGAAAAATTAATATCAATCGGAATTTTACGATTTTTTGCAGTTATCTAAAATCTATAAAGCCTACTTCTGTCCCTTTGTACATTTGTGGCTCCCTCTGTCACGCTATAAAACTGCGAATAACTCGATAAAAGATGGAGATATATTTCTGAAATTTCGTAGGAATACTAAATTTGCATAGTTTAAGGTGACGACGAAATAAAATCTCGAAAAATGTCCTGGGTTTGACTCCAAGAAAGACATTTCCATTTCCCATAAGATAACACGTAAAAATCGACTTTTCGACGTGCAGGCTTTTATTCTTTTTGAGATCTACATAAAAAAGAATTAACCTACGATCTTCGGATCTAAACCATTTTAAAGAAATATTTATGAAATTTCTTATTTTGTTAATCTTTTTTCGCCTACAGTTCGAAATTCCTCATGTTAAACGTTCAATTCACATATTTTGGGGAAATATTGCCATCTTGCGGGTATGTTGCCTTTCCAGCCCATTACATTGTTTAACCTCGAAATCCTATTTTTATTTCAATGCTTATGGATGAAAGCATGCTTTGAATGCTTTTAATACGAGAGAGAGAGAGAAGGAAGGAGAGGGAAATGATTTTCATAGCCACGAATGTAAACAACATTCGTTGCGTTATTTACGAGAAGGAATACATTTTAATGTAAAACATTAATCATTCGCATATTAAAATTACTTAGAATCATGGTAGGAGGTCAAGGCTTGAAACTACGAACGCCCAAAAGAATGAGTTTATTTTCCTGACTTCGATTTTTTAATACGCGTCGAATCGATTCAACAGATCTGTTTTTAACGCGAGAATTTGATGCATTCTTAGTGATTCGCGTTGTTGCCGATTTTGTGTAATTGGGTACCATTGACTTGGATGATAGCTTCGCGTCGCATCTATTCATGAAATTTCATAAAAAAAACTTGCCCGTTGAATTTCAATGGGCATCTTCCTAGTATTTGAAATAACGAACAACGCGCCGTTGTGATTTTCTTCGGCCTTGATTAATCTTCCCACCGTCGTGCCGTTCGATGATCGTGGATGAGAGCACGACTTTCGAAACCGAGCACTCGAGATAACGACATCATTCTCTTCGCCCTTGCAACGAACCGCTGTCACCGTGACCGCAAAGCACGCCAACGTTGCCCATCCCTTTGATATAGACCCGGGTTAGTAGCGAGGAAGGGCGTATCGCAACGGAGAGGAGAATTAACGAGAGGCGGCGAGACCGCTGCTTCACGTTACGCGCGTTACATAAAGATAGCCACGCTTTTCTTTCACGGATAAATTCCAGCGTGTTGGGTGCACCCAGTCGCGCATTTGATATCGACAGAAAAGTCTGCGTTTTTTGATTGGACCTGAAGATTCCCTCGGATGTTTGCCCCTTTTTAGCTCGTTTTTTAAAATGTAAAAAAATGCTGTTATCCCTTTGTCCTCCGTCCTTCGGTCCGTTTGTAGACATTCAACCTTTTTATTTAAGGGTTATTAAGAAAATTTTTTTTTAATTAGACATGTCATATCAGTTTATGGATTTTCTACCGATTGGGGTTTTCCAGTAGTTCACAAATTTTCCGATAGGTGGCTTCGAAGTCTGAAAATTCAAATTTTAGAAACGGTATTTTTCCAAATTACTGAAACTAGAGGAGTGTAGTTTTCACTGGTCGGAAGGTCTAGTGAGGATCTACATTCCAGCGGTGCAGTTTCCCCCTCCACAAAGGGGGAGACGAACCAGAACCCTGAAAATTTTTAAAAAGGAGCATCCAACTTTTGCTTTAGCTTTACTTGTTGTGTTGGCTTCACGCTAGTCACTCAAAAATTTACTAAGATAAGGACTGGTTTTTTGCTCGGATATCCATTCTGTGCGTGACGCAGGCGATCGACATCGCTTTTAGTTTGCACCTCGATGTTTTTCTCTTGCGTGTTGTTTCGTTGTTACGGAGCTACATTGATATAGTAACTATGTTATAGTTTGTTTCATTTTTCGTATTTTGCTTGTTTTCCCGTTTAAAATATGCTAGTAGTTAATGTTATTCATTACTTAAAACTACTGAACGCGTTTTTCTTCTCGTAAGACATTATTTTACCATGTTGCCCGTTGTTGGTGATGTTTTGACTCGAAACCAGATTTCCATTTTATTCCTTGTATTCATACAAGGGAATATTTCTTTAAAAAGGTTAGTTCGATTCCTGTTCGCTCAATTTGATTGGGCACACAGGCATGTTGCGCCATAGTATAGCGTCCTTCCGTGATCGTGAGAGAAATTTAAAATTTACACCATTTCTCTTTCTCTCTCTCGCCTTAAAAATCGTTTTTGTCCGATATCAGTGCGTAATTAAAAAGTTTCACGTGCGTTTTTTGTTATTTGTTCCCCAACTCCCTGCGAAACATTTAATGAGCTAATCAACTAGGAAAAGCCGTGAATTCCCGCTTGATTTTCTGATTTTCCCGAAATGGCAAAATTATACTAAATAATAGAAAATAGAGAATGCTTTTTTTGTCTTCTTTAAGAACCAAAATGAAAGTATGGCTTTATAAATATGATTATTAATGAAAGAACATTAATATTTGTTAAATATAGCAAGTGATATTTAAATACAGCTGGATGTTATAAAAATTTAAATTATCATTATATGCCAATTTGAGCGTGTCGTAATGACATAATCATCGAAGTTATAAAAGAAACGAATTTCTAGTGGCCAACATCCGAGTGAGGCACTACTAACAACTTGTGATTAATTAATTAATTTGTATTTATAGTCGTCGTCATCACTGTTTGGTGGTATAGAACTTGAAATATTGGGTTGTGTTTGAATGCGGCAGCGCCTGACAAAGGGGATGGCACAACCCACAAATCCACAAATGAAAGCTTAATAGTGGTGTTTAATAATAATTGCGCCGTATTCCAAGTAGCGGAGAGGATTTAACTGGAAACGTACGAGCGTTGATGTCAACAAACTAAATAGCTAAACAACAGCGCTCCAAACTCAAATCACTCAACGTCAGTGCAAACGCCAAAGTTAGAGAGAGCAAACTACGTGGATGAAGCATATGGGTCATGCAGTTCGCGACAATGACCCAGTGACATTTACTGCTTCAGGCGGTCGCGGAGCAAGTCTGGATATCGGGGAAAATTGCTAGTGATGAAGAGGGACATCCCTATGGGGAGTTAAATAGGACGAGACTGGAGAATAAGTTCTGCTACTTGTGCTTTAAAATTCTATCCACAATAGCATTTCTAGAACTCTTATTAACTTCTCTTGGGTTGCTTTTTATTTTCCTCGGCCTTGGGGTGCTCTTAATTCTTAGTTTCGAAATAAGCAAATATTTACTTCTTGAACATTTAATAACAGTGATAATTTTTCCTTAAGATTGTCAAGGAGTTTTTGCTCATTTATTGTGAAATACGTTTGCTAATCTCAAATCATCTTATGAGTACAGTATGGTAATAAAATAGCTAATTCTTGTAGTATATTTTAAAAATTGATTAATAATCTTTTTCAGTTAATTAAAAATGTAAATTAGGCCTATATTTAGATCTTGATATGATACATTTATGTCAAATTTAAAAATAAATATTTTACATCTAAATTCTAATTTTAATTAATTAAATCTAATATTTAACACTCTAATTTTCTTAATGGTTATAATTTATCTGAAAAGTTTGGAATAATCTCACTCCGATAAAATGTACCTTATTGAAAACTCTTGACCTAGAATTAGCTGATAACTGAGCAATGATTTTCATGAGGGTTTAACTTGAAACCACGCATCGTCAAGCTTAGTCGGTTGTTCGTGGAGTGCAGAACTTGTTCGAGGTCGTGGAGGAGGCAAATACGATGTGCTGCACTCCGTGATACTATTTGATCCTAGTTGATGAACGATCTCTCGCAACCATCGGCCTCAGCCGTAGCTTAGCGTCTGTGTGTGTGTGCTTGTATGCACAGAATACTTTATAGCAGAAGGAGGCGAATTCCTGCGATGACAGCCTCAAATTGGATCGCGGTCACGAGTTCCTGTCGATAATTCACTCCTTATTGCCATAAAAACATTACTTTAAAAACTCCATTTATTACTGTTTAATATTAATGGATGCATTAGATCTTGAGATGGTAGAAGTGGTAGGCGAATTGCATGAGAAATAAAAAAGGGCTACGCTTATCAGCGACTAAACAACACGAGGTTAAAATTCAGAATTTATTTTCAGGTACTCCATTAAGATTACGTTGAATGTGCGCTCTTCAGTTACTCGTTGTTCATGTTTAGCTTAAATTTAAGTTTGAGAGTTAAAAAAATATAAATCACCTTCTAAGGACAGTGATATTTGTCTTTACTCAATTGATTATAATTTCCGACAGATACTCTGATGATTAGAATTCATATACACATGTTTAAATGGTAATACGATCGAGCTGGTGGTGGGAAAAAAACGCCATTTTATTCGGTACTGAATTCCAAAGAAATGCTTCGTGTAAACCATTCCTTCCAAAGGGAGATTCCATCACTGATGGCGAACAATGATTTACACAAGTTTCGTCTGCTCCGAATGCTTCCGTCACACGGAATTATGTCGTGCTGTGAAGTGTCCTTGACATGCGGCACGTAAGCATTATCTCTCTGCTGCCGGGGCACCCATCGCCTATATAATCACCATAGCGCATTGTTGCGATGATGCGTAACTATGCGTCTCTTAGCTAGCAATGCCCTTAAATCCGGCGGCGTCGCCAGCTTGAAAGTTTCACAAAGGTCAAACGGCAACTTGAGGAAAATGATGAAAGGGGAGATACAGTTCCATAGGATGGAGATTGTTTCTCCTCCTCTCCATTATCAGTTTAGAACTGTTTAAAGACCGAGCCACATCTTCGGGTAAACCAACAACTTTTATTACAGACTTGGAGACGAGGAAAGATTTATGCTCTGGGCGGTTTGCGTGTTTTTATAAAGTAGAAGATTGTGGTCATTAAGGATAATTAGCTTTGCTCTGGAAAATTTGTTTCTCTTGAATATTTTTTCTTTTGCGACGCGTAATTATTTTTTTTTATTCAGCCTTTCATTTCATTTCCTTTCATTTTAAATAATTGCTAGTAATTAATCAGGCAATATTTATTTCTTCCATGACATTTTCTAATGTACCATTAAAAACTTCTAAATACGGTTTTCGTATCTCTGTAAATTAAAATAAAACCCTACCACATTTCTGCAACATAAATGGAAAAGAAATTGTTACTCATAAACGAATAATTCTTCGGAGAAACTTTAAAGAACCACATTTCATTTCAAATTACAAAGCCTAGATCAAGTGAATTATAATTAACAATCCCTCAAATAGAGTTTTGCTTTTCGAATGGGAAAATGAGCCCGTAAAAATATGCTGTTATGATTTTGTTTGTCAAAAATTCATTTTCAACACAAATTTTATGCTAAAAGCTACAGTTTCCTATGTCGACTAAAGTTTTTGTTCTATTCCCGTTATCGCGCTACAATTTTATCTCGGTGAATTATTTTGATTCTAGTGAGAGTTGCTAATTAGAGGCATGCTAGGGTTATTCTGACCGTAAAAATTTCATATTATTATGATTTCCTCTCTTAGTTAAACGTAAAACACTATATCTCACAGTGTGACTTTGCACACTGTAGTCCAATTAAGTGCTGTCCTTGTTGTAGGAATAAATAGAATATCAGCCTCCAAATGTTAAGGCCGTAGCTTGGAATCCTACCGCGGGTGCTTGTATTTGTGTTCCTCTTTGCTTGTGTTAACACGTCCGACGTAATTGGTTGTGCGCGGTAATTTGGTTTCTGGTAAATAATTCCAGCAATTTGCTCTGAAAGACGCAAATTATCTTTATTAATGGATACGGCAAGGGATATCTCCGTTTACTCGAACAAATCGTCGTGTGGCTCAAAGGAATTCATACTTAATAAACCTTGTTACCATCGCAAGTCCGCGGCTGTTATAATTGCAGTAGCTAGTCCCTCGAGCGCTGTTGCTGGACAAACCGTCGCTATAATTCAACGGAACGGTTACCGGAATTTCCCGTCACGAAACATTTAGCAATTCTAGAAAAATCGCGCAATGGACCTGAAACCAATGTAGAGCAGAAATGTTGGCTATTTTAATGTTTTATGCAACACGAGGTTGGGTTTTTTATGTAGATTACTCTAAAAAAACTTCCCATAAATTCACGTATTCGATTGTTGCTACTTTGTTAAACCCAATATACGTTTCGGATGTTTTTGAAACTTTAAAATTTGTGCTAACAGGAAAGGTCATTTACTTAGTGATGAGATTTCTTCATTGTTGAGATTTGAGGAGGTTCTCTTGCTCATTTTTCATTCTTCACTGTGACAATTGGATTTTTAAATGAAATATTTAGTCCTAGGAATACATCACTTGGTAGTTTAATAGGGACTTTCAAAGAGTCGAAACATCCTCTGTAAATAGTATTAAATAAATATACTCCACTCTAACTTTTACCTTTCGACGTTTTTTTAACGAGTTTCTATTCATCCCACGCCCGTTCAAGATTATTTTTACCTCGCGAGGCCATATTTTTGAACGAAAGGCTGACAATTTTGCCGAACAGTGTCGTGGCGTGTTTCCCTCTCTCTCTCTATCTCTCTCTTCCCCTGTGGAGAAAGGGCTCCCATGGTAGTGGCGTATAAGCGCTCCGTGGAAAATTGGGGTTTTTGGGCCGTGTTGGAAGAGGAGAAGCGAGCGGCAGGTTCATTGGGTCGAAAAGGGAGGACGGCAGGCCGCATGAGTACGAGCATAAGAGGATATGCAATAGAGAGAGAGAGAAAGGGAGAGAAAAAGAGAGAGAAAAGGAGGAACAGAGGTAGAAAGAAGGGAGGATATTTGAAAGGAGAGAGAGAGGAGGCGTAAAGGGGTTCTCGAGAAGGTGGTCGTGTGAACTTTCAAATGGAACCGCACGAGGCGTGAAGGAGAGAGGGAGGACGGAAAGAGTAGAAAGTGAGATATAAAGAGATAAAAGAGAGGGAGGGAGGTTGGGAGGCGTGATGAGAAGAGAATGAGAGGATAGGCGTGCGTATAATGGGAATATTTTCGAGATAAAAGAAACAAAGATGGGGATAAGGATGAGGAGGAGACAGATGGGATAAAAATGACGGGAATCGCGTGAGCGGCAGAGGATGAGGCACATTTTTATGGGTTGCTTGTTGGGAATGCTTTTGGGTATTTTGGGAGGAGCAAACAATGGAGATTGGCTTAAAGGGACTAAAAGCGAGTGCCAGGAAAGATTGTCCTTTATGCGAGACTGTGAGAATAATTTAATATGTGATTTTTGTTTCGTCGTAACTAATTCTGTCAATTAAAGAATATTTACTTAGATTTTATTTCATAGAGACCTGCTTGTTTAGTGTTTATAACCAGGTAGAAAGATATTGGAGGAAGGAAGAAGAATAAAAATTATTAATGAAACCGTAAATGCGAAATCTAAAACATACGATATTTGACCATTTCAGGGCGATCAATGGCAATGTAATTTTTAACTAACATTTCTTGTTGATTACATGGGTGTTTGCTTCAATATTGAACTGTTTTAATTAACGATAAATTTTCATTTAGTTAATGGGAATCATTTCATCTTTTTTTGTACTTGTTTTAGAGAAATATATATCTATGCTTTGTTTAATGATGAATTATTTTATGTGGATGAATTTACAGCTTTAATTTTTATTCTGTATCATAACTTATATGATATACCGTCTGGTTACAAAGATTCATCTTAAAAGTTTTGGCGTATTTTATACCTTTAAATCATGATATATAAATCCACAGTCATAAATTATATTTTACGCTTTGTAGATCGAAAAAGAATATCGAAGAAATGTTTTTAATATATATGTAATTTCGGTTTTATTTTTAGCCATACTAAGTAGTTATTAAACACTGTACTTAATGTTATGGTTGTCGCTAAATACTTGACAAAAGAACCCTAAGTCGCACTGCGTTAGACGTGTGTGTCATGTGGAATGGTAATTAAACTTTTTGGCTCTCAATCCATTTTTGACACCATTTTAATTCCATTGAAAGCTGCTTGACACAGCGCTAATGAAAGACGACGATTGCATTAAAAGCTTACTCCAAAACCGGAAACCACCGACGCTTTTATCGTATGTGGGAGTGGTGTATGGGGACGAATTTCTGTAGTCACTGGACCGAGCCCGTTTTTGCCTGTAGAGAATAAGAGAAAGTCAGGAAGAGAGGAGAGGACAGGACGCGGTGGGTGGCAACATCAGGGAGATGTTATGATGAAGGAGGGAACGAAATAAGACTGGAGAGCGGAGAAATAGTTTATACCCATAAAAATCGCCGTTTTCGCAACATCGATTCGAGAGATCGATAACATCGACGAAAATCGCATAATCGTATGCGTTCCTAGGTTGCATTTTTAACCCGATTTTTACATCGTTTCTAAATAAGTTATCCCGTTATTTGGAAGGATTCGTTAATTTTGTCTTCGGTCCTAGAATATGACAGGTTGTCGTCGCGTGGGCTCGAAAGACGAGAATATGGAGAGAGGTAAAAGAGAGTGGTAAATGGATTCTATATTTAGAGGAATACAGTGCAACCTCTATAATCCGAACTCCCAGTAATCCGAACTGTCTCTCAACATTAGGTGTCAAGTGTCGCTTAAGCTAAGCGAGCGTCAGAAAGTGAAATTTGAATCTTTTTTTGTTACAAAGTCGGGCACTTATGTCCACTACCATAACGCCTCTTGCGGATGAATACATGATTCTTTGAAACATTATTTTAAATGAAATGAGAGATATCGGCACGGCCGGCCATGCCGATATCGCTCATTTCTACTACCGCGGCGCAGTGTGGAGTACAATTTTCCTGTCCATCAACGCAGATATCTCATTCATTTTAGTGAAGTGTAAAGTACATTAATTGATGTTTTATTTATAGAAATTTAATGCATAATAGATTTTGTCCTCGTTATTTTACGTGAATCCATTAATCCGAACACGCCCTTGCATCAATTAGTTCGGATTATAGAGGTTGCACTGTACAAACGTTCGGGGAAAGGTACAGAGAGAGAGAGAGAGAGATGGAAGATATTTTAGAAAGCTGTGGGAAGTATAATAATGGGGAAAAACGTCGAACGGAACGAGAAAGTGTGAAGAGGAGGAGTTGGAGAAATAGTGGTACGTAGGAGTCAGGGGAGAGGGAGATCGGAGAGAGACCTCGAGGTTTTTGAAAAGGGTAGCTTTTGGCACTCCGATTCCGCGGTTAATATTGCGAAGGGTACGCGCTAAGAGGTTTTCTTTGTTCTTCGCTAGCGTAAAAGGATAGCAAGTTTCGCCAGCCTGAGAGAGGGGAAAAAATAAGCGTGTTTATGAATTTTTTAGCCCTGACCCTGTTGAAATATTTACGTTTTTTTTTTGTTTACGTTCCAATTCAGAAAAATAAAAGAGCAGCCCTCCGGAAAAGTTCGTTTTTTTATTAAGCGAATAGATAGGGATGCTACTTCGCTCGCGTGTGTTGGAATTCATTAAGTGACTCACTCTTTTATGAATTAATAATTCGTCACGGACGCGGGATATTATAGACTCCTAGCTCTTGTGTTTTGTTTTAAAAGAAATTTTAATGGCGGGCGAGGCGGAAGGTTTTTTTATAACCTCCTGTAATAATTCCTGAAAATTGTCGTAATTTCGCCTGAAATGTTTTGTAAAATATTTAGTGTACTGCATTTTTAGGTATAAGGCACTTAAGTTTTTGTCAATAAGATAGCGATTGCAGAGCTTATGTCTAGTGTTTTTGGGAATTATGACATAGGTTCTGAATCGAATATGTTTACTGCGAAGTTATTTTTAATCTCTTCCTGTGAATCGAACAAATTTAGTCCATAATCATAATAATTTTATGATTATGCAGTTTTTGTTGATTATGTATAATATTTGAAAATATTGGTGCTTTTTCAATTTTACGGACTTCTTTAAAACACTGTAAACCGCGTGTTTTTCCTTAAAAGCATTTCTCCGCCGAAGAAGCGATTTAATACTTATAATTGTATTTAATTGAAAATAAGCTGTTTTAAAGTAAAAAATTCAAATAATCCCCTATTTACAATTTAGTTTTTGTAATTGATTGTGTTCGGCGTTAATTTAATGTTTTTATTCGCGTTAGTCGTATGAATGGATGCATCCTTGCCAGCGAACAACCTTTGCTATTAAAGCGAACACATATTACGCATGAAAAAGTCAATCGAAATCAGCATACATATAGCATAAGTTTCCCTTTTCCTGTTTCAATAAACGCAGCTTGGTCCCAGGTCCCGATCTCTTTATCGACGTGTTTACTCGATATCCTTAATCTTATGCAACCCAATAAACACGGGCTGTCTGAATTAGAACTTCTCGCTCTTATCAATGCGAACCCCGATTCATAGGTTTATCGCTACTTGGTGCTATTTTGCTTTTCCTCGTGGATTTCCTCTCCTCAAATTCTCTTTATCCAAAACTCCTAAGTCGAGCCTTTATAAAGCTATGATGAATGTTTTGCTCGAGAGCTTTTCTCCAATTTGATATAAGTAATTTAACTCGCACCAATGATAAATAGTGTTTTTCCTTTTCGCTTACTTATAATTGTTTTTAGCAGTTTTTAATCAGCTTATGCGTTCGGTTTGACCGTCTGTCTGTCTGACGCGCTAGTACCTTCTGAACGAAAGCAGATAAAGACTTGTTTTTTCACCAATATATTTAGTATCCTGTCTGGTTATGGACGTATTCTTGTGGTGATCTGTCTGTCACACGTTCTAACTCCTAATCGAAAGCTGCTAGAAAATTTGTTTTTTCGCCATTCGATTCAATATTCTCTCTCGTTGTACACGTTTTCTTGGTCTGCCAGTCTGTATGTCTGAATTTTTTTATAATATTACATATTTTAGATTAATCGTACTAGTATACTTCAATTCTAACATTGTTTCATTTATCTAATTAACTACTAACTAATTAACGCAATATACTCTTTCCTTACATATTTTAACATTGCCCAAGAACAAATTTTAGTGAATTTAGACCTGCGGCTTCATTTATCCTTATTGTCATTCTTCGCTTGGAGCTTATGTTGCCAAAAATGTTTTAGTTTACCGAAATATCATCAACGAGCAAATATCCTTTGTCGACAATTGAACAAATCCGAGAATTTCGCTGTGAATAATTATTGAAACGGTGTTTCCTATGTTGATACGGAATTGTGGTTAACATATCTTTCAATGGGGGATAAAAAAATTGAGAAGAAACGAATGAATTATAATTTGGCGTAGAATGCTAAGCTATCTCAAAATTATATTTTTTGCAAGCGCTGGTTGGAGATAATTTTGCATTGACGTTTACCAATGATATCTCGCGATTGTCTCTCCGTTCCGACTGTAAAATTTCCAACGCCAGCGAATTATTAAAAGAGAGAGGAAGAGCGGAATCGAAAAAGTTCCCGAGATGATGGAGGAAGAAATAATCAGGAAATATAATCGCTAAGCTAAAGATTGGAAGAGAAAAAGGCCATAGCACTGCAAATATGGATTCGAGATTACTTTTATTTTGAACGCAGTCGCGCAGCTTCCACCGCGAGTTTTGTGTTCGATGATTGAGGAGAAGGTTGTGGAAGTGGAACACGGAAGACTCGAACGAGATTGGTTTGGCAAACTAAGGGCTTATAAAAGACGGAAAATTGGGTGGAAAACGATGGCGGAATCTTTTCTGTTTTTGCCGTATAAAAACACCTATCGTGTACTCCATTCCTTTTTCATTTTCATTTTTTTCAACTCTCAATGGCAGTGAATAATTGTTCCACGAAAAGGCTTTTCCGAAGTATAAGAAGGTCACCTATCCATGATATCATATTTGTAGCGATTAAAAGGCTCCAAAATCAAACCACCTTCATTAAACGTTCGTCATGAACGTGATTATTTCCTCGAAATCTGTCTTTCTGACTTCTAGGAAACAAAATTCGCCCGCCATTTGTCCGGCGTATATTATTTTACGTTTTAGCCTAGTTAAAACTTGTCGAAAACTGTATTGTTTTCTTTCTTTTATTAGGTCCGTCCACATTCTTGATAAAATCTAAATTACATGCTATAAACCCAACGCTCAAGCGCATAAAAAATGATAAAGATGTAATGGCAGTGCTAAAAGTATCCATCAAGTTTCACCGATTGAGCAAAACATCATCAATGACTCTTAGAAGGACGCCGATTTCGTAAACCGTTAGTGCGTCTTCGCATAAAGCAGTTTAGTTTTAGTAAATTTTCGTAGGGCTGTAGCGGAAGTTGGCCCATATTCCCGCGGGTCTCGTTACTCGGTTGTCGCCAGCCTCCTAGCCGTGCCCCGTTTTCCCCGATTGCCACCCCCAACGGGAGAAAGGGGGGGATTTAGGAGTGGCGGGGTTGGGAAAGGACTAGCGAAAGTGACAGTAAACTTTGCCGAGCGAGTTGGACTATAAAAGCCTCTTCATTTTGGAGTGGGGTTTCTCGCTAACAAGATCTCCCGAGCCGGAGGTACCAACCCACGAATAACTCACTGACAGGATAAAGATTGCGTCGCTAGTATCTCGGGAGCGAAGTTGTGTCGCTTTCTTGATTTGAAAGTGATAGGCTTTTTCCCGTGTGAGAGTACTTTGGCGTTTACTAAGGGGAAAGCGGTCCTCTGCAATTCCCCCTCCCCCACATGAGGAAGTAGTTTATTTTTGTAATCTGAAGGCCGCGGAGACGTGATAGGCAAAAGGCGTTATACAGCTGTAATTTACTTTAGTTATTTATAGTAATTCTTCCTGATTCCTAGACGCCTCTGACGTTTTTTGATGATATTTTAAATAAGTTTTATTGAAATTAATGTGTGATCTGTATAGGAGATGACCGTTCTTTAAAATACTGTTTTCCATTTCCTGGTTGCCATTAAGGTATTAATTAACGCCCATCTAAAATTTTATAAATCTTCATTCATTATATATATAAAATAACATTTTAAAATTACGTTCGTTAGATTTCTCGTATATTTTTCTTTCCTCAGCATCTGATCCCTTACGTCTTCGAAATTTCTGCCAAAATGTGCGGTTTTTTGGCTTAGCGAGAACACGAAACAAAGTTGGGTTTCCTGTTCACACACACATAGATACAATAATGCTTATCATAGAATGTTTACGAATGCAGCTTCTTTGGAAGATTTCTGTAGACTATATGCCTACTATCTACCTATATTAGATACACCTCAATGCTCGCTTACCTCGGTCTTGGATTTCATAATAGCTTATTTTATCCGGGCATGGTCTTCCCACCCAAAAGGTTCGTATACCAGAATCCAGGAGTCGTCAATATTTGCCCTTCATTATTTTGAAATCAACCGCCGCCGATCCTCCCTCCTGCCATCTCTGTCACTTGCCTCTCTCCCTCAATCGCTCTACGTCTCTCATTACGCGCATTCTCTTCTCTCATTTGATGCCAGGCAGCCTCTCTTCCCATTCTTTTTCCCATATCTACCCAAATGGCAAACAAGGTTTCGTTTTGGCACGGTCTGAATTTCTCTTTTCTTTATCTGCCGCCCTTACTAATCTGTTCCTTAATATTTCCTCCAGCACATCGTATATCTTTTAATACAATCACAGATCCAGTATTTCGCTGAGTATTGGCTTAGTTCGTTAATGCTTTTAGATAGTTATTTGATTCGGACCAATCCAATCCGTGAGGTTATACTGTGTGAAGGACTTGGCGCTTGCCGTCTCCGTGAGTATGCCTCACTATCCCGGCAGCAGAAGCAGTGCGATAATGGGTACTTAAGTGTTAAATTAATACTAATAACAAAGTTGCCTGATGGCAAAAGAAAACATTTTACATCAATAATAATTACTACTACATAGTTCCTTACAAACTAGGAAATATATAAACAATAAGTAAGAAAAGAAATGTTACAAAATAAAGCAGCGGTTCCCAACCTTTTGTCACCAATGGACCACCACAAGTATTCTTTTACTTACCGCGGACCACTTGGTAGCTAAAGAAAAGCATTACTTCTTGAAGATTAAATAATCTTGAGTATTTTACCCCTGGAAAGTCAGCGAACCTCTGTGTGCAAAAGAAGTTGTCGGTGTTCGCTTCCCATTTCCTCACAAAGAGCAGCAAATAACCGACTATTCATGGGTCTTTATTTGATAAAATTGACTATTTTTACTGCTACATCTAATGCGTCTTTAAATTCGTTTGGCATACATTTACAAGCCAAGGCTTGTCTGTGAATGTTTCAGTGTACCCAAGTAACATTAGGAACAATTTCTCTGATTCGAGCCATCACCACTATCCTTTCCCATCATTGCTCTGACACCATCAGAACAAACACCAACGCACCGATTCCCGTCAATTGTATTTTCAGTTATGTACGAGTCGAGAGTCGTAAAAATATCTTTGGCAGTAGTCCTTAACTTGCAAAAGAAAATATCTTCTTGAACATTACCTTCAAATATATATCTTGCAAAAGTCAACAGATGTGCTACATTGACAATATCTGTTGTCTCATCTAACTGCAATGAAAAGAAGTTGCTTGCTCTCACCCTACTTATCAACTGAGTTTCTACATCACAAGCCATATCACTGATACGCCGAGAAACTGTATCATTTGAAAGCGGAATAAGGTTCAAGTCTCTTGCTGCTTTCTCACCAATCATAATCTTCACAATATCATTTGCTGCGGGAAGCACCAAATCTTCACAAATTGTATGAGGTCTACCTAATTTTGCAATTCGCAAACTAACTAAATATGAAACTTCCAACGACTTCTCATTCTGAGATCCAACTAAGGAAATAATTTTTTCCTTTCCGAAGCTCGGATAATTTTCTTTTTAAAAAATCTTCCGGTTTATCTTTGAAAGTAGGGTGTTTTGTTTAAGTGTTGATGAAAGTTTGCAGTTTTTAAGCTTTCGTTCGCCAGAACTTCGTAGCACAAAACACATTGGGGTTTAGGTTCATTTTCGATTCCATTCCATGTAAAACCTAATTTAATAAAGTCATCATTATACTTCCTCACTATCATCTTTTTCTTCGGTATATTTGCTGAATCAGAAATTGAAGCAGCCCTTTGCAATTCAACATGCCGGTTTCATTACTAAAATCCAATTCCACCTTCGGAGAGGTGATCTGATCTCAGTGGATAGAAGAATACTGCGTAAACAAGGGTAAATATTTTCCATTGCCTGCATAATGCCGCCCCAAGTGGAAATTTTGAAGTAATGGACTTCATAAAAGAGGGTCAGCGGCCTTTTATTGAAGGTGAGAAAGTTTTGAATGCGAATCATTTAGTTGCGTGTGGCTACAATGAAAAGAGGACCCGTGGCTTCTCCGTGCTAGGGCTTGTATCACGAACAAGCAATTTAATCTCTCACCCACACGAAATGTTCGTCAATTTATTAACTGGTGATGGCGGGCAACATAATAAAATAGTAATTGCGCAATGCATTTGCAAGGCGGGCTCGGAAAAGTGCCTCCTTCGCTCGGGTTGTCGCCTCCTTCGGATGGATTCGCGAATTGCTTCTCGCAGCTCTCCGTTGGACTAACGGAGACGTATGAACGGAAAGCTGCGAACCTAGAGCATGAGGCTGATACGAAATATTCTATATATAACACAGAGAGTGCGTACTTAACATGGGTACAAGCATGTTAAAAGTTAGCCTATTTATTCGAAAATAACAGTTCTAGATAGGTCAATTGGGTCCAAGTAGGCTCCGTCTGGTTGACCAATTTTACATATTACTTGTTTATTATATCAATAAAATTTATCATCGCCGCGGACCACCTACAACAAGCTGACGGATCACCGGTGGTCCGCGGACCACAGGTTGAGAAATGCTGAACTAAAGGAAGGAGTGGATTATTTACATGGGATTTATTATGTAAATTTTCTTTATTTTTTGTTTATTTTTAAACCCAATATATTTATATTTTTATATATATACCAGATGAGGCATATATATGATTTTTATATTTTATATATACTTTTTTGTTTATTTTTAATAATTTTATATATTTTTCTTTGGTTTTCCTTCTGTCTTTATATTATTTTTTCCGTAAATTTAACACACTTAAATATTTAGCACATCAACAGGTAGTAAAATACAATAATTCAGATATTAAGATATTACATCAGGAGCCTAATAGCACAAATAGAGAAAAGTAATATTTAAAAAACCAAGTAGAATATAAGAATATTAAAGCTAGTTAACCTAATTATCTAATACTAAAAATAATACGGATTAGGTGGAATATGCCAAAGAGTCGCGGAAAGACTGAAGAAGAGCGGGGGAAATCACCAAACAGCCCTTTTGATAACAATATTTACAGTGAATGGCCAAGTATGTACAAATGAGGGATCAAAACATAATAAAGGCGAGTGATATTTACGAAAGCGAAACATTATGCAATGAAAAAAGCAAAAGTGTCCTAATTGGTCGATATTTAGAGGCTCTTTTCAGAGCCATAAAACAAATGCATCTCGAGTCGTAATCTTACGTAACAAGTGCGAAAAAGATTAAAGAAGCAAGAGAGTTACTGAGCGGATGGCAATGGCTATTTCACCGTCAAGGGGAGGAGGTAGGAGGAGATATAATGAAAAAATTAGTAGAATTAATTAGAAAGTTTAAAAGGTTCAGTTAGTAAGAAGATACGGCGTTCTTGGCTGGTTTTTAAAGATCGAAAAGTTGGAAGAATATAATTAAACCACATTGTCATCGGTGGCGTCGGGCGAGGGAGAAACGGTAGTGGGGTTGGGAGGAAAGGACTGAAAATGAGGAGGCAGGGTAATGGGTTGTAAGTAAATGAAATGCTGATTTGGCGATGGTTGCGGAAGAGGTGGAAACGAAGAAGAATCGGGAGGTTTAACGAGTGGAGTAGCATTAAGAGAATTTAAACGAGAAAAATGGTTGCGAACATAGGTAGTTTTAGCCTCGCGATAAACAGGGCATCCACGGTATTTAGCCGCGTGGTCGCCGCCGCAGTTAGCACATTTACGGGAAAGCGGAGATTCGGAGGTGGAAGGATAAGACGTACTGTCATGAGGTCCGCCGATATAGACACATTTTGCCGAAAGGTTGCAATGATTACGAGTATGGCCTGATTGACGGCAGCGACGACAGGTTTTACGACAGGAATAGATTTTGGTTTAGAAGGTGCGGAGATAGGTTTTGGTAAAGGGGGTACAGAAGTCGGTTGCGAGTCCATTGGCTCGGACTCGGAAGAAGATTCAAGGGTATCAGGTAGGTCATCTTCAAGAGCGATAGATAGGAATGAATTAGAAGTGGAAATGAGAGCGGGGGAAGAAGCACAAGAGGAGGAAGAGATGGAAATATTTGAGGAGGAAGGAGTGGAGACACGTTTTCGTTTGCCAATCGTTACAAATTCGTCATTAATGCTAGGGGAGGAGACACTATTTACATTAACTGCACTGTTGACATTTTCACTGTACACACTATTTACACTGCTTGCACTTTTAACACAGGAAGTACTCGCACTGCTTCTACCGGCGGAGGAAGTGTAGACATTACTCACCAATAGTGCTATAGAGGCTTGCGTGAGAAGTGGTCCTGGTAGGCGAGGATTTCGGCAAGGCAGAGGTGGTTAGCGTGGGATGAGGGACGGAAAAATTGCTATATATATATATATAAAAGAACCTCGAAGTAATATCAAATGCGATGCGTTAAATGGATATATGTAAGAGGAAACAGAAACGGATCATTTCTTAGTTGGAGCAAAGAATAGTAATAAGAGGAGAATAAAAGTTAGTTTGAAAATAATGGCAAAAAAAATAGACGCTGTTACTAACCTGAGCTATTACTACGTTTTCTTTTTTTTATTAAATAAAAATCTATAAATAACAGATTATTCACAAATTAGCGTGTTTTTCTATAATGTTAGTTGTAAAAAATAAGAATAATGTTAATCAAAATAAATTCTAGGCTAAGTAGTGAGAGACAAATAATGTAATATTGTTTTCATAGATGGTAGTTAATTCTTGTAGCAAAACATATCGATAAGTAAAATTGACAATCATGTTTGTATTTACGCAGTGGACACTGTTAACTCCTCAATTTTTAAGTGAATTATCTCGTTACATTTTTGTTGTGTTAATGGTACTTATATGATGCAATATGTATGGGATTTATAGAATTCTTGCTGGAGTATTTTGCTTGAACAACGGAGAAGTAATTATAAGGTAGAGCTCGAGTTGATTTTCCAAAATAGTGTATCACTTTTAAAAAATATTGTCTTGCAGCACCGAAATAAAATTATTAACTGCATTCTTCAAATACTAAGACTTTTTGTAATCCATGTGCCCTCCGACGCATGTTTAACTGAACACGAGGACTTTTGTTTTGTGATCCATTATTTGCTGAGTTCATCTTTACTCTTCTTTTTGTATTCTGTTTCACATTGCATAATATTTTCGGATCTGCGGCGGAGGAAAAAGAGAAATAAAAACAAACCTTAAATAAGCAGCCTGTACCTACTTGCGATATTTACCATTCGAAAGGAAACTTCTTTGAAGTTAGACGGAATTTCTACGCTAAAGCTGGTAAACAAAATTACCAGTACCCTTTTAGATGAATGTTGGGCGTGTTGGGAAATATGCTATAATAATGTGCTCCATATTTATGAATAATGGAAGTGTACATGGAAAATTACGTTAAACCTCGAAAAGTTTTCTGTGACGCAGAATTCATATTAATTGGAAAAGTTTATCAAAATTGAATTGATGATATAGTTTGATACTTAAGAGATAGAACAATTTGTTAGATTTTAAAAACATTTTACCGCTACAGGTGCCTCTTTTGTCATCTACTGGATGTAAATCATAAGGCCAGCTCAATAACTTATCTTTTATAGTTTTATATTTGTTGATCTTAATCGAGATTTATCCTTTCTATCGTATCACCCTGACGAAACGCGAAAATGATACCATTGAGATTTAAAAAACGACAGCTAATTCGCATTATCGAAGTGTGACGTGCTGAGCTCGAACGGCCATTTCAGAGATTTATGTTTTGTTTCAGATGTCGTCAACCCATTCGCAAAACAAGCGGGGGAATTTATGACGGACAGTATAAGATTTAAATGGGTGGAAAATCCTGCATCCTCTCTCCTGGCGAACTTGATAATTTTTGATAAAAATACGTCCCCTCTATCTCGGGAGAAAAGAATGCAATTCCGAGGGAGAATGACTCGCAGCCTTAGCGTGCGTGTTCTCATAATACCTCCTGCGTCCTTTCAAGATCCCTATCTCCATTCATTTGTCTCTCTCTCTCTCTTTCTACCTTCGCCCAATTTATGCGACAGGCCAATTTTCCTGGGAGGGGAACCCATCTCATCCAGCCTAAACCATAGCTTTGCCCCGCCCCTTCCGTCGTCCTTTCTTTAACCCCTCTACCCATGCTCTTCTTGAAAACCTCTCTTCCTACTCCTTTTTCTCTCTCTCTCTCTCTCTCTTCTTGTTACGACGAAGAATATCTCCTCTCTACTGCACGAATACTGCTCCTCCCATCTCGCCCACGCCCCATTATCTTAATCTCGTAAACCCTCTCTCTCGTTACTCTTCCGTTTTATCGAAACTCTATCCCCATCCCCTTCTTAATGGTGTGGGGTTCCATCGGAATCGGCGTTAATAATAGAAAAAGCAGTTTTTGTAACTTCCCTTTTGATTTTCTTTATTTTTACCTTTTGTGAAAACAGTAATCTCATTTTCAGTCGAGACGAGATATAACGATGATTTTAAGAGATATTATTTTTCGATGTGTATTTATTTTAAAAGAGGAAACTGGTGTTTATCTTACTTATCGTTATTTTCGAGTGGAAAAGAGGCGATCAAAATTTTTCCGGGGTTTCATTTTGCTTTATCTACGGCGTATACGTTTTTTAAAAAAAAACCATTAATTTTGAAAATCCGAACTTGAGGGAAAGGGACGACGTTTATTAAGCGAAACAAAAGTTTTTCCTTGCTCGAGAAATTGCCATTAACATTTCATTTTCATTAAGTTTTTTTTAATGCTCACATTAGCAAAAAAACAGCATGCCTTGCGTTCTTCGATAGCACGCGATTTGCAAAACTTAGCCTTCAAAAAAAAGTGAAGCGCAGGAGTGGAAAGCTGGCGAATGAAAGTCAAACTTGTTTACTCTTCGTTGTATGTATGATTGGCTCTTACGCTTCCCGTTCCCTCCCCTCGTCCCTCCTTTCTCTCACATCCTCTAACGTTATGTAACCCGGCTTCGCTTTTTTTCTGCCGCCTTTATCCATTCCATCTCGATCCCGCCTGACAAATTCTCCTTCCCCTACCCCCCTCCCCCTAACACACACCTTTCCACGCACTCTTTCCCGACGTCTCACGCGAATAAACATGCCATTCATTTCCATCTATTTCCGCCCACGCGTCTATTTCTTCTCACGAGCCGCACATTTCGCTAGCACACGCCCACTCTCTCCATCCCCCACTCCCTCTTAATATTCGCCGTTTCTTTTTTTTTATAACCTTTGTCTTCCCTCTCTTTGGCACCTATTTCATTCTGCGGTCTGTAGCGTGTCGCTGCTCGGTCTACTACTTTGCATTCTTTTTACAAAGGCATAATCTGGTGCTTTGCATGTATGCTCGCACACCAAAATATGAATCGGAGTATTATTCCCGCGTTGAGCCGAGGGTTTATAGCGCTCTGTTGTAGATGTATTTTTATACATTTTACTATATAAATCCTTCATTACCAGAGTAAAATAAAAAATTTTTACCCAAAAAAGTGCAGATTACATGTTGCGAAGTCTGTAAACCCATTCGTAACATTCTTGCACAGTAAATGTTAAACTCTCAATTTAAAATTTCAATTAAAAGTTATATAAAATGCGGTTGAAAGAGGCGTTTTTAATCATTGAACATCTCTTCAACAGGGAATTATCGAGCTAAAAGAATTCGAGAACAAGTACTTGTGGCTATTAGAGATACCTGAGGCAAGTATTTTTCAAGTTGTTGTTCTTGAATCCCACATTGAGTATAACTTGTATCGCGGAGCTCGCAGTTATAATACCATTCCTATTCCAATTGAGGTATTTTATTTCTCCGTTAATTTAATGGACCGAGACATTTCCTTTGCGCCCCTTTTACGTCTTCATCTGGCCTCTGCCTATTTTTCCACTCTCCCCTTTTTATTCACCCTCCAATATAAATCATGAACCGCCGTGTTTCATTTCTTCGTTTCTCCACACAAAAAATCTATTCTTTCCTTCCTTCCTTTCTCTCCTCCGGTGATGTTTTTCCTCTAGTCCCCTCCTACTTAGTGCCTCGGGTTCCCATCTCGTTCTTTCTGTCCCTGTTTTCTCTCTTACTTTTCTTCCCTGCTACCTTTTCGCTCTTTCAAGTGCCCACGCCTCACCGCCATCCTCTTTCTCTATTAAGGTTTTCCTCTCACGCTGCGCCTTTTCAAAGATTCGGCGATTGTCTTGGGAGAGCTCCTTGATTCGATTCTTTACGTTAATCCCTGTCTTAAAAAGATATATCACCATCAAGAAGCCTCGAAGTAAGACGGATCAATTGGATAGGAGATTAAAGAATAAGGATCACGTTCCGTTTTTTATATATTTTCCACTGTGTTCAACCGTTAGAACGGCGGCTGTCGTCACGTTTCATTCGCCGTTATCTGGAATATTTTAGAGTGGTTTGCGTAATGATGATGTATAAAGATTGAGATACTATTTATTGGATATTTATTTCTCGTGGTGTTTTTTCTTCTAATGATTATAAATCTCCTTCCCCGAAGAATTTCCTTGGTCATGTATTCGAGATTCTCATTAAACGCTATTTTTCTATCAGAATTAATTACCTAGTTTCCATATTTTTTCACCATTCTAATCACGTTAGTAGATAAGTGTCATTGAAGAGTTTTATGATTCGTATTAGCATTAATCAGGTGGGTTTTGTTCGTATACGTTGCCTTACAATTTTTAAATGTATTTAAATTTATTATATAAATCTTTAGTTCAGCGTACACGTATTATTTTTGTCGTATTTCTTACAGTTTTCTGAAGCTATCTCAAATTCACAATTTGTTCACATATTTCTCGTGTGTCCCTCTGAAGAAACTTTTGATTCTTTTTATAAAATCATCACAGTCGAGAAAAATCTTTTCGTCTCAATGCGAATTACGATGACGAAAAGTCTTCTAAAACACATCAAAATGTCTCTTTCAGTAAACATCCCAACTCTTCGTGAAAATCTGTCACTAACTCTCCGTTAAAATAATGGCGCCTTAGACACGACTTATTGGAACGGCTCTTTCATGTTCTTTTAGCCTTTTCAAAATGTATAACCTTTTCGCGTCAAAAGCAAAATTCATTTTCTCTCTTGCCTGTTTATCTGAAGTTCCCAAAAGGTAAAATAGCTCATTTCCGTCTCCAGAACGATTCTCTTTACGCTTCACCTTTGTTAATGTTCTCGATAATCATAACGCCTCTTTCTCTCATCCCGTCCTAAACGACCTCTCTCTCTCTCTCTCCGTCACGCTCTTTCACTTCTCCATTTATCTCTTATTTTTCACTCTTACTTCCATTGTTACCAGTTGCCTTTTCTCCCTCTTCCCCGCTAATTCCTTATTCCCACTTCTCCTTTGTCGCCGTGCTATTCCTCCTCCCCGCATTTGGAACCCTATTACTACCCTCGGGAGATAACCCCAGACCGCCACCACTATTCTTCAATGGATTAAAGGAGAGACGCTTCATCCACCACTCCCTTCGCTCTCCATCTCGCGCCACTCCTTTTTCCTCCCTCCACCCATTTTTATCTCTCTCTCTCACTCCCATTCTCCACTCTCTCACACAAACCCAAGCCCACTCTCCCACTCCCCAAACAAGCCTCGGAGAATTCTCGCTACGCCTCCTCCTCTCTCTCCGTATCCATTTCGCTCTTCCATCACCTGTCTCCCACGGAGCAGGGTTGCCAAGCCAACGGCATTGTCGAGAGCTGCCGGAGTTCATGTCATGAAACCACAGGTTACGAAACTCGGTGCACCTTTTTTCTCTCTATCTCCTCCTCTTTTTACCTCTGCCGAAAGCGTTCTCTTTATCGACGTGAAGGGCTCGCTACCTCGTTTTCGAGACTCTCGTTCGCAACGGTTTTTGTTTTTGGTTTGTTTTTCGGGCCCTCAAAACCTTCGCTCCTTGCGGAGCTCTCTCTCTTTTTCTGGATCGTAATTCGTTTCGTTTTTTTCTTTCTCACTTTTATGGCGCTCTGTCGCGGGTTTTGAATGGCGGAAATCATATCCCGTCGGAAAATGGACTGAAATAATAAATCTTCAGGTTGTAATCTGCACCGCTTTATATCCTCATTCTTTGGTTTTAAATGAATGGAATTACGCGGTGGAAGAGACGTATTGGGGTTCGTTGTGTCATTGTTTTAATGGCTCACCAAGACTAATGATCTTTAATTTTGATAATAAAGTCCTTTTGCTTAATTTCTCCTGCATAATCCTATTTTAAGCATGGTCATTTTTCGAAATGAACAACTTACATAAATCAATCTGATTAACTTTACGAAAGTATTTTCACAGAATTTCGTACTGTAATAATTACTTACAATTTATTAATTTCATATAATTGTAGCCTAACAGATCCCAATTAAGTTAAATTTTCCATGCGTCAATCGCTTTAATGTGGCGAAGTAAATATGAGTGCAGAAAGTAATTAATTCACGTTAAAGCGACCTTTTATTGGTTGTGTGGGGCATATTTTGTTTTTCCTCTTCTAGTTGCTAAAAATAGCTCATTCCATCATCTCTCGCGGATGTTGTTAGCGTTCTGATCATCGGTTGTTAATTAATAGGCCACAACATTTTGAGCATGCAGAGACAAAGTTCAATTGTTATACAGGGTGATTATTTAAAATGATACCCATAAAAAAATTTAATCTTCGAATAAAAGTGTTAGAGACATGAAACTTAGAAGTGACCATCTTTATTGTCTGCATGATGTCGCCATTTGTCGACAGTCTGCGGCACTACGAATACACAGTGCAAGCAATAAATAAACATGGCGTTCAATGTAAAGAAGCGAGTGTTTATGGTGAAACGTTACCTCAAATCAGAGTCGTTTAAAGCTACTCAGGGTGATTTCTGTCGGCAATTTTGATGTTGTAAGGCACCAGTTGAATCTATGATATGGAAGCTTGTGAAAATGTTCAGGGAGACTGGAAATGTGAATGTTGTGAGTCGTGTTCACTCGTCCACTGTTCTGACTGGGGATCATTTAGCACAGGTTAGTGAGAGCCACCACGATCGCCAGATTTATCGCCACTAGACTTCTTTCTGTGGAGTTTTATCCAAGACATTGCCTACAACAACAATCCACGCAATCTGGATGAATTGAAAACCAACATATCCCACCTCACCCATCACCCTGCAGGCAGTCTTCAAACATGCTTCGTTGTGTTCAGTTATGTATGCAACATGCTGGTGATCATTTTCAACATTATTTGTGACAGTGTAAGTAATGTCAGACAATAAAGGTTGTTACTTCAAAATTTCATGTCTCTAGCGCTCTTTTACTTCATTAAAATTTTCATGGGTTGTCATTCAAAATGATCTCCCTGTGTTTAACCAATTTTTTGGTTGAGCATACTAGTGAAAATGTACGAAACTAATTGAATTGTTCCCCCAAAATTATTCATTAGGCTTATCAAAGGAATATAAATAAAATAAAAATTAAGTAATGTTTTGGAATGGCGTGTGTGTGTGCATATATATATATATATATATATATATATATATATATATATATATATATATATATATATATATATATCGTGTTTTTGTGTGCATGTTTTGTACGTCTCTCTTCGACGTCCCCAGCAGCCTGCCAACTTGGTCCTCAACTTGGTAAGTGTCCGCTGGGCTTCCTTCAACACCTTGTTGCCATCCTCATCACTACTTTTCTTTTTCCTTAAGTTAATATATATTTATATACGGTAGACCCTCGATTCCATGGACTATATGGGGAAAGGGGTGCTCGGATTAGGCGATAAAGTCCCTAAGAACGAGACGAAAAGCACATGGTCACATAAGTTGATAAATAAGTTACAAAAACAGCGATGTACTGTTTATATATGCTTTCTTTCAATTACGAAATCTTTATCTATTTGATACCTTGCAGCGAGGTATTTCAATTGGTTTTTCAAACGTAACATGTCATCCAAAAGTGGCTTCATTTCTATGATCGAGATAATCACTTAATAACAAAACCTTCGGGTAAACCAGATGATACAAAGCAGCCGCCTTTGGAGGCATATCGCCGATTGCTAATTCTGAAGCGTCATCTTCCCGTCAATTGTCCCCTAACCGTAAGGCGAGGTCTATAATTCGTTTTTCTTTCCGTTCCCTTTCCAATTAATGTTGTATCCAGAGTACGAAATTTATTTAAGAATCTTAGGAAAAAGTGTCTATTAAAACGATCTCAGTAGCACAGAAAATAACCGACTTGCATGATAATTGCCTTGTAAAGAAGATCGACCGGACAAAACATCGGTTCGACGAACGCTATCCGTAAATCCGAAGTCCTTTATTTTGTCACTGTAATTTGTAACAGTAATTTCTTTGGAACTGAATAACTTGAAACATTACCAAAAAGTTTAGCGGCTACGGGCGACCTGAAAAGAAGAGCGTATGGCGGCGTCGTCCATGTCCATTAGATCGAGGGTCTACTTTGTGTATATACCATTTTCAAAACGTGTGTGTGTGTATATATATAATAAACGGTAGTAGTTACTAAGCATAACGCATCGAACTCCCTTGCCAAATAATCGCCAGTTCAGTCTCGCACGTCCACAGTCCGTTGCCTTGTTTATTGCTTCCGACCTGATCAGTTCGTTGCAGCCATCGCCTACGTGCTGCAGCTATCTGGTGGAGTGAGTCGCGTCACAAAGTTTGTTTCATCGCCGGAATTTACCAAACGTTTCCATCCGTGCCCCGTTGCGAAGGCACGCTCGGGTTGAAAAAGCGGCTTTGTTTTCCGAGAGGAGGCCGAAGACAAGTTGAACGGATGCTGAGAGAAATAAAAGTAACAATGCGAAACAAGCGGCGGCATCGCATGTCCGCAACGGCGAGACTCCTACAAAGGCCTCTTCGGAATGAAGAAGAATTCTTCCATTTTCCTCCAAAAAAGAGGGCGCCTCCTCTCCATCACGTAACAGCCCCGTTTCCCATTTGCCGTTTTTGCTCCTTCCGGCGCCCTCGCCGCGTTTTTCGTCCTCTCGGGTTTCGGGAGCTCGTCTCCCCTTCTTTCTCGAAGCGCCCGAATGAGGAAGATCGGAGATTTTCAGCGAAAGGCTCCGTTGCCAGCGTCGCGGCGCGGCCTTAAATGTGACGTCACGTTTCTCTGAAGATGCGAACTTGAAAAACCTCTCTCTCTCTCTCTCTCTCTCTCTCTCTCTCGTGCCCCTCTCCCCCTCTGTCGCACTTTAAAATGGGACGTAAGAAAATGAGACGGTAGTTGTCCTCGTCTCCCGCCTGCACTCGTTCCTCCGCCAAAACCTCTTTTGTATCCATCCAATTCCATGCATTATTAATGCTCTGCTTCAGTCGAGTGACGCTCTCTACTCCCCCACTTCGCGCTCTTTCTCTCTCGCGCTCTCTCTCTCTCTCGCGCTCTCTCTCTCGCGCTCTCTCTCTCTCGCGCTCTCTCTCTCTCGCTCTCTCTCTCTCGCTCTCTCTCTCTCTCTCTCTCTCTCTCTCTCTCTCTCTCTCTCTCTCTCTCTCTCTCTCTCTCTCTCTCTCTCTCTCTCTCTCTCTCTCTCTCTCTCTCTCTCTTCATATCTCTCGCACATTTTGTCTCCATCTCTCTTTCTCTCTCTTTCCATCTCTCTTAGTCATCTCTCAGAGGGATTTCTCGCTTAATTTTGGAAGGTTTTTTTATCCCGAGATGCATCGTGGGTTACGGACGGTTTTGTTTCGTTGTTTGTTATATTTATCCTCGCGCTGTAGTGTACGTGTCTGCGTACCGTGCGTCGCGTCTGTCGGTCGCCAGATATCAAATGGATGAAAGGAAGACCAATTGGTGAAAATGTGCAGAGGTAGATGTGTTTTTATTGGGGAAAGTGTAGAGATTTCTGGGAAAAATTTTGAGTGAAGAGTCAAAATATAGCTTTATTTAAGATTTGGGGGTGCGTCTTGATAGAAATTTATCATTACCAATATTGTCAGCCATAATGTCGTATTGTAATCGACTATTGGTTAATTTCCTCTGGGACAATATTCGACAGAAATGTCATTCCACCATTTTATGGCTAAAGAAGTTATCTGTGTGATACTCCACAAATGTTTATCATCGTATCGATTTAAATAAAATTTCTGCTTAATGGCTTCCTATTTTTACAATATATTAATTGAATGAATTCTTCAATGTATTTAATTTTACTACTGTCGCATTTTTCTCCCTAAATGACTGTTTTGTGAATGTTTATCATCAACTGTTTGTTCAATTAATACTTATGCGATGGATTTCCACCCAATATCCTCCAGTCGTACTTTATGTAATATTTTCACGGTGATAATTTTATAATACTTTGATCAGACTAGCGAAGTTGAGAAACTAGTAAAATGTAAATTACACTAGATGAGATTATACGCAGTGAGATCTTCCGCTTATAAAAATTTGTTTAGAAAGTATTAAAAAATGAACTAACGTGGAAATGGTGAAGGAATTCGCGGTCCAGTTGACCCGTGATGTGTGATTGCAAATGAATTCCTAGATAAAAGGTCGAACCGATTCCAATCGTCTGATCTAAGTAAAACCGTAAATGACAAATCGCCGAAGTACTTGAGAGCCACGGTAAACCGTGGTCTTTCCCGGAAATTGCGCATTCGCCGTATCTTAAAGGAAACGTATAAAATTAGGTCCCTTTGGCGGAGTGCTTGGCAGGTGTAAATAGAAGCTTTGGAGAGGTACTCAATTTAATTACGGCACAGGTTGAGCGTTTCTCTAGTGGATCCTTTCAAGAAAGGTCTCATATTTGGTGCAGGAAATCAAGGGTTAAAAGGGACGGTGTTAGTGAAGTGTCGGCGTAATGGTGAGATTTAATATCGCTATAGGTGAGCTGGACAAGCAATCATATGAGTAAACGATTTTGAATCCGTCGTCCATTAGATAAATTAAGGACGGGTTTAAAAATCAATAACGGTGTGTCGGGTTTGATTAGGGCTAATGGTAAATTCGATAAAAATCATTTTGGATTGAAATTTAATTTGGAATCGATGGCCTTTCGAGGTTAACCAATTTTTTAAACGATACGCGAAAAATTATAATTTTAAAAATGTGTTCAGCGATTCATCTTCCCTTGCCATACTCAAGGTAATCCTAGTGATTTCTAGATGTAACTTATTTAATTTTATGCAAAGCTTTAATTGTTTTTAGGTTGAATATAAATTGTAATTTCGGCGTAGTCTCCAAAATTTATTACGAATTATCTTTTGGTAGGATTAAATTTTTTAATGTTTTAATTTTAATAAATTTACAAAAGTATATCAATCTCATAAGTAGGTTAAACGAAGCTTATCTTTGGCAGTTACTTCAGAATAATGTCGTGTCCCTATATTTATCTGATTTACGTTTATAAAAAATAAATCACATATATTTGGTCTTTTTGTAATCAACGATTGGTGAATTACTGCTAATGGTGGCTACTCTGTGGCCGAAATGCGCATCTGGTTAACTCAAGCGCTTAATGGACTCGCAAGTCATGCACACGCTACTTTGGCATCAGGCCATTTTTGAATTTTTTTATTTAGAAAATGTATATACGAATCGAAAATAGAGACATTATTCGGAGATTATTTGTAAATCTCAAGGTTTTGAATGGAACCAGTTGGATAAATCAAGTATATTGTGAAATTTGCGAAATTCCGCTTTCTGTTGAGTAAGGTGATATAAGTATTTAGTGTGAGGTTGTAGCATTATTTTGAAACATTGCAGAATAATGCTTGTTTAATTATTGATATCGCCGCTTTAAGCGCCCCTACGCGTTAATGAACGCATGTCTCACAGTGTAATAGTGCTATGTAGTTAGCTTGAGTTTCAATTTCTAATAAAAAATTTATTCTACGAACATATAATCTCTTTAAAGGTCGTTAATATTAGTAAATATAATGTATTAACATAGGTAGTGTAATGTTGGTTGTAGCCAGCAATGCAATATTCATATTAAAATCGTTTCATATACGAGTATATGAATAGGAAGTCTCATATGCAGCTCGTAAATGTGATGGCGTAAACTTCTATTTTAAGAGCTTTACCAGAATCTCCCCTGATGCGTAGATTCCATCTTTTCGTAGATCTTGCCTGGAGCTTAACCCGCAAATTGCCCGTGTTAGTCTTTCGTGGAAATCACCTTTCGGTAAAATGAACGCGACAATGAAATGTCCCACAAGTCCTTGTATTGCATCGCATAGGCATCCATGCTTAGAAAAAACTCTTTCTTCGTCCGTATTTGTTTTCTAACCCACTGCTGCATATGAATAAAGAGCTTAAAATGAAATTGAACCTTTAAAGTGCCCTAAGCTCGTACTCGGTTCAAGATTTTACTTAGTCTGCTTACTCCGCACGAAATAATGAAAGCTTTTCACCTAATTCCTAGATGCCAATGTAAGAAAGACAAACCACTCCATAATTAACACTTAAAACATCGAATATTTTTCTGAAGCCCATATATCTAGCAGTTACTTTTTATAAATTTCTCGATTTGATTGACTTCTGTTTCAGATAGAGATGTGGACGGTCGACCACTACGGGGTTCGTCATCGATTGATTCGCACCCTTTAGAAAATCTTTTGTGCTTTTTTCATAATTTCAAACGTTTCTGTAATTATTTTTCGAAACAATTCGTAAATCCATGATGGGTATGTTAAACAACACTTCACTCTATGAGCGTTGTAGAGAAACTGACTAGAATATCTCAGAGGCCTACGAACTAATAATGCATGAAATATGCGGTGACACGTTACGACTTGCAGTTGGGTCAGTGATGTTAATTTCTGAACACCCCTCGTAATTCAATATTTACAGCTGTCATTAACATAACAACTCGTAATATATGGCAATAACTCATTTTATTTGTTTTTTTGCGAGTTTCACATTTTTTGACCGAGAAACTCGGTGTGATATTTTTTCCGATTTCATGCGAAACATCTCTCTCCGCTACTTTCTTTATCCCTACCCTCGCGGGCATCTCACGAATGCGCCCAAAGGCCGTCTCGGACAATGAGAGAGGCACCCACTTAAGCTCCTGCAAATTGTTCTTCGTACTCCCGCGTTTTATATCCTCGTGGTAGGAGACAGAGGGAAAAGGAGTTTTGACTAACGCCTCTTCTCTTCAAAGTTTACTCCTTGTTTCCGTTCCTCCTTCACATTCATCTCTTCTACACCCTCCCTCCCATCCGAAACTAATCGGTTGGTCTAAATTCCTAGGAACAACTTTTGATCTTTCGATCTGTCTTTCCTTTCCCCTACGGCCCTGTTTCTTCTCTTTGTGGCGTGTAAGTATGTGTACAATTATATATATATATATATATATATGGGCGTAATTTATGTACTTTCATATATACCACGAACCTTTATCCTCCTAGTTTGTTGCGCTGTGAACACATCAGTGTCGCTAAGGAAAACTTTTTCATGAGAACAAACGACACGATGAATTACAGATTGCTGCCCTTCGTGCTCTCTATCTCCTTCTCCACCTCTCTTTCTTTTACACGTTAACTGCTCCTCATGGACCGCCACTTACGTATTCCGTTCCCAATTTCGTTGTTTTGCAAGCGGCAAACAGAACATCGAACTTGTTCCTCTGACCGTTCCCCGCCTCCGCGAGTCCATCGGAGAGTCCGAGACGTTTTGGGCTCCATTGAGAGAGGCGGAGGTTTTACATCTTTTCGTGCTCTCGAGTTGTATCATGAAGAGTTTTTTTTCTGTAGCCCCTGCTTTTTTCATCACGTTTGCAATAGCTTCACATTTTCGACATTTATTTCTAGAGAGATCTTCAGTTTTCTGTACACGCCACTTGTGAACGCCCGTATTGTTGTTAAAAGTTTGTTTCGACGTTTATCTTTTTATATGGCTTTATAAAGTAGCGGTGCTATCTAAGCTAGTGGGTAATTTATATCCCATTATTGAGAATGGAGTTTTTACCATCGTTGCGAAAACTAATTTCAACTTTTTACAGCAACAGTCGTTGCTGATGGATCCATCTTCGTTTTTTATTCGCTCCTGTGATTATTATTTTTTCGTGCCTTGTAGTTTTTATGCATGAACAATTTTTTCAACGATATTCAATATAAATTTTCTTCGACTCTAGTATAAACCTTTATAAAATATGTTAATTCATTCCGTGAAAATTATTTATTATTTAGTCACTCCAAAAAATATTTATAAAACGGTAAAATTTATTCTTTATGGTTTCAATCTCATTAAGACGTTCCGTTTACCTATCAGACGTCTACATAGAGATTCCTCGCTGCTTCCTGTTCTTCCGCCGCAGCAACTCCGAATATGAGGCGATCAAACTCTAAAAAGTACAAAAAAGACTGAGAATGAATATCGCCTGTAGTAAAAGTGTCCTTACGGTAATCGCACCGCGTTATTTGTATCCTTTATTAACGCTTAAAAGTTAAAACGCCGCGAGTCATTATCTCAAATCGGCCGGTGGATCGTTTCGAAAGAAATACCTCCCTTCTGAAGCCGCCTTTTTTATTTCCGGCATTTTCCGCCGTCTTAGATGCCTCGCGGATTTGTAACGCCTACTTAACGTCCTCCCACGCGATTGAGGGGGCTCGTCGCTCTCCTTACGGCTATGAAAAACCTCGATCGTTTCCACCCAATGGGCTTGTTGCCTATAATTCATCCAGAAACTGTTAAGAAAAGACGTTTAATTTATAGGTGGCGGTGTGATTTTGGTGGAGGGACGGAAATTCCGCCTCCCTCCCTTACATCTTCTTTCATAAAGTCTTCTCAGTTTCTCGCGTAAAGCTTTCCCGAGATATATAGATTCTTGGACGCGCGGTTCAACGCCCGTTGTAATGGATGAGAGGAGACCCGTTAAAAGACCGTTGCGCTTACAAGGAGATGGGTCCGAGAGGCGGGTCATCGACTCTCCTAAGACGCCTTTCCTATCATCCTTCCGCGGAGGATCTAGTACGTAAATATACTTTTTTCCCATAAAACATTTTTTTCTGAGGCGTTATTGTGTATCTTCGATCGCACAAGGAAAAGAATAGATAGGGAGTTACTAAAATCGAAGAAAGAGAAAAATATTGGCAAGTAATGTTTTGTGTATTTTTGATGATTTTTGTTCACGTGACAATTCGGACGGCATTCGTCAGGAGTATGAACTGTAAAGCGGTTGTGCTTTGAGTAAATGCAGGGGAGTTGAATCGTGTGTTTTATTTGTCGTCGATCTCTTATGATTCTTCGAATTGCAACCACGAAGGTTTTTTTTGCTACCGATGTTTGTGGAGTTGGTTATCGTTTGTATATGTTATTTTACGCGTGATATTTTACGTCTGCGACCTTGGACGGTTGTTGGGACTAATGACGTACAGCCATCATCCTGCCAGTCTCGTTAGGTTACCTTCGTCATCGATGTACCATTAATCACGGTGAAACTACTTGACGTTCAAGTGGAAATATTTTCTTCTTTGCACGAATAATTTTATTTTAAGGGGCAGATTTCTGTTTGGTAGCGTAAAGGCCTTCGTGACTCTTGCTGTCTGGAAATAGTTAACGGTTATTTTTTCCCTACTATTTTTATTTCAACTCAACTAACTCAATTTCCTTAGATCTAGAAACCTTAAATGTTATTGACTCTTTATGTCAAATGTGTCAAGATAATACAGTTACACCTCGTTATTGATCGGTTAAAACAAAACGCTGTTTATAAGAATTATTTTTCGGCATTCTGCGAAAACGGTGGTATATTATAATTTTAATAATAAAAATATAAGCATAATTTTGGAACGAGAACAAATTCTGCCATGACCGGGAATCCAACCGCGGTCTTCCACTTGCCGGGCGGTTATTCTACCACTGAACTATCGTAGCTGATAATTTTTCCTGTTACTGAACGCGGGTGTTTTTCTTAGTTGGGTCTGGGCTAGCCAAGCTAGTATCAACCAGTCCCAGCGGACGTCCTCCAAGAGATACGTCAAAGAAAACCCTCTCTCTCAAAAGGTGTGATTGTCAAGCTATAAATTGATGGAATAATGGGATATAGAGATCCTATGCAGATAGGCTTAAGCTATAATTTTGGAAATAAATTTTTCGTTTCAAAATTATTCTCAACATTTCAGTGTATGCCTATCTGCATAGGATCTTTAGATCACGTTATTCCATCAGAAATAATTGCAGTGAAGTATATTATTAATGTGGGACAAGGATGTAATCAACGCTAAGTGCACCGAAGCAAATGGTGACCTAGTGTCGACATTTTATATGCTGATTGGTTATTATAACAGACCTCATAATTACAAGCCTATTTGGCACAAATTATGAAATTTACTCTTCGTAAAGTTTCTATTAACGAGGTTTTACTCTAATTGCATTCAAATTTTTATATCATAAAGTATTTATTTCTAATTTAAACTTACATATTCGATAATTTATAAAACATTGTGATTTTATCATCTTTCAAACATGGATTAAGGAAGGAAGCGCGAGTGAATTGCATATCACTTCAATAACCACCGGAATGTGATCATGATAACAATATGTGGATTGAGAAAAATCAAACTTTGCCATAGTGGTCGCCCTTGATTAATGCTCTCAAGCTTAAACTCGCTTTTGTGAACCATGAATTACATTTATACTATGTTTTTTAGGAATTTAAAAAATGTAGAGCAGCGAATAAAATAATAAAAGAGTTAGTTTTTCGAAACAACATTTTAATTCGAGAATTAGTAGTTTCTTTTTCATACATTGCTTTATATTTGACAATGGGAAAACTTGGAGCTCTTCCGCGTTTTCTGGCCGTGCTATTCTGCTTGAGAAAATCGGGTACCTGGACACGTATGCGCACTCAGGCAAACCAGGAATTTACATTTTCCCGGACTCTTCTACGGAGTAACTACCCCTTTTCGACTCTATCATGCTCTCACGCTCCGTCGAGAATAAAAATTTTCATCTAGTTTCACCTGAGTTGAACGGATGCAATTAGCTATTCCTGGCGTATAAAAATTTCACAGAGAGGATTTAGTAAGAAATATAACAATTAAAACGCCGGGATCTTTAATGCGGATATCCGTCCTATCTCTTACGTTGACAGATTTACCGAGTTTATTCCCTACTACTGTTTTTATCCTTATTTGAAATGTCTTTTCGTAAGTACTTATTTTAGTACACTCTGCATGAGCTCTCAATGTACCCTCCGTTTAATTCAATGTCTTTGTCATTGGATTACTTAGATATATGAAGACATCTTGCTTGAGACTCCTTTCTAGACAATATCTTTTGCAACCCGAGCCCACAGCCTTTATCGCACACTCTTTAAGTTAAAGTGGCGGAAACGATAAAATTATTCCGAGCAAAATAAAAAAACTGGTAATCCAATAACTGCGAGGAAAAAAATTACTAGATGTGCAGTTGAAGAACACGAAGCGAAAATTGAGGTCCTTAGCCCCCTTAATAGTCCCTTGGAGCGAAAAAACTCGGATAAAAGAGAGAAACGGAGAGAGAGAGAGATTGAAAGAGAGAAAGTGAAGGACTCCACAACTCGCCTCCGTTCCTTGGAAGCATCCGTCGCTCCATCTAGAGTGCTAATGGGAAAGGACAATCTGCTGCCGGGAGATGGAGGTTGAGGGTGCGAGGGAGAGGGGTAGATCGAGATGAGGAGGAGAGATAGAGAGGTAGAATGAAGATTGCGAGAAAGGAAGGGGGAAAGCGTTTTCTGGTGAGAAAACAATGAATGCGTGTAACATCCACTGGAGAGAGAGAGAGAGGGAGAGATTGACAGCGTGGCAGAGAGGGTGCATGGAGTGGTGGAATGATGGCGGAGAGGATGAGACTGAAAGGAGATTGGGAAGAATGATTTTTCGCGAGAGAGAGAGAAAAAGGAAAACTGTGAGGAATGAAACGTCACCGAGAGAGAGAGAAAAGGGGTGGAGATACTAGTAGAGATAATGAGAGTGAAGGTGTCGAAGAGAATTCCGAGTTTGGAGTGATGGAGAAAGAGTGGGAGTGAGAGAGAGTGGGAGTGGTGACGTGGGAGTAAACTCTAAGAGTGGAGGAGTGAGGAGGAGGATGGGGGTGGCAGAAAGGGAGAGTTCGAACCCTCGTCGTCAAGGATTCTCCCGCGGCGAGGGCGTATTGCCCCAAATCTCCGCCAAGGGTTTTTTTTAGGTTGAAGAAGTTATGAGGGCAGATAATAAAGATTTCTGCAGAAACGCTTTCATCGGTTCAACAGATGACACCCACGCACAAGCTGTTTTTATCCATACATTTTGCCCCCGCCTACGCATAAACAGGCGGAAGAAAAAAAGCTTTTTTTCCCTCGCATTTCTTCCCGCGACGATATTTGTGTATATTTCTCACAGTACGAGTATGGAAGGAAACTCATTAAATGTATCCGTAAAGCTATAAAAGGATCTCTTTTGTGTCGCCAAAATCCTTTGGTGGTGAGCTACGTTCAGCCCATCTGACAAGTTCAAGAACAGCAAACAATGTTGATCGAGTTAATACTCTCTTACGAGAAAACAGGTGGATTACTGTTACTGCTGTTGCAGAAATGTTAGATAGATCTGTGTATTCGTTCATGCACGATGACCTGAACTATCGCAGGGGTCGTGCTATTCGCAGTAAACGCAGAGGATTGCTGTCAGAAGGTGTTCTTCTACATCATGAAAATGCTCGACCCCATTCAGTCGCTGCATCCATTGCAACAATTCAAGAGCTTAAATTTGAAATTCTTCCTCAGCCACCCTACAGTCTGGACATCGCCCCAAGTGATTGTTACCTTTTTGATCTTCGGAAAAAAAAGCATTGCGTGGACGTCGATTTTTACATGATGACGATGTCAAAGAAGCGGTGCATACTTGACTGTAGGAGCAACCAAAAACTTTCTTCTCAGGTGGCATTAAGAAGCTTGTGGACCGATTTAACAAGTATTTGGTGAAGCAAAGGGACTACGTTGAAAAATTATACTAAAAGTTTGTACATTTTAGCTTTTTAAATTTAAACTTTTTGATTTACCCTCGTAGTCTGTGAAGGTCTTTCTCTTCGGTCGATGTGCCTGTTTCATTTTATATCCTTCCTGACGTGTCAAGCTGCGGAACTATAAGTATTGTTTGTAGAACTTGCCATAAAACATCCTTCCTTTTTACTTTATTTAATGTTACATTTAAATATCTCGCGATATTTTTGTCTATACAATTTATTGTTGAAGATAATGAATGAAGATGGAGCAGAACTTCAACATACTTTAGGTATTAAATTTGGTTAACTACGCTCTCGCTTTAAAAATCGATGAAATCCACGGTATTCATCTGCGAAATTTAAGAAAATAATTTAATTTTATAGAGTATCACCATTGTTTACTGCCTGTAAAAAATCCATTTTCCTCGAGCCTTGTCATATCCCATACGTTTCCACCAACGTTTAATACTTCCTCCAAACTTCGCCTGTGCGAGCGTGAAATGAACGCAGCTTGCCGAAAGTAACGACGCAATAGCAAGATGGTAAAACGACGCGTCTATTCGTGGGTTGTTTGGAATTTTAATAGGACTGTTTTGGCGATTCAAAATTGGAATTTCTTTATAAATATTAAACCACGTTGCTCTATCCAACAATCGCCGATTTTTAATAGCTTTCCATTTTGTTTTCTTTATGGCCCCTTTTCTTTGAGATGGAAATTTTTTAATGGAGATTTGAAGCGTAGACCCAAAACCTTATGAATAATCCACTCACCCCATTGGAATCTGGGAACGCAATGCGGTAGGGGAGACCTGGGCTGGTTGGGTATAGGGGCAGGTTCGTACAAGTGTCATAACTCTCGAGGTTTCTGGTAGATAGTACCACAATGCATGCGGGAATTGCAGCAGTGGATGACTAGAGTGCCATGTGATTGCAAGTATCTGACGTTCTCTTGTTGAAGAGATATCGTGCTTTTTTAATATTAACTTGGTAAGTAATTTTTTTTTAAGTTCATTAAATCATTCATACAGCTTTTTAAATGATAAATTTTATCAATATTCATTATTATTCCAAAATGTGCAAGCCTATAGCTACAGAATTCAAGTGTGAAAGTGTTTCTAAATGCACACGTGACATCATAACCTCACGTCAAAATGCAATATGGCGTTGGGGTTGGTTGTTACACCGAAAACGGGGCAGGTTGGTGCAGTATACCAAATTTCCCGTTCACTTTAAATACATAACAGCATAATTTTCTACCATTCTTTTTTCTGTTGTAATGCCTATTTTTGTTGAAAGTATTTTTTTTAATTACTGCCAAACGAGATCATGATATTAACCGCCTGCTATAATCTAGAACATTATTTTTAAACTGTTTAGCAGGTAAATAATTCGAAATTATAAAAGGAAATGGAACGGGGGAAAACGGCTTCTAATGTAATTTTGAGGGCAGTAATGGCGATCAAAGTTGGCGGTCTCTCTATCAGAAAGTCGGTGCAACAGTTTGATATACCACTGAATACCTTGGCAAGGTATTGCAAAATAACCTCTCCTGAATAAATCCGAAGGGAAAACTTGTCAACTGCTGTGAATATTGGATACACAAATAACAGACAGGTAAATGTCATGTTAATTTATTTAATATATGATTGATTAATATTCATGTAATTGATAGTAGCTCAATAACTTTGGCCAAAACTAACAAAAGTGGAATACTCCTTTAGCCAAAACAACTATAGTTGTTTTGGCTAAAGGAGTATTCCACTTTTGTTAATATTCATGTGTTAATGTTCGTTAAGCAATCAACTAGAAATTTCACGAAACTCGAAGCGACAGTATCCCAATTAAATGAAGTGGGACAATCCAACTTTCTTGGTTCTACAATGCGTTTAAGAAGTAGCAGGTTGGTTTATTCTTACTATTATTCCTTTTTGTGTGTTTTTATTGTACCAACCAACCCCAGGATATGTACCAACCGGTTCTACGTCAATTCGTCGCGGGCAAGCTTTCTATGACTACTCTTCCAGTATTGCATCAGGGATAACCACGTATAAACACTAAATAAAATACAAATGAAAGTGTTGCGCGGGACCCTCTGTCAATCCGTAATCAATGTATCGATGAATTGAGGAAAAAAAAGGATCTCGTAACTTTTAACTCTCCGTCGGCCATTTAGGATGAAATAAAATATTACATATATTAATAAGATATTTTGGAAAAAATTGAAATCTTACACTAAAACCAAAACCCGACTTTCTTTTAGTTAACGAATACCTGTTCCCTTTCCATTTTGGATTCGAACCCGGGACTTTTTGGGGATTTTTTGTTGTCATTGACTTTTAATGCGTGACTAAAGTATTACTGTCAAATCTCAACTCGCATTCTGTTATAACACTCGCAACGAAGTCTCAGTTCACCTCATACGAATGGGAGTAAAAAAAAATTTATGTACGACAGATACAAATTCTAATAAATTTTATGCTAAATCTGATTAAACTTTTTCTCTAATACCCCTCTAGGTAGTTGCAGCGGGCACGCGCTGGATTCCTGCGAAATCTCAATCATCTACATAGACGGGAAGCTTGTTAAAACACGTATAAAAAGCGGCATACATAAAGTGACAAGAGGAATAAGCCTTTTATTAATGTCCTGTTCAGATAAGATACGAATATTTCATCAATTATATTTTCAGAAATTTTTATTAGGATAATTGTTGTGAATAATTTGCACAGGAATTCTATAATTTATTCGGAAATTATAAGGCATCGTCAACCCTTCCCATACACTAAATATGGTGTATCGCATTATTAATGAAGAAAAGGATTTCCTATTTCCTCAACGATTCCTGAATTTGCGACGTATTTGGCTTGCGACGAATTTGACACGCGACGAATTGGAGCTCGACGAATTAGTGGGACACGTGTAGTGGCTAGGAAAAAGTTTTATGGCTACTTCCCATGTTTTAAATAATTCTATAAAGGTGTACTTTTGTAGAAAAATAATTATACTTTGTGCATGACTTGAAAGATTTTCAAAATATTTCATTCCTAAAAATAGAAAATTAAAAAGGTAAAAAGTGTCCCAACCAGCCTCGGTCTCCCCTACTGTTCTATTATACCCCACATTTTCTTAATTTTCCCCGTTCTATTATAAACCCACATTTATTTAGAAAATGGTACGAATCCAACCCCCAACCACAACCTATCTCGGTGGTAGGAAATTGAACAAAGTGGTTGGGATTGAATTTGTTCTGTTTCCTCCTCCCGGGTTGGGGTAAGTGGTTGAGGGTTGGATTCGTACCATTTTCTAAATAAATGTGGAGGTATAATAGAACAGTACCTGCAATACTATCTTTTTGAGTACTTGGCAATCATGACTCCTATCACACACCTACTGTAACAGTTATCTGTTCGGCGTCGCTTATATTTAAACATCTTTTAATTTAACTTATACTGCTACTTATTTGTACGTAGTCAAATTCTCTTCTTCCCCACTTTCGATATGGGGACGGAGAAAGAGTAAAAGCGTTGGTCACCGCTGACCTGCATCTTCATTCGTCAGGTTCTTTCCTGTTGGCCGCACACCATCTTCCTTCCAAATCAAACGAAACTCGCGACAGACATTCGGCAAAACCACATAACACGCACAAAACCTTCTTTTGTTGGATTAATACTACGAATATAATATTACACAAACAAACAAATTTATTATAAATTCAAACTTTTTGTAACATATATATATATATATATATATATATATATATATATATATATATACATATTTTTAATCTGTGAACTAAATTGAAAAATGGAACGGTATATAATGTTATGGTCGATTAGAAGTGAAGTGACTTGTAATTTTATTAGCTCATTACTTCAGCTGGGCAATAATTAGCTATTCTACTTTTAATCGATTAGTGTCTGCACGCATCGCAAACTATTTTCCCTTTAAGTACGAGATAAATTACAAGTTGTTTTCCTTAAATTTCTTAGGCACAAAAAGGAAATTAGCTCAAGCCATCCGAGGAATCCCGGATTTTTCCCCGAGGTTTCGAAACGGTTGTGGCAAACTCCGCATCTCATTTTAAATGTAAATAATAGCGTTCAATCATTTATGTAAATGGAAGGGGAATGGAAGGAGATCGACTCGGAGATGAAGTACTCCTCAATCGGGAAAGGTTAGGTTGGGAATCATGAAAGGTGCGCTGGCGGTTTGGAGAGAAATAGAGGAGAGGGAACAGAGGAGAGGGAGGGAGGGAGAGAGTGAGAAAGGGAAAGAGGGGGAGAGAGGCTGGGAAGAGTAGTAGAGAGAGGGCAACGAGGGGCTATAAAGAACAAGAGGAGGAGATGGGGACTCAAAACTTTCTACTTTTTTTCTCCTCCCACTCTTTATTCCTCTCCCTTACATCCTCTCTTTCTCTCACCCCCGCTTTATCTCACCCTTTATCTCCTCCCGCTTTATCTCCTCCCTTTATCTCCTCCCACCTTTATCTCCTCCCACCTTTATCTCCTCCCTTTGTCTCCTACCCCTTTTATTCCTCCCCTTTATCTCCTCCCCCCTTTATCTCCTCCCCCCTTTATCTCCTCCCCCCTTTATCTCCTCCCCCCTTTATCTCCTCCCCCCTTTATCCCATTCCACCTTTATTTCCCACCTTTATTTCCCCCCTTTATCCCCTCCCTTTATCTCCTTCCACCTTTATTTCCCCCCTTATCTCCTCCCACCTTTATCTCCCACCTTTATTTCCCCCCTTTGTCTCCTACCCCCTTTATTTCCCCCCTGTATCCTCTCCCTTTATCCCCTCCCTTTATCTTTCCCCCTTTATCTCCTCCCCCTTTCTCCTTCCACCTTTATTTATCCCCCTTTAACTCCTCCCCCTTTCTTTCTTCTCCCATTTCCTTTCCACTTTCCTTTTTCCAACCTTTTGTATCGCCGTTTCATTATGATAACGGGGCTTGATCTCCTCCCTCTCACTCCCCACCTCCCACTTCGGAACGTTTTCCTTTGTTTCACGTTACTTAAAAGAAGAAGACTTCCCTTGGTGTTTTGTTTTTCTTTGTGTGGGGATGGTTACTCACGTGAAATTCGGTGGGTCAAGCACGGACAATCCTAGTCCCCTTTATCTTTAGGGGTAATAGCCGTTCCACTCACCTAAAATGGAGGAGCAAATGGGAAAACGTGATTAAAAATGCAGGATACAACGCTTTAACAGAAACGCTATAGGCGTAAATATTTTCAAACCTTTGAGTTTGTTAAGGTATAGAACGAGTACCAACCACAGCCACCATGAAAACATCAACAATTAAAAGAAAGCATGCGTTTGAGAAAAATGGTTGAGAGAATAACTTATATGATAGTAAATTTCCATCAACAGATATAAATTATATCCTTATTCTATTGCTGTAGGTTAACAAAGAGATAAAGCCTTGCCGCTATTTTATTTCTTCTTTGAAATGATGGGTATATCTTTTGATCGATTTTATATTTTTTCGTTATTCCCTCGCTGTGAACATTTTATTATTTTATATAGCATCTCATGCCGAATTTCTTTTTAAATTCGACAATTATGAGAAAATGATGTTAAGAGTCTAAGAAGAGTAATAAAGTGTGTAGATGTGTCTTCAATTGGGTGTATTGCCGTAGTTATATTAAAGTCTTGAAATTTTTGTGCTCTAATTTTCAGCCTATATTTTCTTGAAATGAAATATTATGCGCGATAATTTAACAATTACTTAATTCCATTGTCTTAGATGTTATAGCAGAGGAATTGGCGAATGTTTCCCGGTTTCCGGATCATATTCAAAATTTCCACATGCCTCAAGTATAACGGAACGCTTTCATGATGATTTCCCTTCCGTTAAGGAAGCAAAGGATCGTCTGCGCTTCGTCCACGAGCGCGTGATGCGCGACGTTATGGTTCCCATTTGGCTCCCTTACTACTTCCAACTACCAACATCTCGTAAATGATGCCTTAACCTCCACTCGCTTCGTTTGAGGCAACGTGTGTATTGCTTTCGGCGTTCCCTCTCCGCCATTTTCTTTCACTCTGCGATTCCGCCGTTGCCATTCATACGACTAAAACTCGCGTAAACATTCTCTTCCTCTTTTCCTTTCCCGCGCGAGTAACTTCCTTCGCCTCTCCTCGCCGCGCACGCACGCCCGTGCCGCGCCTCGGGTTGTTTACGTTGCTCGATATCAGCGAAAGACGTCGCTTTTTCCCTCGAAACCTTTTTGTTGCGAGCCTTTTATTCCGCCCTTCCTACGTTCCCACTCTTTCAGCAATCCGTTCTCCCGTCATTGTTTCCGGGAATATGTTAAGCAGGATCCGCGCGATAAAAAAGTCGCTCCCGAGGAGGAAACATTCAGACGGGTGCGCAATGGTAAAAGGGGCGGGAAAGGAAAAAAGAAAGAACGGGCGAACGAAAACTTTTAATTTAAATTTAATTTAAAATTAATTTAAAAATTAATTTAAATTTAATAAAAAAAATTTAATTCTTCGGAGGGAAAAGATATATCGATCGTAAGAGAGTCATGTTTTGGCAGCAAAAGTTGGATTCTGCGACTTTTCGCGCAAGGCTTAGTGAAAGGAATGCTTAATCTTTTGTTACCTAGATGTATCCTCGTTTGCCTTGATTAAATTTCGTGGCGGAATGAAGTTAATGAACTCCGTTGGAGCGTGTTTTCTTTAGCGAAAACCTCTCTCTCTCTCTCTCTCTCTCTGGGTTCGCTAGCGAATGCATTAATTGGGGGAGCGTATCCGGTAACAATATATGGGGCGGATTATGTAAAAAAGTTGGAAGTCATAGTGAGCAAACATTGCCGGTGGTTCTTGTTTTCCTTTCTGGGCGCGTGCGCATAAGGACTCCATTCTAACGTATCATTTCATGACGAAATTACTCCGGTCGACTTGGTTTTTGCTCTATGCGTTGAAGTTGAAATGATGTTGAGTTACGCGAATTCCTCGACAGTTGGAATGCACTATCTATGTTTTATTTTTTCATTCTCTCGTTCATTTGTCCGAAGGTTACGGTGGGATAAAACCAATCGGTTTAGGTTTTATTCGGGTTAGATGCAATTTAAAACTCGATAAGCATGGACTTGGGCTAATCACTTGAGCATAATTCTATTTGTTTCTGCAATTATCTTATAAGCTTAATAAATTCGATGTAAGTGGTTGCAACGATTAATGTTCGAGCATATTCAGAATGACGTGCACATCAGTATAAAAATTGGCATAGTCTCTCCGTAGAGAATGAAGAATGATTACTGTAATTTTCATTCTTTTGGCTGTCGATAAAAACCTTGTACGATATTATAGTTCCATTAAAATTATGAGTCACTCGAGTTACGTTAATTTTGGCTCGTTAGTTTTTTATAGTCTTTTCAAAGCATCTTATGTAATTCGACTTTTATCAAAACATTATTATTTTTTATTCGACATCGTTTCCACGAAAGCCGTCATTGCTGACCTAGAAAATACGTCTTGCAAGTTAGTATCTCCGGAGTCATAATTTGTTTTTAATTATGATACGTAACCATTATAATAGATGACGTTCTGTTACTTCACCTTCCATAAAATTTTGTACTTCAAATCTTAAAAAATTCACCATCCCTCAGTTTCATAAAACGAAGTTACGTAAGATTATTGCGTTACCTTCACTATCCTTCATTACTTTTTTTACATGCTTATTAAAGTTAATAAATTATCACGTAATCTATTTAAAGCTACAATTCAAGACATTACTGCGTTCGTCCTTGAGTTAAAATTCGAACTTAATTATAAATGCACGCTTCTAGAGAAGCCCTTCCCTTCTTTTTGTCCGCTGGTAAAAGCAAGCTCGATAGGGTTCCTGCGAACGAAGCAAGAGAAAGAAAAATACTTGGTAATTAGATTTCGAGGTCCTTACCTAGATTGATTGTTCCTTCTCTCCTCTTCAGGTGACTCCTCGCCTCTTTCTCTCTCCTATCTTCACCCCTTCCCCTTCTCACTCTCGTACGCTCATTACTTCGTGCGTCGGAAAATTTGATCCCATCTCTCCGCGGTTGCAATTATGCCTGTTTTTGACGTTCTCTCCTCGTCCTCCTCCTTTGCCGAGGAACACGAGAATGGCTTAAATGTGTTTTCGCGTGCGGGGGGATCACTGTCTAGCATCAAATTGACTGTTTATAACGGACGCCCCTTTTTTGCGACCTCGTCGGCTTTTGAAACGGGACGCATAGTGAGAGGAGGACGCGCAGAAATTAAGCCCCCCCGCGAGAGAGATATAGGCGGCGCATTTATCAAAAAAATGAGAGGAAAAAAATGAAAACGGACGGGGATGATGAACCGTTTCGTATCGCGGTGTTAATGTCCGCCCTTGAAACTTGTTCTTTCTCTGTTTTTTAGGAAATCGCGGCGTGATACACATCTCTCGCTTTACAAGGTACGTGTGTTACCTGGAAAGGACCGTGTGAAGCGAAACCGTGCAAAGTGGAATAGGTATTCTTCGTAGCAGTAAGGTGACCGGATGTCCTCCTTTTGGAGGGAGTTTTTTTTTAAACGTTGTCCTCCGTAAATTGTTAGTCCTATGTCGTCCTTTTGGAGCAGTTTTCTGTTTTCATTCTTCCTTTTACCTATGTTAACCAACGTCATGTAGTTTTTAGTAGGTTGGCTGCGGTTGCTAGTTACATAGTACTAGTCGCCGCAGCATAGGCCGGGGATTTCCGCCCGTGAATCGGTATCTTTCCCCTAGGCGCGGCTCTCAGCACGCTAAACTTTCCGGCACGCTGCTTATTAAAAGTTGTAATCAGTTCTATGACCTGGTTTTCTAAGCGATAAAGAATACTTAGTCTTCTAGAATGAATGTTTCATTTTCTACTTTATATTCATGAGTAAAAATTGCAATCCTTAATTTTCAATCATTTTACAAATTTAAGCCTCTCGATAAATTCTCTATTTCAATGAATATTTGGATAAAGTTTGGCTCATAAATAATAATTTTTATGCTATTATAACAGTTTTATTTAGAATAAGCTATATTTTGCAACATTGAAACTATTTTTGTCAATCTTAAGTGCTATTTTTAATTGGTTTTAATTTGTCAATATTGAGGTCGAATTTTATCTCAAATTTCTGGAACATATAATTACTGAATGTTAATGTTGAAAGTTTGTTTACTTCAATTTGAGCTGCAGCAATTGAAATTTGTTATATGAATTATTGTAATGTAAATCTGGATAAATATATCTTGTGTTACTGTGAAAAAATTGTTTCTAAAATTATAGTCATTCGTTTTTTCTTTCAAGCATACAGTATTTTTTAAATAAACAATATCGAATCTCGCAAGCCTGTTGTAGTGCATGTACTCATTTAAACTACAATTTTCGTAAATAAATGTGAAATAAGCCATGTAAATAGGTTTTTTCATCATGAAATTGGTCCTTCCTTTTTGGTGGAAAAACTACATTTTTGTCCTTACTTTTGTTAAAAAAAACCTGCTCACCTTACGTAGCAGTGGTTTTCAATCACCAAGAGTTTTGAAGGGATGCGCGAAAATGTCGAAGATTATTCTTTTTCTTCTTTCTTCGTCTTTCATGCAAGAGTTCGGAATCAAATGTTGCAATGTTATGAAAAAGAATAACCTTAAAAAAACGGAAAACAAGCCAAAACTATGAATTTCAGCGTTATAAATGAACATGCCCTAAGGGGTGCGCGGTTATTAAAATATGCTCTTCAAGGGTACGTCTGCAAAAAAAGGTTCCGAGTTATTTCGAGTTCAACATGCAATAATTTGGGTATATTGTATTCGGAATCGCTTTATTTTCTTTTTAGCCCTCGAGTCGAGCATTTTGATTTTTAATACACCTAAACCGAGTTACAATGAATCTGATATCAGTGCAATTCAAGGTATTTCTCTTGAAATAAAAATCGCGCTAAACCTAAGCCGCGTAAAGCGTGCAATTCTGGGGACGAGCGGTTTCTTTTCCTTCCATCGAGTTTGATTATCCATCTTCTCTTCGTCGAGATTCGTTTTGGCGGGCGCGATCCTGATTCCGCGGCTTAGCTTCGGCAGTCCGCCGTAACGAACTAAAGATAAAACGTGCGGATGAAACTTAGATAACGTTATCGATTCTAATATATATATATATATATATATATATATATATATATATATATATATATATATATATATCGCGAGGTGGATTCGCGACGAGTCCGTCCTAGTCGCGTCCAATTTCCAAGCCGTCAATAATTCCGCAGAACGAGATTAAAAAGCAACGAACGATCCGTTTCCGTTTTTTGCGTCGCCCCGATTCTAAAATTCGGAATCTCCCGCAGAGCGAGGCCGAGGGCGATATTTAATTGGATGCGTGTGCCTTTAACGTTTAAATTCCGCCTCGCGTTTGTTGACCATTTTTTTAGCAGGACGGGGGATTTGCATTTCTGGCGCTATTTACGTCGAGAGCGGATTCCATCCCTTTGAATTCCCGCCCGGCTGCCTTCGCTTGTTTATCCGCCAGCGCCAGAATATATACATGCGTATATATACATCGCCGCCATTTTTTTCTCGTGGCATCCTTTAATTGATAGCACCCTCGTTCCATATTAATTGCCTCCTAAAAAGGGTTGTAACTTTTGGATAATAACCTCGCGGTGAATTCAAACAGGATTTCATTATGAAAAGATGAAAAAAACCAAGGGAGAAAAAGGGAGAGAGATATAAAGGAAGATAGAGAGAGCTTTCTCGCACGCAAAAAAATTATACTCTCGATCCTTTGTTGAATCCGTGGCGTTTGCGATTATTACTTCCTCCGCAATTCTTTCGCTAAGTATTATTTAGTGAGTTCATATTTTTCGAGAGGTTATTGTTGTCTCTCTCCAAGGAAATCCGCCGGATGAATCAATATATGAATGGGACCGAGAAAAAGAGAAAATCGTTTTCTTTTTGGCACTTTTAGCGATGAATTCTAAAGGTCGGTCGTAATTCCACGTTGCTGGGTAAATTGGTATGAATGGTGGGAAATTAATGTTATCCAACCGTACAGATTCAATAATTTACCTTTTCCCTTCTGTCGTGGGCAAAGGTTAACCTCTGAATCGTTCCGTTATAGTCTCCTCTTCTCTCAGAGCTCGTGGCATTCTGCGTGACGCGGATCCGCGGCATGTTCCTAACCATCGTCCTTAACTCGCACATTTTTAGAGATTAATGATTTTTGTTGGTGACGGGAATAATACGAAGAGATGAATTTCGGAAACGGTAAAAAAAACACATAATAAAAGCTCTAAAATCATATGTAAAAATAAGTATAAGTACTCATGTCTCTCCATTTGCCATATAATGTTGAGAAAAATCATTTAAAAATCCAGGCAGAAATCATCAGTGGCATTCACTGATGGCAGATTCAAGTACATTTTACGGATATTGTAGATGCACGGCTAAGTAATTATTTTTTCAATTTGATTTTTCAGTTCTCAATTTTACGGTAATATTAAATTTCATCTCGATTGTATCAGATCGTTTTAAGTGTTTCACACGCAACAAAGATGTCTTAACATTTAAGATGTTTTGGACCATTTTACATTTTTGGACCATTCTATTTTTTGAACCACTTCAGTTTTTTCGACCATTCTAGTAGTTTTGGACCTGTTTTAAGTTTTGGGCTATTGACCCAGAAGATTTTATTGACTATTATGGCTTTAGTAATTTCATTGCTCCGTCAGACGCTAATAACAGCATTGTCGGCGCGCCTATAAACGCCACACCAACAACCGACCTACTATTCCCTCTTCGCTGCAATCCCTGGTCAAAGCTTGGCGTTCTATCCATTCAACTTTACTTCGAAGCGTTACAAGAGAATATGCTTTGGTATTCCGCTTAACTTCATACCCTCCGGCGACACATGCAGCCGGTCGCGTGAAACAGCATTCCCCTTTTCCCGAACGTGTCCCGCTGCGAGTAGAGTCGATTTCGGTGTCGAGAACGAAAGAGTAAAAAAAAGACAAACCCGCCGCGAGGAACTACCGGGGAGGTAGGTCACTACGGTTAGGAAGAGGGGGAGAAGACGGAAGGCGGTATATTGAAGGAAATGGATGGACGGCGCCCCAATAACTTGACCCTGGGTATCGCCATAATTCCAGCCTCTGGTGAATGACTTAGTGGGGTCCGTTCATGGCCTCGTCAGCGTCTAGCAGTGAGCCTGGTGGGTGCTCTAAACTTAGCAAGATGAAAGTTGGGCCTCCCGCGAGCAGCGGTGGGTTAAGAGGTTTAAAGGGATATCTCATATAGCCGAGAGATGGTAAAGCTCCAAACTTTAAAACGATTCATACCGAACCCGCCTTGGTCGAGTTGTGGAGAACCGCAGAAACCTGATCACACGGGACGGTACGTTCTCTCAACCACTTCACTTGCTGTCGATTAATTTTCAACTCTCTATTACAGTCTGTATTGCACACGCTTTAATAATGCGTACTGTTCTTACGGATTCCAGGGCCTTTTTATTACAGCATGTTGCATGTATTTTCAATGAATTAACACGGAGTGTAGCTCCTTAGTAGTCGAAATGCGCTGATGGATTTCCCGATCAATTCATGGTTATTGTATTTTACAGATCGTGCATAAATTTATATAATTACAGAGACAAATACGTGTACGTAAATTGTTGTGTAACCTTCTGAGCCTGACTTTCTTATCTTCAGTAGAGTTATAGCAATTCCTCACAAGCGTTCATCCGTCTTAATTTATTTGAATGTAATAAATATCGCTTTATTTGTTGCTAATTTAGCGATCCTATTCGTATAGTAGCATTTCGAAAAACTTTGATTATTGACTGTTAATTGCAAAAAAGCAAATTCGATGTTGAGTTTCGCTAAACCAGTCGAAGGCACCGTTCCGTAATGCGTTCTATATTAATTGGAGTTGATGTTCTAAAATTCTTCTGTTTTTACCCAAAACCTGTCTACTGTTAAGAAAAAAAAATTGAATACGTTCTTTAGAGGCAACGTTATTTCTACATAACAGAATTATTCTATATTTAACTTGCACGTCTATCGCTGAATGTAAACTTGAATTAACGACAAATTTAACTTGGATCACTAGTGTTCCTCTCTAGTTAAGATATATAAATTTTAGAAATCAGTTTTAAAAACTTTTTCGAGGATAAAAAATATCAAAGATTCATTTTTGCTTCGTCGTGATGCCATGAGAAACAATTATTAAAATTTGACAACCGACTCAAACCTCCTACGCACTCATTTATTCCCTTTCTATTTTCTAGTCATACCAACTTCACGAGGAAAACTCCGAGGGATTTCTCAGGCATCTCCGAAATTTCTCATTTTTCGTTCGTCTAAACCGCGTTTCGTCACACAGGGAAAACATTCCAAGATTTTTCGTAGTTGTTCGTGTTCTTCGCCTTTAAAAAAAAAGCTCCACATACTTCCCGCCGTATCATGAGAGAGTACAATGAAACGGTCGAATGGGATGAAGGGGGAAAAATTGAAAGGGTCGGGGTAATTAATCCCTAGAGGCCACGAGTCTGCACGCAAGGGGATTAACCCGAGGAAGCGAAATATCCCGAGCCCACCAAAAACCTTGTGGGACCTCCTTCCTATTTTCGTCGATGCGAGTGACTTGCGGCAGAAGTTGCGCGATGCATGCCCCAGGCAGCGGTGCCGCCCTCTCTCCCTCTGCTGTGAGTAGGGAGACTATGCGGCGTTTTCGCCTCGGTATACTCAAAAAACCGGGATCGATTTCCTTTTTTTTTCTCGTGGGCGATTATATTGGTCGGGAGACCTCATTTGTCAGTTCATTGAACGGTGCTCCACTCGCTTCCACCTAATTTGCCCTGATTGACATTCAGAGTTAATTCTCTGAGTGGTTTAAGGTGACCTGCTCTTCGAATGTAATAATGTCTAGACCCGAGAGGAATTACCATTAGGGTGAGATAATTGAACGAAATTCCGTTGCGGGATAAGTATCCAAATTTGATTTTTTTACCGAAACTTAATTTTTCTACTTTAGGTCCCGCAAAAGGGAAGCAAAATTGTCAATAAGGTCTTTCTCTATCGCTACTAGACGCAGGGTAATTCAAGTTTCGATCTCTGCATGTAGTTCTGCGTCGGTAAAGCCTTTGATCTTCAAGTACATGTCTAACGTAACCTCTTTGATGGTGCCCGTTTTAAGTGACTTCTATGTAGAAAGGTAATCGGGAAGCTGACTCTGCACGAGGATCCTCTTGAATGTTTTATTGTTAAATACGTAGAGATAATCCATTTTAGCGCGTATTAAGACGTTAAAGAGGTAGTTTGTCTGGTTACATAAATGTAATTCATCACATTGGAAACCGATCTGATTAATACCGTTAAAACACATTCAGGACAGTTCAAATTCTTATGCATTGTCTAATATAACTACTAATAGGATTCACAAAACCTTTTTATAAAATTTGTTCATTTTTTTTACAAGCACCATATCTATACATATTTTAGTTTAAAGTGTTTGTTTTTCTGTCTGTTATGCTATACAAATCCACACGCTTGATCCTAGAGCCACCAAACTTGGCATGCTATCTAACATGATCAACAAGACGAGCGTAATCGGGTTTTTGGGACGAAATTTCAACCTATCTGAACGTATGTAATGCTCTCCGGCATTTTAGCTTCATACCCAACCAAATTTTGGATTTAGACTTACAATGATACACTGAATGGATAAACTGTGGAACATCGAAACAATATTGTTATTTCCTGTAGCCAGCATATGACTTTCCACTAGCTAAAATTGAGAGTGAACAGAAGAACATACCGAGGTATATGACGGCTAATTTGAAAGCTTAAGTCGCTCTGGCGTCGGGAAACATAAGTTTTGTATTCTCATGTGGCCAGCACACACACACTTTTCGATATCTAAAAGTGAGAGTGAACGAACGAACCTACAGAGGTGTGTAACCACTTATTTGAAAGCTTACGGTCACTTATCTCGAGAGTACCTCGAGTATGAATGAAAATATTAGCGGGTGATATGAGTATGAAAAACTTGAAACTGCGAACCCGAGGCAAAGCTAGTGTAATATAGATTGGCTTGTTATAATGCAGGGGTAAACGCATAGTAATTGTTAAATTTAAAGTCGTGTTTAAGCAGATAAATTACCTGTTGTCAGTTGACTGAATTCCCGACGATGTCTAAAATATTTGCCTTGCTTATTTCCCAAAATATGTCGTGGAGCATTAATCAGCCCCCTCTTCGCGCCCTAGTGTGGCATTTTTTTCTGGAAGCCAAATTAGCTGAATTTTGCTGATATCGGTGTTTAATCACTTTATTAGCAGTCAGCTTACGACGGTCGAGAAAAAATTAAAAGTTGCTATTTGTTTCGTGTTATCAGGTATAATTCCACCCATGAATGAATCATTACGGGAAACCTTTTCAACTAGTGAGACGTTGCGTGCTATAAATTTACGCCCTCGCCCTAATCTCACGTCTGATAAAAGCGAATGAATTATGTACCTCTCCGACTAATATCTTCATGTATTCGCGTTTTTTCAATTATATTTGCGTCCCATTCCCGAGGAAAAAAATCTCCTTTTCGCTCGAAAAAAGTTCCTGCAATTATTGTTATTGATACGCGAGTTTCGTCCAACTTTTGGAGATTGAAGCAGCGTAACAAGGCTCGCTGAGGGAAAAAATTTTCTGACATTCAATAACTCTCGTTTTCTGAGCGCCTTTTGTTTTTAATATATTTTTATTCGCTTTTAGTAAGTTTTTTTTTAGTTCCACCGGGGACGATAAAGGATGGGTAAAAAGAAATCGAGGCATCTGAGTTTAGAGAAAGGTCTCTCTTCAACTCGTCATTATTGGAATTGAAAATATATAACGAGGGAAGAGAAGATTGGAAAAGCGATCTTCATTTGTTCCGCCTCTCTCCTCGCCATCCCCTCTCTCCCATGGGATTCTCGGTCATTATCGATGCAGAAGCGATGAGGAGAAAATAATTAGTAATACACTTTTTCGTCGTTTCTATCGCGATTTTAGTAAAAAGTAGTGACATTTTCTCTCGAAGACCGCCAATTCCATTCGCTAAAAATATATCTTTCCGATCGAAAATCATTTTTATTCCTCTAAAAAAAGCATTTTTTTAGCGGCGCGTTTATTCATGCTGTGGATCCTGATTAAATTTACACGCTGGGCGATTTTTTAAAATTGCCATCAATCGTGTCTTCGGCTTGCCCCAAAATGCAAATCGTCGTTCATTCGCCGAAATATCATCCGGCAGTAAAACAAATAGCTCCGATTTCGACTCCCAAGATATTATTTGGCTTCACTGGCCCGTCGTCGTTTGTTTATTACGTTCAGAAAAAACATCAATGCTAGCTGGGGGCGGTGGAATTTGCGAAAAAAACGAAAATGATATCCCGTTACGCCGTAATTCTTCTCCGAATTTTTTTATTTCAATTATTATTTATATCGGAATTTGGATAATAATTTCGAACGCAAAAAAATGTCTGCTCAGGAAAGATGATTCTTATTGAATTGCCCGCATTCTCCCGAAAGTTTATAGGACTGGCAAAGCGATATTTATTTCTATGTTGACCTTTAACCTTTTCCCGATTCGGCTGATTCATTGATATAAATGCATGGAATATAAATTCCTTTATTAATAAACATTTTGGCGGCGCCGAAACAAGGAACTACTTCGACTTCTCCTGTCTACCGTTGGTTTCTGCTTGGAAACGAGATCGCGCGAAATGCGATACGTATGCTACCTTCTGTTTAACCTTTTATCCCGCCCTTTAGTGTGGACTCTCTTGATGATCCATACTTTAAAAAGCATATGTCTCGTTAACCTCATTATTCATTAATCCCTCAAACCGCGCGTTTAGTTACTGCTTTTTACTTTCTCCATACGTAGCATAGGGAAAAGTATTATTTTCTATGTATGCTGCTAAATAATTAAAATATTAACTGGTTTTTCCTTAATCTATTATTGCTCTCCGATTTATTCACGAAACAACTTAGCTGATTTATTCGGTACTGCACTGTTTAAGTAGTTAACGTTCTGCATTGTTTTACGAAAATTATATTATTTCGCATCTTACCTAAACGAAGTATTTTAGATCATTATTTTGACAGGCCGATTTGTCCCTCACGTTATTTTAAATAGTTTTCTTGCCTATTTACGTAGCTTAACATGTCCATTGATTGACAAAGTTATTCAAACATTTATCGTAGAACATATATAAATATTTATCTAATTTTTAAAGTTTATTTTTCAGCTTTAGGAAAAATAAATTTACTGTTTTTCCCGCTTACTCTGACACTGTTCTGGAATTTGTATCTTTCCATGGGGAAAGATAATTTTGTTAGTGTTGATTAGGGCGCGAAAAAATGCTCGGCTTACCTATAGCGGTGAATAAAAATAAAAAGGCGATTTTGGGATAAATATTTGTATGCTGTGAGAGGTCGGAACGATTCAACTCGATTGGGTTATCTTTACTAATTACTCGATTTGTCTGAACAACCTCGATCCGTCCCCTTAGCCAATTAGAATCATTCCCATTTTTGAAAGTGGTAGTCTTTTCCTTTCTCTGCTTTAATGGCATAACCATTTTCAACCCCTTTATGCCCTCTCCTTCAGTGCGAGGATTGGGAAGCATTTTCCGGAATTGCGGAAGGTACTTATCTTAATCATATTAGTCTCATGTGGGCGGATGTCGCAAACGACGGGCCAACGAGCGCAGCGACCTTTTCCCCGCGACTACAAATGAGCCGCCCAGCGACCTCGTCACGGTAAAAAAAAAACCCACGACATGGGTTGATTCGTGAAAAAGTGTAAAAACAACATCCTCTTGCTATCTAATTTTTGTATTCGGTTCGTGCCTTTCATTTGGTTTGTGCGAGGTCCTGCCGTTTCCGCCCCGAAAGAAATAAACGAGGGCATTAATTGCTTTTGCGCGGAATGCGTATTAGTTTCAAAATATCTATTTTTCTGCTATCGGCTCTCTCGAAATTCGTTTGTCGCAACGCACTCCATTTAAACCCGGACCCTTTTTCTTTTTGTTTAGAACAAACGGCGGAGGAAATCTATACGCTAATAATGAAATATCACCCGCTGTAAATCTTAATGCCCTGTTATAAGGCCTATAAAGCCGAGGTGATTTTTTTATCAATTTGAATTTCCTGCGTAACGTAAAACTGGAAATTTCTCATTGCCGCTGAATTCGTCTTTTAATATACCTTGTAGCTCCATGTATCGCAGTCCGCCTTATTTTCCTAACGCCATTGTCCCTTTTGCCTCGAAACCCACCCCCCCCCCCCCCACGCTCTCCCCTCCCCCACATAAAACCTCATTTACCACATAAACTTTGTTCCTTTATCTCGAAGGAGAAATCTAATCCCAAGCGAAACCACGGTATCAAAACCCTTAGAATGATTTAATTGACTATATATTAAAAGGAAACGTTAGCATTTCTGAGGTTACCTAGTGATTAAGGGGAGTGATTTAATTAACTCATTGGTTGAATTCGGAGATATCGTATTGATAAAAGACGGAATAAATTATGGGATCAATGGAAATCGGAATCACTCGAGTTCTCTAGGGAAAGGAAAGTTATTCGTCTGCCATATTAATTAATCTACGGGTGGAACAAAACTAATTAGAAAGCACATTTCCTCTAAGATCTTGTATAATCACTAATTTGTATGGAATTGATTATTAAATGAAACGTTCTATAATCGCACCTTTAGCTTTTGAACAAACATTTCAATTTTAATTTTTAAAAAACGTTCTTATGGTATCATATCTTCAATCTTTTTACATCAGTTCAACTTCCTCTTACGAAAACACGTTCGAACTATCCTTTTGTGGTAATTATCAAAGTGATATTGTCCTTCTTTCTCATTATTTTAAGATAATTAGAGTTTTTAACGCTACTAAAGATAATTTTGGGAAACTTTGCATTTTTAAATAGTATTTTTACGAATGTGAGAGAATCCAAAATATAATAAACAGCGCAATATACATTACACAAACTTTCTCATATACGTATATACGTTTGGTTGACTGTGTACGTTTATAAAAGAAAAACGCTTATAAGTCAAAGTTAACCGTAGTTTAGTGTATATTGTAATGCCACTGGTCGATATTTAGTAATTTTTGGGACATATGGCTTAGTAAGTATTATTGTGACATCAGGCTGTACGATTGAATGGATTTTAATCAAAATCCTTAGAGCCATTTCTGAGTAAATCGACTTTTCTTACAAAATGCCCTAGAATAAAGTACCCTTAATTGTTGCGCAATATTGTTCATCTCTTCAGAATGTCTATTATGAATGATATTATCCACAAATATGATATATTATTCGATTTAGTTTAACCGTTTAGGTTGTAATGATATTTTGAGTGGATCGCGGCGGAGGCGTGACGTCATAAAACTTAGGTAAGGTAGCTTAGCGTACATTGTAATGTCACTGGACGCCATGTAGGGATTTTAAGAGATATTACGTAGTGTTATTTTTGACATTAGGCTCTACAATTGGATTGATTTTAATCAAATTCTCTGGAGTCATTTTTGAGTAAATAAAATTTTTCTAAAAATTGCCAGGAATAAACTACCCTTAATTTGTGTGCAATATCATTTTTATGAAAACAGGGTCTGCAAAAGATGATATACTGCGTAAATACGAGATATCATTGGATTTTATATACGCGTTTGGGCCCCAGATCAGCGAACAGACCGACTGATAGACGGCATGGCGAAAACCACTTTTATGGACACTGAGGGACACCTAAAACGTGTATTTCCACCAAAATCTCGAATTCTAAAATTTTCACGATTACAATACTTGCTCAATATACTACATATATGAGAAAGTAAAAAATGTGAAGTTCTATTTCGCTCTAACGAATAAATAGGTGGCACAACCTCTCCTGTTAAGGGGGAAGAGAAAAATCGATTCATTTCTCAACGATAGTCTCGGAAATTATTTTTCCTGAGCGTTTTGGAAAATGTTCGTTTGCACGCATAATATTTTTTTGTGTAGAACGTATAACAGATGAAGTATTATGACTGATCGCTTCGGCGAGGATAATTCTATTCGTTGTATCTACCCGACTTCAATAACGGTTTTGTCCGCGAGTTAATTGAAACCTTTGTTCTTCATCCATAATGAAGTTGTAGAACTCGTTATGAGCCTTGTTTGTTTGTGCGTGCGTCCATCTTCCAAAATAACTGCAAAAACGGCCTTTTTGTGATCCTGTGGATATGACTGCGAAATCATTTAACGAATTTTTATTAAAACTTTGTGATTAGAGATTGCGTCAGAATTGTGAAAACGGCGCATTTGAATGACATGGTTCGATATACTAGAAAAGACATACTACGCCAATACCGAATAAAAAAGATTACTCTAACAATATACATTTCCCTATTTTGATTGATTAACCTATTTAGGATAAAAGGGATATAGGATATTAATAAAAACCGCAATTGAAATTTTGCTCAATACTTGACAGTTTAGCTATTATAGCATTTATAATTTACGTATCAGTTGAGTACAAAGAGATATATTTGATTCGTTTTGCTCTCCGTTTTATTAATTCTAGCCAGCCTGCTTGGCATTTGATGTCTAAAAAATGTGACAGAGTACACATGACAGCGCAGACAAAGTAAATAAAATGTTATTCTCTTAGCATTTAGTTTTTTCGTAATCTCTGTATGCTTTTGCGATCTCTGAGCTCTATCGGTAGCGTATCCTAAATCTTCGATTTAACTTTATTTTTATAAACTAAAGTTCCTCGTTATATATATCAACGTTGAAAGATATGTTTAATTATCTCTATAAACACCAATATGATTTGGTTCAAAAAAATTAACTTCCATGGCGACCTCAGAGCTATTTTGTACTCGTTTTGTTAACTGAAATTAATTGTGACGTTAGCGTTCAATTTTTCGCAAGCACGTTATAGAAATCAAAATATTGTTATTCTAAATAGAGTACATTGCATCGATATATATCGTAATACTTAGAAATGTATTATCGTAATACTTGGAAATAAATTATTACTCTATTGCCTGTTAATTCATAACTAGTTTCGTTTTTTCACAAATTATAACAAGTCTTTTGCGTCCTTTGAAGTCTGATGCTAACTCATTCGATATAAAACATCGACAAATAAAGAAATTTGAACCGTGATAGGTCATAACGAGGCATATAGTTACATTAATAAATTTCTGCTTTGTGTTACCTGTTAATGCAGATCAACAGCGTTAATTTTCTTCATTTACGATTCCTTTTTCGGCTTGATCATATGGACGTTAGGCAACAGTGTAAAGTGAGGGTAACTTAAATAATCAAAGAGACAAATAGGGCGCAAGATCTTTTATTACAGTTAGAAATTAAACTAATTATTAAATATCGAAAATTTGCTTAATTTCGACATGACTGGTACTGATAGTCATTTTGAATCTCTTGCATCCCGTGCGTTGTTCCATATGCAGCTGTTCGATGTATGTGTATATGACGACCTTTGTCTTAGATATGATTTTTCAATTCGTCCTAACATTCCGAATCGTCTACCTACACTCATAGTGGAAATATTATTATTGAGACCAAGCCTAACGTTGTGCTTAAAAGGTACTTAGGTTCAGTTAGATGACGAAATCAGCCTAGCATGTAGTGCTGCTCGGGGAATAATTCCGTTTTTCTTTTATTTAATTACAACTACCCCGTTATTTGTTCACGTTGCCATAGCCCGCTTGGCAGCGATATAAATCTGAGTGATCTTACTCAAAATGTTAGGTCGTATGGGGCTTTCATTAGATCGATTGAAACTTGCACGAGAGTGTAAAAAACGTCCGTACACTCTCTGGACTGTTTTAGTTTTGGCCAAAGCTCATTTACATCTGACGATGAGAATAAGCTTTTTGTATCCATAGTATGGACTATTTTTGCGATTTTGGTTCATTCTGACTCAACTACGATACGACAATCCAGTTCCACGAAATATTTTTCGATTGGCGATTTTTCCTAAACCCTTGATTGTTTTTCTTAGGCTCACGTCGATTTTTGATCACCTCGCTGATTGTGCTCGAAAGGGATCGACGAAAATCTTGCGGGAGTGGGGCGGGAGGGAATGAAAAGGGATGTATCCATCCGTATCAACGGCCTGTGATATTGCTAATCCCGCCACGACTTTAATAAACGGCGCCAGTTATCCCAATAAATGTCGCCACGCGTCCCTTCTTTATTACTTAGCCAGACCACCGGCGAGGGAATTTATCTCTCCCAAGCTTTGCTCGGGTTCCTTTCCCGCTCTCTCACGAAGCAGGTGCCGCCTACTAATACCGCGATTCCTTTCTCTGACAATGTCATCGCGCAAGTTATCGTCCCGCGGACACTCTCCCGCCTTATTCAAAGCCATCCTTTTGCCGGAGGGGGGACCGTACATAAAATGTGAGGTTATTTTCTTCGCCTCGCAGAAATCCTTCCCGCAATTGCCCGCCAAAGGAGGCCAGCGGGTCGGGAAGTACCGTCCTAAATCTGTCTCGCCCCCGTAGCATTATAGTATCAAATGGGGTCCGACGACTTTAATAACGCCATTCCTCTCAATTTCAAGGGCGGGTGCGTTAATTATCGGCCCCAGAACCGCTTCCTAGCTCAGATTAACGTTTCGTGTAGAGTTTTGAATTCAGAATAGCTCTTTACGGAACGTTTTGTTTTTCATCTTGTTTGCAGAGATCCCCCGTCGTATTCGTTGCACGGTATGCTATTTATATCAGCAACGGATTCTCATTTTTACTCCGTCGGAATTTCATAGTCGTAAGTATAGTCGGAATTCACCAAACAGGTTTTTATTTTTTTTATACCATTGGAGTTTTCTATCTCTACATCTCTTTGAGCCGAGAATTTAATCCAATTTTCAGCTTAACGTGGAATATTTTCGTTCCTTTTTTCTGCACCCGCTCTCATTTTCTTATCCCGACTATAAAAAAGCAAAGCTGGGTAAAGAGGCAGGATGAAAAAATGGTTGCATTGAAATTTCCAATTATATTGAATAAATATTCTCTCAGAGAGGCAAGACAAGAGCGAAAGGAAGAGAGAGAAAGCGATACATTCGACACGGACGAATAATCGAACATTAACTCCCTGAAACCCTTGTCCCCGCGCGAGAAAAATGAGCAATTCCGCTTCATTCGGGTGAGCGCAAATAGAAACCTTCAATCCTCATTTCTCTCTTTTCTTGTTCGCTCTCGCCTTTCTCTTAACCAATCCTCCCCGGGGGAGAGTGCCACCCCCGTTCTCTCATCCTTTTCCTCTCCCGCCCCCCCCCCCATTTATTTTCCGCCCCCGGATTCTTCTTCCACGTCGTGATAATCATCCTCCCTCCCACCATCACCCAAAATCCTCGCACCCGCCGTCGCCCATGGGATGACCTTTCAGCCACTCCTTCCTTCAATTAATTCCAGCGCTCTACCTGTCCGGCGCCTCTACTCCCACCCCTACCCTCCCCTTCTTCTTCCGCAAATATCCTCCGAAACTCGAAACACTTACCTATCTCTCTTTCTCTTTCTAACTCTTTTGCTCCGTTTCACACACCGGTCACGCCGGATATGGCTCTGCATTCGCCGATTCCCACCGCCTCCCGCTCATCCCACGCCATTACCAACCCTCCCCAAAGTCTCCCATTTACCACTTCGCCCTCTCTCTCTCTCTCTCTCTCTCTCTCTCTCTCTCTCTCTCTCTCTCTCTCTCTCTCTCTATTTCTCTCTCTCGTGCGACAAAGTCCGAGGAGAAAAGAGGATAAAATGGGGAGAACGCTTATCCCCAGCACGTGCTGACCTCTATTCGCGGCGGGAAAATTATTGCCAACACTCCCTCGCTTCTCTCCCTTACGGCCCTACGTCTTCTCCACCTCCTAGCCTCCCCCGTGCGAAAGAAAATTCCTTACCGGGAGGAAGATGAAATGCAGCGCGCTCGCCTGCCTAGTCTCGGATTATTTATTATCGCGCGGAACCCATGACCGGCTCCCGTGTTCCTGCTTTCGGAAGGGCGGCCTAATAATGCAAGATGGATAGTATAATTTGTGTTACTAAAGCTCCCCGCTCCTTTGTGAGTGTGTGCGGGTAAGGATGGTGTTGTACGCGATTTTGATCACGATTTCCATTATCTCGTATCTATGTTTTTGAAAATGATTGCAGGTTTTGTGATGTTGTGTTTGCTTACCGATGTTGTAAGTTTCCTCATATACGCCCATGGAATTTGTTTCATACGACGTAAGGCTTAAATTTTTTCGAGTAGAATTTTGTCGGATTTGTGACGCCTAGATTGTGGTGTAGAGGTAATGATTACAATTGGCTTTTGGCGTCCAAAGCATGTTGCGTAATTCACTTTTTAGTCGTATGGAGGCGCACACTAGTGCATATACTAATTCGTATTCATATTTGAATTTTCGCCCTGAGCGATTCATTTCTTTGCATGATGTAGTGCTTTTGCTGGGTTTGAATAACCTAAACTCACCCTCCATTTATTTTTTTGAGAAAAAAACATACAAACTGAGCTTGATGCTTCATTATTTATGTTTTTAGTGTTATTTTTGAAATGGAAGTTTTTTTCCAAATTTTATTTTGTTTTCTAATGACGTCGTAGTATGGGGTTATCCAGAGCGAGATCCGTTCACTTTTCCCCACTCGTCAAGCACTCCCTCGCCATTTATTTGCGAATCTTCCTCTCCTTCCCAATCCGCTTGTATATTTTATCGGACCTTCGTTCCGTCCATCTGACCGGAATTTGCTTTCGTGCTGGTATCCTAGGCAACATGCAGACTAAAGGAAATATCTCCCAACTCCACGTTGAATTCTACGAATCGGGAGCACGTTCCACTGTTTAATTTTAAAATGCTATTATTTCTCTCCGATTTATTAACTGTAGGTCTCTCGAGTGTCCTTCGCTGTTTTTTGCACTCTGCGTTTGGAAACATAAAAAGTTAATCACGATGGTAGGTTTGATGTCATGCTTCTGATAGAACAATATATAATATATCGATGAAATAAAAAATACGAATTCGTCTGCTATTCTTGATAATCATTTTTGACTGGAGATCTCGAACCTAACCCCGCCAGACAGCTGGTTTCACTTATCAATTGTTTTTAACCTAATTATACTGTCGCCTCCAATTTTTCCTGTCCTATATGATTGCGAGATCAAGCTGAATAAATCCTGAAAAATTAATCAAACTCCGATTAGACGTTGACTTGTCCCCAATATCCACGTGCATATAAAACCAGGTTTAACTCCTTTAATTCGTAATGGGAATATGTTTTGCGGAAATGAATGTATTTTTCCAATTATTTAACGTATTTTGCCAGGCCGTGCATATATTGCGGGAAATAACCGGAAAAAACGTAATCGGAAATCGTTTTATAATATCGATAACGATCGGTTTTCGGTATCAAATATAGGTGGCCTAGTTGATGATTGAATGAAGTTGGCAAATTTTTTTACACCCGTGTAAGATTAAATGCAAGAAGTGTGATTTTATTCGCATTAGGAATCGCAACTTCCCGTAAATAAATTTTTGCTTGTTATAATCGTTTCTATGTAAAAGTGTTTCGTTTAAACAAGGGAAACTATTCATGTCTATTCTATTTTATTATACCCACTATGATCTATTCAATACGAAACTTCTAAGAGAAAACCTAAATATAATTTCCTCTTTTAAATTTAAAAATAATTTTCATCTCCGAGTTATGATTTTTCCAGAGGAAGCGTAGAATCTCCGTCATTTAGGTTTTGCTTTAAAGCCGTTCTTTTATTATATTAATACTTTTATCAAAATTTTACCCATCCCATCCGTTAATTTTCTCTGATATTCTTGTTAGCGTGTTTTCGTTGCTGCCAATGTGGTGTTTGGCCGTTATCCCCTTAAATAAATTTCCACTTTCAATCTAAAAGCAAAATTTTTCATTAAATCCGTGGGAAAAAATTATTCATTGCCATGTAAGCAAAAAAGGGCGTTTCGCATTCTTGTAATATACTTTATCTCAGTATAAAGGTTAAATTTATATTCGAAAACAATATTAACCTAGTGCTTTCTTTGGATAAACGGGGAACATATAAACTGTAGGACGTGATTCTGTGGGTTCATATTATATTTTTTGTCGCGGGAAATCGATTTTATTTTGATAATTTACAGGGCGCTTGTTTGATTATGTTCAGGAAGCTATTTATTTATTAATTGATTAAATTATCTCTATTCTTTTCGTTGCCATAGTGTCTTAAAACATCAGAATAGCTGAACCTGCGCTTATCTCTTACTCTTGATCGTTTTTAGCATAAAAGGTGTGATCGTTCTTGAGTTTTTAGCCCTTCGGGCAGGTGTTTCAGGTCTTACGGTTCATTTTCTCGAAAGCATTTATGGGAGAACTTTCAACCGAGTTGTATCATTTATTCTTTTTACGTTCTCGAGAACTACGATTCTCCGGAATGGAACAATGGATCTTTTGTAAATTACATACTCAAAAGTAATGTGCTTTGAAAGAACTAGTCCAACTTTTATAGTGCTAGGTCTTTATTCAGCTTACCTTTGTAAATGCCTAACCCCAATTAATCCCGATTCTCTAAAAGTCTTGGCAATCATTATCACAATTGCTGTCCACATGGTTCACTTCTCTTTTATGTTCTTTGGAATATCCCCGGGATTTTGTCGAGATGAGATATTTTGTAGAAATGAATTGTCCGGTAGAAGTTGGGCGTTTTGTTCTCGTCCGTACTTGTTCCCTAATTCCATCACGTTGTACCGTCGTTCGTTTTATATCGTTCGTGCCACTTTAAAATTCAATTTTCATGATTGAGAAAAACTATTAAATGTTGGTTACGAAGTATTAGGCTCGTGAAAACTTTTCTGATAGTCGTATATGTTAATTCTGTCCTCGAGAAAGCTACCGTAAAAAGTGTCTCATTCAGGAACTTGTGCGTAGTTGCATCCCTCTTTCACAACCATAATATTGTTCTCTTTTTTTATTCCGAGTGGTTCAGTTACGTTTCATATCTTGAAAAATGATAATAACATTTGTCTTCCGTTATTTAATTTCAAGTATCGCAAATTTTGGAATTGTATCTAGAATAGTCCTAGCATTATAACTGTGTTGATTTTCTCATTATGTCAGTCCTTACTCACAACTTACATTTTCCTTTTTTCGCAAAACGGGAATTATTTTAAATCGCCTACTGTCCATTTCCTCCCGACTATTTCTTACGATGAAAAAATCGCGACGGTTTACATTGGACGCAACGTGGACAGTTTCTCCGCAAATGCTCAGCTGCGACTCCGACTGCATCACCGGCGGAGGATATATCATTATAATTTTAGAGGAATGCATGCGTTTCCTTTATATTTTCGAAGAAAGCATTTCTTTTTCCCCCAATCCTCGCAGTTGGTCGGAATCGAAATTGAGCGTCGAAACCTCATCTCGTTCTGAAGATCGCGTGCACCCGGGCCTTCCCTTTGTTCCTATTCCCTCAGTCTTTTCCACCCCGCGAGAGGGAGAGAGAGAGGGAGACGGATGGAGGGAAGGATAAAGAGATGGCTCCTCCACCGCTCTCAACCCAAATCATCGCTCCAACACCCCAGCCCACCTCCTCCCAAAAGGAATCCCTAGCCCACTTCCCTTGGGAAATACTTTCCCAACATTTTACGGATTTGGAAAGGGAAAGAAAAAGAAACGGGGAAAGATAAAGGGGAGAGACGAGGCGTGGTTAGAGAAGACGAGCAATTTGATAGAAAAGGGAGGAAAGAATTTAAAAGATACACCTCTTTCCATCCTCTCATTCTCCTCTCCCTCGCATTCGATCTCTCTCCCGCTTTCTCTTCCCCTCTCCATTTCCCTCTCTCGCTCTTTCATACGCCGTAACTTCACTGCTTGATCGATACTTCTATCAAGGATTACTCGATCTATTTATCGAATTGCGTTCATTTCCTATTTTGCTTATTACTTTTTTGCCAGAGCGAACCGGATTTCTTTTTCGAACTCATTCATTCCTTGGTTCGTTAAACTCGAATGTGGCTCTTCGTCATGTATTTTTTATCGTTCTCTCGGTGCATATTTTTTACTCCGAAATCAAGTTGGGCGAGTAGCGGAAATATTCGTTTGTACGGCTTTTCCGATATTCTTTCCGTTTTTTCCATTCAACTTTAGATGGCTGTATTTTCTCAGACGTTCGCTTGTTTTACCAAGAGAACGAATTGCGCGACCTCGTTATTCGGATCGACAATAAAAAGCCATACATTCGCCTTAGCGAAGCGCAAGTTTTTGTTTTCTCGGTCGCGAGTATATACATTAATTACGAGAGCTTAAACGGAAAAGGTTGTATGTCATTTTGTCCTACGATTCCTTCGTAATCTAGTGAGCGTAAATTCCCCTGTTTATGAATGGTAGAATATTAATATGCTGATTTCGTATGTACGGCCCTTCGAGATGAAGAGAATTAATACGAATTATATTCCTGCTCTTTCCTTAAGGGTTAGAAGGGGAAAGAGAACGGCCTGAGGAATTTTAACGACGGACGGATTATTCCCATTCCGTTGTTTAAAAAAGTGCCGGTCATCCGAAAGTAATCGCGCGGGAAAAAAAGATCTTTAAACGAAAATGGCGAAATTGTTTTCTCCCAAATTTTCCGTCCCCTTTTTCCGCGATTATCCATCCGACGCGACGTTTCTTTCTCTCTTCTATCGCCTTTACAAATCTGCGGATATGCGAGAGGAGTTGATGATGTGGCTCCCGGTTCGCGGAATATCGCGGGTCGTGTTCGTGGAATCCGCACCCGATAAAGTTCTTCAGTTAGCGTCTGCTGGCGACCTTAACGAAAGTGTACCCTAGCGTCGTGGCCAATTAGTTCGGGCGATAAACGTACGTTTTAATCTCGCGTTACATGCGGTTCATCCTCCTCTCTCGTTTTCCGATGAGTTCTCTCGCGGTTTAGCTGTAAACTATTCTTCCGATATAATTTCCAATTTGAAATGACTCCCTGGAATTAGTATTTAGCGGAAAATAATTTCGCAATTCAGATCTCTCCTTACGACTCTCGACTATTATTATCATTTGTTCTACGTCATTATTATCAGATTGTTTGCATTGCATTATTACCGCTTCATCTTTCGTCTTCGAAAAAATCCGTGATTATTTGAACGTTATTATTTTCCATATTATTAGTACATTACTGCTATTACATGATTATCACTATATCTTTCGTCTTCGAAAAAATTACGTGGAATAAGCTTATGGCGATGGTGTAACGGTCGCCCCCGCAATTCCCGCATGACGGGTTAGAGGGGAGAAACGTTCCTCGTACGCCACTGGTTAAAGGTTACAGTTTTTTGAATGCGAAGTTTCGAAATTCAAATTAGATCGTCTGACGACCGTTGAATCTCTTTTAAAATCTGACGGGAAAACAGAAAACACTCGGCGTATTTTATGAATAATATCTTCCGACCTCCGTTAATTCAGTTCGATGGTAAACCTCTAGAATAGGTCCGCCTGTAACGAATCCGCGGCTTGTTTTTCCCTCGCATATCGATGGCCGACAATAAAAATTCCCCTTTAAATATCTCGCAAATCGATTCAGTTTCGAGTATCGCCGATCGCAGAGACACGGACCGACGGATTGATTTATCCCATCATATGTCGAATCTTCTACTTGACCGAGATCTATCGAACGAATGCAAAAAAAGAATCGATACTTCTCGCTATCTGATTTCCGACGTAAATCACGGCGATATAGTTTATCTCGACGTTTTCATCCCGACGTTTTCATCCCCGCGCCTGATTGATACCATGCAGCGTAAGGCTTTATTTCCCTCGCCTATTTTTCTCCTCCGGATGTGTCAACTGCGGTCGTAGACAGAAATATCCATTCCCTCTTCGCGGAACCGTGAGGAATATTCTTCCATTCGACGACGGTGGCGACATATTCACGTGCCTGTTATCGAATAAAAAAAGGTTTCCCTCTCTATTTACCTATCGTCCTTTTGCGCTGCTAAAGCTCCCGTCTTTTTTTATATACGTTAAAACTAGAAGGAAAGTGGAGAGAAGGGAAGGTTTTAAAATTAAAGATAACCGAAGGCAGAAATGGAATTTGGGAGTAGAAAGAGGAGAGAGAATGGTTTTTCTGTGATTGGGCCAAAAGGTGCTATCGGTTCGGAACGTTCTAACCTCTCTCTCCCTCTCTGTCTGCTTCTCCAACCTTGAAGCCTTCTCCCGAAGAGTGGGAAAAATTCTTGAGAAGTTGAAATTCGCCTCGAGATAAGGACGAGGAAGGAGCGTTCGGAAGGAAAATTTTTACGATTTATTTTTTTTATTTCCTCGTCTCGATTTCTTTTATTGACTTGATATACTTTTAGCACGTCGAAATAGCATTCGGGTTCTAATAAAATAGATTGGAATGATTCCGGTGAACTGAACTCTTATTAAACTATTCTTTCTCTCTCGTCCTTCGTTAGTTCCTCCGTGCTTACATCACACTATGTACAGGGTGATTCATGGATTTGTCAATACTTAAGAAGCTTATTTCTGAGGCCATTCCCAGTCAGAAATGCGATATGATCATAGGTCCGATTCTCAACGGGTCTTTGAAATGCAGCATAGGTGCGCATGCCAGGTTTCTGCAAAATTTTAGAAGATATTCCTCTGAGAATACCATTACGTATGTACCTACAGCATGACGGGGCGCCTCCACATTTCAGTGGAATAGTGACGCAGTATCTTATTCATCAGTTCCATCGGTGGATTATACGTTCAGCTCCGAGTTGGTCACCGTGATCACCATACTTCAGCCGGCTAGATTTCCATGGGATCGCACGAAAGCCATGGTGTATGAACGCAAAGCGGACACAAGAGATATACTACTTCATCGAATTTTAGATTCTGGAAGACACGTAAATGAACCTGAAGTTCTTGGTAGGGTTACACATTCAGGATTTACCAGTCAGGATGTTTCCAAACGGAAGGCGACAATTTGAACATTGATTGTAAAGTGAAAAAAAACTAGTTCCAATAAACAGCTTAATTAGGTTCAAATCATCTTGAATTTCAAAAGACCATAGTTCCGTAACCGTTGAGAATCTGACCCATGTTCATATGGTATTTCCGACTGAGAATGGCCTCAAGAATAAGCTCCTGAAGTATTCAAAGAGTCATGAAACACACTACTTTCTCTAACGAGTTGCTGTTTCGTTTGTTGGCGTCGGGTATCATCCATTTTAACCTGTAAGAGTAAAAATAAATTAGGTTTAAGTGAAGCCTATAATTGTAGACAAAGGAAACGGCATAGTTGGGTAACTGACTGCTCAACGAGATTAATTAAATTGAAATAGCACTGAATTTAAACGTGTGAATAAGGAGATCCTTTTAATAAATTAAAGTTGGAGCTGAATTGAAGAAATCGCCCGTAGTTTACAGTGTAAGTCAAGAATTACGCCGTTTGATAAAAAGTAAAAAGTTTTAGAATAACACCTAAATGTAAACGCGAACTCTAGTCATCATAGCCAGTAAATAATCACGCTAGATGAATGATGTAAGGTAATTCAATGGTAGAATATCCGCCCGGTAAGTGGATGATCCGGGTTGGATTCTCGGTCGTTACAGATTTTTTTCTCCCTTTTCCAAATCTCCGAACGATGATAGATTGATTTAGGCCAGAGCAGCCGTTTTTAAATTATTTACAATATTGCCAATATTTAACTGGATTGAATAGAAAATATCTGTTTCTGTATTTGTTTTAATATTGTGCTTCCAAATCAATCTGCATTCCAAAATTCGCTACCAGAGGCGCCAGTTGAGAAGGTTATACGCATAGTAACAGAGTTCTAATCAAATAGATAGGAATGATTCCGGTGAACTGAACACTTATCCGAGGTGACAGATTCGATATCGTTCACTCTCTCACTCTTGTGGAGGCAAAGAAACGGGATACTAATGAGAATGACTGATCATCTGATTGAGAACGGAAGCCACCTCTGCGGTCGTTTTATTTTAGGTCTCTTTCAGAGCTAGTGGAATTCTAATTACGTATTGGTGGACCGAGTGAGATAATTGGATTCACATATAAAGGTGGTAGTGTTACTGACGGGTTTTTTAAACGTTAAATAGCGTCAGTTCTAACATATAAGAAACTATGAATTTTATGCCAGTGTTTACGACACTAAAAACCTTCTAACTGCTTTCTGTCCTCTCCAGTGTATCAATCAATCAATCTTTAAGTATTGTGTCATCTCTTCCGTCTCGATTCTTGAAGGACCGAAAATAGAGCCTAAAAACCCTAGACAAACATCGAAAGCGGATTAGAGAAGCTCATGTCGTTTCCAAAAGCACGTTTCTCCTCCTAGATCGCTGTTCGCTCTTAAAACCTCCGATAAAGCTCCGCATGCTTTCGTGTCACTCCAACCCCGCTGTCTACTCGTATCGGTGCCATATGGAAGAATTGGTAATGACGTCTGTTACGTGTTTTGGGTGGAGCAAACACGCTGGAAAACGGATTAACAAAGAGAATATCGCGTCATTGTGTATGCGGACCGTATGCAATTATCGTGATATAATTTTTCACCAAATTCCAACTGTCTAGTGTCTCTATGCAAGCAATACACTCCCTGTCCCATTATTTTTTGAAAAGTTCTCCATGTAATTTATTTTGCATTATCATTTTCTTTTTAGTTCCAATTTCTAATCGTACAATAAGATTCATTTAAATGCTAAATTATTTTAAGTAACCGTTATTTTCTATTTTGTATGCGATCATTGTTTGGGTACGTATTTTAATTAGATGTTTTGTATTTTCTTTATAAATATTTATCAGTGAATGCGATTTTTCTGTGTCGCACGCTATATTTTAAGAACTGATACTATTTTGTTGGATCTTTCATGTGTGCTACAGTGGTTAATATTTAATGAGGTGATTATTTCTGGTCTTGGATAAATTCATTTTTAAGTAGTGAAATGAATCTATGTAATGCATATTCCTTATCTTTCGAAAGTAAATTTGGAATCATTTTAATTTTTAAAATGTCATCTTTGAAGTCATCTAATACATATGCACTTTTAGTTTGTGAAATGGCAATTCTAGAGTGGCTTAATGATTTTGTAGGAAGCACTTCATCAGTTAAACCTTTTCCTCGTCTCGTTAGTTTACATAATCGCCCATGTTGTCCTTTCTGCGTTTACCATGCTCTTATTTTGTAAGTGGTGTTTGATGATGGCGACCCTGTGAGACAACACCAACATCAAATGATATTTTCCATTAAAAAAACCTTGATGCATCAAAGGGGCCTCGTTTAATCCCTTGCCCTTTCGAAACGATTCTCCAGAGGTAGGTGACATGAATATAATGGTTCATGTCACACTAGTGCAAACTGTAGTAAAATAGAAAAAAACGAAGATTTCTGATTAGCTGAGTTGCATGACGATTCGGCTGGAAAATGGAAAAAGGCGGCGGCAATTAAATTGATGCTGACGTTTCCATCTCGCTAACTTCGTGGAATCTCGTTTTTTTTCATTTTTGCCATAAAACTGACTCATCCGAGACAAAAGAAAAAGAAAATATTGGCGATTTTGCGTGCTTAGCTTGCGCGTCTTCGTAATTTTTATTGACTCGACAAAAAAAATGATCGAAAAAATCTAGGACACCGTTCTCGTAAAGCTCGCTGTTTGTCGGCGGAGAAAAACAAAAGACCTCGAGCGTCATCCCCACGCTCCGCGGCAGATGCACGGACGAGCCATGTTGGCGGAATTGGGTGGCGATATGTGCGATCCAGATAGCGTGCGACCGGACGCCACCTATTCATCGGTCGAGGCAAAACCCTCCAAGTCTTTTTTTTTCCTTTTTTGGCGCGGGTGTCGGGCTTTCCGCGAGCGATCCTTTCTGCATCGAGCACCTTTCCGCACCGGGAGATGCGACGACAGGGTGGCTCACAAGGGCGACGTACGCGGGCGTTTTAATCAACCGTTAAAAAAATGCGACGCGACGCGATTGACTTTTATCCGTGCGAAACGTCGGATTTTTCTGGCTTTTTATTTTATTTATTTTTTAAAAAAATTTATGCTTTGGCGCGGTTCGCAGCTAACGCTGTCGGATATTACTACACGAATCCCGGAGCGTTTTGCGGTTTCGTATCTCTGCTGCGTTTTGGACGATTTGACCGAGTCGTTTCAATTATTTCTAAGAATTATTCAGAGATTTGATTTCGGAAGATGGATTTTGATTGTTGCATTGTTAAAACTTGCTCCTTATTTGAACGAGCTTTGGGAATTAATTAATTTGACGCTTCAATTTATTTCCGTTAGCTAACGATGTCGACGCGGGATGGAGGATTTATTTCGCATTAAATGCACGTTAATTATTTCCTTCCTATAATCCGATGTAAATGAGCGCGTGGATAGGTAATGCGGGTCCAACTGCCAATTTCAATTGAAAGAAGGAGTTATATTTCGAAATGTGTACATTATAATAGCCCTTTAGCCTCCCGCATTCGCCGCGTTGAAAACCTTATGCATTCCGTTCATAAGTATCATGAAAAAATTGTAAGTACAGATTTCCGCTTCTTTCCACTTTGTGGTTTACCCTAGAGTTGCTCAAATATTTTATCCGAACATTAACTCTCTTTTCTCACGGTTAATCTCATATATTTTCATCGCTATGTTGTTTTACTCATTGAATATAATCTAATGACGAAACCTTTTGGTGCCACCTCAATGATCTGTTCAGTACTCGTCGTTGATTGCTATGAATCGACTACGGTCCCATTTATGTGTCTGCGTAACCTTCGAGCTTAATTACCTTTTCATACATCCTTCCAAAGTTTTTATACTACATTTATTCGCCATCTCCCGCTATTTCACTACGCAAATGCGTCATCAGCTTTGAGATTCCGTAAATTTAGAACTAACGCGAAGGTCCTTGACATATAGATCCACGTTAACTCTTTGTATGAGCAAGCTATAAAATTATATCCGTGTTCGGGATATTGGGAATTTCATGCGAGGCGAGATATCCGTTCGGCTCTGCATTTTAAAGCGAGAGATACAATTTAAAGCCTCGTTCGGTCGATCGATGTGTTTGTGGAGAGATACGTTTGCGTAGCTGCGAGAAATAGAAGGTCATCCTGAAACTGCCCACGCTCGTACCATCCGTCATGTGTGTGTGCGTATATATATACACATACATACATAGCTCTCTGTCTTTCGGTCTTCTTTTCGTTTTTTTGGGAACCATTCTGTGACGCTAGACGTCCAATGCCGATCATTTCTTCGACCAATATGACCCACCCATTGCTACTTAAACGCCTTTACTATTTTAATTACACACACATGCATACATTATATATATATATATATATATATATATATATATATATATATATATAAATGGGGTGGGGTGGGGGTAAATCATGCTTCTCACTCCACTCTCTGTCTCTCTCTGTTTCTCTCTCTCTCTCTCTCTCTCCCCCTCTCTCTCTCCCCCTCTCTCTCTCCCCCTCTCTCTCTCCCCCTCTCTCTCTCCCCCCCAAGCGTCTCCTCGAGGACCTCCCATAGAGAAAGAGAGTGAGTGCTAGAAAGGGGTAGAGGGGGAGAAAAGAGAAAGTGAGAGAGAGAGGTGAAGATGTCGTAATGGAAAAGGGTATCCGGTTCGAAAACTCTCGACTCCATATCCTGGATGTTGCTGTCGCCGCTTCGGGGTTGTGAGAGAGAGTCGAGGGAAAGGAAGAAGGGGGAGGGTAATGGAAAGGAAAGGGAGGTAGATGGTGGTAGTGGAGGTGTTGTCGAAGGGAATGGGGAGAGGGAGAAGGGAAGGAAATGAAGGAAGGGAAGCCGTTAGTAAGGGGAGGTCGTGAAGAGATGAGGGGTGCAGCGAGAAATATATTGAGAGATAGAGGGAAAAGGGGAGGAGAGAGAGAGTGGGAGGTGATAGAGAGAGAGTGGGAGGTGATAGAGAGAGAGTGGGAGGTGATAGAGAGAGAGTGGGAGGTGATAGAGAGAGAGTGGGAGGTGATAGAGAGAGAGAGTGGGAGGTGATAGAGAGAGAGTGGGAGGTGATAGAGAGAGTGGGAGGTGATAGAGAGAAAGTGGGAGGTGATAGAGAGAGTGGGAGGTGATAGATAGAGAGTGGGAGGTGATAGAGAGAGAGTGGGAGGTGATAGAGAGAGTGGGCGGTGATAGAGAGAGAGTGGGAGGTAATGGAGAGAGAGTGGGAGGTGATAGAGTGGGAGGTGATAGAGAGAGAGTGGGAGGTGATAGAGAGAGAGAAGAGAGGACAAATATGGGTTCGGAGTTTGGGTGAGGAGGAAATTAGAGAGGAAGAGGAGAAAGGCGGAAGGAAACGCAAAGAGCGAAGGGAAATAGAGAGGGAGAGTGTTGGAAGAATTGGACGCACGACGCGATGAAAGTTGGAGTGGGAGAGAAAGGTGAAATAGCGTCTATATGAGCGCGTAATTATGGTATCCTAGCAGTGAAAAATAAAAAGTGGCGGAGGAGGAGAGAGTGGGGATAGGGGAGGGGAGGTAGGAGGAAAATGGGTGGAGGGACGAAAATAGGCCCAATGCAAATTAAGATTAAGTGAGAGATGTGAGGCGAGTGTGCTGGAAATATACGATAATGGCATGAAATGGCGCCCGGGAGAATGGGATTAAAAGGATAAGATAGAGAAAGCAATGAGACTGTCACGTTTGTGCGCGGCGTGCGGTAGGTGATGGGTAAGAGAGGTCAATTTAATTTTTTGTACGGAAGTGATATCGCAGATGTGATCCAACTGAAAAATTTGACCCAAAAGATGATCTCGGAATCTCATCTCGAGTCTAGCTAACTAATGATTATTAATTTGTCGCCTTAAAATGTGCGAGTTTTTCTTAAGGTTATTTAAATTCGCGAGTCTTGCGTAGATGAACATGCTTGGTCTATTGCGTCTCGGTGATAATTTTCTTGCTTCACGGTAAATCTCAATGAGAGCGCCGAGTGTGTTTGATAGCATTTTAAAAATCAGACGATTTTAGTAATTAGCTGGAACTCGAAATTAATTTTTATTTTATATCGATGATATGGAAGTGAACGCCTCTAAACGCCAGGATCGTGCGAATGACAGTTTCGGAGTTCTTGACTGCATGAGTTTTTTATTCACTTATTTTTCGTTTTTACTAAAGCGATTTTTAGCTTCATTAAAATTTCCAAATAATAAAATCGAAATACGTTTAATCCATCGCAATAACGCCTTAACTACTCAGCTGATGCAAAAAATGTACAACTTTAGTGTTTTAACATAAAAAGGCAATAATTTTCTTATAAGTCGAAATGTTTCACAGGAATAATTATATAACTATAAATGCTTTGTTTATAATTACGTCAAAACGCCAAAATAAACAAATACGTTTTGGATAATCCCGTTTATGTCAATTGAGAGAACCTAGCTAGTTGTTCATCTATTTCACTACGTACAGCCGAAGGAAAATAATCCCGTGTCATATCCGAGTAATTTATTTATTTAGTTTTGTAACAGCGCCTCAAAAATTAGGAATTTGGAAGAGTAGCTTCAGAATAAATAGTATATTGAAGTAATACTAGCCAAAAAAATCCTCCTCGTGTAAGAGGTTCCAGTCCCATGGGGAATTTGAAACTGAATCTTGTTAATCTCTCGAGGAAATGGGACGCTAAAATGAATATATTTTACTCGGGAGATAAAAAGAAGAATAGAAAATGGTAAATTAGGGAAACGGCGCGACAGAAATGGGACCCATGAATAAAAGAATTCAAAAAGATAATAACGGTTTCACATTTCCCCGATGCGCCGAGCGCATTACCATTTTTATTAATCCCGTTTTATATTATTACTCTTCCTCCTCGCAGATCTCGAGTCGATAATATTCGAACACTGCGCCCTCAAACCACAAGGTCAAAACGGAAAATCATACTTTACGAAGCACGTATCAGATCGGTTGACATTGTTATTATTCCCTTCGCGACTTGATCAGCGACGGTTGACATTGTTATTATTCCCTTCGCGACTTGATCAGCGAAGGAAAGACGCGAGGTTAATTCAGCCAACTTCCGCCGCTCTGTGATTTCCCAAAAAAACACGCGACTCAAATCCGATTTATTTTTTTGAAGGCATTGACGAATAGTTGCAACATTATCGCATTTTTCTCCCCTTCATTTCTCTCTCTCTTTCTCCATATTTCCTCTTTTTCCTCCTGCATTTCATGTCGGATGAAAGCTTTAGATGATGTGTGGGCGTAGATGAAGAAGCCTTAATAGTCGTCGAGCAGAGAAAATGAGAGGAATCGTAGAAGACGGAGAGAGGGAAACGGAGATTGAGTGGAACGAAAATTGAGCAAGAGAGGGAGGGATGAGGTGGAATCTTATGGTGCGAGTAAATTGAGACTATCTGAAAGGAGAGAGGTTTTCTTTTCAAAGGGAGGGGGAGGATGGTTAACGAGGAAAAAAGAAGCGCCGTTGTTATTGCTTAATTTACGAAATCGTAGCCGTGTGCGAATTTTCTCCGCGTAGCCGTCGTGCGATGGTTCGTGGTAATGAGATACGGAAAAGTGAAAGGTGGAAAGGAGGGAGTGAGGAGGAAAAAGAGAGATCAAAGGCCGAGACCCTTGAGAAAAAGCCCCTTTGTTGCATGACGGAAGAAGACGCGCGACCCACCGCTGGGGAGGAGGTAGAAAAAAAAAGAAGCTGGAGGCGGTTTCCTTGAATAAGTTTCGTGATCACTATCTCACTCGGACTCGCTTGCGACACTTTTATTGCGCGTTATTCTCTCGCGGTAAGTTTCTTTCAAAGGCTTATAATGTCACGGCGTCCTTTCGTGATATTTGCATTTACGACGATAAATTCCAAGGGCTTCATAAATCATTCCGAGTAAAAATATACTTGTAGAGAAAAATGCATACGGATTACGACAATAGAATCTTAATGAGGATATAAATAAGGATCGCGTGATAGAAAGTTCTATCAATAGAACTCATAGGATAGAAATGTTGTCCGACAGGATATCATAAGTCAAATCATATGCACTTGAGTTCTGGACGCTCTATTATATTTACGGTTTAAGTATAGTCGATACTTAGTATTATAATCTATTCCGGATTTACCGAATACCTCGGGTCCGAGCCTATTCCGGTATAATCAGATGTTTCGGTTGATCGATATGCTTTTCTACGCATATCATATAAATATGAAAAACTAGTTACATATTAAGATATTAAAGATAGCGCCTAAAGAAAAGTTAACAGTTAAGTAACCCAAGTAGCACTTACACCTTGGTACGCAGGCAATATTGATCATAGGTTGGTGCGTAATGTTGTAAAAAAATTGCAAGTTATGTATTTAATGATCGAAATTCCGGGCATTGGATATCCTATCGATCGGTATCTTACTGTATCCCTAATTCTTTTCCAATTTTATTTTACAAAACGTAAGCTAGGATACTGACACGAAATCCGACTATCTTCGATGCATCTCGAGATGTTGCGCGTTGTTTCCGGGAAATTCGAAGCGCCATTCACGGTCAATACGTCCCAAGTTCGTCGCTTGTTCGTGTTTGCACTCTCCGTGCCATTACAGCGACTCCGCAGCATGTCATCCCCATGGCAACCCGTGCGCCTCGTACCGTAAACAATCGTACCTCGCTTCGCAACGACGGAGAAAGAGAGAGAGGAGGAGGAATTTCGGAAGGGTAAAACAAATGAAGATCTAGAGTATGCGAGCGGGCGATGCGAGGTGGAAGCTGAAAAGTCGCGAGCTGTGTGCGAGTGGGGGGAAAGGGGGATAATAACGAAGATTGAGATGAGTCGTCGGGAGGGACGAGAGGGAGGGATGACAGATGAGCGGTGGGAGGAGGAGGAGGAATGGTAGAGGAAGAAAGAGGAGGCGGGAGGGCTAAGACGGGGGAAGGTATTTGTCTTATTTCGCGATGGGTACAAGGGATGAGATACGAGGTGAGCAGTAGCTTACGCACGGGAAGGAAAGATATAGATGAACGTCCCTTGAAGGTTCTCGCTCATCCATTTGAACCTTCAACCGCCTCAAGGTAAAGAGAGTTTGGGAACCAGACACCGGCATTAGACACTCTCCCCTTTTCACTCCATCTCTCTCTCTCTCTCTCTCTCTCTCTCTCTCTCTCTCTCTCTCTCTTCCTTTCCTCTTTTTTATTCTCTCTAGAGAATGATGTGTGCCAAAGGGAATCTCGTGAGCGGATTTAAGCATCCTTGTCATCAGAACTCTCTTCCAAAGTCTTCCTCTTTCGAATTCTCGCACATAAAAGCGAGAGAGAGATGGTTAAGGTTGGAGGAGTTTCTCTTAAATGAGAGAAAAATTGGTCCCGTCGGGATTTGAAGTCGGTTTTGCCGCCTTTTTTCAAGGTCCCTAGACGGCCATCAGAGAAAATTAAGGAAAACTAGATGAGAGGGTTTGGGAGAGGATTGAGGAAGCTAAGAGAGAGTGAGAGGCAAATGGAGGAAATGAAGAACCGGAGGAGGGAAAGAGAGGGGAGGAGGAGGAAGGAGAATATGGGGAGAGAGAGAAGATGGCGACCGATGCGGTGAATTGGGTTGGAAATGAGCAGGGAGAATAGGAGGTAAAAAATTGTCTTTAGCGACAATTCGCGTTTTTAGTTTTTCTCTGAAAATGCCGTGGAACCGCAGTAGCAATGTTTTACAGTTAATGGTTTGTATACGGACGTCGAGCGCAAGAGAGAAATATCGAAAAAAGTAACGCAATTAAATGTTTTGTCTCGACTATACGACGACTTCCATATACATAAGTTACTTTTGACTAAATGTTTTATAAGGCATTCTGATGGAAATAAATTTACCGATTTTGGAACTATTTCTTACTTAAATTTAAAAAAAATGTCATCACAATGTGTCCACCAATTTTAATAGAAAAACACCCGCGTTCAGAAACAGGAAAGATTATCTGCTACGGTAGTTATGTGGTATAATATCCGCCCGGCAAGTGGAAGACCCGGGCTCGATTCCCGGTCATAGCAGAATTTTTTCTGTTTCAAAGTTTTTCCCAAAATTACAGCTTATGCCATTCTGCATAGTTTCACATTATTCCACCAATTTCTGACTTTGGCAATCTCACCATTTGAGAGGGAGGGGTTTTCTTCGGCGTTCTCTTGGAAGACGTCCGTTGGGGCTGGTTGATACTAGCTTGGCTAGCCCGGACCCAACTAAGAAAAACACCCGCGTTCAGAAACAGGAAAGATTATCTGCTACGGTAGTTCAGTGGTAGAATATCCGCCCGGCAAGTGTTTCATTGATAAAAACGATAAAGCGTCGTGGCACACCCAAGCATGGAAAAATCTAGGATTCTCTACCAAAATACAGGATCCAGAGTAGATTACAGCACGATATAGAATCACGGTTAACTAAATCGGTATTCATTACATATAAACCATATACAGGACGTAAAATATATTATCTATTTAGAAACTATACTGAATTGATTAAATATAGCAAAAAAATATAGTCATTCCTCGTATCAAGCGTAGAGTCGATAGGAAAAATAAAAAACATTTTCGCGTGAGATCATTCGTACGACATCACTTCGCTATAGGTCTCGTGTTCGCTCGAGTTGTCAGGGATTAAAGTGCGACAAAAAATCGATATTTCTCTGTTTACCGCGGTAAATGACCCGCGATGAAAATAAGCGACCGATCGCTTGTTGCGTCGTGCCGCAACAAGTGCACGATATGCTCGTTCGACGCGGCGTTTTTTTAACATTCCGCGACGCATTTATTTGGATCATCTAGAATGAGCGTTGTTGTTTTTTTCCCCAGCCCCAACGGATTACTCGCGAAGCAGCACTCAATCCACCTGAAGAGAGATGGATCGGAGAGCCTCATGGCGCTTTTATCGCCCGTTGTTTGCCAGGATCGGGCGACATCGGCGTCCTTTTGACTTACGCCCGCCATCTATATGGCGCACTCACTTTTGCTCTCTTTTTCTCTCTGCCTCAAACCACAGCCACGCGGTGTCCGCCTAACGGAGGTCGATCGAATATCCGAGTGTGTAATGGAAGAGATAAGGTTTATTTTTTCCCCTTTTTATGCTCGAAGCCCCGCCGCTAAACGAATCCAGTGCACCGAATCGGGGAAAATGGTTTTATTTATCGGATATGGTGGAAGGAGAGTTGAGTGTGTTTGCCTCCCAATTACAAGGCGGTGTTTTTTAATAATCCTGTGTAGGCTTTGAGAGTCTGTGCTAGTCTCGGTTTATGTGACAATGAGCTGGTTATAAATGGCCATAGGTCTTGATCTAGTTTCAGTAATAAACAAATCGAAAATGCAATTTCAAATACCGTACCATAGATAAATTTTGCTTAATTTTATTCTCGCTGATCAAAACTTTTTATAGTTTGTGTTTATGCAGTGATGTATTTCGTTTGTATTTACTTCTAGTCAAAACCTACAAAAAATGTAATAATTAAATGTTTTAGTTAATTATTGTAATTACATCTGAAATTCAATAAAACTATCAAAAATAGGTCAAATTTTCAGGTTTATTTTTTAATGGAATAATAATTAAAGAGTTTGAACATTTAATAGTGCCTTCTTAAAATAGAAATTGTTCCAGCGGAGACAAAGGATCAATATATTTAGCAAGCTACGCAGTTGGGTTGAAAAGAGAGCCAGCCGGAGGACAATGACCCGAAAAAATGAGCGACATCTGCGCTTGTTGTCATAATACTTTAGTCATTCAATCTTCATGCTTTTAGCGGCCTTTTTGAGGGATTTGTGTCATTTTTCTTTTTTTACTCGCGGTAAAAAGCGGGGAAAATAAAAAAATTCCGAGGCAATATTTACAGTATATCCAGACGCGAATAATCTGCAAGACAAACTCCCAGCTATATATCCTCCTTTCGCGAGTTAAAAGCATTCCTTTATCCCATTCTTTAAGAGCATCCGTAACCATTATTTTCGTCGCGTTCTTAAATTAAATACTTGAATTGGTTCTTGTGTAAGTCCTACCTGATTTCCCTTTTAAGCTGGTATAATTTTCGATGCGATCAAATTTGCCTTTATTTTTGCATTGAAATGAATTTCAGTCGATAAATTTAGTCGAAAATTAATGAAAATATTGTGATTTTCTGTTCTAGATGTGCCAATACCAGGGTAACAAAATTAACGATGAAATGATTGAAATGGAAATTTAATAACAATAATTACTCATTGCGAAGGATGTCAACTGAGCCGTCAAATATAGGTCGTGTGGGGTAAATTGAAGGTATATTGCACCGTTCAAACGAAATCGAACAATTTAATTGATACGAGTATGAATTAACATTCAGATAATATGTTCCAATAAGATGGGAAAGAAGTATAGCCGAAAACATAATGACTTAAGAGGTGGATTTTTCTCGATTTTTTCCAAAAAGGAATTAAATTTGATGTGAACGCTTCTCTCCTTAAAAGGTCTTAGTTTAGGTTTTTCATTCCCGTAATATCCAATAATATTCAAGTGCCTTGATTATGTTTCGCATAAGACATTGAGTTTCAAATTGTGGAGGAACCTTCGCGCTTCGTAATGGTCGGATAGGTGTGCCTAGTGATAATATTTTTTTCGATATTTACAAGTTTTTAGAGATCATTTATGGCTGGAGTACCGCGACGGAAAATAAGAGGTGAAGATGACTAAAATCGTGCAAATGCCGTTTGCTACGACGCAACTATAGCTTTTTCCTCTCCGTTTAAATCTTGGTGCGCTTATATATTGGTGTTTTTTTCAAACACTTTTCTTTGGAAGATTGTTTTTGTTATTGGTACGTAGAAATCTTTCGAATTATAGTGATGTAGCTTATTCCGAGGGACTAATTAATATTTGATATTATTCTAGCTCGATGTTTCACATAATTTTAATTATAAAAATATCTCTGAAATGGTACATTAGGACTTAAAAGTTTAGGTGCGCGCTCAACCTGTATTCTCTTCGTTAATCTCATTAATTTACACTGTAATCATCAAATTTTTTGATTGAAAAATTAACAATTTCTCAGTTTTCACAGTATTGCCTCCTATAAATTTAATTAGTAATAATAATTTTGAGTTTCCGAGAAATTCCTACTTTTCCAGGACTGCTTTAATGTTTTTGTTCATCACCGTAAGTCGCATCCATTTGCATAAATCCTCGATACGCAAACTTGATAAAGAAAAAGAGATTTGTTTCCTTTGCAAAGTTCCAGCATCTGAGAATAACTCCCTATGACAACATTCTCAACCTTCAGTATCTTCTGCAAACGTTTTTATGCATCTTTTAATCCTCGGCCAGTAAGATTATATATTATCATTAAATACCAGGAAATTTTTCCGAAAACAAGGTGCTGCGGTTTATATTCGGTAAATTTTTTATCTAAAAAAATGAATTTATCAGAGATACTCGTAACTTTAAAGTGGCTCATTTTAAACAAAGAAAGAAACAAGAAGTTCATTAAGAAATTGGCTCTATATAGCGATTGCTCGTTAATAATTCTACAGAAGAAACATTATCTCCTTCATAAATGAATTAGCGAACAGCAACTAATAGCTGGTACCAATTAAATTATGCATTCAACTCGTATCAAATTTAATTGTTATAAATGTTTCCTAAGTCATTTATTAATCCATTTAATAGGCGGTTGTTCAAAATGTTTAGTTTATTGTATACATATTCAAAAATGTTATTTTAATGTGACGAGCAATTTTTAACCCTATGTTGTACCCTATGTTATTCCCATTAAAAAATCTAAAAAAATCGCCTGTGAAATTGTACCGTTTGATTCATCTGATCAAAGATGCTACCATCATATATTTTTTCGTTAATGTCATTCATTGAAAGAATTGAGCATTAACGAAATAGATTATTTCACTTTTATTAATTAACATCTTTCTCGTACAAACATTTTTGTAATTTTACGCAAATTGACGCTTATCGAATAACAGTAATGTCTCCAGCTACTTATTTAAAGTTTAAATTTGACTCTACTGCTTTAAAACGACTAGTTCAACATAATTAACTCATCTCGTGTTATCTTACCATTTTATTCATTTTTTCTAATCAACCTTTGAGTGTGCAAAGAGGCAAATCGATATGCATTGGAATTCGTTCGAGCTTCGCTAAATTAATTCTTTGTTCGTGAGAAGAATATTTGTTTTGAAATATAATCAATAGAATTGCTATAAAATTCGATATAAATTAAAACAAAGTCATGATGCATTTAATTCTTCGAATCGTATATTCCAACAAGGAGATTTGTGTAAAATTTAATTCCATCGTTTGTTTGTATTATATTTTATTGTTTTGTATCTTTTTAAGTTGGTTTTATTTCCCCTCCGTAAATTTCCCACTGTAAATCATTAACCAAAGTAAACCTTTTGTAATTGTATCCATCGAAGAAGTAGGAATAATTTATCAACGACAAAATTAATGGCTAAGGTTAAAGATTGAAAGATATTACACCTTGGCAATTTTGTTTGGGTAAAACTAAGGCATTCTTAAGAGTAAATTCCGTAATTATGCATATCATTTCCAACCGGGCGAAATGTTTAAGATGTAATTTTCCTTGGCAATTTCAGCGTTTCTGTCCATTTCCTGAAAAGGTTTTCAATAACGCTGGCCGGTTATAGTTTCCTTTTAATTGCGAGCCGGTGGCCCCCACTTCAGCTTCAACTTCATGGTAACTTTTCATTCGCTATCGCACGCAGCTACAAACCTGAATATAAACCGTGAAGGATCGCTATATCAACTGGAGTGGAATCTGAGCGCTCCATTTCAATTTTTCTGAAATCAAATCCACGTCATCCATCGAGAGAGTGAGAGAGGGGAACGGTTTCTACGCCTTAAAAGAGCTGCAAACAAACAAGAATATTGTTACACATTTCCTCCTTTTTCCTGTACGTATCTTTCGATTATTTTCTCTTGTATTAAGTTGAATGTTTTACTGATCAATGGAAGAAGGGAACACTCGGATTTGATGATATTATTTACCGCTTTGGTAGCTACGTTGTTCAATTCCACTTAATGGCATTCGTATATCATCTGCATCAACAAATTACTCCGCTATTCACTAGGTTAGTGGGTGCTGGACAGTTCGATCTTCAGGGTTGACTCTCTTATTATTAAAACTGATTCCCGCAGTGAAAAACGAGCCTTCGCTATCCGTCTATCATTCACAAAACTTCCTCGGACGTACACTTCTCTAGAAGTTTCGGTTTAGCACTTAGTCGGCGTTCCTATTGCGATATTCAGTTAGAATTCGTTAAAAGTGTGTTCTTTGAGTGGTGTATTTGTTTCGTTTATCTATCCTGCACTTAATTACTCGTAGCTCATATATGTGGTCTTTATCATGTAGGTTCCGTAGACTTGAAACCCACTCGACATCCGTACCAACCAAACATAAGGTGCACAAGTTGCATACTCGGCGGCACTGACCAATGACAAGTATTTCAATCAAATTCATTTGCGTCCGCAATTTTTTTTCCAAGAAAATAAAAAATTGCGACTGCCAATCAAAAATTGTACGTTTATTCTAGCCAACATATTTTTTCTTCTAATAATTTCATCAGGTATTCAATCTTTACTATATTTTTGATAGTTTTTTATCCATTTCAACTGTGCAGTAGTTGTAAAACCCATATTGATTCTTTTCCTGAAATTATAAATTTATTTATCATAAATATTTTGTTTGTTCATTATGGTAGTTTTACTATTCTTATTCTCAATGTAGCGTATTAGTATGTACGATAACGTATCTAATCTTGAAAATTGAAACAATTTTCTCATAAATTGTGATTAGTAGATAATGAAATCATATCCATTAGTTTCTTTCGTTTTCCAGACTCAGATCAATTGAATTCTAGGTCAGTAAAATTTAACAAACAGATTAACAAATCAGCTTCTCTTGCAAAGTTCTAAGAGACAATAGGTCCGCCTCGTTTGTTCCAGGTTTTTTATCTTTTCGAGTCACTTTGGGTGCCTCTAACTCAAGAAAGATTAGCCTCGTTGGTATTTTAAAGTTTAATCAGTTTTTCTACCGGAAGATAGGAGAAAGTTTTATTTTATTCGAAAAAGATATTTCGTTTGCATTCGAAACACTGTCTTAGCCTTATTAGCAATAATGTAAGCCTTATTACTGTCCATGTGTATTTGCAATCTCTTTGTTAGTCGTGTTATCCTACGCGCTTTGCAGGTGTTTAATTTCCATTTATCCTTCGCTATGTGATTAATATAAATATTTACTCTAATTAATATGTAAAAATATTAGCTTCTTAGATTAAATTCGCCAAGGTATATAGTATTTTGGGAAGTTCACACAGCGGCGCATTTCAAGGCGCTCGCTAACATTTGATCGTGAATTTAATTAAGCGGAACTCTGTTGTTTTGACTATTTGACGAGTAAGCTGCTGATAGTAGAAGATTTTACTTACTATTACTTTACTTACTATATATCTAAGTTTAACGTAAGATCTCATTGGTTTTGTAAGAAAACGGATACGAAAAATAAATGTTTGTCTTCTCGATAAAGAGAAGAATTGTTTTTTTTAATACGTATTTCAACTATAAATTACTTTTTCCTTATACTAAATGTATTCCGTCTCTATTGTAGCATTTTAGAGAAATGTATATCTACACATTTATAATATATTCATATATTTTATTAAATATCGATTCAAATTGTATGCTAGCATTCTACCTTCGAGTTGGAATAACCTTTCTTGTCTTGTTTTAAGTATTAATAAAGTCAACATAGTGTATATGTGTCAAATATGAAAACAGCATTATTCTGTGCCAATATCTCCAAACAAAGCAAAGCATACCTTGATTATCTATGTTCTGAAAAATTCTAATATGCTGCAAGTTCACTTTTATAGGATTAAAATATATTTCAAATATTCGATGGGGTACTTAATTTGAGCTTTATATTTTCAACAATATTCCGCTCATTGGCGATTATATTCTTACATATGAACGAATTACTGTTTTAAAAACTTCATACTATTTCGGTAGTCCTTTCCGGCTGAATTTTTATGAAACAAAAACTATAGGTTTACAGAAAGTGAAATTGTTCCGACCACTCCAGAAATTCTCTCGGGGGGTCCATTTTATGCATGTTTTTTATTCTTTGCGTGTGTTTCGAATTTATTGTTTTTTTAGGAGAGAATGTAAACATCAGATTCCGTGGTGGTTGATGAGGCACCGGGATTCCATTCATGGAACACAATAGCACGTGACGTTGATCCCAAACAATGGAATTTCTTTTACGCCATACAAAACTGGAATACACCCTAAAAATAAAATAAATCTCTTTTAGTTGTAATTGGCCTCTGATAAATTGGCTTATGAAACGTCTGCGTCGTCATTTTGAATTTGAATATATACGGAGCACCACCATTCATCAAAAGTAAATTTCTTTCCTCGCTTCGGGGACTATTATTAAATTACTTCCGTTGCTAGAAGGCTCTCGTTTCATAGAAATAAAAGCTGTTATGTATAAAACATCCATTTTCGAGTTAGATCTTTCCATGACCTTTAGCATCCACAGCTTCGGATCCTTTCTCTAAGGGAGAAATAAATAACTCGCCTAACGATCCCGTCCCCAGCATTTATACGTCCCTTACTCGTTTAGACTTTGACCTTTAACCCATTTGCGGGAAATCGGAAGCTCCGAAAACGAATAAAATCGGAGTTGAATAGGTAAGAAACCTCCCCTGGTGAAATATCACTTTCCGACTTTCCGTGGAGATTCGTGATTGGCCCCGGTCTGAGATTTCTGGCGTCAATGAGCATCTTTTTAAAGGAGCACGGTGTTTCCCATTAGGGAAAGGAAAAGATGGCAAGGTGGAAACGATGGGAGGGGGGAGGAAAGGGAGGGAAGAGATTTATGTTCGGAAAAAATGGTGTTTCTGGAAATGGCTGCCGTTCCTACGGGATTCGGGTCGCCGGAGGTGGTGCGGTGAAAGGCTATGAATGATAGAGGAGGAGAGATAAGGTAGGGATGGGAACGAGAGATGGAGAGAAGAGGAAGATGGGGAGGGGGAACATGGAGAGAGAGAGAGAGATGGGGGAGTGGAGGGAGTTGGGACAGAACCTGCTGACGGATGAGAGGTCGCTCCCATGTGTTAAGAGGGTCATATACATCTCACTCCCTCTCTCTCCCTCCCGTGGCATTGTTTAGCTTCCCACGGAATCACACGGCTATATTGTCTTTGGTAACACTCTAGGAAACATAACTTTTGGAAAGAACGGAAGCTCTTTTAATATATTGACCTGTTGTTTTCTTGCATACTTTTTACTCCTTCGCCATCCCTCGTTCAGCTGTTGAAGTGATGCCCGGTATTTTATGTTTTTAAATGACATTTGTGTTAACACGGAAAAAGCTTTTAAAGGGTACCTGAGAGTGATAGTAATGATCATAAATGCGAAAAATCTTTATTTTAGGTAGTGTTTGATGCATCAACAAAGTTCGATTGCAGCTAGAGGGGAAACAATTACTATTAATATCGACACTATGGTTTTATTTATGATTATGGTGGTTTAATATTTAGTTTTAAAGGGAGGATTCTGTTTTAATATTTCTGATATTTGTTTTGTCGAAATATTTTTGAGTAGGTAGTAGTATTTCCAAAAGAAGCATACTTGATTGGTCTATAATATTGTATTTCAGTATTTATTTAGTTAGTGCTTCGTTATTTAGCGATTTAAGATAGTTGGGCCTTTTTCTCTCTCTTGGTATCCTCCACATTTTTCAGAAAAGAATTTTGGAGAGGCTGTGGCGAAGTGGTTAGAGCGTTGGTCTTCCACGCAGCTGTCCCACATTCGAATCCGGTAGAAGTCGGATTTTTCAACCTAGAATCGTCCCGTCCCCTACTTGCGCGATTTGAGGAGATCGCGCAAGTCAGCGCTCCGTCCTTCGTAAGGGACGTTAAGCAGTTGGCCCACTTGGTAGTCTTTGTCAAGAGTAGGCTAATGCTGGTACCTGGTTTCCCTATTCCCTTGTGTATGTGTTCGGTGTGGAAGGAGTAATGACTATAATAATCCAAGAGGTTGATTAACCAGAAATGCAAACAAATAAACAAACAAAAGAATTTTAAATCGCTCAGCCGCGAGTTCTCTCAGGGTGGCGAGTTTCATCCAAGAACGGGTCTATTCATCACTTGTGGGCGCCTCTTCTCTCGACCATCTAATCGATTGCGCGACTATAACTCACCTAAAATAAACTCTAAACCCAGCGAATAAACTCTGAGGATTCATATGCCTATCACTCCTTCTCCCATACTTTTCCACCTCTCTCACCATTCGCTCGCTCCTAGAAAAGCGCCCTTAACAAGAAAAGTTGCGACCGGAAATCTAAATGAGAGATAAGAGCGGGTAAGATATAAGCAAGAGAGTCGCTTGGAAACACTCGGACGAATATTTCATTTAAGGCCGAAGCAAGATATCTCGGTTGATAGCACGATTCCAATAATGGAATTTATGAGAATTCTTCATCCGGAGGCCGTTTTCCGAGAGGGAGAAAAAAATGAATTCATTTTTTTTTATAGATGATGGGTTACTCCGACAACCTAAAGGAGTTTGGTAGCATATGGTGTGGGAAGAAGGGTTAGGAAAGTTTATTCCGCCGTCTCCTCGCACCCACTTTCCTTTCTCTTCTCCTATTCCCCCTTAACGCTTCTCTTCCTCACTCGAGCTCTCTTGAAGTGTCTTGCATACGAATAACTTTAAAGAAGCCCTTATCGTGAATAGGATATGCCTCGCGGCTAACCGCAACTACGTCGAGAGGATTTTGCTGCCACAGGAATCCCTTCTATTTTTATATATCCATCTTGTTTTTTGCCTTTCTCTTTCTCTCTCTCTTGGTCGTCTATTTGCACTAGTGAACTCGTGCGATAAAACACTCGTACGTCGTAATCAAAAGTGATTGTCCGTCGCATAAAACTAAATAAATGTCTGATTCTGTACACGTAAACAATATGTGCATACAATTTTATGACTCGGACCGTATAATTTCGTTACTGTACCGTTTTCAATATTTTGCGAACTTTGCGAGAAATCGCTATAAAGAGGTCTAATGCATCGTAAAATGAATCTCTTACAGGGGAAAACGGTAAAGAGCACTTTCTACCGTCGTAATTCTTTCGGTAACATCTGGTAGAGTGGGTCGTTCCTGCAGAGAAGAAAGTTCACCGAGACTCCAAGTCCGGACCTTGTGATATTTGTCGTTTTTCTTTCTGTGCGCTTTCATGAGGTTTAAATTGAGGAACATTCATTTGGCTTTATTTAAGTGTAATGAGCGAAAAGAATCGGAAACTTGGATCTGCGGTCGTATAACTCTTGCTCCACAACTACGGATTGATTGGTGAAAGCGTAATTCGTTTTTATTCTCTCTTTGTTAAAATGTTTGGCTACGATGACCTTCGACCCATTATTGAAGGACTAATCTCTGAGCGAGGAGGAATAGCTAGAATTTTCATTAGGGAAAGTGGATGATGACCTTCATTTGATCTATAATTGCTTCATAGAATTTCCACCCAAAGTTTTATTCCTAGAAACTCGTCGAGAGTCTTTCTAATTCATGGCGAAGCTAATTAATCCTCTCACTTAATTTGCGTTGCTTCGACGAAAAGATTAGGACTTAAAATTCATTAGCCGCAGGCACTACCGGTGTGGCAGGCAATCGTTAAGATAGAAATGGTCGCACAAGGCCTCTAAAATAGAATGTTTTTAAATATTTATAGCATAAGATTTTAATCTATTCTAGAGAAAAGTTTATTCGTATTAATATCGCCCTTTTGGGGATATACCGATGTCATAGATTCACTATTGCATTACAAAGTGAAACGGCGATATATTACACCGATCACTCGCTTTGCACGGTTTCCATTTATCACGGCTTTCTTTTTAGAGAACTACCTCGAATAGCGCGGCCATCAATTCACGTTAGTACAGTTTTGGAACGATCTCCAAGGATTTAAAATTCATAGCAAGGATTTAAAATTCATAAAATATTTTTGCTCAGCTCAGAATAAGGAAAACAATTCTTAATACATTGTTACTAAAGTGTTACATGTTAAATTTAAACTCGTGTATTCCTATGGAGAAATCTATCCCACTTTACACAATTTCGCTTTACACTGTCTTTTCCAGGAACGCATGTACCTTGCAAAGCGAGGGATGGATGTATCTTTTCAATCGATACCGTTCGGATAATTATTTTGATTTTGATGATGATCGAGCGATAGCAATAAACCGCGCATGTTACTTTATTGTGTCCAGAAAAGGTTTTCTTCAAAAATAACATCCCTCTATGGGGAATTTCGCCCATGATGCAATTTACGCTGGGTGATACCGTCCATTGCACACGTTTTGGTGCAATAGAGAGATTCCTATGAAACCTAATGGAAGGCTTATCGTGTATCATAGTACCTTTTGCTTTTTTTACCCTCGTATGCAAGGTACCTGGAAACCGAAGAACGTGTACAATAGCTATGAATACCCCCCAGGAAGTTTTTTCAAAATTGTATTAGAGGTTATTTTTTGCGGCGCACGTTGTAAAACCGCTAGGGATTAAGTCTTACCTTTTCGTACCTCTAGGGTGGCGGCGAGGAGGGTTTGTTTTTTCGATTCTCATTTTGCGTTCGCTTTTTTGGAACACCGTGGATTTAACGATAACGGCGGAAAGGAGCTTAAAAGTTATTCATGCGCGCCGAAAGTATGTATTCTACTCATGAAAGATACGTGCCATTTTTCGTGCTTTAACCATTCCCACGTTTGGATTTTACATTTTATATTGCAAAATGAAACTTTTGCAATTCTCGCGAAATATTCGCTTCGTTTATATTATGGCATATAAAAATGTCGAGATCGGATTCTGAATTTCCGAGAATAACTCGTGAAATCGGGAATCAGACCGATAAAGCTGGTAATAAATGAAAAATCGAAAATAGGTCGCAAATTTTGACCACTCTCCGAAGTATTATTTCAAAATAATCCTAATACCATCGCGTCCGCTTTAATTAATTTTCTACATATTACGGGAAAATTACAAACTTAGGTGTTAGTGATGCGACTCGGAACTCCATACTATTCCATTTTCATGTATTTAAAATGGATTCAAATTATTCCGCAACTCTTCGTCATTTTCTTTTATTAAACGGTGACGAGTATGTTAATCCTGTTAAATTTTCGCAAGAAAGATTTGTTAGATATGATTTATAAATCTCTTTCGTCTTGTTACTTTCTCCATACGCAATATAGGAGGAAGTATTGTGTTCGTGAAGAAAATCGAATTCGAGACTGTTTTATTGCGTGCCGAGGTTCTTGAAAATATTAACTTTATTTATTTATAGAAATAACAATGTTTTAGTTAACTTAAATCAATAAAATGGCAGGCTAATCACGTATTATACGATAATGTGAGTTGAGTTGGTTCTAGAGTTGAGTAGGGCTGAGACGCTGTTTTCCCATCAAATCCTTGAGGCCAGTCTTGAAGAATATATAAACATACTCGAACGCTCATAATGATTCAATGGAATTCCGTCTGTTTCCTTAGCTCTCCTAACGCCCGCGTAACTCTTCAAGTAACCTCATCCCTTCAACAGATAATGCTCGATCCCTCTAGTCAGGCGTGTGCGGAAGCTCATTGAATGGCTGAAGCTTGTATCCCTCTGCGCACCCGCATAAAGTAGGTTAATTCAGCCTCATCATCCCATTTAATCTCCATTAAGTCTCATCACTTGTTTACGGTTAGGTAAAGTTAACGGGACGTAGGTTAGGTAAAATAAGTTATGAAGTTCAAGATTTTATTTTAGAGTCAATGTAACGTTAGAGTTGGGTTTACGTTGTAGGTAACATTAATTCTCTTTTGCCTTATGCTCCATTTCTTTGTTTATCGTAAAGAAATGCTTTGTATATTCTCCTTAACCTCTCTCATAACTATAACAACAAAAATAAGTTGGGTGTACGTTGTAGGTAATCATAATCCTTAATTGCTTTACGTTGTATTTTTGTGTTGCTCGTAAAAAATACTTGCTGTGTTCTCCGAAACTTCTCACATAGCTATGCAAATTTTTTACTTTGCATGAATTAAGTTAGCTTTGGAAATTTTAAGCTATAGTCATAGATTTTTATGCGGAAAGTTAATTATTATGAACGATGTCAGAGTTTATAGTTTCCGATTGCATGGAACTTAAATGTAATTTCTCAGATCCAGAATGTTGCCGCCGGTTTCTATTGCCAGCATGGTTTTCGTTTCGATTGAGCGAAAAGTGGATTCCCTTCAACATTCAAAACGAACGGACGAATCGATACCTCCGCGACCTTGGAAAATAATTCGTTTTCTCTGAAGATCATAACATTTCCGCAGACGTAATTTTCTCCGTTTTTTCTTCGAAACGAAAGAAAAATCGCGCCTGCCACCGTATAAAGTTCGTCGGCTCTAGAGAGAGCCAGAAAGCAATATTTTCACGAAAGCGACACGTCGCAATTAAAGATAGTACTTTTCTTCCACTGTAAAATACCAAGTTTCCAACATTTCTTTATATCTTTTGCGAATTTTTTCGGCGGTGGAAGCCAAGATGGAAAGAGAGAGAGAGAGAAAGGATGGATAGGGAGAGGATGGAGAATACCTGCCGCGCGAGGGATTCTCAAGGGAGATCGAGGAGTGGATCTGAATATTAAATCGCATCCTCTTCCTCGCCCCCTCGAATCCCTTCCTCCCCGGATTCTTCCTCTTTTGTACAGGGTTCGATATTTCATATCGCGGGTACAGGCGGAGGTGGGTGGGTGGGAAAATAAAAGCCTTTTGTGTCCGGTCTTTTCCCGCACGGTTGCACAAAAGAGCGGGAAAGATAGGAATCCGCGGGACGAAAGCGAGAGGATATGGAGAATCCGGTGAAATATTCGCGTTTATTTCACGTGAAAATATCGTCCAAAAAAGCGAAAGACGCCCAGCGTCGGATTCCCGTTCGTCCTCTACCCAATTCTTTTTTTTCCCTTCAGCCTCGTAAGGCATTATTTTTCTCTCTCGCCCGTGCCATTTATCTCGCAAAGATTTTATCCCGCGATGTTTCACGTCCTCTTTTCTTTTACCTTTCAATTTTTTTGCCTCCTCTTCTCGCGTCGAAAATTGTTCGTAAATTGATATCTCGCTCACGCGTGGAAACGTTTTTAGCATGGAAGATTCTTGCCATACATTAGTTTTTTTCATCCCCGCCGCCCTTTCCTCATTGGCTGCCGTTTGGATGACGTATAGATAAAGTTAAATTTGGATGGACAATTTTTTGACGTAGGTTGACGGATATTTTTGACAGTTTAAATGAGCGATCGGAAGAGGGTATTTCGTCGGGAACGACTTCTATTATGTTTTCGTGATGGGTCCTTTATGTATGAATAAGACGCGTTTCATTTTCTGCCACACTTTTTCTTCCGGCTGCAATTTTGTTTCGGTGACCGTAATCGAGACGAAAGTGTGACGAGATTTATATTTTGCACAAAACATACATATGCCTATACCTATAGCACGGGCTCTTATAACACTTATTCGTTAAAGGCACAGTTTGCATTTTTATACCGAAAATTCGTGTAACACAGGTTGTGGTTTGCATTAGCTTTGGGATGTGAGATACCAGATTGCAGAGCGCGGAAGATACATTTTGAAGGGATCCAGTGCTTTGTTTATAAGCTTAGATAATCTACAACAACACTATTTGTTGATACATGTGCATGAAAGAGAAGACTGAGAATTTTGAGACCGAAGGAGGGTGTCAGAAGGGGAATTAAACACAACCCTACATTCGCCGTGTAACGCTAAGTTCACATTACATGAATTCACGCAAAAGTTATAGGAGGTTCGGGTGTATAGTAAACTGATTAAAAGGAGAATAGTAAAGATGAAAAAGTGCTTAAGTAAAGTTTCTGAGCGATTCGTTTCTCTTATTTTTTCAAGAAACTCCTTCGTAATTATTCGCGTATTTAGTGGGATTGCCGATGCCTTTTCTCAAAGTCTCGTCTCTGAAGAAAACTCATTAACCTTTCAGCAATTAGCTCTTAGGTCTTCTCATCGGGCATTTTCCTTGTTAACTCGTATTTCAATTGGATTTGGGAACTTTTTTGCCTCCATTCGTAGGCTAACGAACGCCGGTTGATTGTTAATCGCATGCAAAATTGATGGAGATTTGTTACATCACAAGCGCCAGCGATAAATTTAATTGAAATTTTCATTTGCGCTTATACGTATACATATACAGTTTTTCTGTAAAGAACCGTAATTCCTGTCACAGTAACTTTTACGCTATTTGGGAAAGTTTTTATCCTTGCATATTATCCTTCGACTTCTAGTCGTTAGAAATAGATTGACCATAACATTCTTCCCTTTAACCAGAAGTAGTCATTTACGGGTTTGAGCGAAATCATTAAGTACACTTCTACGTTATGGATCTTTCTGCTTTGGTCCTCATTCTAGTCGCTCTCATGAGCATTTTACGTGTTCGCCGCTAACGTTTTTATCTATTTCGACGCATTTTTCAGCTTCAACAACAGCGAGAATGCGTCTAAATCGACATCAATAGATTTTTTAAAATCGCACCAAACACTGAATTAGCAAATATGCGAGCGCTTCTAACGTTGTACACAGAAGCTAAAAAGAGGTACACTGGTGATTAAAAAGTTTGAAACGATAAAAATGCGCCAAATTTATTAAACGGGAAAATTTATTTAGGCTTATTTATAAATTAATCGCCTAATTTGGGTTTTTTTCATTACTAGTCTAATGAATGGATGCAATAACGGCACTTGAAAGAAACGCTCTTTATATTTTACTGCTTTAGAACGTCGGCTAATAACTGTTCTCCGTCATTACCCTTGGCTATTAATAATTTTTCTCCTGATTTATTTGCCCTAGATTTCTGAACTACGAAATACTCACTAGCATTGTTTATAGGCATTTTTCCATAGAAGTGAAGCGAAAAATGTTCATTGCGTGTTATTTATCGTAAATGCCACGACCGAAAAATTCGCGTTATCTTTCACATTTTAATAACGCAGAGATCGCGAGATTTACCATCGCGATCTACTTTTTTCCCCTAACCACTTGGGCCTTGTTTTCCGCTCAGTCCTACCTCTCTTCTCTTTAGAACTCGAATTTTTCATTCCCACCCGTAATTTATTTTAGGAAATCTGGCAACGTCGCCTCGCTTTCACTTATTTTATTTTCAAAGAGCGCCTCCACGCTCTCAAGATAGATAGCAAGTGAGAGGATGGGAGGGGGAGAGTGAGATAAAGAGACTCATCAATGAATGAAGGCGGCCCTCTCTCTCATATAACCTTTCTCGTCCTTTCTTTCTTGACTCGGACCCCCTCTCCCGTGCACTAGGCATGGGCCGTTTTCCCTCCACCTGCTCTCTCACTCCCCCTTTTTCCCTCCTCCCTCCATCTCCCCCTCTTCCCCTAAGACGAATACATAATTACGACTCCTCCCTTTTGCCTTTCCTCAACCTCCTTTCCCTTAAACCCCATATACTGCCTACACCCCTTCCATTCCCTCTACCCCATATATATATATATATATATATATTAACTTAAGGAAATGAAAAGGTAGTGATGAGGGTGGCAACAAGGTGTTGAAGGAAGCCCAGCGGACACTTACCAAGTCGGGGACCAAGATGGCAGGCTGCTGGGGGCGTCGAAGAGACACGTTGAAAACACAAACAAAAAAAACACGCAAAAATATATATATATATATATATATATATATATATATATATATATTGTATATTTATCTATATTTCATGTGTATATTACTTAAATGTCTTTATATATATATATATATATATATATATAATGTATTTATGACGGTAAACATCGATGCTGTATTTACGATCTTTCCTATTGTACTTACTATTTTCTATATTTTATAGTAGTTTTTCATTATGATATATACACTATGTAGGATTTTCCCCGGTTTTTCACACCCCTCTTCTCTGTGGGTGTTTTTCTGCGTGGGTTTTACTAGGATGAACAAGCCTGTTTTTCCCTTGGTTTTTCCCACAAACTATCTGTCTTCACTTATATCTTTTTATGTTTTGTATATTTTATATACTGTTTATTGTAATGCTTTTATTTTTATTATTCATGATATTGACGAAGGGTTAAATGGAAGAATGGAGCTTACGGTCCAAATTTCGCCCAAATAAAGACGATTATCTATCTAACTCCCTCTACCCCTTCTCCCTCAACCCCGTCCATCTCCTCTGCCCTTCCCTCGCTACTTCTTTCCACTCCATCTACCGCCTTCTCCGCCTCCCCCTCCTATCCCGTCCTCCCCCTCTACCTCCTGTATCCCGTCCACACCCTTCCCCCTTCTACCTCCTATATTCCGTCCACCCCTTTCTCCCCATCCATACCAAGTCCTCGTTGCCTATGGCTAGTGAAGTTTTTATAAAAAAAAGATTAGGAGGAAATCTTTTCCGTTAATCTTTCTTTTTTTAAGTATTCCTTCTCTTTTCTCCTCTTGTAATGCAAAAGCGTGTTCTTTCTCCCTTGGAGGAAAGCAGTGCCTTTTTATTGCCCTCGTCTTTTCTCTTTTATATATTTATCCATGCATCTTAGCTTCCCTTTATGTAATACACGACGAAGAGGTGAAGGCGTCGACTCCCTTTGATTTTCTTTTTTTTTTTTTCAGAAAATAAATTCTTCTGATTTTTCGACACCATGTCTATCGCTCCTGAAAAGAAAACTGCGCTTGCCGGCTTGCGTCGCTTTTCGTGAAAGTGTGTCGCTAGAATCTTTGCTTTTCGCCACCAGTCGTGGTCTATTTACTTGTCCTATAATAGGATTTTTAGCTATTTTCAACCCGTCTGAATTTGGCGTGGACACAACTGTGTTATCTCTGAGGAAACAGAAGCGCTGGTTAATAGGTTTGTAATAGGGGTAATCGGATTATATGAAAGACTTGCTGCTCTTTATGTACATTGTCAGGTTAAATAGTTCCGCTATTATCCAAATACAGTTCAAAGGTAATGTCCGCCATTTAGGCCGTGTGTATTACACCGCTTTCGGATATTTTCCCGAGTTATAACCCCATACAGAAATATAGCTGAGAAATGCAATTTTGTTTCGTCTTAAGAACTCAACAAAAATGTTCTTTTTAGGTTTGATCATAGATTACATTAAGCTGATCGATAAGTAAATTATTTCAAATAATTCCATATGCCATGAAAATGCATTTCTTCTAGAAGCAATCGACTTGCTTAGAACGGCTGCTTTGTAACTGAAATGCGCTTTGGTCTACTTAAAGATTTTGTTTAAAGAAGTTATCTTTATCATAAGTCGAAATAAGGAGAGCTCGACGAATCATCTAACGTTTTCATCAAAAACTCATTAAATCGAACGAAACCCACTAAGCTAAGGTTCCATCTAGCAAAGAAAGAGCACTTTATTCTTCCATCTTTATTGGCACCGCAAGGTAAATTGAAAATTTCTCCTTTTTTGCATCGAATCAAAAGAATTTTCTGATATGTGAATGTGGAATGAATATTCAGGCATCGTTTACTTTCTGCTCTGGAAAAGACTCTGCGGAAAACGATAATGACTGGAGTACTTTTTTCCCACACCTCGGTGAAACTTCGTCACTTCTTTCAGGGCAGAAGGAAAGACCAATTTATCAGGCGGATTTCACCCTTCCTCGCACCCCTTCCTCGTATCCCTTCCTCTCCCCCGAAGCCCTATTTCCAATGTTTCTCATTTAATCATCCTCGGCCTTTTCGAAAGGGTTAACGAACCTTTTTCCTCCTCTCTTCCTAATGAGTTTTTAGCCCCGGAAATAGTTCCTACGTAGGAGGACGCATTATTAAATCTCGATACACTTCCCTTTTGAAGTGTTGGAGGATATTTCCTTCTCTTCCAAAGCGACGTAAAGCGCTGTGTCATCTAACTTGTGCGAACTCCCGACTCCGCACGCTCTCGCGGATGTCTTGTGACTTATTGAAAGTCGGCGTAAGTTTTTCGATCAATATGATGCCATTTATCTCGGTTTATGCCCAGGTACAGATTTTCCTCTCTTTGGGACTCGAAACAGTCGAAGTCGAAATAGATATCGGCGTAGTGGTCAAATTTTGCGACGCTGTTGTTTTCAATCGGGTTTTTGCTATGGTCAAAGCTTAAGAATCCAAAAGCAGCATATTGATTTCTCAAAATTACGGATTGTTGACGGGTATGTAGTTTATAGTGTGCTTTTGCATAAAATTTGCTTTTAAATAGTATTTGTATCTAATAAATATAATGACACCAACATAAATACGGAAATGAATTAGACAAAAAATATTTCAAGTAATAGATAAGAGACAGTAGATTGAAAGGTTTCAATTAATTGTGAAAATATGTAAGAATAAATATATTCGGAGTCAATGGATACAATATAACTACTGCCGTAACGAGGGTATGGCGAAGATGGCATTCGCCATAGGCGCCGCTAGCAAAAGACCCCAATCGTTCCCGAAAAAAGGCTGAAAGTGTGTTTTCCCATAAATAAGTATCAATTTAGCACTCGAATGCCAAAATTTTTGTTAATAAAAACGCTATTATTCATTATCAAAACGCAGCAAAAATTAAATTCTATAGAACATAAGTTGTTTCTTAAAGATTTTGCCATAGGCGCCATAACTCCCATTTAGTGTGTGTACGGTAAATGAAATAAATCCTTTTAAAAATACAAGTACATCTTATGTTAGGTTAGACTTTTTAAAAGCCGCATTTTTTAGTTTTTTACTAAATATTCGTTTGAATCTCCTAAAAAAGCATCGCTTTAATAGAATTTAAATTTAGATGATTTTTACTTTGTCAAATACGTAGTATTGTAATCGTGAAAAAATTCGACTACGAGATTTTGATGGAAATACACGTTTTAGGTGTCCCTCAGTCCATAAAAGTGGTTTTCGCCATGCCGTCTGTCTGTCGGTCTGATCGCTGTTCTAGAGCCCAAACGCGTACATAAAATCGAATGATATCTCGTATTTGTGCAATATATCATCTTTTGCAGACCCTTTTTCATAAAAATGATATTGCACAAAAATAAAGGGTAGTTTATTCTTAGCGATCTTTTGAAAATTTGTATTTACTCAAAAATGGCTCCAGAGAATTTGATTAAAATCAATCCAATTGTAGAGCCTGATGTCACAAATAATACTGTGTAAGCCATATGTATCTAAAAATTACTCTATGGTGTCCAGTGACATTACAATGTACGCTAAGCTACATTACCTAAGCCTTATGACGTCGCGCTTCCGCCGCGATCCATTCAAACATACTACAGCCTTACGATTGAACTAAACGGAATGATATCTCATATTTATCGATAATATCATTCATAAAAGGCATTCTAAAGAGATGAACGATATTGCGCAACAATTAAGGGTACTTTATTCTTGGATATTTTGAAACAAAATTCGATTTACTCAAAAATGGCTCTATGTATTTCGATTAAATTCATCCATACGTTGATGTCAAAAATAATGCTAAGCCATATGTCCCAAAAAAGTTACTATATATCGTCCAGTGGCATTATTTCTGTACAAGACGCTCAGCGCACGCATGAGAGGGGAGGAGGAACCCAGAGATTCCCTAGTCTAAAATTCTGTACTTCTCTGTTAATGCCACGTGGTTATTAGTGATAGGAATTAGACGTGAGAGGTTGATTGTGTCTGTCACTTTGGTTCTGTTGCTACGCATTATTGACATAATTGGCAGTGAATTGCCAAGCACACAGAGTTAATTTCGGGGCAAAGAGTGTAGTGAGACCAAACGTATATACGTATACGAGAAAGTTTGTGCAATGTATATTGCTCCGTTTATTTACATTTTGTACCCGCCACCGATAACTCGACGATAAGCTTTTTTGTACATTACACGATTTAAGTTTTTGTTGGCCTAATGGTTCGCGTCCTTAAATCTTTTGGCTTGGTAGATTATGATGTCTATGGGATCACTTATTTGTAAACTCAGCAAACCTTCCGTCCGTAAATGAAGTTATATTGTAGGGATAGAAGTTTCGTGCAGATATTTTGCCATAGAATCCTAACCCGAGGAGAAAATCAATTTTCCGGACCAATCTCTGCCCTCTGACACAATCCCAACTCTTTGGTTTCCCGTTAATCATATAGATGCCTTTGTCCATCGCATTTCATTTGTCTCGACAGATGGACGGAATAGTTTTGCACCGTCCTTCCTCTTGACAAGAGGAGCTATGTGAACAGACGAATGTCTCCCGAGGGAGGAGACTTGTGCCATAGAACCCGAAGGCCATAGCTTTTCAAAGAAAATGATCCTTTCTGCAGGAGACTCTCTCAACCTTTCCCTCATCCCTTCGACGGTCCAGCACACTTGTATTAGACCCACCCTTTGATTCTTCCACAGTCTTTGTAGAGATATCGCACGGCTAAGGCTTTAGTAGGGTGATAAGGCTTCCTTTTCACACCGCTTGGTTCCACCTCCAGCGTCTTTGATCTCTACTTGGAGCTCGCCCTTTATGAAGCCCCCGCGACCTCATCCGCTCACTCCTGTTCCCAAAATAGTGCTGCTCCGCGTACGAATACATGTTTAGCAAAGTTCTGTCACGCGCGTCCAACTTATTTGTCAATGTGGAATCGATTTGGGTGATTGTGTGTGTAGATGTGTGTATGTATTTTTGTATATACAAAAACAAATATATTTTGATAGTTAAACGAAGTATTGAGGCAAAATTGACTTGTGTAAATGACGCCTGGAGATTAGGCAACACAAATTGCACAGAGCGTTGCTGGAAGCATAGATACACGGGTTAATGTTAACAGCCGGCATTTAATTCCTGTTTCAAGGAGTACGTCCCTTTTTCGCTGTTTTAATGCATTTCTATAAATATTTAAATGCATCGCTCGTGTAATTAAACTCCAATCCATCATGCAAAGGTTAAATAAATCATGCATGGATATTAAGGCATTAACTCGATTCGAAAAATGGCATCTATTTTAAGGTTCTCTGTAATTAAATTGCAGCTCTTCCATCAAATATGATCTATTTTGCAAAATTAATAGTGCTTAATGAGAATTTCATTTGATAATTCTAGTGTTATATTACTAAATAATATGAGAAAATATTCTTCCTTTTTACGTGTCTCAAATGCCAAATGATCCCCTTTTCTACTCCTAGTCTAAATTTTTCGATAGAAAGAATTCGATCAAAAGAAGCACACACATTTTGGAATTTGTCGTTTCTTTTTAACGTTTCGGTCTGCGTAAAATAATTCACGCAAATTCGTTCGCCTTTAAGACGAAGTTTCGAAGTCAAACTTTTTCGATAAAACCGTCCAATCCCATCGCTGCGAGTCACTCGTAATGCTTCTCCAAAGCTGTTAAATTCACTTAGTCCTACGATTGTGCTTCATCGACGGAAATGAGTGATCTTACACTTGAGGTGAATTCAAGCTCACGTGCAATGGCAAGGTCCGATTCCAATTGGCGATAAGTGATTTAACGCCGCAAGCATTACGGCGGTGCATAGGTCTCTCTTTTTTATTGCTCGTAACAACAAAATTGCGAATAAAATTTACTTGACCGAAGCAGTGTATTATACTTTTGTGAATGATTCACCTTCGGTTTTCCTGTTCTGGTTCCCTTATTCTTCTCTTGCAGCAGGACGACTCGTCTCATGAATATTCCTTACGTAATCTTCAATATAAATTTAATTTGATGGCCATTTGTTAAAATTATCTTTTATATGTTGGTATTATTTCCTAACGGAAAGTTGATGTCGTATCACACGCAACGCAGGGAGCGCGACGGTGTAAAATACTGTCTCGTCCGCTTTCGAGTATTAAAGCCTTTATTTGATGGGTGCGATAAGGAGTGGTAAAATTCGTGCTGTCAATGATGAAGGCCTATTCGTTTGCCTGCCAATAGTAACGTCAAATCGATCCACCTGTTGTCCAAAGAGTTATACCCCTTAAGGCGTATTTATTTATTTTTTAAGAACGAAATAATCTTCGAATATTTTCGTGGCCATGACCCCTAACACACCCAGCGACCCGCCCTCTTAGAGGTTATTGGGAAATCTCCCATCGTGGGTAGAAATCGATACCACTACCATTTGCTCCATAACCCAACCCCATTTTTCAGGGTTTTCCGTGTTCCCACAATCCCTCGCGACTCCTCGTTTCCATCACTCCTTTTTTCCTTCATCCCGCCCATGCCTCTCGTCATTCGCCTCCTTCCATCCCTGGTAGTTACTCTTAATTGCATGTCCGATCGCCGTAGGGAGAATTGGATTCGATAGCCATCTGTCACGACATCTTTTGGATGTACCTGCTTTTGTTTCGCTGTTTGCCTTGCAACGCTTCACCCAATGTTTTTATCTGCGTGTCGGAGCGTGTCTGCGCACGCATGTGTGTGCTCTGCGACCGTTTGATTCCTTCCTTTCTCTATTGTTTGGAGAACTTATCGTTGAATCTCCCTCTCCATTCTCTCCTCGCCATTGTCCTTCTCTCCCGCCTCCCTCCATCTCTTTCTCTTCCCTGAAGAGGTCAATTTTTCCCGCTTCGGTTGCGTTTCAGAGTTGGACCGGAAATGAAAGGAAATTCTGAGTGTCACCTAAATACATTTCTCGGAAATAGAGAGAGAGGAAACGTTAACGCATTACAGATTGAGAAAGCCCGGAATAGATGGCATAAACTGTTCTTAAAAAATTCTACATATATATACATTATGTACGCCTTATGTTGTTGAGATTTTATATCGCTTTATAGTGTCTACCATATATTATGAAATATACAGCGTCTATCAATCAAAAAGAGACCCTATATTGTACGCTGTAATGACTATTGTTTTGAAAAGATTTCTTCATGTTAAAATATGCAGTAAAACAGGTAATAAATTGCTTTTAGTGGTTTTATGAGTCTGATGATAACATTGCGTTAATTTTTAATGAAGGAAAATCCAGTATTAACACACATTGTATTAATCGTCTTTTTTCATGATATTCTTAAATGAGTGTTTCAAATTTATACTTTAGAATTATAGTTATAGTTTGTTTTAACGTATAAAAATTAAATTAGAAACGTTCTACAACTATAGATATTATGGCATATAGTATAGAGTCTCCTTTTTTATTTGACAGACCCTGTATTTCACTTGAGCAATGCACAGTTTTTGATGCCTTAACTTATAAATCTTATATATAAGTACATCTTTCTGTAATTCCGGTTATGTTGGACATTTTCGTCTGACAGAAATTTTATTCAGTTTATTCCGTGAGATCATATCGTACTTGGATAATTTCAACTTTTTCGAAATGCTAGTTAAGATTTCTCATGTTAAAATTTACGCTGATGATATCAATAGCCTAGAACATCTTTAAATTACCATCAATATATATATATATATATATATATATATATATATATATATATATATATATATATATATATATATAGTCACTGTAACTCCTGTCCATGAAAAACCAGACACCTATTACAGATACTAAGGAGTCTGAATATCGCAATAGTAATTATTTAAATTAATTGGAACGATGTATTTTTCAGCGTATATCGTAGATGTGTTTAGCATTTGTACTCGCTAGTAGATATATTTCATACCGATGCTTTGATTTTGAATTTTTTTAAAGATCAAATTTCGTATTTCCACTTTAAAGACCTTTTTGTCTTCGGTAATTAATTTTCACATTTCCTGCAATTCTTTGATTTTTTAAGCCTCGAGAAAAATAAAACTCCGACGTTTATTTATTTACAAAGAGTCTGGGGTCTGCGCAGTCATCTCGGCGCAACCGCTCGACTGAAGAATAATTAACCATTATTATGACGTTTTTCCAGCAAAGATCACGCTGAATTTCGAATCGACCCTTTTTCCTCCCCTTGGCTCGATCCTTCGGCGGCCAACCTCGCTCATCTAACCTCCCAAATTAATTACGCCTGCGCAGTTGGCTACGAGTCGCTCCACCCACCCGCCGTTGCCATGCAAAAGTAAAACATTGGAAGAGGATCCTTAGCTTCCTGCCGACTCTTTCGCCGCTTCCTTCCGACTTTCATACACCAATTAACTCGACATATAATAAGTTTTCTCAGGCGTTTTTCGATGCGCGTACGAGGCATATCGCATCACCTACGCATACGGTTCGCTTCGGCTAAACTCCAGGTCGACACGCATCGATAAATTCGGATTCATGCTCGGAAAAGATAGAGAGTATTGAAAAACGCGTATCCGATATCCGAGTAAGGGTCTGCTTCTATTCGTTCAAGATCGATCGCCGCATTAAAAAGCAGCTTTACCGGCTGCCAAAAAAAGGTCAAGAAATCGGATCTCAGGTATCAGAATATCTTATTTGCTGATAGCCGTTAGCCTTAGATTCGTCCTACGAGCGAACGCCAGGGCACACAAACACGGTCGCAAACATCCCTATCGGGAGATAGAGTGTGCAAACCAAGCGAAGTCCGCTTTCTATCTCTCCAATTCGCATCATCGCTTGATTCGGAAAACATTTCGGATCGTGAGTTTTGAGAAAATTTTAGTGAAGATGTCATAAGCACACAGAGTTAAAAAATAGGATTTAAAATCTCGGAATGACTGCATAATACGGCCTTTTTGAATCCCGCATGTCTCGACGAATATCTTCTTCCGCCCATCCAGTTTGTCAGAGTGAATTTGAAAGTTTAATTTCCTCTTTAAAAAGTGTTTTGCATTTAAGATGGAAAGAAGCTTTAGAGTGTTTTTTCCCGATTAGGAGCATTAATAATGCATCAGGGATAAACCCTACGGGTAACGACGAGGTCCTAAAATGGACAAGAGTTGCTTTTTAAACTGTTCGGATCGGTTATTTTTTTCTCTTAAGTTTAAAGGGAGTAAATCAGTTGCGTTTATTGATTAGTCGCTGTTTTTTGGCAATAGTCTTTTGCTTAGGTTTTGGCGTAACAATTTCGTCATGTTTTAACATATTTTATATAATCCTTAATATATTCGGCGTACTTAAATTTTCCGCATCGAGTCCACATTTAAAAAATTAAGAAAATGTTTTTGAATTGATACGTCCTAAGGTATTTTTTTTGTCGCTGAATTGACTTCCTGTCGATTCAGTCTCCTCCCTGGATCCGTAACGCAAATATTGATTTCGGATAGTTCGTCTCCGTTCCTCATTACCGATACTCATTATTTACTCGATTTCGCGTGAGTCAATGCGCTATTTTGAAGTCTGCGGCGGTAATCCTGTTTTGGATCTCCGTGGAGACGCATTTTTGATCCCGTGCCAACCCCGATTCCCGCTCAAGCATGCGTGTGTGTGTTGGGGTGGGAGATGAAGGTTCGGTATCCATTACGCATAGGGTACATAAAGACGTTGGAAGACCCTTGGTGCGTGCTATCTTGCATAATGTAAGCCAGTATTCCTTCTAAAATATTGTGCAGGGAGAAACCTTCAACGTATACTCGCTTCTGGATGAAAACATTATGAATGAGATCATTTTAGAAACTGGGTTTATGCTAAAATGAGAACACTTGCATTTAAAAAGGATATAATGCGAATTAAAACGATATATGTTTATAAATTGAATATACCTTTCTCAAATATGTATTTCGTAATTTGTACTGTTTTGTTTAAAGCTGAGAAAATGTATTTCTTTTCGTTTTATGAGACCAATAGCTGCAAAAGCTCGAAAATTCCTGAATAAACAAAGTAAAATGCATTCATTTTAATTCTTATATTAAAAAATGTATGCTAGGAAATAATCAAAGAGATATTAGAAAAGGAATATTAGATGCATTAAAAGAAGGGAAAGGGTATGAGAGGATGGATGGAATAGCCTTGAATAGTACCGATGGAGTTGTATGATAATTAGAAAATTCTTTGATTAATGTGTATAAAAAATTTGCACGTTAATTTAATAAATAAAAGGCAATTTATATGTATCGCGACTACTATGTCTGAAAGGTTATGTCAACTAGCATTTATATACCAATCGAAATCATTTTTCCTCTCAATATGCTTCTATACAGAGACATTTCGAATCACGTCAATGCCTGCGTCCATTAGGAATCGCTATTTCGGGAATGACCTTTAAAAACGTAGGGGTAAATATTTATTCGCGGGTAAATAACTCAGTGAATGCCTTTTATGGACTATAAAAATTTACATGGTATACGACCTAATAAAGTTTCCATGTTACAGAAAAGTAATAATTTAAAAATGAGTAAGTCATTAAATCTAAAGAAAATAAATTTTATCAGCGAGCTCCAGTAAATCGATCATTTCCTTAAAAGTGCATTTTTCAAATAATTTTAAGGTAATGTTGATATTTTATTCTTAATTTTGTTCTTCAATAAATTCTATTTTCATTTACGCTTAAGTACTGATTACAATTTGAATGTAAAAATTGATTAGTAAGGGTACTTTTTAATTTTATTTGAATCGAGCAAGGGTTAGTTTCTCTTTGTAAGATAAGGTGAGCCATGAAAAAATTCTCGCATTCCCTTTTTCTATGCATTAAAAACTATTATTAGTAAAATTGATTGCGCAGTTTTAGTGTCTGTCTTACACGCGGGGATATATCGAGTGACAAATTAATTAAGGAATTCATTATGAGACGCTGGCCCAAAAGAAAGGAAATTAATGAAATATTAGGAGAAAAGAGCTCAAATTCAGATGGGGAAAGGTAGAGAAAACGACTGACAAAGAAATCTTTATCCTTGAAAATTGACATGCGATGTGAAATTATAAAATGAGAGGTTAGGATTCCACGTGAAAATTCCTCTGGAGATGTTCTTAGAAGAGTATCTATTCGTTGATAGTTATCGCGTAATACTGACTTTAGGAGCTAGAGATCTTTTAACGTCTATTTAAGAATACATCGAGTTTGACGACGGACTTTGTGCTAATGCGCGACATGCGACATTAAAACACGCAAAATATAATGTACGCCTGTCGAAAATCTTGGTCATACGCTTTATTGTAATTTAAACCTCCGCTAGTGCGGTAGAGTATGCTATACCCCTTATCAGATATTATATAGTTCATATAATAATTGGCAGAAATTACTTGCTATTTGTGTTGAAAGCTTAGTTTTTCATTATACACGTTTTATAAATAGTATTTGACAGTATTTCTCAATATATTTCAATTATTTTGACTTATTAAATTAGTATGCCAGTAGTTGTTTCTACCGAAATTGCTTTTATGAAAATGTAATACGCCACACTGCACTAAAGGAGGGTTAACGAAATGAAAAAATCTAGCAGTTTCCACCGTTAAAAAATTCGACAATCCCTTTAAGTGAAGTGTAGTAACTGCGTAGGAATTTACGTTATTTATCTGCGATATTTCTCCTTCGCGTGTTTTATATAGCCGTGCCACCCATCAGGCGATATGTGTCATGAGTCCCGTTCAACCCCTACATAATATATTTCTCTCTCGGAATCTCCTGACCTTCCCTGCGGCTCCCCGAAGTGCAACAGGAGGTCACGGTCTGGCAATCCTCCAGAAGAAAAGATTTCTTCCATTTCTGCTGCCGTCCAACAAACCATAAATAATGCAGAACCGTAAAAAACCACTCGTCCCAAAAAAGAGAAGCATTAAATGCCTAGTTAAAATGGTTCGGATATATATATATTGGTCGTATAATATCCGATGCGTCCTCTAACAAAAGTAGTTCCGGTGGTGTAGTGGTTAGGACGCTGGCTACTACTCGCCTGCTGCCTGAAAAGGCAGCGGGCACGAATCCTGCGCAAGTAGAATTTTTTCCAAGGTCACCCGGCCCTCTGTTTGTATGGTTTGAGGAGAGAGCGCAGATTCAGCGTTCCGTCATTCAGAAGGGGCGTTAAGCCGTTGGCCCCCGTGGTGTTCTTCGTTAAGAGTAGGCACCGAGCTTCTCTTCTCCCTTGCTATCCAGCTATTCATTGCACTACCTCTTAGATACCCATTGCGCTTAGGCAAGAGGTGAATCGGCTGGAAACATACATTAGTATGTGACCGTCGGTTTAATTTCCGTCCGATGACTCGTGACACTAAAAGTTAGCACTGCGTAAGCCAATTCTATCTTCCTCGTTACTCGGTATTCCGTGCATCCTTAATGATCCACCAACTTCCGACCTTCGTCTTTTTATCCAACCATCCAGTTTTTTTACTGTGCCAATGCCATCCTATCTTTGCGGACTCGTAACATTTGAGTTTCCTCTCCTAGAGCGGCTCCTCCGTCATTCTCGCATTTTTTAGGCGGCGTATATTTTTACGGTCCCTTGGTCTCCTCGACGCTGTCCTCCGTACGAGGGGATTGAACTGCGATGCTTGTAACCCCGTTTGACAAGGGGATTGCAAACGAAAGAAAAGAACGCTTCGTTATCCTTGGCCATAAAATAATTACGAGGCGTCGCTTCTTTCACAAACTCCGTCGCCGTTGCGCCCTCTTAGCTTCCTTTATGCCCTGAGAATTTTTTGCGCGTTTTATTTTACAAACACGCTTGTTTTTTGCTCTGTCTGTCCGTCTGTGCACTCAAATTAAAATAACAAATAAACGCTAATAGATATAAGATTGGGATTTTTCAGAGTCCATGTTGTCTATGATTCCGTTTATTGCGACGCCAAGGAATGCTTTGGAGGAATCTGTGGGCAGCAGGGAATACCTTAAAATTTTCAAAAAATTCTGAGAAAATAGTTAAAGATAGAAATTTAAAGTTTTTCGCTATTTTCGTAGTCATTAAAGCCATCAATAAAACTGCAGAATAATTGTTTCTAAAATATCGGTGGGCGGAAGGGCGTGCCGTTAAGATTTTCAAATTAAGATTCTGAACAAATGGTTATAGATAGAAAGTTAAGCATTTCTAATTATCGAATAAATATCTTTGTCATATACTTATATTAATAAATTTATAAAAAATTTTCAGTTAACAATTCTAAATAAACCTCGATCAAAAAACGCGCTTTTTCATATTGCGTAAGCACATGAAGCTCCCATTTGTTATCCTCTTTAGCGTAAAATTTCGGAACTCAAAGGGTCGATTAAGTTGTTTAAATGTGTGGGTGAAATTCTTTGCGAAGCGCGAGCGAAAATTTTAAATTAAATGTTAAAAAATGTAATTCCCGGCTAATATGGCGCATCGTACTATAAATGGGTTTTCTAGATTACTTCGCAGTTATCAATGCTCATAAAAATATCTTCTTCGGTTGTAATGCTGCTAGTACACCGTAACTCTGTGATAAATGATAAAATGCGATGATGACGAAGTTGTTAAGAGGAAAAGTTTATGGCTGCTCCGCGATAAACTCCTCGCCGTGTTGTCATTTAATTACCATAAGTGGGTTATTAATTTTCTATTCGCATTTTACATCTTACATTTCTTATTCACGTTCTCCTTAGTTGTTATTACTTCGTCTCCAACGATCGAATTGCCTATGCAATCCCATTCCTTTAAAAATTCCTGTAACATATTCCGCTGGCCCACGAAACACAACGTCGAAATTGGTTTTCTGTAGTAAGAACCCGAGACATTTTTTGTAAATATCTACTATTACAATAAATTAAAAAAATTTATTTCCTTTTAATGTGCATTCTGTGCATATCGCGTGATTCGATTAAAGGAAATAAAGCACATATGCTGATGGAATACGATTACGAATTTAAGGTGCCTCTACATCGGATTAACCGTCCTAACACTTTAGTCCGACGAGTATTTTAATCGGTGGCTGTTTACAAGATGGCAGACGGTTTTTTTATTGGAATTAAGAATAAAACGCATCTTTTCATGTTAAAGCGATTTCCTGTGAAATATTCAATTGAGCAGTTCCACCGATATACCGGCTGCGTTGTAATTATTACTCTAATTTACCGATGTTGTTGAAACCTCGCCTACCAGATTATGCGATCCGTCTTCCGGTTTTGTATCAGGTGTCTGTTTATCTACAATCGTCGCTCTCGTATTGGCCCTGGCTAGAGGACTGCGCTCGGGGAATCGACATATAGATCGACATAAAGAAGGAATGGCAAAGTCGGACCGCAGCAAACCGACATCACTCCGGTTCTCTTTCTATTTTTTCTCCGACCTCTCCAATCCAGAAGAAATCTCGAAACGGCAAGCCTTTCTATTCTCCTCGGGGAGTATTCCTCTTTCGCGACCAATCTTCCCGTTCGCGATCCGAATGGATGAGAGGAATCCATTACGAAGACATTCTACGCTGTCCCTCGTGTTTTGACCCGCCTTTCTACCTCTCTCTCTCACTCGCCATTCTTCCTATCTCTCAGATGGACATGTCCGTGCTTTGCGCTAGAAATTGGATCCGGTGCACTCGTCCCTTTTGTCAGGGTCCCCTATAAGTTCACCTCTACCCTTTACCAAATGCTATATGTTTTATTTATTTTTCGGAAGAAAGAAACTCGGTATTCTGCAGTTTCTGCCAGATATATGACTCCATTGCCTGAATTTTTGGTAGTTTTCTCTCTCCAATTATTTCACAGCGCTTCGGTCTCGGATAAATTAGGATTCGGATTCCGATAGGTGCAGGGCTGTTGTCGAAACCAGATGCGCGTTTCGACTATTAAAGCAGACGTCCTATGTAGTGAGTCCGATTTATGATTTTTTAGTTAAAATAAATGTTACACTCCCAACAACTTTGCATAGATCTTTGGGCTTTTCACTTCGAATCAATTCAAGAACCGAAAAATATTTTTAGGATTGGAAATTCTCGGTGACGCGAAATAGCTCAGTTGTTGTTTTATTTGTGTGGAAGGTCTACAATTAAACGCTGCAATTTTTACGCTGATTTTAATGATATACAGTAAACTAACGATTCGCCGGATACCTCTTCCGGTTAATCGATATTACGGTTAATCGATATTCCGGTTGATCGATATGCCTATTCCTATTTACACGTACTATACCACACACAAATGAAAATTTTATGTAAATATTTTTAATGATTACGAAAAGTCTAATTTAATACTATGGTAGATATAAAGTAAATTTAAAAGTAAATAAATATCGTTCTACATATTAACATCTTTGTTAGGTATTGGACCAGTATATGTAGTGCATATGTACTCAGCTTAATTATTGCAGTATAAGAAACTTTCAAATTATTAGTTTCAAAAATTTCTATTACTCTAAATTCAGGTTAATCCGGTTAACCGAGAATTAAATGTATGTTGTTTGAGATTCTACGTTGGTTTTATCTAAATGTGAAAATCATGATTGTTCCTATTGTACTGCCCACATCCGATTAGGATTACATGTGATCTCACACGGTAAATCTTTCAAATATCTTCAATTTAACTTACTATTTAGTTAATGTTTTTGCCTAACAATTGGTTTTAACGACCAGCAGTTATTATTCACTTTTCAATTGGTCCGTCACAATATTTTGTATTTCCTTCACCACTGCCGCTAGCGCCAAGCAGATGTCTTCTTTCGTCGCAAATGCTGTTTGAAACCGACAGAGCGGAGGGTGTCAGCTGTTTTCTGGTAGCACTTCAAAGTGAAAGTTTTTCTTTGAGCTCTATTACATCCAAAAGAGTGGGAATAGCACAGTGATGCTTTGATACGATCTCTAGCATGGAATGTACCTTTCGGCGCATACCCTCTGGCACCCTTCATAGTCTATTTCGCCCTCCCTTTCATTCCCTCCTCCCTCTTTCTCCTATCTCACTCCTTCCTCTCTCTTCCTCCATCTCTCATCCTCCATCTCTCTTCCTCCATCTCTTCCTCCATCTCTTCCTCCATCTCTTCTTCCATCTCTCTTCCTCCATCTCTCTTCCTCCATCTCTCTTCCTCCATCTCTCTTCTTCCATCTTTCTTCCTCCGTCTCTCTTCTTCCATCTCTCTTCCACCCCCTCTCTTTAATATACATCCTTCCTCTCTCCACCTCACCTCCCCCTTCTCCCCTTTTCTCTCTTTGCCTTTCCCTCTGTCGCTCCCCTTTCCTCTTTCCCTCTTCCCTTTCCTCTTTCCCTCTCTCCTCCACTCCCCTTCCCTCTCTCCTCCTTTCTTTCCCTTCTCTCTATCTCTGCTCCTCTCCTTCCCTCCTTATTAGTCTCTCTCTGTCTCTCTACTCTTGTTTCTCCCTCCTTATTTCTCTCTATTCCTGTCCCTCCCTTCCCTCTCTCTTCCTCTCTCTCAATCCCTGGCTCTCCCACCTTATTCCTGTCTCTCTCGCTCTCCCTCTCTTTGTGCCTCCTCTCAACTACTCTTTCCAATTTGCTCGTACTCAAAATGGAGTTCTGATGCCGTTGCAGTTCCTGTGTAATTAGTCCGCATCCCTTTGTCCCTCGAACCCGAGCATCCAGACGGAAGGAGGGAGCTACGTACACGCACGCAGTATTCTCGGTGCTAAAGGCTCCATTCGACGAGGAAGAAACTTCCGCTTTATGTGCGCGCTTTATCGAGGGCATTTCGACCGGTCTTAACGGCTGCGCTGATCGCAAGTAGCGTGGACCGAGAGGAAGATGGGCGTAAACGCAAATGGCCCCTCTCCGTCCAAGGCCCTTTTCGTTTTTAAAGGGTCGTCGAAAACGATCGTTGATGAGATTTCATTAATTCTTGGCTCGTTTCAAAATGAAATCGGCCCAAGATCGTAAACTTTTAATTGATTCTTCGGTCACTTCACAGAGAAAGAATTGGGACGTCGTTAATCCTAGATTAATCCTACGCTAATTTGTGAGAAAACGTACTGTTTATCGAGTGGATATACCTATTTCCGTTGACTCAATTACCCGAGATTTGAGCGACGTGTTTTCGGCCGTTTAAGCCGGTTAGCTCCGGAATTTCTGTTTTTCTCTTTGCGACCATCTTGAATTCGCTTTTAGACTCGAATTATCCGCGCTGCGGCGTCGCGTTCGTGGTAATTTTCTGCTTCCGTCGCTCTCGTCGTTTCGGGCAGCGTGCTTTCCTTTTGGCGGATTTGTCGTAACGGTATGTTCCCAGAGCCATCTGGTTCCTCGTAAAAATATATCTCGGCGACGCAGTGTTTTCTCGCCGTGCGTTACCCAAATAGTGTCGTCCGCGTAGCTGGAGCCATATAGCTACGCATCGTAAAAATATCTCCGAATTTTCCGCCTCTTCGGAAAGGAATTTTCGCATTTCTATGCATGGCTTTTCCGACGCGTTGCCGCCCGAGGGAAATGAGGATAAAATCCTCACGGTTCATGGCGGGATGATTGTAATTGTTAGCATATAAATTGAAATTTTAAGAGAAAATTATACCGCGTGTGCGAATGGAAGCTTATATACGAGCTTATATCGTATGTTGACTTTTTTTAGCTCACACGCTTCTGCCCATTTATAAATTCAATGCTTTTCTATTTTGTGGTATTTTTATTATTCCCCTGTCGAAATAATTTGAATTGCATTTCGAAATAGTGGATCTCGAAATTTTTGTTTGATTTCTACCTGCATTTAATGACGACTGCGCATACAGTCATTTTAATATTTTTCATACTCCAAATACTCTTGGAATGCTGTCCAGCTACATATAATAAAATTGCTTCTCTCGTTTGGTGGATAGCGTACGCTTTTATATTCATAAGAACTGGAGACAAAAGGTAATTGAAATTCTTTGGAAATTTTGAATATGTTATGACTACAGGGTAAGTACAATAGGCTATTTTCTTTCATTTTGATAAATAATCGAAGAAGGAATGTAATGTTTGCTCGAAACTATATTGGCTGGTGCATCCCTAATACATCTGTGTTCTTAGGTCAAGCATAACTTCCTTTGAAGTAGATGATGACTTAATTCAGAGGTTATTCAGTTGGTATAACATCTACGTCTCCTAGAATCGTTCTTTTCCTCTCCTCACGTTAATTGAGCCCTGCTCCAAAGGTTAAACACGGAAGTATACGTTAATTTGCTCTCATCGGAACTTGCAATCTCTCCCGCGCGCATCCCTATCGGTGCTCCGGATGAAACATCTCTCCGCCTCCAAGATAACTCACTTCCCGCTTCCTTCGGCTGAAGTTGACGTTTGTTTTGGAATTTACTGGTGAGGTTTTGGGTCGAAGTTAATTGGTCTGACTCCCACTCCGCGTGGGATTCCTTGGAGGTCATCTCCTTGCGTATGGAGTGTCGACGCGGTGTTACTGGAGCGGAAATTGGAGACGCGTCGGAGAATTAGTTGCGCAGCCGAGGCATGTTTGTAGATAGATCCGTTTAATGAGGCAGTATTGCGGAATTCGATACCAAGTGCGTTGATTTTGGAGATCCTCGCGAGCAGTAAACCGCGAAGCGAAAATCAGAGCGAAAAAGTCTCCGCGTCACTTGCGCTGGATGACATTTGTCATCTTCATAAAAAAGTTTTTGAGTTTTTCTGTTTATTTGCGATCCAGAATTTAATGGAAAAATCTTGTAATGTTTTCGATCACGGCTCTATGTATTGAAGCCTTAATCCATCTGCACACCCTTGCGGGGGCTCGAGAACGAGATCCCCGGACTCGGATCCAATTAAAGTCGCAATTACTAAGGGCTTAGAGAGTCAAAAGCCAAAATCTTTGAATCGAATGAGTCGACCGCGATATTTTAGCGATTTTGCACATTTTTTACGCCTGCGAAGTTGGAAATGTTTGAAAAAACGTCGTTTTTGACCATTCGTTCTCTGGTAGAAATTTATCGGAGCTCGTAAAATTCTAACTTCTGCGGCGTTATTTCATCGCGAAATATATCGGCAATTTATCTTAGGGTAAAATATAGCTACGTTTTTGTAAAAAAAAGCAATTTTTTCTAAAAAATGAAGTAGTACTTGATCGTTGTTTATGTTAAGTTTCCCCTTTAGTGAGGGACAAAGAGTTGCGGAAAATCTCTGTCTACAGACAAAAGGATTGCTCGCTTGAATTTCCCCACGGGCGCTGGTGTATAGTCGCTCATTTCCACCAGCCTCTGGCGCTATCCGACAAAGAATGACGTGGAGCAGAAGCAATCAATCAAATTACCCCCATCGGATGACAGCCGGCATAGCGGTGGTTGGGATACATCTTCGCTACGTAGGGCTTTGATATTTTCCACCAATGAATGACACAGATATCGATCACCAACGACTTGCATGTTGCCGGTGATCAATACCAGTTGTCTTTTATTTTAAAATATTCCTTTAATCATTCGAAAATATTTTTGACTGAAATTCGTAACCAGAAGTATCATCGTCGCAGAAGTTCGCGCTTGAAATTTTGTTAATGGGGACGGATTTACACTCAACTTAACTGATAGAGCTGACTTGTGTATCTTATTTAAAGTTCAATCAAATATGAAGTACCGACATGAAAACAATAGCTTAATGTCATTTTGAGTGTTTTTTTTATCAAATAAACATATTATTCCTTCTGCTTTACTTTTAAAATGGAAAACAGATGTCTAAAAATCGTGTTAACCTTCGAGTTATTTTGCTCATGGCAACATTACCGTGATTTTTTGCATTTACGATTGACCATTGTTTTTTTCATTATTTAAACTAAATCCACATCACAATATTTTCTCATACCCGCCGTTACGTTTATCTTATTCATCATCGTGTAAGATATTAAGCACCTTCCTTTAAATATAGTCTGGTGAGTATAGGAATATGTTGTATTATGTTTATCGCAATAAATTTCGAATGCCCCTGAACCCTTAAACCTCGAACCATGTATTTGTCGTGAATAATCTCTATAAAAATAAACAAAAATCCAAGATTTTCTCCTTCATTGGGTAAAATAGCTACAGAAATGAAAAATTCTTCGAGATGGGGGAAAGAAATATCTTCTCGGAATTTTCAATAACAGGCTTTTCGAGATTGATAAGGCTGAAGCCGTGGGTGCGTGGGCAATTTTATAAGATCTTTCCCTCGAATGTGATTCCAGGCTGCTGCCCTGGATAATAGAGACGAAAAGAGGAAATTCCAGGTCGTATTGAAGATAGTTAAATAAAAAAGAATCCTTTTCTGAGTCGAAGGTTTAAGGTTAATAACTGCCACGTCGGGAAAGGCATAACTCTATGAGAGAAAACGTAACTGTATTAGAGGGAATGTGAGACTAACCTAGGATCGAAAGTAAACCTAAGGGTTTTTTACTATCCGCCTGACACATTAGAAGCGAACTTATTACCGAGATAAATCGTAAACAAAGTTAAACATTAGGGGCCGTATTACTGTGGCGACTGGCTCTCTAACACGACTTTCTCTACTTCCAGGGAGGATAAGTCGTGTTTATTTCCCATGGTTACTGCTTTCCTTGATCCTCCAACGCGTCTAGAAAGAATTTGTCATTTATTTTTGCGCCCCTTTAGAGAGGTTTCCACAAGAGGCGAGAGGATTTTAATTCCGAAAAATGGCGGAATATTTTATTTTATATTGGAATTCTCATTTATCGCGCCGAGTGATGTTACGATAGGATTCCATTCGCGATATTTTTTTTCGTTTCTCTTTTTTTAATGGCCAATTCTCAACCTAAATAAAAGATATATGAAATGGATGAAATAAAGAAAGATATAACTGAGGAAAATGGATTATAAATATGGATGATAGGGAAAGGAGTTTCGGAAATAAAGGTTAATGGAAAGATTTGTTGTTCGAGTAAGTAAGAGAGGTTTTCGGAGGGATGGTATTAAGAGGATTAGCAGGGTATTTAAAAGGGGGAGAAGATTGGACTCGCCTTGAAAATGAAAGATAAGAAGGGAAAGGAGATGCGAGTGGACTGGGTGAGGACGTGCGAGAGAGAGAGGAAGGTGAATGTGTACTTAGGCTTGTGGTTTTATTTGTGGGTGTGTCACGCCGAACGGGACGCCAGTCGTCAGCTGACAATTCCACCAAAAAGGATAGGAGTTACTCATCTCGGGCGAGAATATTTTCCTTCGGTCTTTCTTTCCTTAGCTTGAAAAGTAAAAATCGTCGAGACGAATTGTCGAGGCCGGGGAATTACTCGATGTGGTATATCAAAACAAATCTCTATAGAATGGTTCGTGGGTGACCGGGAATGAATCCTGAGTTAAGGGGTTTTCAAATAAGGTTGGTTGAATGAACCAGTGCCATCCGGGAGCGGAAAGAGATATATTTTTACTTTATCCTTAACGCAGTGTAGGAGAAAATATTGTTTTCCGGAAAAATCGAATTCGAGATTTTAACGGATGTACACGTTTTAAGGTCCCCTGGATACGTTTTCGTTATTTCCTCGATGATGTCTGTGTGTGTGTGATTGGAATTTTGTGCGCGCTCTAGCTCAAAATTATTTATTTAATCAGTACAAAACTTTATATTTAAAAGTATTGTTTTAAAAAAAAACATTAGATTTTTGCTCAACTTGGTCAACCCAAAGTGGAGGTTTACTCTTGCCATGTTTCCGTTTCTTTCCATATATCTCCTTTAGGACTAATTTGATATTATCAAAGTTGTCGACAGTATAATTGTCTACAAATATTGTTTGAAACGTTTTTTTTGTAAATCGGTTTATTTAAGAGATTTACATTATTGGACAGAATTTTTTAAGTACGTCGCTACGTGATAACTTAGTTTCTGTTGCCATGATAAAATGTCCTTATTGTCTATAGCTATGCCTACGCTGTCAAGGGTAATTTTAATTTCGAAAAAAATTATCCCAATGCCATCCAGTGCTATATTTTGTAAAAAAAACTCTTGTTAATATTGACAGCAGCCACCAACGGTAATTTTAACCGCGCATCGATATTTTGTCATCCGGAGCAATAAATGAAAGTATTATTGTTTTTAAACTTGAAAAGTGAATCGAAGTTTTTTGCACTGTGAAAATTATTTAAAAAATCACAAGCGTAAATTCCGATAATTATTCTTGACGCTGACGTCGAGATCAATCATATTCCTCACTGTATATGGAGCAAGTCATGCGCCGGGCACATCAGATTTTTTTTATTTCAAAGATGTATACGTATATAACTTGGGAGGTATACCTTCGGACTAATATTTCTGGCAATAAACGTTCTTCTGTCGAGATTTTAGGGTGCCTAATTACCCGGGTGACTACAAACACTGCGTTGAATGCCGCGTGGTCGGGTTAGCACGAGCGGAAATTCCCCTGAATTTACTGCGGGAACCCGCCGTTCACGAGATTATGAAAGTGCGGCCTTGCCATTTTGCGGAATACTTCTGAGGAAGAGACGGTAATTCCGCGCGATTTTTTTCATGTGCGGAAGTGTTTATAGGGTGCGAAAAAGGCGGATAATGAGGAGCGATAGCTCGGATGAAGTTTTTTTTTTCGCCATATAAATCGAGAAAAAGTGTTTTCTTCGGCAAATATTTAACTCTTTTTTTCCCTTATGGAAAAGAAAGGGGAGTCGAGAGGACTAAGATATGCTACGCACGGCAGCAGTAAATGTGTAATGCTCGCTATTTTAGCGTGCCTCTTTCTAATATTTTCACGTAAAAGGCATTACTACTCGGTTTTATAATACCTTGCCTCGGTATTTCATTTTTTTTTTTTTTAATCCGCCTCGCCTGAGACTTTTTTCGCGTAGAATTGTTTGTCGGTGTTGAATTATTCAACCGTTCGAAGATATTTTTAGTGAAAGAAAATCTGCGGGTAAATTGTGGATTAAGATTCGATATAGAGGAGAAGTTCAATCCGTTCAGAAGTCTATTTTCTTCTAGTGGAGTAAAAGGAATGAGAAAAAAACTGCAAACCATATATTTATACACACGGTACTTCTTTTATTTATGAGGATAGAAACTCCTAAAAAGAGAGGAAACCGCTTCAAAGAAAACGTCGGAACTTTATTGGGGTGTGAAAATCGAGTTTTGGCTTAAATGTAATGAGTTATTTGGTAAGGTGTGTCGAGAGGGAGGAGGAGAGATGGAGGCATGATGGGAAAGGAAGGCAAAGGTTAAGAGATTTTAGGAATTGTTTGGTGCTTGAGAGTGGAGTTTGAAGGGGAAGGTGATGAGGGTGTGGAAGTTGGATGGATTGAACGATTCGAGCGGAGAGACGCGGAGAAGATGAGCAGATGGAAGGCAGAGTCCTGGCTGAGAGAGCGGAAGATCGATATGAAGATGAAGCCGTGGATTTGATTGTAAAAGTTTGATCTTTGCGTGAACGTCGAGGGGAGGAAATGATTGACAGCGATTCAATTTATAGTTCCTGTCGGGAGAAAACAAAAGTTATGTAAGCTCTTAAATTACGTGATTCGAAGAACGGGAACATGTCTTTCCCTGTTTTCGGTTAATATTCCTACGCAATGCATATTACCTTTTGCGTAGCTGAGATTCTACAACAGTAATTTTAAATTTATCAAGGCTAGAGATATAAAAATCGACCTTATTTAATTTAATTTTTATTCTAATGCTGTCTAATTTTCTTCTTGCAGAACTTCGTGTATGAAATATTTATCATGGAAAGTGTTTGAGTAATTTATCCATTTCTAGAAATTGTCGGAGTAAAATTCTTTTAAATGAGCGAAATTTTAAGAGCATTACCAATTAGGTAAACATGCGGTGAATGAATGAATTAAAATTGAAGTGATTAATGTTGAATAAATTGGGTAAAAAACGTGTTTAGGTGTATTTTAAATAAATACAAAATATTTGATAAAGCAAATAACCGTATGCAGAAGTATTTACCCGTCGTATTTACTGCCGAAATTCCGTTTAAAAAACACGTTAAGGACACTACCACCGAGGTTAATTCTATTCAGCGGCCGGAAAAATCTGATAATTTTCTATTATTTTTCTGAAATTATTCCAAAAAGTGAAGATTTATTTTATTTATATATACAGTTTAAGTTAAATTTATTTAGATGTAATAGCGGTAAAGATTTGTAGGAATTTGTTCTTGGGGAGCGAGGGTAAGCCTTATGTAAGTATTTCGTGAACTTGAATTGAAATCTCTTTGATGTAGCCTAGTGGAACTAAAAGTGAAAAAAAGTTTTCGATAAGCTTCTTTTGGACGACGAAATACTTGCGCGAGAATGCCGACATCATAATTCTCGGAGGAACATCTGGTATGGTGAACTCATATTCAGCATCCAGGAAAGGTTCTGCGAGATTAGATTCTGGACCGTATACTTTATTCGTCCCAGGAACGCTTTTAGAAGTAAATCAAGGAACTTGCGGAGTCATATAGAAATAAAGAAATTTACAATGCTTGCCAACCCATGCTAAAAGGGTTTTGGGGTAATAATAGGAGAATATTTCACACATTTCAAAAATGCAGCTCATCACAGACAATCTTTAAAATGTATCGTGCACGGCTCAGGCCGTAATATGCATTGACTTGAGTGCCTTAACTACAAAAAGAAGCTTTCAAAATGGTAGGAACAGTTTACTTTTATACAAGAATGAAATTTAGCCTTATTTCATGACGTAAGGTTTAGGGTGTTAGCCTAATCGAATTCTTGTTGTGGATGTAATGCCTTTAGCATGCGATGCTCTGCGTCGTGCATTGTGTTGAGTACTGATGCATTTTGGAAATTAAGATACGGTGAGCTCTCTAGCGTTTCTATGCTAAACCTAGTTACGTATTTCTGTATCTCTCGTAAAAAACCGCGCGCATAAAATTCCACCAGCGTGACTGGGCCACTGTCTTTTCATATACTATTATATATAGTAAGATGATAGGGGGTAAGGAAAAAGATGATTACGTGAAACCCTAAACTTATAAAAGTCTAGCGAGATGAATTGACTAGAAATAGTCGCGAAAACTTATTAAAAGGTAAAAGGAAGATATTCCTAGGAAAGTGTTATGATTAACTTGCGTTATTTTAATTTGGCTGGAATTTAAGGAATTTAATGGCGCTAATTCTCTCGCGTTCCTCAAGCGCAGGGGTGGTTCACTAAACCAACTTCTTCTCCCGTATAAAGCGCACAAAACGTTCAATTCCCTTGCGACCTCAATTACCTGAAGTTCACGTATACTAATAATAATTTTCCATAATATGAATTGACTTTTTAAAAGAGGAACCGTATACTGCGGCTCTTCTCATGTTGGGTTTTTCTTTGAATTTGGAAAAGATGTCTCTTCTTGATAATTCGGTTGCCGACATCTGCTCTATTGAGAGGTTACTCCGAGGGATTCAGATCAAAGATTCTCTTTCTCGAGGTTTGCCCTTTAATTCTTGAAGTCCAGTTCAGCCCAGTTTATTTATATTATACACCGATGGTCAATTTTGGATAGCGAGATCTTAAAGCTGCTTTTAGTTCCGTTTTCGCCCCGTTTATCCTGGTGCATTTCAGCGCGGTTCAAAATAATCCGACGTAATTTAGGATGAGATTTACATTTTCAAAATCGAATCCTTAAAATATGTGACCCAAGTGTACCTAATTCAATGGTGCTCCTTTGAACGATATTCTTATTTTTTATTCCCTTTCTTTTGTTTTCTTTCCCCTCCGGTGTCTTATATCTTTCATCCTTAATTTTTCTGGGGTCTTAATAAGAGCACTTCTTTCCAAAAAAGAAACGAAAGTCTTCTTTTTCACCGACGGCGGCGGTGAGAAGAAGGTTTTTGTTTATTGTCTTTTTTCACGAATCTTTTGAGAGAGCAATTCACTCTTCTTTCGGAAGAACTTGAAAATACTTTTAAGAGCAGCTGCTATTATTCTCCCAGAACTTTGAAATTTCCTTTTGTTAATTATAAAATATACCTCGAAACATTTAGCTTGATCAAGAGCCGAGGAAATGGGGTGGATTGTTTTTTCACTTCGAAATTTCCGCATCGGGCAGTCAATCAGAAAGTTTTCGTCGAAAAGACTTTGAAGTCGCTGAAAACCTATTAACTTTCGGATTAAATGGTTGACGCGCGATTTCAGAAAGAGTTTCTGTATACCTCAGGTGATCATCAGCTTGATAATATTAATATATCGTTTTGTCTTAAAATTATATCCTTTTACAAATGTTTCTTAGCAGTTATTTTGCGCGGAGATTCATATATTAAGCGTTGTTAAAATAAGCCTGGTTTAACTGGGCGTTAATTGATGATGGATTTTTGAATTTTGAAACGTCTGTAATCTGAACAATTACAAAACTCGGTTTATATCAGCCCAAATTTTTACTGAAAATTTATCTCATTAACAATAATCGATAGCGTATTTTTCAGGAAAGATATTCTCGCTTTTTTATAAACAATGATTGGTCATAAAATAGGACATTTTCTTTAGAGAAGCACGAAATTTCGTCGGCGTTAAACTTTTTCTTAAAATTGTTTTCATAGCTGTTTGTTGTTTCGAAAGAAATTTTTTTAAAGTTTCTCGAAAAAGGCTTTTTTTTCATTGTTAGACGTATTATATATCTCAATTTCGTTGTTGGTGGCTCTACAAACTTGGTAGTTGGTTGTTTATGAAGTGTTTCTCGTTAATTTGGCGCCCCTCATTATCCGACGAAAAGTTGTTAATTCCTCGCCTGCTGACTTGAGATGATGCTTGATGGGAAGGGTTGTTTGGCTACCAGTGACTGCTTACGGTTAAAGGGTTTTCTTCCCTTGGGGTTATTTTGGCAGACCCCTAAAACGTTGGTCGGGTACCCGATTCCCTCGCACGGCGCCGATCACCATTTAAGGTAAAAGGAAGCGGGTGGCCGGTGTTTTATTTCCTCCTCCCTGCCGTGCCCGTAAATCATGATCATCCTTTGCCTCTATGGTTTACCATTAAGGGTCTGTAACAATATTCCCAAAGCATGCTAAGGTTAGCCGCTTGATCTATATTTCATTAGCATTGTTGCGGGCGCCCGGCATTTGCAGCCGGACCACTCTGAAGTAAATATCGGACCGTGGTTGGAATTCTCCTTTCTTGGTTCGATAATCTGTTAGGTCGTCAACATATTATTGTAGAATGTCAGCAAAGTGTCAGGAACGTAAGAAACGTATCAGGTATGCCAGAATAAATTAACTTAACGTGGACTTATTTTTTTCGATCTTGGCGGTCACATCTTAATTTTACTTATTAATTAATAACAATCTAAGGTTTTACAAATTAATTTTCGACTTATAAAGCGCTAAAAAAACTTTTTCTGTAGGTTGGTGGCGCTAACGTTTTTAGTAATCCATTAGAGTGAGGTTTAAGGTCTCCATCTAATTAACCAGTTTCGAAAAAACGCAGCCATCTTGTTTTTATAATCGGATGTAGAGTAATTTCTAGCCACGATTATCCGCCCTTAGTTGAGTTTGGTCGGTGGAGAAATTTTATCGAGTTACGTTCCCGCGGTTAAAATATAAAAGTAATGAGACAAAGCAATTGGCTTCATCTTTTATTCAAAAGGTCTCGGGTTTTAAGCAGCCTACAAGGGAGGGAGTTTCCCGTCACCATGGAAACGTAATGCGAAGTTATGTCTCCCGACGCGTTTAGCTTCTAATTTTTTCAGAAAATTCCTAGAACGTTTGCCTGTCTCGTCGGGGTGAACACTTTCCTCTTGATAAAAAGTCTTTATAATCTCCTTGGCAACTCCGCTTGTCTTTTCCAGGAAACTCCCGTGAGATAGCAAACATGTAGTTAATTTTTCTGCGATGCTTTCCAAGGCCTGATTATTTTAATAAAAACCGAGCTAAAACACTTTTTTGTTTAACAGATTTTTATAAATTACGTTAGATCAATTTGTGCTTAACTACAGTTCTGAAGGTCACGACATTATTTTTTTAAATTTAAGAACGGTTTAAAAAAATCTCTCCTCGAAATTAATTGATTTCCAGGAAAGGCAGCATACCACGTTTACCAAATCTTATTATTAATTGCATTTTTTTATCGTCCACTGATGAATTTCGTTGTTTCTAAATAGCCTTCAGAAACGTGAAATTTTTAAATCGCCGCTCTTTGTGAAACTCCGGAAAAAATAACGATTCCCATTTCAATTCATTGTAACCTCTTTAAATCCGACATATCTCTTTAGCGACCCCTTCCGCGCTAAATGTATTTTGAGACAATTCCAAGAAGGAAAAAGGAGCCGCCAGTGAAATAATACGGCAAAATCGAACCATTATGTGGCAGTTTACTGCGAAGAAAATGGAAGGTCGCTCCTAAATCTCAACGGAATCAAATGCATTACAAAGATAACTCCAGTAACCGCAAAGCGGGTCGGTAGATCGTATTAGGTAGTTGAACGGCTAAAAAGGGGAATTCTTCAGTAGTGGTAATCCACCGATAATTTATTCCAGAGATATTGAAATCGACTATATGCGATTTATTAGAACCGAGAAATACTTTAGATCATTCTTCCCAGAAGCGATAAGACAGGCTTTAGTTAGTTTGTTTGGTGCAGTGACACTCCCTGCCAGACGATATTGCCGGGTTGCTAGGTAATAATGTTAATGAAAATTCACCGACGAAGTCTGTCAAAAACTAAAAAAAACTGCTCTTGCTTATTTAACTGTTTTATACACGCAAGTGTATCATTTGATTGATATAAAATTAGTAAGCTAATCTCGGAAACTTATTTTTTAAGCGTTCTTTACAAGCAAAGCGATAGTAGCGTAGCGCCGTATGGGCACGTCACGTCTGTCAGTCCGTCTGTCGCGGCTTTCATCTCTTGAACTGCTTGACGTGTTTTAATTAAATTAAGTATGAGTGATCCTTATTAAAATTTATCGCAGTATTATGATTTTTGAATTGCATCCGTCGATTAAAACCTCCACTTTACATAAACACTTAAATTAACTTTTACTCGTATCTGGTTAAATGGCATCCATCAAGCAATAATTTAATATCACATTTTTCTCTCCCTATCTGTCATATGATCTGTAATGCATCGATTAAAAAGTGTATCCGGATAAGAGGATAGAATTTGTCACAGAATAGTCTATGATGGCACATGATTACGACTTATAGTTTCGCAGTTAAAAATTCGAGAAAAATTCTATACCGTTTTGTGCGTAAATCCCATGCAATCTCTTGTGTATTTCATATATGGATTATACTTTTTCTTATCGTTTACTTTAGAAATACTTTTAAAGTACGTGATATATATTCTTGACAACGAAAACATTTCCGACCAACGAAGATAGAAACGGGAACTTTACACCGGCGAAAATGGTACCGAGGATAAAAGTTGGCGCTTTTTCTCCTCGTACTGGAAACTAACCCGAAAAACGAACGGAAAGGTATTCCTTGGAGGGCGAAGTGTTGCATAATCAGTCAGGCCATAAGGTACAAAACCTGCAAAGCGATGGAGAGACAAAGAGGACGTGGAGAAAGTCATCTCGAACGCGAGAGAATATAAATACTATCTTTCGGGGGAAAAAGAAAGATGGATCTATTATATATCTTGACGTCGTTTGTTTTTTTCCTCCCCGGACGCCAAAAAAATAAACGAGGCTGTTCAGAGGTTTAGGAGACGGAGATGGAGGAGTGGGTGAGTGAATGAGAGACAGAGAATAAGTTGAGGAGAGAGAGAGAGAGAAAGAGATGTGGAGGTGAAAGGGAGCCCGTCGAAAAACAGCGTCAAATGAGGTTGTCCCTTTAGGAAGGCGGGATTTCACGATGGCGTCGGGGTTGGGGGAAAGGAAGAGAGAGAATAAAGGCGAATTGTGGATAGAAAGAGGGAGAGAGAGAGAAAAGCTCGTCCAAATACACTTCTGTCGGAGAGAGAACTCGTTCCCTTTTGATAAAGCAGTAATTTCCAACCAATCCTCCCTTTTTGCGAAGAGATGCTTTTTCGCGAATTTTCATTTTGAGCTATTGATTAAGAATCGGACCTGCTAGAAAAGTAAAGTACCGTCGGCTGCAAATGAGAATACGCTCTCCTTTTATCCCATTTATTTCCCCGTTCGTTCATCCCCGAAGATGCTTCGGAGAAGGGAAATTCGAGCTGGAGGAATGGAGAGAACAGTCGGAATACTCATGGTTTTAAAATTGCCGCTTCAAGGAGCGAAATTAGATGGAATTTTATAAGAATAAGACTCCCTTGCTCCGCCGGGATCTGAATCCAATTAAGTATTCCGGTTCAATGTGGTATTCTAGGGCTGCGGAGGCTTTCCATGAATAGGAGGGTAATGGACGAGTTACGTAGGGATTCTATGGAAGCTGGAGAGCCTTGCACATATGCCGTATACGTTAAGATTCCCTATCATCTGCGGTAATGGGAAGATGCGCTGGCTCGGATAATAAAAAAACTGTATGGAAGGAAATTCACGTAGATTTTCGGAGTGAATCTGTCGCTAACCTTTGAACTTACGAAGGGAGCGTCAGCCGGCGGCCTCTCTCTCTCTCTTTCTCTTTGCTGGAAATTCAAAATAAATGTTGCGTAAATCACAAAAATGACTGTTTTTAGAATAAATACCGATGTTAATCCGAAGAGTGTAAAATTGATCGTATAATCCTAGGGTCTCAAATTCAAATTGCACGCGGGCCAAATGGATCATTTCAAATCATATATCGGGTCGGATTTTAACAATTATGAACTGTATTATTTTGTTGAAACAGTAATCCGCTACTGAGAAAGGCAAACGTTTTAAACAAACTACTTCACAGTTCTTTACCAATAAATATTATATTATTGCTCCGTGTCGCCATGTCATCCCATGACCATGCTCTCTTTCACCTATTAACAGTGGAATCAAAGCAAGGAGATGGCTGCAGCTTTTTAAATGTCTGGCCGTGTGTGGCTTGGTGCTGTGTATTCATTTGTGAACCCCAACGGTCTTCTGTATGCGGAGCCAGGTCGAGGGACAGGCGAGCCGCGTCTATCTGTATATTACATACAAATGCACACGTTTGCTTGCAAACACGAGTCGGCATCTCGATGGTGTTTTTGTAATTTTTTCGTCGTAGTTGGTTCAGTTTCCATGGCTTGGTAAAACACGAATGAACAAGCTGACAGGTGTGTTAAAAATTTCTTTCTATGCAAAGGAGGCGCTAGGATGTAACCTTGTCCGGGGCACCAAAATATCAAGTGCCAGCCATCACTGCATGAATATAAACAAGCTCCGCCCTTTCTCCTCCCAATCCTCCTTACCCTTCTCTACCTCATGTTTAGTTTTCGCACCGAGATATAAGAAAGTAATTAAGCTTATAACACACGCGGCGCAGTAATTTCTTAGCCGAGCACAATAATTACCGTTGTCTCCAGAAGTGGCTCCGTATTATTCCATTTACGTTCTCAAGTCAAGACTACGGTGTGGGTCCTCGCTAATATCCGCGAGTCATCAGAGATTTTTTTATATGGCATAATGGTCCTTTTCTTTCCCATCCTTTCCAAATTATATTCCATAACAAGATTCGCAACCTTTTGTTTTTTTTAATCATCGTTTCGGAAACTAATTGCGTATTCCATATTAAGCGGATTTGTGTCTTTAATAGGATGACTTTTTATGGGAAGGTGCGAAGGTGAGTGAGTGAGTTTCTAGCTTATACGAGAAGATTAGGAGGGTTAAGAAGGATGGGGATGGAGGAAAATGTAAGGGGATAGTTAAGGGGTGCGTGGGTCGGATGTGGAGAATGAGGTAGGTGTGGCGATGTCTGGCAGTTTTGAAAGACGCGAGAGCGAGGGAGGCGGCTCGAGAAGGAGATACAGACGTAGGGATGAGGAGGAGGAATAAAAATGGGAGAGAGAGAGAGAAGTGAGATGGTAAGATGTGATCTCCGAGGCAGAAAATTCCCATCGCAAGCCCACGCACATCCGCTGATGTTTCCGCCTCCCCCGCGAAGAAGAACCTTTTCTTACATCCTTCCTGGCGTCGTCGTCATCGTTTGGATGAAATACAGTCTTCGTCGCAGTGGCATAAAACTCCCCTTATAACCACGTATAATTAACTCTCGCAGCCCTTTTTTACGTTCTAGTGATCCAGCTGCAGAGTTGCGGTGTGGTTTTGTCATCCGTCGGTTCTCATTAAAGTAAACTATTGGAGAATTACCTTTGCAGATGGCTCTTTTGCATTTTAAATGCACGCATGCCTTACGCAATTAATTATTTGACACGGTAGTCTGTTTTATTATTGTTCCGTAGGTTTTTCGATACGTGGAAAACCCGCGACCGTCAGGTTATTTATATGCAGTATTTATATATTTATTCAATATGAAATTAATATTCAGCGTTAATTACAAAGTTACTGATTCCTTTCGGAACACAATCCAAGTATGGAAAATATATTTTTCACTAGTAAAAACATTTTTCTGACGCGCTGAAACCTAAATTTCTAGTATAACTACGAAATTAGAAAAAATTAATATTCCTGGCGAGAAAATAGCCTATTTTCTACTCCCGTGCTCTATTCGCTACTTGCGGTGAGTGGCCCAAGTATTGTACTATTGGATACGTTCCAGAAATTCTTCTCGATAATTCATTTTTTTGTATTTTTAGAGTTATTTTTTGCAGTTTTGTACTCCGATCGCAATGCTCACCATACATTCCCTCTATGTAAAGTTCAATCTACCTTGTGTATGTCCCTTTCCTTATTCACCCTTAAACCCTTCATCCCTTTTTCGCCTACAACATGGTTTTTAATCTCCTCCCCATCATGCCAGGAGGATTCTTCGAATTAAAATTTTTCCCATCAATCTCTTTCCCCATTATCCCTCCGTTTCTTCTCGTACTTACGTCGTAATCTTCTTTTTTACAAGGGATTCGTGCTACCCTTCCGGAGGAATAGCAATCCCGGAACCCGCTTCTCTGATTCCGATACCCTCGGAGAAGGCCGAGTGAGAGACTTTAATTAAGTATACAACGCCGCCGACCGTGTTACCGTGAAAGGATTTGAGGAAAAAATTGGAAATTGATGAAAGCGAAAGGGTATGATTTTTTTTAGAGGGTCTAGAAGTTCAAAAGCTTTTCGAGCAATCCGCGCTCGCAGGCTTCCTTGAAGTTGGAGGGAAACCATAAATGCTAAGACTAAAATGAATGTTTCTCGCTTCTCGCGCGGATATTTGCCTCAATTCTCTTTCCTATTCCATTCACCCTGGCATGCTTCAGCCTCACCGAAATAAAGACATTTGTCTGGCTGCCTCTTTTTTAACCTTCTTTGCGACTCTCTTCCTACCCGAATGCTCCGTAACCTCTTCAAATCCACGACACACCTTCGGTTCCGATCGATCCTTGTGGCACACCGAATCAAATTCATTGATACTGTTTGGAATATTTTTGTAACTCGATAGCCAGCAAGAGTGAGAGAAAATAATATCTCATCCCACACGGATGGAGCATGTCATGACTAAAACCTAAATTTTCAAATCATTTAAACATTTCAGCCGGATTACGTTATATATCAATAAAAATTGATATTTCCCCAATAAAGAAGTAACTTTGTTTTGATTTGTAATGTAGGTATTGAAGTTTAATATACATGGGTGGATAGACCTGAACTTAAATTTCAAAGTTAAAAGAATCGCACCGGCTTGATAGCTTAGCCGGTTTAACTATCCGCCCGGTGACGGAAGACCCGGGTTCCAATATCGGACAGGTTTAGAAACGTTCTCCTCCAACTTTATATGCATTAGCTTTTTTTCGGTTTCAAGTAATGGAAACTGTTGCACTGCTTCGGTCAACATAAACGAATCGCTCTTTATAGAACATTTCTTTTCCGTGATCTTCGATTGTGATTTATAAAACTCAGTAACAGCCTTCCCTTCTCTTCAGCTATGAATGTATCGCAGCACACCAAGTACTTGACTTACTTAATCGCTTTACATCGGTTGTAGAGCAGTGCTCTCTTCTGATACTTCTCTTTTGCTCTCTCGCTAAATATATATCTCTCTCCTCCTACACTTTTCTATTCCATCCATTTTGCCTCATTTTCTCCCCACCTCTGTTTCCATTTTCGGCTTATATATTCTCCCCATTTTCGCTCCCTTGCACTCTCCTCTCTCATCCACTTTTATTATTGCCTCCTACTCTGCGTCCAAAACTTAATTAAATTTTGCCCATAACTTGATTTGAATTTCAGTCATGATTCGATTTTCAAATACGCGAGAATATTTTCTGTTGGATTTCATATGATACTTTTTTCGGGAGTGTTTTCTGCCTGGTGCTGGATTCTGTCTCCTCCTGACCGCATGTTTCGGAGAATTTTTCCGCGAGCATTCCTTTCCTAATTGTTGCTGATCCAAATATAAACATTTTTGATTAATTTATGCCTGCATAAAAGGTCAGTGGGAGCTTTGTGTATGGTAGTAGCCTTTCCCCAACAGCGAAGGTTAAATATTTCTTTCGCATCTCTTTTTCTGTTAATCGTGTGAATGCTTCATATATATTCTATTAATTCTTTCCCGATTTCTCTCTCCCCTCCAATTTCTTATTTCCGCCCTATTCGTATTTTCCACTTCTCTTGTTCTCTTCTTACTTGCCTACGTTCTCTTTTTTCAACCCGTTTTGCTCTTACCGTATTGTTGGGTTTCTTGTCGCGACTTTCATCCATTCGGCACTCAAGTGCATAATGTTTTGCCCTCTTTTGAACCAGAACGCAAATATGCGTAATGAATGACAAACGTCTAACGTCATTCTGTTATTCTTCCCTGTTACCATTATGTCAGACTTTTGATGTCTTTGTATGAGTGTTTTGACAGCCAGATGATGTCTAAATAAATTTAGGAAATCAGAAGCGTCTGTTCCCGTGAGAGATTAATTTTTAAGTTACTATTTCCTCGTTTCCTCGGTCTTATTGTCACTAAAAAAGCTGAAACCACCCGGTAGGTTATTTTTATACAAGCTTCACAATAACTGAAAATTGTTTTAAAGATAATTTTTTTATAAATTCGCTTAAGTTAAATTAATGGGATTTTCACGTAGAGTCCTACGTTTACATTTTGATGAACAGTTGACTCATTAATATTTATTGATGAGACTAGTGATTTTCCGTTCCCGACCATTGTAACCCCTCAGATGGAGCCGAGTTTTACTTTCAGCGGTGCCACTTTTATTTTCCCCACACCAAATTATATTTTCGGGCGATCCGTCTGACCAAGTGCGAAGGATATTTCGCCTGAAAGAAAGCAATAACGGGAGCCTCCACGTGTTGCGATTCTCCCCAAAATAAGGAAAACTCGACGTTTTTGGAATTGCCTCCGATAGACTCACCAGATTCCGGTTCTTTTTTATAAGGAACCTCCGAAGAAAAATTCACCGCCACTTCACCAAAGCACTACTGCCGTTTGGGGTCCATTGCTGCGCGTCTCAGCCGTCCACGATCGAAATATCCCTTTTGAGATCCCCCGCCGCGATAATAAAGAGTAAGATCGACTGCGCGAATCCCGTTCTTCTTGCTCCGTCTCGGTCACGCGCGCGTCCTCTTTCATTTCCCTTCCTTTACTTTTAGATTCGAAGTTTATTTTGCCAGGCGTAACAAGAAAAAAAGGAGAACAAGTTGACGAGGGTTGTGGCCGCAAGGAGTCGGGGAAGAAAATAAAAAAGTGACGGGATCTCGGATGGAGATGGTGTGAGGGAAGGGAGGAGAGGGTCGAGAGAGGTCAAGGGATGATGAAAGGGGATGAGGAACAAGCCTGAGGAGGAAGTGAGGTGAGGGATAGAGAGAGAGGGGGGGAGAGTGGAGTCGGGATATGCTCGTAGGGGCAAGAGTTAATTGGATGGGTTTGGATTGAAACGGCCGAGAGATGAAGCTTTGCGGTTTGAGCAGTGGGAGGTCGAGGGACTGAGTTCGGAGGGTGTAAGAAGAGGGTAACGGGAGGTGAGAAAGAGATAGAGAGGGGAAGAGAGTATTAGAAAGATAGGAGGAGAGAGAAAGAAGGAAGGAGTGCGAATGGGATACGCATAGAGAAGTTGATAAGGCGTATCAGAGAAAGACAGGATGGTAGATGGAGGGATCGGTCGGATTCGTGAACAAGGAAGAGTGACGCGCTAAATGGGGAAATTAGGATTGAGAAGGCACAATGAGAGGTGAGGATGGGAGAGGAAAGAGGCGAAGGCGGCGGTGTGGGGTCAAGAGGTTAAGTGGGGAAGCGATAAAGAGGGAGGCGAGAGAATGATAGCGATGTGGCAACAGCGTGCGTGTGCGTCCAGGCGTGAAAGATGAAAAGGTTTGCGGGAAAGAGGCTCCAAGCGAGTAAAAAATAGGGATATACAAGTCGAGGCATTAAGGTGATAATGAAAAGGGTAGGATGGGAAAATTAAAGAGATTGGGAGTGGACGAAGTTTTTTTTTGTCTACCTCCAAAAAAAGTTCCATTTAGGATGTCTTTTTACCGGTGATCGGCCGCAGGAGAAGATGGACCAAGAGTAAATATTTTAGATCCTTTCCCGCTCTACAGCGTTAAGGGATTCGTGTTTCCGACGACACCGAAAGCCTTACGATTTAAGCTCCAAAAGGGAAAATCCCCGATTCTAAACGAAATTTTTACTTGTAAAAAACACGGCATGCCGTGTGAGCGCGTTATCCATCATTCCCGCGCAATCTGTGAGCACGATGGTTAATTAGGATGATATTTACTCCGGGAAATTTTTTTCTTTATCTACCCTCACAGCTCCGAGGGTCGTATATTCATCCGCGTCTCTGTGTCTCTTGCACTTCTTCTCAATCTCTCTTCCCGTCTCTCTCTCTCTCTCTGTATCTTTATAATATCTATATTTCATTTATATTTATCTATATTTCATGTGTATATTACTTGAATGTATTCATTTGTATATTTGTGACGGTATACTGCGATGCTGTATTTACGATGTTTCCTACTGTACTTGCTGTTTCCTATACTTGGTTGTAGTTTTCCATGTATTTTTCATGTATATTTTATGTGTTATCAATGAATTTTTATCTATATTTTGTCTTTTTATCTATATTTCATGTGTATATTACTTGGGTGTCTTTATATGTATAATATTTGTCACGGTTTACAGCGATGCTGTATTTACGATGTACTTACTGTTTTCTATATTCTGTTGTAGTTTACCATTGTAATATATACACTATGTAGGGTTTTCGCAGGTGTTTCACGCCTCCCTTCTCTGTGGGTGTTTTCCTGCGTGGGTTTTACTAGGAGGAACAAATATGTTTTTACCTAGGTTTTCCCCACAAACTTAAATCTGTCTTCACTTATATCTTTTTGTTTTGTATATTTTATATACTCTTCATTGTAATACTTTAATTTTTAATATTCACGATATTGACGAAGGGTTAAATGTAAGAATGGACCTTATGGTCCAAATTTCGCCCGAATAAAGACGATTATCTATCTATCTATCTATCTCTCTCTCTCTCTCTCGCACTCATTTTACGGTGTCAATCGCTGTCACATGCTGGCAAAATAAACAACACCATTTGTTATCTCTCCTTCCTCTTCTAGAGAAGGCGTTATGTCGTTTTGGGTTCGAAGGGAATGGGGAGAGAGGTATGGAAAGGCGGTGGAGAGAGGAAAAAAGAGAAAACAAAAAAACGTAGATAGGGAAAGATGGAGATTTCGGCGATCCGAAGTGGCTATTTCATTCCGCCCATCACCCGGAAGGTCGTGTTATTTTTTTTTCTCCTCGTCTGATCGTTAAAGAGTCCTACTAAATTAGTGGTAACGATATGTCGCCACTCGCTCGCGTTATTAAGACTCGAAACGATTGCACTTGGGTTTCGTTTTAAGCTTTCAATATTCCACGGACAAGTGGAAAAAGGGTTTCTTCCTCTTCTCGAGTGATCAGGAGAAGTGAGGGAGAGAGGCAGGGAAGAGTGGAGAGAGGGAGGGAGGAGTGGAGAGAGGAAGGGAAGAGTGGAGAAGGGGAGGGAGGAGTAGAGAGAGGGAGGGAGATCGACGGAAGAGGGAGGAGGGAGTGGAGAGAGGGAAGACGTGGAGAGAGGGAAGACGTGGAGAGAGGGAGTAGTGGAGAGAGGAAGGGAGATCGACGGAAGAGGGAGGAGGAGGGAGTGGAGAGAAGGAAGGCGTGGGGAGAGGGAAGGCGTGGAGAGAGGGAAGGTGTGGAGAGAGGGAAGGGGTGGAGAGAGGGAAGGCGTGGAGAGAGGGAGGAGTTGAGAGAGGAAGAGAGGAGTGGAGAGAGGGTGGGAGAAGTGGAGAGAGGGAGGGAGGAGAGTGGAGAAAGGAGTGGAGTAAGGTAGGGAAGAGTGGAGAGATGAGAGATAAGTGGAGAGAGGGAGGGAGGAGTGGAGAAAGGTAGGGAAGAGTGGAGATCTGGGAGAGGAGTGGAGAGATGGAGGAAGGAGTGGAGAAATGGAGGGAAGAGTGGAGCGAGAGGGAGGAGTGGAGAGAGAGGGAGGGCGGAGTGGAGAGAGAGGGAGGGAGGAGTGGAGAGAGAGAGGGAGGAGTGGAGAGAGGAAGGGAAGAGTGGAGAAGGGGAGGGAGGAGTAGAGAGAGGGAGGGAGATCGACGGAAGAGGGAGGAGGGAGTGGAGAGAGGGAAGAGTGGAGCGAGAGGGAGGAGTGGAGAGAGAGGGAGGGAGGAGTGGAGAGAGAGGCAGGGAAGAGTGGAGAGAGGGAGGGAGGAGTGGAGAGAGGAAGGGAAGAGTGGAGAAGGGGAGGGAGGAGTAGAGAGAGGGAGGGAGATCGACGGAAGAGGGAGGAGGGAGTGGAGAGAGGGAAGACGTGGAGAGAGGGAAGACGTGGAGAGAGGGAAGACGTGGAGAGAGGGAGTAGTGGAGAGAGGAAGGAAGATCGACGGAAGAGGGAGGAGGAGGGAGTGGAGAGAAGGAAGGCGTGGGGAGAGGGAAGGCGTGGAGAGAGGGAAGGTGTGGAGAGAGGGAAGGGGTGGAGAGAGGGAAGGCGTGGAGAGAGGGAGGAGTTGAGAGAGGAAGAGAGGAGTGGAGAGAGGGTGGGAGAAGTGGAGAGAGGGAGGGAGGAGAGTGGAGAAAGGAGTGGAGTAAGGTAGGGAAGAGTGGAGAGATGAGAGATAAGTGGAGAGAGGGAGGGAGGAGTGGAGAAAGGTAGGGAAGAGTGGAGATCTGGGAGAGGAGTGGAGAGATGGAGGAAGGAGTGGAGAAATGGAGGGAAGAGTGGAGCGAGAGGGAGGAGTGGAGAGAGAGGGAGGGCGGAGTGGAGAGAGAGGGAGGGAGGAGTGGAGAGAGAGAGGGAGGAGTGGAGAGAGAGAAAGGTAGGGAAGAGTGGAGAGCTGGGAGAGGAGTGGAGAGATGGGAGAGGAGTGGAGAGATGGAGGAAGGAGTGGAGAAATGGAGGGAAGAGTGGAGCGAGAGGGAGGAGTGGAGAGAGAGAGAGGGAGCAGTGGAGAGAGAGGGAGGGAGGAGTGGAGAGAGAGGGAGGGAGGAGTGGAGAGAGAGGGAGGGAGGAGTGGAGAGAGAGAGGGAGGGAGGAGTGGAGAGAGGGAAGACGTGGAGAGGAGGGAGTGGAGAGAGAGGGAGAGAGATCGAAGAAAGAGGGAGTAAGAAGAGGGAAGGAGTGGACGGAGGAGAATGGTGGAGAGGACGGAAGAGGAGGGAAAGTCGGGAGTGTGAGGCTGAAGAAAGGGTGAAGAGGAGCCAGAGATGGAGGAAGAGATTACGAATGAACGTAACATGAAAGGGGAGAAGGGAGATGGAATGATTGAGGTAGGAGATGCGGGGGTAAACTTGAAGAGGAATAGTAAGGGAGACTGAAGAAGGGAAAGAGGTATAGAGGGAAAGGTGGTGGGAGAGATGGTCGGATAATGAGGACGTTTAGATACGGGACAGAGAAGGAAATTGGGAGATGTGGAGGAAGTTCGAAAGTGCCGCTGTGGAATGAACGAATAGATAATTAAAGAGATGGGAATTGAGGTAAGGCGGAGGTATGGGGTTCGTGGAGGGATGAGAGCGGGAGAGAGTAATGGAACCGGTGAGAGGTACATTAAGGAGTAGTCGGGGGACCTGGAGTGTTATTAGGAATGACTGAGCTTTTTATAGCCCCCTCAATTTTTTTCGTAACCTGCAATCACAATTACTGCAGTATTAGGTACGTTATTGGCTGCGTAACTCGGTATCCGATTTTTTGACTATCGCGCTTTCATTGTGCAAAAGCTTGAATCGCGTATATATAGGAACATTAATTACAGAATATCCTGTGAAATGTATTCGCGTGGTTGCATATGTATCTAATTATTTATTGTTATTTGATAGCAAATGTTTTATAGTAAACTTTCTCGGTAGAACAGCGCAACTTCTACGCGTTTAATGTCGTATTTTCTTGCGGTTTACTTAATTATTCCATGTTTTTTTTAAATACAGCGTAATGGTGGAATGTCGACGTATTCTTTAACTGAATATCCTATACAAGACATCCTTAAAATATTAACTTTTATTTAGGAAAGTAAATTTTATGATATCTTATGTGAAATTTAGTAAGCCTCCGCCTGTATTTTCATGGTGAAGCAGTGACAAATTTCCGGTAACGAAAACAATATCTTTGTTATCGAAAGGCCGTCTTGTAATCTCGTGAAATTGCAGGAATAGTTGTGGGAATTACACGCGCTATGTACTTCTTGCACGACACGAGGGACGAGGAGATCCTCCTCGGATGCAGCAACAAAGGGAAACAAGTGGGCAGGGATCTGCGCTCCACAGGGAGCAAGAAGCGGGAAATCCTCGGAGACAGAGGAAGGTTAGAGAGAGGGGGAGAGGTGGGAAAAGCGATCGTGGGCACGTGTTGGAATTAAACCGCTCCGGAGTTTGAAAACAGTCGACCCAAAGGGTATTAGAATGAAAGTAAAGCCGGGTCGGAATTTCAGGAATTTCCCCGGCATTAGCGGGCCACGAATTTCTACCTAGGGTAATCCAAGCATGGACAACCCCCGCTAGCTTTTCTTTATCTCAGTCCCTTTGCATAACTCGGTAACCCCTCCTCCTGCTCCTCCTCTACTTCCTCCCTTTCTCTCTCCGCCCCTCCTTTAACCCTCGACGCCGTGGCATAAAGTTCGTCCCCCTTTTTCTCCCCAAAGTCCACTTTCTTTTCTCTTGTGACTGCATTATGATTCAACCCACGGGAGATATAAAACGAGAGAGGCCGAGATTTTAAAGGTGAGATAGAGCAGGAGCTAAAGGCGAGTTAGTGTGGGATCCCGGCGGGGTAGAGGGGGTGAGATGAAAGAGAGGTGCTTGGTAAATGGAAGGGAAGAGGAATGAAGTGCTGGTGATAAGAATGAACGAGAGAGATGGACGAGAGAGATAAGAGGGGGAGGTTTATTTTTTCCACTGTTAAGTATAAGAGAAGAGCTCGGTGAATAGATAATCCTAATATGGAAATTTGTCCGCTATTTCTTTCTCTCTCTCTCTCTCTCTCCCTCTCTTTCTCTATCCTCTCTCTCTCTCTCTTTCCATAGAATCTCAATGTGAGTTTATCTTAACATCCCCGAAGGTTGGCTTCACGCGTAGGTACTCCATAAAATGCGCCAATAATCAGCGCAGTCGCGGAATCGAAAACGTTGGGAGCAGATTGGACGCGACTCGTTCTTTTCATCTCGAAAAACCCACGTAGCCATATGTTCCCTTCCCAATCTTGGCATTATCAACCCATGCAGATTGCGTCAACTGATGTAGGATTTTTACCCTCTTTTTATGGAAAATTAAACGTCCTCCCGTCATCTATTTGTGTTCGTTCAAAGTTTTTGGCGCTTTTTTCTAAAAGATTGCTTATGTATTCGTTTCAACCGTCCACCTGTCTGTGTGCAAAATTACTTTAAGTTATTTATATACTAACTGAAACGGACTTTGTAATCAAAGAAATATAAAAACAAATTAGACCATTTTGTTACAAAATTATAGTATAGCAATCCTACCAAAGTCGGTTGGCCTTGCTGAAGAAACGGCTGAGATATTTAGCGTTACGGACAGAATGACCAAGTGGCCAAGAGAATAAGGGTTTTGTTATTAACTGATGGATTGAAATGGGAGAATAGGAACACCGCTTATGATCAAACATTCAGGAATTACTTGGTAGCGCAACTTTTATATTTTAAGCCGCTTGCCGTCAACTTGGAAGTCGTGAGTTTGATTCCAGGAGCGTTTCTTTTCTTCAGTTGATTAATATGGGGATGAGTGTAGCACATTAATCATTCGCATTTTAAAATTACTTAGGATCATCATAGGAGTTCAAGATTTTAAACAACAAATGACTAAAAGAACAAAATTTTGTTTTCCTGCCTTCGTTTTTTTAGTAAGCGTCGAATCGGTCCGCAAAGTAGTTTTGACGCGAATATTTGACGTATTCTTCCGCGAAAATCTTTCATCGTCAAGATGAATCGCTTTGTTGTCGGTTTCCTATAGTTGCGCACGATTGACTTGGATAATAACTTCGCGTTGCGTCAGTCGACATATTCGCGATATGTCGACGTTGTTTCGAAGTTTTAAACAATACCTTGGTTGATGGAATGGAATGTGATCTTAAGATCCTATACCCACAGGCATAAACTGTAAGGTTGGGAATACTATAGAAACGAGAGAAAATTCTGCTATCACTGGGAATGGAACCCGGGTCTTCCACTAACCGGGCGAAGATTCTACCACCGAACTGCCGCAGCATAATTTTCCCGTTTCTGAACGCGGGTGTTTTTATTAGTTGGGTCCGGGTGAAAAAGGCGCCTTATGCAATTTTCTCTGCAATTCTTCCCTCACTTGTTTCTCTTGCTTACGGACATTTTTGTGGTGGATTTGTCACGGAAAATCGTCATCTTTCGCATTTTATAATTTTATCGATAGCGAACTTCTTTCTCTAGGAGTCCTCATGGTTTTTAAAACTCAAATATTTTAATTATTTTGGTGATATTGTTTCAAGACTGGGAGAGCATAGTGTGTTATTTAGCAATGTAATGACCAAATAAAACTTAATTTAAAGTGGAGTATAAATACATGTAATTTGTATGCATTTCAAGGAACTAAACCCTTTTGCTTCAAAGGTCTCGGAAAGCTATTCGTATCCGCCTATTATAATTTCAGATTGTGCGAAAAAAACCTCGACCTTGAGCGAGAAATAGATTATGAAATCCACAATAACGAGAGAGGCCTGGCTGGTATAAGGATTTATCAGGATATGAAAACCATAAGAAGAGTGACGCGGGAAGGACGCGACAGTAACGGAATATCGTGATCCTATCGCCAGCGTTGTGATATCGGCTCGAGTACTGAGGCAACGCTTGTCATTGTGCGCTCGGCAGGTTATATCATGGAAGGCATTCAAGGCAAACATTTCGTCCGATGTCACTTTTTGCCGCAGGAAATCGCTCGTTCGCAAAATCTAATTTCGGGAGTGGATTTGGGGCGGGTGATTTTCAAATGACTGTTTACGAGATTATCGAGTCGATTACGAAATAGTTTGCATAAATTACCGGCGCGGGGGCTATTGCGGCCTTTTATCCCCTCTTTATCCCCTCCATCGATCCAATCTTTTGTAAACATGAGATTTTCCCTCACTCCGAGGTATGGATGATGCTATGCAAACGATCCCCTGTCTCGAGTATATATTTTTTGACTTTGCAATGAGCCTTCCTAGTTTCAAAACTTTGCGATGGCGTTTTTTTACTGCCTATGCCATCTACGCCTTTGCATCCAGTCATTTACGCTCATCAGTCCATGAAAAATGGCGTTTATTTCTCGGTTGCATCCCATTCGCGTGCGCGATAAATGGCAGTGGAACTCCTCCCTTGGTCGTTATGGCTCTGTGTTACATGCGAGAATCTCGAGTCTTCATTAAAAGAGAAATGTAACTTTTAATCATTCTGAGTTTCAGCCTGGTGTTGAACGGAAGAGAAAAAAGCAGGCGAGGATCATATCTTTTTATGAGCTACATTGCCAGCTTTCACAAAAATGCATGTCGCGTCAGTTAGGATGGGTTGTTGATGTAGCAATCAGATGCGCTATTGCGCCGATGTATTGGATAATCATTCGTTGAAATGCAGATTGGTCGAGTGTACGAAAACTTGTCATTGAAATCAATGTTAGCGGGATGGACAGGTTACCTTTCACCAATGCACGGTCGTATATGTCCGGATGAGTTGATGTTAGCATAATTTTTACGAGGTAATTATGAACAGATAACTTGGTTGGCATTGTACGGTGTATATTTTACGGACCGATGCTTGAAAATGTGCTAGTATACCAGGCCACAGAAGTATCGCCAAAATGCTTCTTTAAAAATATGTACTACTATTATCAAAATACGGTTAGAATAATTTCAGAGTTTTTAATAAGGGTTTATAATTAGCGAGAGTACATTTCGTTCTCCAAAGCAGTTTTTAAGGGTGTATGGATCGCGATTTAGTATCAGATCGTAATTTTCATAAGGAAAACATAAGTGCTCTAAGCACAACCAGCTGGAATATATTCATAAACAAAATGAAAGGAAGCGAAATAATCCTATTAGACCAGTGGTTCTCAACCTTTTTTGTTCAATTCCCCCCTTTCACCATAGTTCAGACTATCATTCCCCCCTTCCCAAGATAGTCTAACTCAAAAGATGCATTTCAAATAATATGCATATAATATTGAAAATATTTTATTTTGTCTGTATTAGTACATATACATTTATTTTGATATTTTTACGGTAGAGTATTACAAATTTAATAGCAGTAGAAATGTTGATAGATTTTAAAACTTGAATAAATTTAGGATTTTTATATTCAGAACTAATTATTTTACAGACTAAAGTTACTGAAGCATACTTCAATAAACAAAAAGTTCAGTAAAATTCCAGAGAAATACAATTTATTTTATTCGATGAAGATTACAATCAATGAGAAACCTGTGATTGTCTTTCCTTTGCCAGTTCTTGGATACGCGGAGGAGTGCTTGGAAGGGCACAACGCAGGTCATCTTCAGCCTCCAATCTACTTCGTTGCTTCGTTTTTATTTGCAACAGAGTTGAAAAGCCTGATTCACAGAGATATGTCGACACAAATGGAAGTAATGTATGAATAGCTCTTTCTGCCACTTTTGGGTAGGAATCGCACATCAAGGGCCAAAATTCTGTGATTGACTTCTCATCAAAAATATCTTTTGCTCCCGAATCAGTTTTCAGCTCCAGTAATTCATCTTGACAATCATCAGGAATTTTTTCAACCGACAATTTAAACGGATTGCGTACTAAATCCAACTCCTCATCACTGAGTTCAGGAAAATAGTGGCTGAATTCATTTTCCAATGCTGTCAAATGCTGACAAATTTCTTTTTTTGCGAATTCTGGAAGCATTTGTTCTTCACCATTAGCAACAAGAATTGATGACAGTTTCTCAAACATTGAAACATTTTTGATATTGACCTTTCTCTTCCAATTTTTCAGCTTGCTCATGAAAGCTTTTAAGGAATCCATGAATTTTATGATGTTTGTATTCCTTCCTTGCATCTGAAGATTCAGTTTATTCAGCTGCTCAAAAATGACAGCTAAATAGGCAAGGCGCATCATCCATTCCTCATCATGCAGCCAGAAAAAAATTCCATCTTACACTGAACTTCAAAAAATAATTTGAGCTCATCTCTAAGCTCAAATACTCGCTCAGTTACATTTCCTCTTGAAAGCCATCGAGCATTTGTGTGGAAAAGAAGCGATTGATGGACTGCATCCATGTCAATACATAACTGCTTGAAAAGTCGTGAGTTGAGAGCTCCCCCTTTCACAAAATTTACAATTTGAATTACTTGATCCAAAACCTTCCCTAATGGAGCTGGAAGTGTTTTTGAGGCTAGTGCCTGACGATGGATCATACAATGAATGCCTTTCACTTTCGGAGCTCGCTTTTTTACACAAACTTGAAATCCGGATTTTGTCCCTAACATAACTGGTACTCCAACTGTACAGCACCCACAGACATTATCCCACAAAAGATTTTCTGATTCAAAGAAAGATGAAACCTTTTCCAAAATATCTGAGGCCTTGGTAGTTGTTTCAAGAGGAGAACAAAAGAGAAACTCCTCTATAAATGAACCCGAGTGAGCATATCTCACAAACACCAGCAACTGAGAACACGATGCCACATCAGTCGATTCATCAAGTTGAATTGAAAATAAACCAAATGCCGCAGACTTGATCTCCTGTATAACCTGATCCTTTATGTCACTGGCCATGTCACTGATCCTTCTTTGAACAGTACTGTTTGATAGTGAAACTGCTGCAAATTTCTTCTCTAATACATTTCCCAACACAATTTCCACCTTTTTGAGAGCACAAGGTTTGATCAAAGTTTCCCTAATTGTATGTGGTTTTTTCTGCTTTGCTATCTCCAGTGCTACAACATAAGAAGCTTCAATAAGCTTTTGGTTTTTTTCTTGCAACACTCCCGTTGAATCCAGCTTCATCTTTTTGACGGCATTCCCATGGCGTTCAAAAAAGCTTTCGTCCTTGTCCTTGTGTTGAGGATGAACATTCTGCAAATGTTGCTTCAACTTTGTTGGTTTCATAGAATCATTTGACAAAACTTTGGTACAAATAACACATTGCGGTCTTTCTTCTCCATTGATGATGACGGATATGAATCCATATTGATGTACGTGGAGTCGCACTATATTCGGGCTAATACGGTAATATACCGCAAAGACACAAACAAACCACACAAAAATGTATGAATTGAAAAATTAAATAATAAAGTAACTAAAAAAGACTATAAATAAAACACCATGAAAAAACGTGGAAAGATATAGTAATCGAAGACAGGAGCATCAAGGACGAAAGAAACAAACAGCACAGTGAACTTACTGTATACTCTTTGAAACTCAAAAGAGAACTGGATCAAACCATCCGTGAACCAAATCGGAGAAAGTCTCTCTCAGTAATGAATTCTACGGATACTATGGTATTGTTTACTTACCGCCAAATCTGCCAGGTCTGCGATAGCACTGTAGTCGCCAAGTGAAATCTTTATTTGTTTCTTATAGTGTGGTGACTCGAATAGGGAAAATTTTACGGCCTTATATCAGCGCTACCTATAGTTGAGGCAGGACTAAAAAAAATTAACTTTATTTATACAATGGAAATAAATTAATAATTGCTATTTTATTTTTCACGTATTTCAGAGTGGTTTATTTCCTTACTTACTGTTTAATCCTTTCGTATTATGTGATATCACTGCCCTAGCAGAAGGCGGGTAATTCGTATAATAAGGGGGGTCCCACAATAATTAGGAAAAATATTACGACAGCACATGTATTAGCGCTGGCTATAGTTGAGGCATGACTTTAAAAAATTAACTTTATATAAATAATGCCCTTAAACTATAAAATTGTAAATATATTTTTCACTTGTGTCAGTGGTCGCGTTTTCGCTGAGGCGGGAACTAACGTGTGACGTCGTCATGTTTAGAAAATTTAACGTTGAGACAGACGGCGCTGGTGTTGACGCTTCGCGAGTGACGGTGATATTTCTCGTGAGAGAAAAATTTCTTAGTTAATATATAACAGAATTTTTGGTGCACTTTCTGGTCTTTAAATAATAATTTAATTCCGCAAATGAAAATAATGCGCATGTTTAAGAATCGATTTTAATCTGTGGCATTCAATAAACTTTATTGAACGTCGCAGAATAAATTAAAACAAACTACAATTTTATCAGATTTTACATAATCTACAGAACATCACATTTAGCTGAATAGTGGTCCCAATTCCCCCCTAAACCCCCTAAAATTCCCCCCAGGGGGGGAATTCCCCACTGGTTGAGAACCCCTGTATTAGACAAATTCCATTATTTTGTACACGCTCGCTCGTATAACATGTCGATAAAAATTGAAGTAGGAACTTCTTTGTTCACTTTGCTTTCTCTTACACTGGGTGGCGTTACAAAAGTCGAGAAACACCTTTCTACGGCACTGGCACTAATTAAGAAACAGCTAGTAAGGAAAGCGCTACTGAAGCAGACATTAAATGGTGTTTTGTTTTTCAAAACATTTAGACGAAACAAACAAAAAACTAAACAATACTGTGTCGATTGGCAAAAAATCGAAGTTTGGAGCTGCTTTCTTTTGGAAGTTGGAGCGTCAGACAGACAAACCGAACTCATAAGCGGGTTTTTTTTAAACTTGGAGAATTGTTGATAAAAAATACCGTGGAAATAAGCTGTCGGTGGAATGGTGATTGCTTTGGGATTAACACGTTGTATATCCCACGCGCTGGTTATTGAGACCGGAATTACCTTCGCGAGACGGGTTGCTCATTGCAATGCATTCCTTTGTCTTGCAATGTGAACGCCGAGCCGTCGTCGTGATGAGTATCCGAACGGAACTTGCATCCGGGAACGTGCTTCTACTTAATTCTGGTCCAACGGAGCGATCCGTTTTTAATAGCCTCGTTTGATTATACCTGCATCGGATAAATTGGATAGCGACGCGCAAACATTTCTCCAAATAATCTTCCGTGATTCATTAAGTGTGGCCATACGCGTAATTCCATCCAGTCCTGCCCTTTCGATGAGCGATTCGCGGGATAAAATCCATTCAAATGCATATTTGAATATCTCTTGAATGTGGGAGGACAATATTAGCCGTATTTGTCCGCGATTCGAGAAAAAGGTAATCGATTCCGGCAATATATGTCGAGTAGAATTTTCAAAGAGAACCGTATACAATCGTCGATCAGATAATCTATTCGAACGAATCGTTATGCTATAGGTTTTTGAAAGGTTACTCAAATCCTTGCATTCAGATCTCCGAATGTATTCGCGTCCATGCCGCAACGGGACATGTGTTTTCCCCGTACCTAACAGACCATGAGGCGAATTTTGTTTTCGCATTTACTAAATCAAAACACGCTAGGTCTGTTTTCCTGTCGACTATTTTAAAAGGCAACACCTGTTTTGAACGCGAGATTTAATTCATTACTCGCCGTTTACTGACGTCAACTCCTACGTCCAAAAATACTTGGGACGATTCCAGAGTTATGAAATAACGCAGTTGATAGAATTTGTAGCGAAGCAACTTTTATCGCTAAAATGTAAGAAACTTCAACGCAGTTAATGGAGATGCGTTAAGCTGTCTTCAGCAGCCAGCTTCTTTATGAATTGCCTGCGGAATTCTTTTAGAAAAGTTTTTTTTTAATTAAATGAAACTAAACGTGAAATATTCTATTAAAGGTTACTTTCAACTATCGCATTTAAAAAGAAAATAAGCTAAAAATTAGAAATTTATCGTTTTACAGGTAAATGCTGATTCTGCAAACACTTTCTCCATAAACGAAGTATAGAGAGAAAGTATTGTTTTCATGAAAAAAATCAAATTCGAGATTTCAACGGAAATACATGTTTTAAGGTCCCCTGAACACGTTTTGACTATTTTCTCGATGTGTCTGTCTTTCGGTCTGTATGTGATAGGATTTTGTGGGCGCTCAAACTCAAAAACACTAATATCAATACCAAATTGTATATTTAGAAAGAGTGCTATATGATGAAGAGCTTATTAGGTTTTGGCAACAATCGCTCAACAGGAAGTGGATGTTTACTCTAGTCATGTTTTTGTTTTTGGCAAATAACTCTTTTAAATCTTCGAAATGTAAATGTTGTTTATTATAAACTTCATAGATAATATTATTTTCTATAACTTTTGTTTGACACATTTTATCATAGAACACATTGTTAAGGTGATCTCCCATTTATTTAATATTTGCTTTAATATTTGATGAATGTAAAACAGTACTGGAATAAAAGCCGTAGAAATTTAATTTTCTACAACCTTTGTTCGAAACATTTTCCCATATAATGCATTGTTGAAGAGATATTTGAAAAACTAAATATTTTAGCTGCAACAACCACACCACCTACCGGCGATGCTACGCTTTGAGTTTATTTCTGTTCTTTGTAATGTCTTTAAATTTTTCTCGCAGTTCCTTCAAATATTTAGTATCATTTAACCTATTTGGAATTTTTAGAAATATTACAGGTATGGAGAAAGTCATGTGGTGGGCACATCAAATTTTTTAAAATGTGTATGTGGTTTAATTATTCGATATAAAAAACTGCACATTAATAATGAATGAATGGAATGAAATAAACCAATGAAATAGATTATGCATGCAGGTCCAATGTCCGCAAAAGGATTGAATGGACCGGATGTACATTTATGGTATAAAATAACTTCTCAATAAAAACACTCCGAAATAATTATATTTTATATTTTCCGCTTTTTCGTAGAAAAAATAGCTTATCAGTTTTTATGGCGTTTGCCATTTGATGTCCGATTTATCAAAGTCGTTTTTTATTTTAGTTTTATTGCATAACGATTTTTCCAAATGAGTGTGGATCCAATTTTTAAAGTAAATTTATCCTATCTATATAACGAGATGGTGATGGATTTCATTGACGGTCATTTCGGACAGATTGTTGCTTTTTCATTTATTCATTAATTATAATATTATCATTTTAAGACACTCTTAAAATCCACGTTTATAAAAATTGAAAGCATTGTATGTTATTGATTACCTTTTACAAAACCTAGTTTAAATTGCATATATAACTGTGACAGTTTAACCTAAATCCTCACGGAAGAGATCCATATGAAACATGTTCTCTGCATACGTGTCTCGTGATCTTCTATCCGCAGTCTCGTTTGCTAATCTCCTCCTCTTCTGACGATTTTTAGCGGATTACTGCAACTTAAGCTCGACCTTGTTAGAAGAGCTTTTGATCCTTGATAAATGCCAGACAGCTTTAAACGCCCCCTTGCATTTTGTAAAAAAGTTCAGCGCAAGTGTATTAATTACGAAACGGTTCTTCATGGCGTCGCTCCTTATGTAACAACTATGCTAAACTTTATTTCAGTTTTCAAAGAAGTATTTTTAAATATTTTCGTTAGGATTATACTGAGTTTTATTATGTACTAGCGATAGGTTACCCGGCGTTGCCAGGGACCCAGAGCAGTGTAAAAATGACCTAATTAATATAACATGAATATTAATTTATTTTATTGTGCTTAAGGCAATTATTGTTTTAAACATCTGTAATGTTTATTAGTATAGAGCTTCAGGATATACTACGTTTTTCGTGCAAAATAAAATCAAATGAAGATATGCAACTTTACCTGTGTAAGTTTTTCCTGTTCTTATGTCAAAGAAACACTCGTACTTATGTAAATCAGAACCAACCAACCAAACTGTTAAAAACAAACGAATTAATAAAACAGTGAAACACGAAAACTCTTTTGCAGCTGTGCTTAAAGGAAAGTATATGCGCGTCATTTTAAATTACGATAATGTCATGTTTCTATAAACAATGCAAACATTCTATTAATATTACAAATTTAATTTGTTTTTTCTTTCGCTAGGAAATTACAGTCGGAGAATTATTCATTCGAATGTCAATTGTTATAAAATACAAATCGAACACAATAAATATTTCATTATGACGTCATTGATTCCCCTTAATAGCATAAATTAGACGCGATCGTAACATTTCGTGTATATGTTCCCATTGAAAAGCATTAAGCTCGCAGCCATGGCAATTTACATTTTCCATTGTTGAAAACCGTAAAATATTCCCTTTTTCCACGATAAAAATTAATAATTACGCTAATTCAATATGTATTCGAATTCTGCTTTCAAAAATAAGAAAACCTATTCTTTTTTACATGGAACTGTTCAAGTCCCGAGCTCGTATCTCAATTTTAAATAATTTTAAAATGCAATTTTATAAAGCCCTGCACTGACTGAACTTACTTTCTCATGCTTTTCTTATGGGGGAAAGATGGGATAAGGACAACTCCTTAAATAAAAAAGTAAAATAATACGCCCGAGGTGCACACCCCCAGGTTTTCCTAAGTACACATGCCAAGTTTCAGCTTTCTAGGTCTCTTGGTTTTGGAGTTACAGCGTTAACACACATTTACTTTTATATATATATATGATGATTATGTATCTGTGTTATGTAAGCGTCAGTGTACGTGATAGACAAGGAAACTAAAATTTTGACAGTTGCGAACTACCCAAATTTTCTGATTTTGTGCGAAAGTACTGAAGCGTGTTTAAATTTTCACGGCGAGGTGACAGAACGTTATTCATTATGCCGCGTGCATTTACACTCATCTGTTTTACGCCTGTACGTTTTTAATGGCAGCATAGAGCAGCCTTTTTCGAAACACGTACAAGCGTTAGATTCGATTTTGAAAGCAGCAAAATGAAAATTTGATTAAATCATTCCACAAGAGAAGGATGCACGGTGATTTATCGTGCTCAAGTGGATTTAACTTGGAATTCTCAAAATCCACGAAAAATAAAGCATTTTTTCTAGAAAGTTATCGGAAGACGAGGATAGAAGCGCCTTCTCACCTCATGCCTCTCTGCGTTTTCGGAGTGAATCACTCTCGAGTTGACGCAATGCTCTTCTCGTCTCGCGGCACGCGCTGGAGCGAGAAGAGAGAGAGAGCGTTTCGCCCTTTCCCTCTCCATCTAATTCTCCCGCAATGAATATGCAAATGCAGTCGCATATATCGTTCTCTCTCCGAACGTCTGGTTTCAAATCTGACGCAACCGCACTCCCAAAGGTTGCGCGGTAAGAGTTCTGCTGAATTTTTCCAAACGGCGCGCGCGTCATAACCTACATTTGCATATTACCCGCAATTCGCAGGAGCGGTTGGTGGCAGATAGATAGATAAATAATCGTCTTTATTCGGGTGAAATTTAGACCATAAGGTCCATTCTTACATTTAACCCTTCGTCAATATAATAAATATAAGAAATAGTCAAGTAAGATATTACAATACGCATTACATAAACAGTATATACCTAAATCATACAGAGTAAAAAAATATAAAATTGAAGACAGATTAGAGATTGTGGGGAAAACCTAGGTAAAACAGGCATGTCCTCCCTAGTAAAACCCACGCAGGAAAACACCCACTGAGAAGGGGGGGTGTGAAAAACCTGCGAAAACCCTAGATAGTGTACATATGATAATATAATAGTACAACATTAAATAGAAAGGAGTATGTACAGTAAGTGTTCGTATATACAGCGTCGTTGTATACCGACATAAAAAATACATATATAGGTAATGAGGGTTGAGACGCATCAAAAAATGTCGCATGTAATCCTTAATGTCCTGTTATGATCCCTGATTTTCCTGAGACTAAACAAACTTTTGTAAAGCTCAGTACTACAATCGATCTTAGGTATTTTATCGTCGTGGTAATGTCATCCGATACATATACGGGATTGAAATTATTCTTGTTAAACTTCCCCTCCTCCTCCGACCTACGGATCGCCGGAGCCTTCAAGCTAGTGTTTTTTCGGCGATCCTCTGCCGCAGGGGTTTTCAACCGTGGGTGCGACTACCTACCCCTGGGGGTACGCCCAGAGTTTTCGAGGGGTAAGCAAAGTATCAAATTTTATAATTTTACTCCTTTCGTTATCTTTCGTACATGACTTCGAAATCCAAAGTTATGATGTTACTACTGAGAATTACGTTATAAAACAGAAAACGGAACTACAACGTAGCTAAAACCTTCCTACCAACTTCGTCTCAAAACATAAAATTGGCCAAAAACTCGGAATTATAGCGTTGTAAACATGAGTTAGGTTTAAGATCCCGGATCTTAAAGCACCTGGTTCGAATCATTTAACAGTGTAATGACGCGTTCCTTAGCCCAACGAATCTTGCAAGTCTGCGTTGAATCTCCTCTAACTCAAATGTGTCCCTTCTCCTGTGGGTTTCAAGTACTTGCAGCATATTCGATCTGCGATCTAACGAAGGAAAGCGCATTTCTCACATCTTACTATTCCTATGAATGCCAATTTTTCGTTGGATGCACCGGCACATTTTGTGTGTATTGGAGATACCCGAGGCAAGTACTTTTTTAAGAGCTTGTTCTTGGAAATATTCAGCCATAAGTAGAGCTTGAATCCCACGATAGATCGCGACAAATGGTGACTCTTGTTTGACGGAGTTGGCTAGTTGTATATCCCTTCTATCGATTTTATACGTTAAATCCATCTTCCCTTCACGGATTATTTTCACCGAGGCGACGGAACTTCTTTAACTCTAGATCTATCATATTCAACTCTTCTTCTAAGTTATATTTTTCGTGAGAATTGGATTTCACATCCGAAAGACCGCGCTGTCTCTATAATATGTATTCAGCAAGAATATCCCCTTCGATTTCGCTATAATCTTCAACGGATTTTTGGTTTAGGGCTATTGACGATCCTTTTGCGCCTAATTAGCCGCCGACGCGCTCGTGCTTTACGTTGGTTTCATCCGTAACAGGGGGCTCGCAAATTATTTTGCTGCGTCGCATAGGCGGATGGCGTTATTTTCTCATCCCGTTGTTTTCGGGCGTTGATTTTGCTTTGTTCGGTTCGCATTACGAGGGATTCTCTTGGTAGGAAACCTGGCTCGGAAACGGGAATATCGGGGAAAATCCTCCGTGAAACGGAGCGTGAGAGGAAAACGGCGTGGTGGCGACGGCCCGGGTCGTGCGTCAACCGCAATGTGCGAAGGTAGCATAATGAATCCGGCGTTGATTCTAATCTAGCGAGAGAAAGCGCTCGCGATTGCCTCGCGGGATTAACAAAACCCGATATTGAAGTCGTTTACCGAGGGATTAAAATCTGTCGCGTAATAATTGATCGAAAATGGGCTTTAACGGCATCGGTTATTACGCGCGCGCCTGCTCCAAAACACGTTCGCGAACCGAGGAACTACATTTTTTAAGATCCGTTCAATGTGAGAATGGTCGGTTCATTTCCCGTTTTATATTTTCTCGGCTCATTTCTTTCAAAGGTCGTTTGTTATTCAGTGCTAAAAAACGTGAATTTGTGATTAAGCTGAAATTCAATTTATTCTATGGAAGATTTCGTAAAGAGAAATTACGATAGTAAAAAAAAGCGTAACGGCATTAATACAAAATCTGATATGGGTTTCGTTGGAGGAACGTATACTGCAGGTTAGATTTAAACTGCTGGGAAAATATATGCCGTAGAGACTAGCGAATGAGATAGTCGATCTTATCAGAAGCCCGACATATCTCGGAAGGCGGGACGGCGAGGGTGTCATCAGATATTCTAAGAATTATGCTACAAAACGTTTTCGGCAAAAATTTACAGACTTTTTTAATAATAATCCAAAAGCAAAATTTTAATTTTGACCTCGAGGGATTGTGAATTATTTAAGACAACAGTCCTTTTCTTCCTTGGAAAGTTTCGCCTTGTAAGTTTCTTTAAATTATCCCTTCCAAGTTTTTAAATTTCAAGCTCTGGTGAAAATGAACTCCAGAATGTGGAAACTTTTTTTCTAGCCTTAACCCTCGTTCGATAATATACTAAAGCAGTAAATTAACAAACATAGGACTCTTATAGCGAAATTAATTCATTCATTTACGTCGATTAAAAGAAGAAGAGTTTTCAAGTTGAGAAGCTATAAAAGTATTGGTTAACGTAAATCTGTCGAGGAGAAAATGTTTTGTAGGGTGAAGCTTCGTTCTCTGAAGATAATATGAAAACAGATGTGGCGAAGAGAACTTGGGAAAGATATTATAGACAGGATTTGTTCAAAGGATAATGATTTCCTGGAAGGAGCACAGCTTTATGTACTAGAAATAGGAGAAAGGCTCCGTGAAAACAAAACAATTTGGAAAGTTTAGAAAACCCTCATTCCTGGCGTATTTATTTCACCTGGGTTTTGGCGAGTCTCGTTTTCTTTTTTCAGATGACGCATACTTGCGCGTAAATTTCCAAACTAATCTCCATTCATTGTTGAGATTATCGGTAAATGTGCCACGATAAATGAGATTGTTTCAAAATCTACTTTAGATTTTTCTTCAAGGATATTTCGTACAATTAAAATATCCAGAGAGACATTTAAATAGTTACTTGCCAAAACTAACACATGTACGCAATCGTTAGATTAATCCGCGCTTCTTTACATCTAATGCGAAGAAATCGAGAATGTTAGATATTAATATATATATACATATATATATATATATGTATATATATATATGTATATATATATATTAACTTAAGGAAATGAAAAGGTAGTGATGAGGGTGGCAACAAGGTGTTGAAGGAAGCCCAGCGGACACTTACCAAGTCGGGGACCAAGATGGCAGGCTGCTGGGGGCGTCGAAGAGACACGTTGAAAACACAAAAAACACGCAAGCTTCTTCAGCGATAGAGTAACTGTATATATATATATATATATATATATATATATATATATATATATATATATATATATATAGTAATAATGTATCTATATTGATTTTTTCCAAGTTTGATCAGTTAATCATTTTTTTGCAGATATTTTTGGTTAAATGCGGTATTCTTCTCACTACCTATCAACAATAAGTACTAGTCCCGCTGGCATTCCTCCAGTTAAAAAGTCTTTTTTATGAGCTTTACCTTCCTGCTTTGTCTCCCGCCGGGTAATATTCCGTTAGTTTACGAGTTCGCTGCAGAAAAATATCCCGCGGAAGCAATGAATTTCCTTCTTCTAAAGATAATCCACATACTGCTCACGGACAGAGCAGGGAAGAGAGAAGGGGGGCACAGGGAGGGAGAGAAAGAGAAACGAAAGGGCGTAGGCACATTAAGACCTTGTTTACGTGAACGCGTACAAATATGAAAGGAGTTTCTTGCGCTGCTGGCCGTCCGTATTTTTGGGGATATGGCGGTGAAAGTTGAAACTGAATTGTGTACGAAAGCGGAAGGGAGGAGAGGGGAGAATAAGAAATGAGTGGACAGGGTCGATGGGAGGAACAAGGTCGCACCGCGGCCTTCCGACCCTCTCCGCCATTTGGGAGCATTTTTGCGTCGGGGGCCTCCATTACGTGCCGCCATTCCGGGCAGGTTATTGTTTAAGGCAATGGAGGCGCCATTCAATGCCAGTCCGCTTCGATATGGCGCAAATACGTGCCCCATTTTTCCCCTTCCGACGACTCCCCCGTTTCGTCCGGCGTTTTTCGTCGAGGGAGATGCTCCGGCGGATTCGGTTTCCTTTCCTCCGAATGATTCCGCTTTCGATTTCCTTCATCCGCTTTGTCGTTCGCCTCGATTGTATTAATCCCGCGTTTTCCTTTTCCTATCGCCAGGTAGTTCTTTCGGGAGATTATCTGCTAATTACAGGATATGAGAAAATGCATGAAAATTTTCCGTCCATCGTACTGTATTCTCTTAAGTTTTTGTGACTTAGCTACTCTCCTTTCCGTCCATTTTTCCCTCGTTGATTATTTTTTTCTTCGTCTTTCACGATGATTGAGGGTTTGGTTCTGTGGTTCCCAACATATATGTAGGCGCTGCACCCTATCAAAGATGAAAAGAATTTCGCGGCAGTCCCTTCTAGAAACAAGGTTGCGTATATTACCTATCTGTATATTACCTATCCCCTATCTGTACAAAACTTATTCAGTCGTTCAAAAGGTACTGTTCTAATTAGGCAGCTAATCTAAGTTGCGCCAATACGTGTATGTTACTTACTTGTCTTTAAAAGTATCTATACACGCACAGTAAATAATGGTGGTTTACGGTTAATTTTTAATCTAATCGCTACATTTTGTTTTGGCCGTAAAAAAATATTTTGCCAGTAGAATTTCTCAAGCAAAAAGTAAATAAATTGGCAGTAGAAAAATAAATTGGTAGTAAAAAATATGAACTGGCAGTATTCAAGCAGCAGTAAAGAAACTGCAATTAGGGACACCAAATTATGGCTAAACTTCAGCATAACTAACCCATGGCGGTTTTAGTTCTTCTTTTGTTGTTTTGGGAAATGTTTGCATGGAGGAACATTTTGCTCGTCCTCACCGGGTTGGATAAGTTGGTTGAAGTGTTTTTCGTTGCGTATATTACCTACGGTAATCGAAACGTTCAGACGCATTCATTTCTTGGTAATACATCATAATCAATTTATTGGCGGATTGTCCGAATAAAGAAGCCACATTTCCAAATCGTGGGTTTGTTTATTTAAAACCTGGAATGATTCCCCGTCAAAATGTCCTAATTTAAATGTTCTAATCCAAAAATCTGTGGTCATTTTTTTCTTTCTTAATTTGTAAAAGAATGAAAGCCTCCAAGTCGAAAAATCGCTTTTTACGGGTTATCTTGCGGGAAAGGAATTATATCCTGGAGTCGAACCTGGATCTTGACTTTTAATGTGTGTTTGAAGCATTCCTGACCAATTTAAATCTTCTACCTAATTGGGAAGTTTGTTAAAACACGTTAAAAAAAGCGTTACAGACAGGGTAAAAGAATTATGGATTTATATGGTAGATATCTTTCGTGCCACCTCTAACAATCAGCTGAGGCTCCCCATAATTTAGCTGAAATAAAATGATTGAACGGATGCACCTGCTTCAATATCCATCAATTGTTTGGGTATACCATGATCTCATTCGGGTTAATAGCAGTCCTTCACCGGTTTTGATTAATCCGTAATTGATTTTATTAATTGAGGCAGATGTTTAAAAAAATCGCCCAAGTAACACTTAGGAAGTGTATTTTCCGTTGAAAGGAGCAAATCGTTCAATCGACCTTCTTATGGCTACGGGAGTCCGCTAACGCTTGCGCTGGCTTGGCTAATTTAACATTGACGTCATCGCCGATAGCAAAAAATACTCATAGTTGCTCCAGTTTAGCTGAAAAAGATACGCTTAGGTGTTAAAATAGGTCGAAGTCGTAAATTTTACGTTTCATAATAGCCCAAAACCTGCTAATATTAATTGCTTACCTTTTTGGTCTTGTTCCATATACCCTCGTGGAAAGGACCGACATAATTCTCATTAACGAACGATGCTTCTTTTGCCTTTGCCCTCGAATAATTTCTCTTCTATTTTAATTTTAAAGCAAAATATCAAACGACGTAAAATAGGTCATATTATCGACGTTTAAATTTAATTATAATAAAATTTTTTATGTCGTGTAGTCCCGCGTGTATACTGAAACCATATTTGCTTACAAAATAAAATTTTATCCATAAAATGAGTGTGATAGAAATTTTTCTTAATTTTCGAATTAGAGTTGAATTCAAATTCAACTTAACGGAAATTCAGCATCCACAATATAATCCGTTCCACTAGAACTATATTTTCCTCGCTCTAAATTTCAACATTGTATGATCAAAGGACTGGAATATAAGGGGATTTAAAAGTTTCTCTTAAAGGTTAAATTATAGGTATAAATAACTAACCATGCTAAATTTAATTCACGAAAGCTTAGCCTAATTAATTTATCTTTCGCTCTGTATCGTTTTTGGAGGGAAGCTTTGCAGTATTTATAACTCGAACAAAATAAAATACTAAAGCAATCCTTCTGTTTCCTATAGGAAAATTTACCCGATTGCACTAAGGTCTTACTTAATATTCATATGGATAGATGCACCGAAGCCTTTAAAGCAGCAATAAAATTATGTGGATTATTTCAATACTATTAGCCAAAACGTAAACAGTAACTATATTTAATCCATTTGTACCCTTTATCTTGGCGTTGGCTATTCTTCCTATACGGCGCGCCACGGCGTGGATTTTCCTTGAATTAATCTTTACGTGGTTATCTCCCTTTGAAGAGGACAACAATTAAGAAATTTAGCTTTGTTGCCGCCTGGAAAATGTTAATAAATTTTGCACTTTAAGGATAATTTTGAGCGATTTAACATGTAAATCGACAAAAGAGTAGAGTTGAAGGTCTGAACCGAAGGCTGTGGAATTTCTGTCGGGACTTGGGAGTGGACTTCGTCGACCTACGGCCGAATATCGAATCGTGCAGGGCACCACTGGATCACTCTGGTGTTCACTACACGCCCGAATCGGCTCAGAGAGTAGCGAGTAGGATTCTCGAGCACAGTAGGGATTTTTTAGGCTAGAGAGTAGGGCAGGGTGTAGTTCAGTTTTGGGTCAGGGGATAATCGATGCATTTGTAGAAAATAAGAATCCCGAAAGATTATCTAATGATAGAATATACACCGAGCGTGACATGCAGCACCAATTTCGCGATAGGTCATTGATAGAATGTTCCGTTAAGGGCGCGACGGGTCGCAATTCCAATTTTGATGCGACGCCATACAGTCGTGGGAGTGATTGTGGTGGGAGCGCATGTAGTTTTAGAGTGGAAGAGAAAGTCAAGGGTGAGATTAGCATGCGAAGTGATAGTGAGAAATTAAACGTCGTCGTACTGAACTGTCGCAGCATCCGTAGGAAAATTGCTGAGTTCGAGCATGTTATTCGCAGTCTGCATGCCGACGTCGTGATAGGCACAGAAAGTTGGTTAACGGATGAAATTCAGAGTCAGGAGATATTTCCTAGAGACTATCGTGTCTATAGAAAAGATCGCGCTAATAGATCGGGCGGGGGAGTTTTCATAGCGGTTAGCGATAAGTACGATAGCAGTGAGATTCCGATAAGTGACGAGGATATCGAGAGTGTTTGGTGCCGCATAGGTAAAGATGGCTCCAAAAAGGTGTTCATATGCTCGTTTTACAGGACACCTAACGCTGGTGTAGATTGTATTTTAAGTCTCGAGAAACAATTATCAAAGCTTAGACTGATAAATCAAGATGGTATCGTTATAGTCGGTGGTGACTTTAACTTACACTCAATTGATTGGGAAAATCTATGTTTCGAATCTAGAGGTAAAGAACGCGAATCCTGTGAGGCATTAATCGAAACATTCTGCGAGCACTCTCTCCTTCAATTAGTCAGAAAGCCAACGCGATCGGGAAACATATTAGATTTATTAGCAACTAACGTCCCAGAAAGAATAAACAAAGTCACCATTGAAGATGGGATAAGTTATCATCTGGCCGTATATGCAGAGTGAAAGTTGAAAATCGATAGGCACCCTAAGCCTCAAAGAAAGTTTTATATATTTGCTAAGGCAAACCTTTTAACCTTCAGGTCGCGTCTACGAGAAATACTACCTGGCTTCCGTGATATGACCGAACGATCAGGTGCTGAGTCGTCATGGAAACTATTCAAGGATATAATGCTAGAGAGTATCGATAAGTACATTCCAATTAAATCGAAGGTCGACAATAAAGAGCCACGTTGGTACAATAAGCAAGTTAGGAGTGCGCTTAGGCGTCAGAGAATATGCCACGCGAAAATAAAAAATATGCCGTCTACATCATCCGATGAATATAGAGCAACTAAAGTTAAGACGTATAAGGAATCCCGCGCTAAAGCGAGAACTACTATGCGCGAGGCTTTTACTAACTTCCGGAATAAGGTATTAAATAATTATTTGAAGGAGGACCCTAAAGCGTTTTGGTCCTATGTGAGAGAGGTCCAAGGTAGAGGCCCTACAATACCTTCCCTGCGTAATGACTCGGGTGACGTTATTCATGATAGCGTAGAGAAAGCCAACCTGTTAAACGGTCATTTTGTAAAAGCATTCACAGCCGTCAGCGACCATTGCGTACATGTTGCACCCGCAATAAGGGGGGGGAGGGCTGATGGACGATATAGTATTTTCTGAGGTGGGAATAGCAAAGCAATTAAGTTCCATCAGACATAACAAAGCCACTGGCCCCGAAGAAATTCCTGCTCGCGTTTTAAAAGAATTAGCAGAAGAAATAGCGCCTTTTCTTCTGATTATCTTCGAGAAATCCATTTCTTGCGCAGAGGTCCCTAACGACTGGAGGTTAGCGCACGTTACCCCAATTCATAAGGGCGGAGACAAGGAGAACCCAGAAAATTACAGGCCGATTTCTTTAACTTCGATATCGTGTAAGATTCTCGAACATATACTCGTTAGCAACATAATGCGATTTCTTGATAGTAATTTATTGTTAGATGATTGTCAACACGGCTTCAGGAAAGGCAGGTCATGTGATACTCAGCTCGGTCTTTTTGTTAATTGTTTACTGAGAAGCGGAGAAAAGAATACGCAGGTCGATGCCATCTTCTTAGATTTTAGGAAAGCCTTTGATAAGGTACCTCACAGGAAGTTAATAACGAAATTAGAAACCTTAGGCGTAAATTCTAAAATCGTTAGTTGGATCCGTGAGTTTTTAAATCATAGGAAGCAGATGGTTGTTATAGATGGGAAATCTTCGAACTTAGTGGAGGTTGTCTCTGGCGTTCCACAGGGTAGTGTAATTGGCCCGTTATTATTTCTAATTTATATAAACGATATCAGCTCAGTAGTCAGAAGTAAAATTAGGCTTTTCGCGGACGACACCGTCATCTATAGAGAAATAAGCAATCCGGAAGACCACCAGTATCTCCAAAATGACCTAGAAGCTATTTCTGCATGGTGTAAGGAATGGCAGTTAGAGATAAACCAAAAGAAAAGCTGCGTCATCAACTTCTGGAGAACCAAGAGTATCTCGTTGAATAATAATTATTCGTTGGACGGAGTAGATATTCCAGTTTCAGACTCGATTAAATACCTCGGAGTCACGATCCATCGTGATCTCTCGTGGGACACCCACATTCGCCGATTGATAGGTGCCGCTAACAAAAAGCTGGCCTTTATAGGGAGAATAGTTCGAAATAGCTCCGAAAAAGTGAAAGAATTATGCTATTTATCCTTGGTTCGACCGCAGGTCGAATATGCTTCATCTGTGTGGGATCCTTACGAAAAGGGACTCACTAACGAGATAGAAAGGGTTCAGCGCAGGGCAGCTAGATTTGTAAAGAGGAATTACGATAGTAAACAAAGCGTAACATCATTAATAGAAAATCTGAAATGGACATCGTTAGAGGAACGTAGGCTGCAGGCTAGAATTAAACTGCTGGAAAAATTTATGTCGGAGGGACTAGCGAATGAGGTAGTAGGACTTATCAGAAGCCCGACGTATTTCGGAAGGCAGGACAGTGATGATAAGATTCGCGAGATTGATTGTAGAACGGAGCGATATAGAGGATCGTTTTTCCCTAGGACGATAAGAGACCATAATAGAAAAAGATGACGTAGGAAAACTATGGACCCTTGGTGCACTGCACCCCCTGCCATCCACCGAAAAGGTGACTTGCAAGGTATAATGTAGATGTAGATGTAGATGAAAACCTGAACAGAATTAATATATTCAGTCTTTCTTGCGTAAAATAAGCTTTCCTGTAATCGCAAGTTAATATTTAGGTATATTTATATCCACATCAGTGAAGGACTTCTCCAAACCATTTCTCATGCATTCTTATGGAAAAGTATTTTGTTGACCCCATGGGGTATAATAGACCCCACGGTCTGCAAACCTAGACCAAGTTCTTCCTTTCGTCCATAGGATGGCCCATGAAACTTTTGAATTCGATAGCTTCAGCGGTGTAAAAACGTATAAAGAACATACATACACACACACTAAAATATTTATATGATAGGGGTCGCGGTGGTGTAGTGGTTAGGACGCTGGCTGCTACTCGCCTGCTCCTTGAAAAGGCAGCGGGCACAAATCCTGCGCATGTAGGACTTTTTCCAAGGTCGCCCGGCCCCCTGTTTTTGTGGTTTAAGGAGACGCGCAAATTCAGCGTTCCGTCCTTCAGAAGGGACGTTAAGTCGTCGGCCTCCTTGGTGTTCGTTAAGAGTAGGCTAGGCAAGAGGTGAATAAACTGGGAACATACATTATTATGTGACCTTTGAAGTTATATGTGTCCACTTCCAAAAAAAGCTTGCTACTCGAGAGCGCTCAGAATGTAAGTCCGGAAAAAACAATGATTTGACAACGCTGTAATCCTCACACGGCCTGACCCTTCTTATAAAAGACCTTTTGTTTCGAGGGCAAAGTTTAAAAGATCGGGTTTCTCCTCCCAGCATAAGAGGGTCCTTCCAAGTTTCCTAAATAGAAACGGAAGCTACAGCCACACCTATTGGTTCTTCTTCTTCTCAGGCGAAAGAACTTGTGTCTTCGGAATACAATTCAGTTCTATTTGGAAAGTGCAATCAATCATACAAGAGGATATTTTCATTTGTGTGCGAGCTAATTTTCATCATGCCTCAATTAACTCTAAGAAGAAGAAAGCAAGTCGTTGGGCTGCTGCAGAGCAATATGTCCCTGCGGGAAATCGCGAGACAAATGAACGTCTCATGTTACTGGGCGTAAAATCAAAATTAAACGGGAGACGGAGATAAGCGAAGAAAGGAGAGAGGGATCTGGGAGGCCTATACTAATTACCCAGGAGGAGAATGATCGTTAAATTTAATTTAATTTAATTAAATGATTTATTTATATATATATATATATATATCTGTAAATATTAATTTCGGACAATTGGAAATATCATATTCGTTATCAGGATCTCCAAATATACCCAACTAGCCGAGACCCGCGCCATTATTCCGCGCAGTTTTTTCGGTAAATTTATGAACAAGCGATTATATACAAATTAATTTTTATAACCAGTTTTATTAAGTAAATATTTTATATGCAGGAAAATTATACCTAATACTAAAATTTTGCGGTATAACTTATAGTACAAAAATTTAACAATTTCTAATATCACACCAAGTTTCAAAGTCGATGCTGAATCTCAAAAGGTTAAGCTTTTACGTTAATTTTCAATCAATCATTGTTCTTCATGCGTGTTTTGAGTGTAATCTTAGTGTAAATGCACTGCAAATATCGAGGAAAGCAATGCCAGTAACCTTGGTAACCTCCTTTTGAAATGTGAAAAAATCTGGAAAAATTCTTCTACAATCTTACAATTCGAGCGAATGCGAATTAGATAAGTGAATGGACGATAAGAATTACATAAAAATAACATTCTTTTCTGCGTAAAATAGTGCAAATTCTGAGACATCTATAAATGCTTATGACTATAGGTCTACATGTTACATGTTAATTTAACAGAACAAGATGGAAAAATATACTCCATAAATGGAATACACAGATATTTCAAATGTGTTCTTGATGAGAATTACGTATGGAACGGTATCGAAAGATTGGACGGTTCTCGAATTTTTGTCCCCGAAACTGTAAGTCGTAATTATATGCTCTCGGGGACTTTCTTGTAGTAAATGTTGTTCTCTATTCGAATAAAGTTTTTAATCTATACCCTGCAGATCATATAACAGAATGGGAGAGAAATATATGGATTTTTAATTGTCGTTTGCTGAGAGAACCGTCTTCGCGACCGATGTAAACAAAATATGGTATGTTTTGCTCGGAATTTTCTCGAATTTTTATCTCCGAAACTTTAAGTCGTAATTATGTGGTCTCTGGACCATCTTGTAGTAAATGTAGTTCTCTATTCGAATAATTTTTTTTAAACTATACCTCACAGATCATATAAGGGCGTGGGATAAAAAAGATAGATTTTAATTGTTGTTTACCGAAAGAACCACCTTAGAGATTAATGTAAACAAAATATGCGATGTTTTTCGCGAGATTTTCTAGAATTTCTATCTCCGAAACTATAACTGCAGCAAACGAATGACTTGGTTTTTTCTTTATTATTGATTCTATTCGGTTATTGCACCTCCCCAGCAAATGGCTTGCCCTAGCCCTAGTAGCAGGTGCCAAGGAATTTTATGAAGGACGCCGGGTTGAGGGGTCCTGATTTTAAACTTTGCCCTCAAAACAAAAGGTCTCTTCTGCGAAGGGCCAGGCCGCGTTAGGATTACAGCGTTGTCAAATCATTGTTTTTATCCGGACTTCGATTCTGGGCGCTCTCGACCTTTTTACTTTCTCATATACGTGGTATATTGAGCAAGTATTGTAATCGTGAAAAAATTCGACTACGAGATTTTGATGGAAATACACGTTTTAGGTGTCCCTCAGTCCATAAAAGTGGTTTTCGCCATGCCGTCTGTCTGTCGGTCTGTTCGCTGTTCTAGAGCCCAAACGCGTACATAAAATCGAATAATATCTCGTATTTGTGCAATATATCATCTTTTGCAGATCCTTTTTACATAAAAATATTGCACAAAAATAAAGGGTAGTTTATTCCTGACGATATTTAGAAAACTTTTATTTACTCAAAAATGGCTCCAGAGAATGCGATTAAAATCTATCCAGTCGTAGAGCCTGATGTCACAAATAATACTGCGTTAGTCATATGTCTCTTTAAATCACTATATGCCGTCCAGTGACATTAAAAACTACGCTAAGCTACCTTACCTAAGCCCTATGACGTCACACTTTCGCCGCAATACACTCAAAATCTTACTACACCCTTACGGTTAAACTAAATCGAATAATATCTCATATTTCTGGATAAAATCATTCATAAAAGACATTCTGAAGAGACGAACGATATTGCGCAACAAATAAGGGTACTTTATTCTTGGATATTTTGAAACAAAATTCGATTTACTCAAAAATGGCTATAAGGATTTTGATTAAAATCCATCTAATCGTACAGCCTGATGTCACAAATAACACCAAGCCAAAAAATACTAAGTATCTACCAGTGGCATTTAAATATACGCTAAACTACGGTTAACTTTGATTTATAAGCGTTTTCCTTTTATAAGCGTACACAGTCGACCAAACGTATATACGTATATGAGAAAGTTTGTGCAATATGTATTGCGCCGTTTATTTTGGAAGTGGGTGTGCATATATACGTTTGGTCGACTGTACGCTTATAAAAGAAGAACGCTTATAAATCAAAGTTAACCGTAGTTTAGCGTATATTTTAATACCACTGGTCGATATTTAGTAATTGTTTTGGATATATATGTCAAGTGTCATCGGTCTTTTCTGACACACTGACAAAACGCACTTAATATATAGATAGGAGATACTTAATACAAGTACTTGGTTTTTTAATTTTTGATACTGGTATCCGTTTTCAGCCATAAGACGAGTTTGTCAATTCTGTGGTGAATTAACTTATATTGATGATAAGTAAATTCCACAAAGTGGAGCCCGAATGTGCTAATGAAACTTAAATTGAATTTATCTTCATATGAAAATTTAACTGATTCTTCGATTTATAATTTTATATATTTGTATAACATTTCTTTGTTTCGACGGTGAATTGCATTCAAGCACCCTGTTTTAAACCGATTGGTTTGAAGAAATATTATTTTTAATTGCGTATTCAATTATTTAAAAAAAAAAAACGAAAAATGATATATTTCATAATATAGGATGCTCGTCGAAGCCTCTATCTTCATCCTTCCCTTGCAGCGCATGAAAAAATGAGTTAATATTTTCGCCCTTAATATTCGATATATCATTTTATAGCGACGGCTTTGGTATCTGGAGATAAATTCTAATCCTCTTTTCTCATTTCCATTAATGCGAAAGACTTAAATTGGATTTTATACGCATTTCGGCGCTCTCTCAGGGAAAAGGCTCCGCACATTATTGGTCGAGCGTTCAAAAAATGGCGAGGTAGGGCGAGCTCTGCGGTCCATTGCGTGATTCATGTCTAATCCCCTTTTCGGATAACTTTTTTAGAAATTCTATATTATTTTAAGCATGCAATTCATCTGCATCAAATGCATCTCGTGCACAAGGATTATGAGAGTTTTTTCATTACATTCATTATTACCAGTCGTGCGGGTTCATTTCTGTGGGGTTTGAAGCCCTTCGAGTTTAGTCTTTATCCATCGCGCGATCTCGAACAAAATTCCTTATTTTTTCAGCGCTTGCATCTCTCTGTAACAAAAATAATTCCTCTCTCTCTTTCTCTCTCTCTCTGGAAAAAGCGCACGTCGCGTCTGTATATTGACGTAATGTGCATAAAGAGCCTTTTTTACGACTGCGATACAATGGTAAGAAAATAAAAATCTCAAACTTTTTGTTACTACGTAAACGACGAGTGCATTAACTTTTCATAAGCCTTTAATGCATTGCGTTTTTCTTCTTTTTCATCCGACACGTGACGTGTTTTAAAGAAGTCTATTGCGGCATTAGCGAATGGCGCGCATTCTCCATTTCATGTCTCGCAGTACCAAAAGGACGAGTTAACCGGTTGCTTGATGGCCGCCACTGTTCGCGCTCATCCTCTTGTTTTTTTCTTTGTTTTTCGATTGGCGCTTGAAAAAGGGCTTTGAGCTATTTCGTCCATTGCTAAGTATGACTGTAAATGAGTCGGGACTTATCAACGTCTACAAGCAGCAATTTTTGTCGTTCTCGTTTTGTTTTCACTTTGTCGTTCCGCTCGGGAATAAATAAAAAATGTAATGGGGTTTTTGCTCCGGAGAAAACGGATATGGGAACTCGTCGCTTTGAAAAATTGACCCGTTTGTGATGTCGAGTTGGAAAAAAAGTAATCCTGATGATCAAACTATTCTTTTCATCCGTTTTGAATTTTAAAGCAGAAAAATTATCGTTTTCAATTGTCGAAAAATACCTTTCTTCGTTCTCGAGGAAGCGTGAAAAATCGAGACTGGTCATTCGATATTCTTGTTGATCGATATTTGTTCGATATTACTAATTTTATCGAAACACTTCAATCGATATGTTAAAAAATCGGTAAGCTTTTTAAGACCACCAATTTTATTGTGCATCATAGAATATAATTTAACAGTCGCTCGCCGCTTTAAATTTTTTTACATCGAAACGAGGGTCCCGTTTCTGCGCGCTTCGCGTACCATATTCACTCCACGCTGGTAACGACGATCTTTGTGATCTTTGTTCGCCCGCGTAACGGCTCTTGGAAATACTGCGCGCAATTCAAGTCGTCTTAATTTCCACCGCAGATCTGGAAAGCGGGACGTCGTATTGATCCTTTACTTCACCACTTGCCCTCCGCTAAGCAAACCTGTGACCGTCCGCCTCTCTATCTCTGTCTGCCTCGCTCACTCTCCCTTCCCCTCCTCCTCACGTATCCGCAAATACTCTGTTGCTTCCGTGGTCAGCGTCCAAACGTAAAACTGGACACCTGTTAGGTGACACATGGCCCTAATCTCCATCCGCACAACCTGAATTCAAAATGGCGACCCCTTTGTGTGCGCATTGTGTGTGCATAGCATAACTCCTCCTCTTTCTCGTAGGAAACGCAGAAGGCAAAGAGAAACTGCAAACGTTCTCATTTCAAGCGCAATTTTAAAATTTTGGTGTGTTTGCAGCGCTTCTCTTATTGCTACACGTAAATTTAAGGTCAGATGAACGTATTTTTTCAACATTACATTGACTAAAAGGCACTGTTGTTATATTTTCGTACTCGAGTACTGGGCGCGCCTCGTATTTACGGCTTTATGCGGAATTGTTGACAAAATGATAACAATTCGGCCCGCGTGCTAATCCATTTTGCATTTTTGTGAGAGTTCTAGGTATAAGTCTGAAAGGATATAATGCAAGTATTATGTTTGATAGACTACTAAGCGTTCATATCATCATCATAGGTAATCTGTCCTTAGACATGTCCGTGGTTATTACTTGTTAAACCTGGTTCTCCACATACTCTTTGCTTTCCGCAGTCTTCTACATTTCAAGTCATCTTATCAACTGGTACCTTTTTCTTCCTCTCTGTTTCCTTCCACTTTTTCTTCTAACACTTCTCTAATAATGCTCATTCTTCAGGTATTGCCCGATCCAGTTTGCCTTCCTCTTTTATACCGTCTGTATAATCATACGTTTTTCTCCTATTCTTCCTAGTATTTCCTCGTTTTTTTTCATCCAATCTAGTCATTTATCTTCAGCATTCTTCTCCATGCCCACATTTCCAAGTTCTCCAAATGTTTTATATTATTTTACTTGAGTGCCCATGTTTCTGCTCCATACAAAGCGACACACTATATATAATAATATTTTATAAATTTATTATGTATATCTTCATTCATTTTTTCCCGTTAATAGAAGTTTCTTTCTTCTGAAAGCTGTTTTTGCTTACTTATAGTTTGAAGCTTGTTTTAATGACTTTCTACTATAATTATTTTCAAGTTTTCCTCTTCTTCCTGATACTCGCATAACCTCTGATTTTTCTGTTTATTTCCATTCCGTATTTTCTACCTGTAATTGCCAATCTAACATTTTCTGGAGTTCGTTTACCTTTCTAATTGTAAGTACTTGATCAACAGAATATTTCATAGTTATTACAATCCTTTCTTCGGTCTTGATATCTCCCGCGCCTTCCAGCGCTTCTTGCAATAACTTTTTTGTTTTCCAAATCCCTTGAATAGTGCTGTCGATTGCATTGCCTTCGGCTTCGTCTTTATAGGGATCATTGTTACTTCGGGGAAATCCTGAAGCAACTCTCCTGTATCGTATATCTTGTTAATTAATTTTATCACAACTTTTAGTCCTTACCATCCCATGACGTAAAGTGCCTCATCAACTCTTGAATCACTTTTCCTACTTTGCTTTCCATAGTACTTGGTCTCAAGTTGTATTCAACGTCGCCCCCATCCCCCTCTATTTCTGCTGCTCATATCTCCACATATTGGATTTAAATTTCGTTCATTAAAAGTTTTATACCTGACATGTATTTTTCGCCCTGAGCTCAAATATTGTTTTCCTGTTTCAGAAGAATCTATCGATGCTGCTACTCATATTCTCCATTCTTTCAAATATTAGCTATTTTTTGAGAAAATTCTTGGAGAGATATTATTTTCTATTATAATTGAACAAGAGCATTTCGTATTTCCATGTTTCTGTAGCTGTAGTTCTGTGATTCATAAAAATTCATGGTTGTTTTATATAGCTTTATACAATTTTCTCGTCTATTCCTAATTCTTAAAAACTATGATTGTTGTTTAGAAAAGTTAATTAACAAATCTCCATAAATTTAAAATCTGAAGGCATTATATCATGATATCCCAAAGTTTTTATGATAAAATTCAGAGACTGGCATTGCTTTCATCTTCTCCAAAAAGGTTAATTAGTCATCTCAACTAATAAATTTAATTTTATGGTTACTGTTGTTAAATTATTCTATTATCTGAAAATTTAATAATGATATATTCTGATTGCATATCAATAGAATGGTAAAACAAATCTTTGGTAGTCCCTCAAAATCGGTCGTTAGAGTAACATCCGAACGATAAATTACTTAGAACTGCACTTTAGGTTACGACTCCCTCACTCTTCCATTCGCGAAATTTACGATTCTTTTATTAGCCATGTTTCACAATAAAAGAAAATATCCCTCGGATAACGTTGTCACCATCAATCCAGACTGCATAATTAAGCGAAAAAATCGCCTGTGTAAATGAAAGTTATAGCGTCCGCACTGAAAGGCACGGAAGTAGTAAAAAAAAGAACCTCGAGATATAATTTAAAATTTGACGAAGCAGTCCCTTTTTCTCGACCTTGGCACGAAAAATCTCAATTTTATATCGTCGGTATTAGCTCGCTGGTCCCATATCATTTTTTTATCTCGCGGTATTGTATTCCAATTTAACCCGGATTGCGGCAAACGGTAGCGACGAGTTTTCGTCGAGCGGAATTAATGTTGCACGACCACGGAACGTCGTCCTTTTCGCCGCAAAAGTTCCCGAAAACCGCCCGCGTATATACAGAGAAAGAGAAGGTTCCACCGGCTCCGTCCCCCCCTCCCCCGGGGGGGCTTACGAACGGCTGCAGGCCGTGGTACCTCTTTGGTGATTCCTCATTCCTGAGCGAACGCGTGGCACCTGCCAGTCTGTCGGAGAGCGGGCGGCGGCCGCACGTGTAAGGGCGACCGCTGGAAAGGCGAGCGTCGGTGTAATCCATCTCAGCGCGTGATTAATTACCACTTTATCCTCCTCCGGGAGGGCGGGTCGTGCTCTTTTTCACGAACCTAGACTCTCCTCTATCCATAAGGAATGTAAACACGGCGTTTTCTCGCTTGGCGGTAGTGTTTTTTTTAAGGGGTGAAATAATTTTCTTTTAATCGGCCCTGCGTGACGTGCCTGCATCGAGGGAGAAATTTGCCGAGTTAGGCTTTTAAAATGTCGTCGGTTAAATGCAAATTGAATCTCGAGGATGATAAAAAAATGTTGTCATCCGATAAGAGACACGACCGCGTTGGGACGGCGCTCGTGTTTCTTTTTTGAAGCGTCCTATTTAAAGGGACGTGCGTGTTGCGTGCCCGAGGGCGTTTATCCGACGGCTCGAGTATCGGAAACGCGCGCGCGATTTAGGTACTCGTGAGGTGTGCGGGAGTAGTCGCTGTAGTTAGTGTCCAGCGAGAGTTTTGCGTTCGGCGCAAATGGGTCATGAATCCCTTTGAAAGGGAGCGAAGGACAGTGGCGAGCACGCGGGGCGGCAGAAAGCGTGACGAATCCACTTGATCCACGAATAGATTTCCGCAGACATGAACATCACAGTTTGAGTTAGGCGGCATATCTTGCTTGAGTTCGGAAGATTTGACACGTTGTTCGACTAAAGAATGTCAAAGCTAATGTCACAGAAGGATCTGTCTATGCTCGCCATACTTGCTGCAATAAGGTCGCCATATGCGCCGCCTGACATGCAAAGGAACCAATAAAAATGATGCGACAGAGACCCGTTTCAATTCAATTTTTTTGTAATCTTAGAATCCTTATCTATATATACCACGTACGTACTAAACGAATGAGAGGAAATGTTTTAAACTCGATGCCAATCATTGAAAGCTATTCGCACATTAGTAAAAAATAAAATGCTGCTTTAAAAAGACGTACATATCGAAAATAAATCTCGTGCAATGGTTGAACTCACTCGAACTTATTTGTTTGTTAATTTGATTGACAAAGTGTTGAGTCTATTGTTATTAGAGACAAACGGGTCTGATATATGACTACTTGAAGACAAAGATATATTACAGTTTTATTACATTTGTTGATACTTTGCTTATTAACACTTCTACAGAATAATTTACTGGTAGTGAAGCATTATTACATTTTTAAATACTTCTACTGAAATAAAATTAATGTCGAATTCTATTTACATAATTTTTCATTTATAAAATCCTGTCACTGGTTACCACGAAAAACATTCTCCACTCAAAAACTAATTTCTTATATAACTTTGAAGTTAAAAGAAAATACAACTTTTTAAAAGCTTCGAGTCACTTAAATCCCGTTACCACGTATCGAGAGGCTGTGTTGAATAACTTGAGTCTCGAGCCGTCATCTCCGCTCAGTGTCGCGGCACACTATCATATTCTCGACAAGTTGCCAAGGGTGACGCAAGAGTTCAGGCCAATCGAGGATATGTCAGCAGTATGTCACCCAAATGGAGGTGAATGAGTTAGGTTTTCGTCGGTATGAAAATTGTTTATAAAACTTTCTGAGGGATAACTATGGCTGCTGCGTGTCCAAGTAAGATATTTATAACTATAAAATAAAAATAACATTTAATTCCTTTCGCTTATCTGTTTTCTTTTTCTCGTGACCTATTGCGCTAGCTTTAATGGGTCAACTTGACTAGAAACGACTTTCTGCGATATTTATTAATTTAAAGTACATTCTTTCTCTCGTTTGGAATTTACCGATACTTTGGCCAAAATATTTCGTCAAGTCCGTACCCCATCGATTTGTTTATTTTAGTTTTTCCCCTAGCCCGCCCTAAAACGCTACGCGCCGTCGTAGTTAGCCTAATATTAGTTCATTTTGTGTGCTTGGTGCTTCGGTGTAAACACGCAAACTACCTTGGCCGTTAAAGCCCTTACGCAAATATTTAGCCGTTTTGACTACATGAGAATTCAACGTGAATGTAATTACTTTGGTTTTATTGTTATACCGCCTGCGTTCCTATCCTGTTTAGTTAATAATCCCGGTAAATTTAATTTTGATAAGTAAAAAAATGCTGTTCTCTTTCCTGGAAAGAGGAATATAGGCATTCCAGTTTGTTCTGTATTTTTCGTCCTAAAGATTTAATAATAAAGATTTAATTATTTTTATATTATTATAAACATTTATAAATATAACCATTTTTCTCATTAAAAGGTACTTGAGGTCACATTTGGTGTTAATGAAGTTTTATAATAATTAATATGTATGTATCTTTCGCATGGTTTTGCACCAAAAACAATTACTGCTGTCTTTGGTAGAAGGGGGGGGGGGTTTGCGTGTCTGGCTCCCGATGTCGAGGGTTCGATTCCTTCCTTGTATGTAATCGCCTTTTTTATCTCTAATGCTCTCATTGTAAAATGTCGGTAACGGCTACTTATAAGTTAGTTAAATAACTAAATTTTACGTTCTAATGGCGAGCGTCCAAATGCAATGATGCGATTGCATTTCTTTGTGTAACATATGTAGGGATTGTATCTATTACGAACTAGCTATCTTTAAAGTAATAAAAGCGCCTCTGATTATTTTATTCCATAATTACTTTCGAGCTCAATGAAAATTTAACTTTTGAACTGAAGCAAGAAGTAATCTTCAAAGGCTACAAAAATTATAAATGGAGTCTCCTAATGGAACCCAAAGTGAAATCCATAAAATATTCTCGAGTTGTACGTCTACTTTTTAAATTTAGTCATTTTTTAGCTACTTCTTAACCATCGCCGTAGAAAACTCCTCAGATAAGCGTAATTTCACGGTCATTAAAGACTATGTACTCGAGAGAAGTACTTTTATGAATTGGAGATATCTTTTAGATTCATTTTATATATATTCTTCTTTTTATCTATACGTTTTATATGATCATTCCTTACTTTCTGAAAGAAAATCAGATTTTCTCGACAGATTTTTCATCTTAACAAAGGTCTGTCCGTCGATAAATTGAACGTTAAGTTTTCGAATTATTTCTGAACAAGGAATAAATAAAAATTTGAGAATGTTCATCATCGAAAAAGTTATAGAAATTCAAACCTAATGGAATTTATCCCGATAAACGGAGTTGAGAAATTTTATGTGAATACAAAGTCGTGATACGTTACATCGGCATCAGTCATACATTAGTTCTCGGGGTAAAAAGCACACACACACACAAGATACACGCATACTTGCTCACACTTTTGCAACCCATAAATAATCGATTTATCAAGAACTTTATTGCTGTTGGATTCACTCACCTCGCGCCTTCCTCTTTGCTCTGTACTCCGCTATTCTTGTCCATCTCGGCGTTACTCCAGATCCAGCATCAGGTGAAACTCAAGTGCATTTGAAGTCTCTCTTTCTCTCTCTCTCTCTCCCTCTCTCCCTTTCTCTCTTTTACTCAACAGTCCTTTGATATTCACTCCGCCTCTCCCTCTCTCTTTTATGTTTTTAATCTCGATGTCTCCATAAATGGACGTTGCTCGGGAATCTCGCTCTTCTTTCAACGCCTCATTTCCTCTTGAAATGCCCCAGTTTGGAGGTTATCTTTTTCTTTTATTTCCTCAGAATTTAGTTCCTTTTTTGCAGCGATTTTTTTGTGCGGACACACCTCGAGTTGAAAAAGGATTTTATTTTCTCTCCCGTTTTCTTTTCTGACAGCACTAGCGAAACACAAAAAGTTCCCTCGCGTCGACGAACGGAGCCAAAAAATGTCAAATGCAACTTATTCTGAACTTACTTTTTTGATCGTGCCAGAAATACCTTTCCTTAATAACATACGTTATCGAAGTTTCTCCTCTCCTCCTCTTCCAGAAAACGCTCCTTAATTTTTTTTGCCCGCTCGAAGATCGTTTCCTCCTAACGCTTATCGGCTTAAATCGGAATTTATAAGCAAAATATTTTTGCGGCCCTCCACGACGCCTTTGATTTAATCTGTGACATCGGAGTACAAGCCCCCGCGAGATGATTCACCGCAGCTTTCATCAAGAGGGGAACTTAATGAGACGCTAAAGCTTCTCGGTCAAAAGTTAGCGCGAAACTCGAGCTCTGCGTATACCATTAGGTTTATAGCCTTCAAATATGTCCCGTTCAATTTCGTAACGTTACGGAGCGCGAACTCTGCCGGAACAGAACTTCAATTAGCATGGGCGTAAAGTTTGACGGGTGCAAAAGACGGAGGGATGGATTTCTTTGGAGGCAGGTTGACACTTTTAGGAACTTGCTTAAAAAATCCTCGGATGAAGTAGTAATGCAACAGTTTGTTAGTTAGCACAATGATAGTTCTTTTTTCTTGGTGAATTCTTTCATTCGAAACACGAGACTCGCGTCTCGAGTTCTGCGGTTTCCCGAACCCTTCCACCCCAATTTTTTTCCACCGAAAAGAATATATTTTCACCAAAGTTGAAGTATTCCGAAGACCCGATATCTATGTGCGTAGAACGCGGTCAACTCGGAACATTTTCGTTAGCGCCTTAGGGATCTATCAGATTAAAGTTTAATTTTTTCGAAAAAAAAACCTTCGAAAGTCGCGATTCTCTGGATAGTTAGGAAAAACGAGTTGATTATCGTCCTTGATCTGGTGAGATCATTCCTCAACCACGATGTTATTGTTGGCAGAATAAACAAGCCACCGCGGTGCTTTAAACGGACCTTCGGGGGAGGGGGGAGAGAGCGTGGTACAATTCGTCTGGTGACCGTAATAAATCAAGACAACTGCCGTTCCCGCTTTTATGGCCTCCACTCGCAGAGCTTTTACTTATCTTGTCTCGACCTCCGCCCAAACGCTAAGTACGACAGCGTACCTCGACGCCCTCTAATCCTTGAACATCACTATTCGCGCGGTCCCGCGCCAAGCGACACCAAACTCCGCACATGATTGCGTTCCTCTTTTGTTTCCCTCTAAAAAAACCGCCTTTTTTCGACACCGTTTCCCTCCGGATATAAATTCCAGTTTTCGCTTCCTAAAAGTTTCGACCGATTATCATGCCTTTCTCCTCGAGAGAAAGGACCTTATAAGCCTTCTGCGAAGACTCGCTATCTATCCGTGCTACTTATTTTTCCTCTAACCCCGCCACCTGTTCCTCTCAGGCCGACGAAGTCTTCACGACGTCACTGACCATGGTCACAGTCTTCTTTCTTTCCACGACGGATCAAATGCTGATTTCTTAACGCACATCGCGAGTCGTCAAAACGTTCCGAAAGGGGACGGGTTTTTTTGGAGGTGTTCCTCTTCCGAGGGACGCTTCTTCTCTCGGAAACGATCCTCCTCTTCTCTTCTCCTCTTCCTTCCCGAGTCGAGGTAGTGTATATCTCGCGCGCGCGCCCAGACAGACCGCGATTGTTGCGACTGGTCGCTTAGGGGCGCCGAGGTGGACTGAGAGTGCTCGATGTGAGAGAGAGAGAAAGAGGAGGGAGTGGAGGAGAGACTGAGGGGAGGTAGTGGGAGGCGGGAGGAAGGGAAGGGAGATGAGATGGGCTGCGCGGTAGGGGAATGGATTCTGGCGCGTAAGATCCGCTCCGCTTTGGGTAGAGAGAGAGAATAAAAAATGTGGGAGCTTCAATCTCTTTCGCTAAGTCGAACTACGAATCTGCATGGAGAGAGCTCTGCGTTCCGAGAAAAAACAGTCGTGGAAATAAAAGAAACGGTAACGACTATGATGTGAGTGCGTGGGTGGTTGGAAAGAAATAATGCGGGAGGATATAATGGCTTACGTGGCCTTCGTGCGATCAAATGGTGAAGAAAAGTTTTCGCCGAGAGAGAGGAAAAAGAAAAGAAATTTCCCGCCATGCGTTTGCGAACGCGTTCCGTCAGAGGCTTTGACCTGTCGGATATCGTTCCCCATAAAGGATTTATTGCCTCTTATGAGAGAATGCGCGCATAGCATACGGAAAATATTACAAGAAAATGTGGGATCGGTAAACTGTTTTTATTACTGTAATGCTATGACGGGATGGGCAAACTACGGCGCCCGCGGGCATCATGAGGCGAGGGTATTATGAAAGTAAGCCTTGAAATTCAATGCGAGTGGTTTAATTCTTGTTAGTTCAAAATTGGCCGTAAAACCTTGATTAGATAAATGATTACATTTTGACGGTAGTGTTTGTCATTGGCTTTAACTATAATAGGATCCCTCCAGTAACTTCCTATGTGAACTCTTAATGTCTAAGCCCTAGCAACTGTTAATGCGGCCCTCCTAAGCATTCGCTATAGCTGATGCGGTCCGCCTTGAAAAACGTTTGCCCGCCTCTGTGTTAGGAGAAGACAGTAGTTCGTCGTACAACTTTTTTTGCAGTTACCTTGCATTGTGGAGGTACTTAAGGATTCTCTTTTGTTCCCCGTAATTAGTCGTGGAGGTTATTTCACGATCCTTCTGTCATCCTTAAAATGCTCGAAATGCTTTACTTTATCGTCATTGGCTCGTACGTTTATGGAGCGCTTGCTTTTAAATAAATATAGGAGAGTCGACGTTATTTACGCTATAAGAGAACGAATTCCGTCATACCAAGGAAATGTTTACATCTATTCCACTTGGCGTTGCTTAGTTTCCTCGTGAGAGTATTTTTTTTGGGAGTTTCGGAAAAATGTCAGCTCAGCCACCGCTTTTATGTGCATCGTAAACTGAGCGTAGACGAACACTCAAAGAAGCGGTCCTTGCGACTACTTTGGCCCTTTCCATCTACCGCGCCGCGGACGAGAAGGACTTATGTACGCGCCCTTTCTCATTTTCTAAAGTAGCCGTGTCACCTGCATAATGCAGTGTATATCTCCGCCTTTTAGCGTAATATATGAGGCGTTTGAGTCATTTTGAGCCCCGCTTGCCTCGAAGGATCCTAACTTAATTTTCTTAAGGCCCGAAGCGACTTCTTTCATGAATAAAAAAAAATTGTGCGGCGCATAAAACCGACGTGCACCTACTACGTTTGCCCCGTAGCAAAGGTTCGTTCAAACGTAAATGGGTGAAGTCTGCTACACATTATTCAACGGGGTAACAAACTCTATTCAGTCCCTTCGTGTAGCCTACCACGCGTCGCTGACTCTCGAGAAATAAGATTCTTGGCCCAAGTTTCAAAATGGAAAGCAATGGAAACAATTTCTGTTGATTTCGGGTGACGACGTTGCAAGGCTTTTCAAACGCTTCGCAGTTCATGCGTAGGAAATGCAGAGTGCGTAATTGGCCGTGGGATAAATTGGTGAACTTTACTATTCATTCGATGGAGACATCCGAGATAAAATGGGTCGTCTTTGAAGTGTAAACGTTGATGATCTTGTTTTTTTAGCATCTGTGGCGGATTTCATTTTTTCAAAGTAGATTCGTAAATAAAAAATCGATACAAATATTTCAATAAAGAAAGAAAGCCCTAAAAGGGAAAAAATAAAATAAATCGAAGTATCGCTCTAATTCTTATGAAATTCTAAATTAGTTACTAACAGTCTTCTAAAAGTTTTGTAACTAGCTAGTTTTATTGAAATTTATATGCCATAATTCAGTCATTAATAAGCCATAGAAGATGACTTTTAGAAGACTGTTTGTTACAATTTTAGGATTTCATAAAAATTAGCGTGACTTCGATTTGATTTTTGCCTTTTAATGCGTTTTAAAAGTTGTCTTTCAAAAACTATTTTTATTTTTATTTTTTCTTTTTAGTTGCACAAAATGCTTTTTGTTTGATGAACATTAATGAACCATTATACTGTGTCCCATATAACTTCGAATAATAGTATCTGTCCATTATCTTTAAAATAAATAGATATTATATACCATATAATCAAATAGAAAGTTCTCTCAGCAAGAAGCAACTTTCTTGAAACCAAAAGATAGTTATCTATTGTACAGTAAGGCTCAAGAGCATTTCAACTGAAATTAATAATTAGGGCGCTCCTCTCAAATGTCCAATACAAGGTCTTTCTGAAGGTACAAAATTGATATCCATCATACGGGAAGAATCAAGAGCGTTTTTAACTGACAGATTGCGCTGCAATCGAATGTCCTGTAGAAAGATCTCTTTTCCCAGAACAACTTTTGAAGACAACCCCTAGCTTCGAAGTATCCCTGGTTAGTCGTTTCACATTCTTTCGGGGTCAAACAAGCCTATGTAGGTATAGGAACCAAGTGAATTTGAACTAAAATTTGGTAAACATATTAGATTCATATACCAATAGCAAAAAAATATAGTGCAAATATAAAAGGAAAGGGCCTGAATTTAGAGTGATAACGAGATTACATATTGAGCGTATGTCAAAACAATTCACCTTTTTTACATACTCTAATTGTTAACTTTCTTTTTCTGATAATTCGGAAATTATTCTTTATATGGTTTTCTTTTATGGTGAAAATCGATGTTCACACTTATTCTTTATAGCGTAGACTCGTAGAGCACTAGAAGCTGAAAATAAAACGATACTTTCGAACACATTCAAGATATATAACGTCAGTCGGAGCCTTGGCGGCCTAACCTTCGATATCGAAATGACGCTAAAAAGATTTTATTTGCATATTTTTTCGTATATGTGACTCTATTTCTAAATCGTGTTTTGAGATTTCCGAAGTGATTGAGAAAATGAAAAATAAAGGAAATGAATGGCCTCCGTTAATCTATTTCTCTTCCCCAAAGGAGCCTTTTTTTCTACGACACCTGGATACTAACGACAGTGTAAAAACTTTCATTAGTCAGATAGGTAAAGGTGGAGACTACGGAGAAATTGATGATAAATGAGAAATCTAACTCCTTAACCGTCAAGTTCGAAAATTAGAGACACACGGAGAAAGGGGGGGGGAAAGGAAGGAAGGAGGTGAAAAGTCGATGAAATTTCCTGTCTCTCTCTAATTTTTGAACTTGACGGTTAAGGAGTTAAATTTCTCATTTATTTCATTAGTCAGTTTATCTTACTGCATTCCAGCTGTGAACTAATCATTAGTTTAATGGCAATTCATCTATGGTTGACTGATCTTATTAAAATTATCGATAGCGAATTGCCGCCGGCGTGTTCTTTGTATTTTAAAGGCGATTATACTTGAATTACTCGAATATCGTTATGGGATTCACCTGCATCAAATAACTAAACCAGTCTCTGATAGAATTCTACCCGCAACATTCTTATGGAGCGATAATCAAGCATCAGGGACTATTATTTTAAATATTTTCATTAATAAACGATGATAAAATCATAAAATTCGGGTAAATCAACGAATATCTTTCTTCCTTTGTAATTTCCCGCTTCTCCGCCCACTCCTGTTGATCTCGTTGCTTTGTGTCACTGACACTCGGCATCGAATCACCTCCAGTCGTTAATGTCACACGATTTAGTCCTCATGTCTCCGGATAGAGGCCCGGATTCATCCTTATCGGATCGCACCGGATCCAAGAAAGGTGGCAGAGGTAGAGGACCTCTAAAAATCTCCTCCCATTCCCTATAACACAAAGGATCCGACCGACTTCCCTCGCCAAGAGATCTGATAGTTTTATTCTTCCTCCCACGAAACCTTCCCTAGAAATTTTCCTTTCTCTTTCTCATTCTCTCTCTCTTTGCTGGCAGAGCTAGATCTAAAGTTTGCCGTATTCTGCGATTCATCCGTCGTAGGTATAATGTAGACGGAATGGAGATCTTAGTTTCTCTCTATATATCTCTCTCTCTCTGCTTTCTATCTCCCTCTCTGTCCTCTCCATCTCTCTCTCTATCCATCTATCTCTCTCTCTCTCTCTCCCCCCCCCCGTCTTTCTCTATATCTTTCTCTCCCCCCTTATGTCTGACAGGGTTGAAGTTAAAAGACTCTCGCGTCGATAAATTTCGACATCAAGGTCGCAGCAACCCGGGTTTTCCATCTTGTAGCAGTCAAGTGTTCTGCCAGGAGAATAAATCACGCTGATATTTTACAATTTCTGGACAAAAGAATAAAACGATAAAGCTAACGTCACGTTTCGCATTCTACTGTCGTTTCCTTAAAGTCGTTTTGTCGGAAGAAATTCTCTTGCGTCTGAATTTTATAAACTTGTTTCTATCATTATACCATTCCTTGCTATGTCATTTACTGTTCTTGAAATGAAAGTATGTATCTCTGATAGCCTTTAATGAAAAAAGTTTTAATTTTTGAGTAAACTTAAAGGCCATGGCGAATATTTAAAATATATTTAACGTGGATTTTTCTGTTTACTGACGTTCAGTGATGATTTTATTATCCGTGATACGTGAATTATGTGAACATTATTTTTTAGAATACATGGCGTAGGAATGCAGCCTCGCGAATTATATTCATATATACTAAATAAAATTTGTAAAAAATACATTTAAATTTCGTTCACTTTTTCTGACGCTCATTAATAACCAATCCACTAACATTTTCCGCCATCTAATAACTTCCTTGCGGTTCCATACGTCGCTGCAGTCCATAAAAAGCTTATGATATTATCGTTAACCCACGATGACTTACCGCGGACAGGTTATGACATATATACTACACTGATAGCCTTAATCCATTCCACTCGTGAGTACTGCGTCGACTCTCGTCTAGGAATAGTACCTCATAAATTACACCGTTTCTTATTGCTTACAGCTCAAGGCCCGACAACGTTCGGATACCGGTCCCTCTAACTGAAAGTCTTTATGCAATTAATAAGGTCCGAATGATATACTTTTCAAGGAAATTTCTGACATCTTAGACGTCTTTATAAGCCTAAAAGCAAATTACCATAAATTGATAATGGTGCAGGGAACTCGAATGACATAAGAGAAAATTCGTCTTAATTGAAAGTTGTTATTCTCTAGGAAAAACTAATTATAGGATGATGGTATTATGTATGATCGAGTGGATGCTGCGAAGATTAGATCAAGAACGAATTATCAGAACAAGAACACAAGAAATAAAGCTATGCCTTATGTTATTGTATTATAGATGTTTCATGTCATGACAATGTTAAAACACATTCTTATAAGTAACATTAAGGCATATAAGTCATCCTTTAAAAGGTCAGAGATTACGGAATACTTTTATTTCTGCAGTTTTTAATACTGTGAGGGTGTAAAAAAAACCCTTATTCTACTCTTCGTATACCCCATTTTGAAAGAAAACAAGTTTTTAACATTTTTTTATTTTTGAGCAAATTAGCTTATAACAGTTCTTATCTATTATTTGAACCGAATTTGCAATGTAAAACAGCGGGTGGTTGTTTCACTAGAGAATTATTGAGCTCGCCCAATGACTGAAAATAAATTCCGGAATAAGCGCTTACGCATTAAGTCTTAGGTACGTATCTCCAGTAGGCAAAACAAGGCAAGGTTATTATTTTCATTTTATTATCGACATTCCATTTTGTTGGAAATTTTATTAACTATTAGTCATAAAGGGCAAGAAATCTCTCGTTTGAAGTTGCAGGTAACGTATCCACGATTCATTTCTACCAGCTACGTTTTGGCCTAGATTTTTCTCTCCGTACCTGGTAAACGTCCAAACCTATTATACTTGAACCAACCACCACTTCCTTTCTCTCCCCATAGTTTTATGCCCACTATCTCTCTCCCTCATTAACCCAGCCTCTGTCTTCTAAGTGGTTAATGCGATTTCTCCACAGCCAATAAGGTCGTCCGTATGAACATTACCGCGAAAATCTAATTGGGCTTCTTCCTCATTTATTGCGCGATCGTTGGGTGATCAAAGCTCCTTTCAACCGCGCGCGCAATGTTGTCCCAGAACATTCCTTTCAGGTGTGCCCTCCTGCTTCCTCCCTTCTCATCTTCACCGCCCTCGATATTCACCCATGTATTCTTCGTTGCCCCGTTCGCTACATCTTCCCCTTCATTTCCCTCTTCCGCTTCATTATTCGGGGAAAGGAGGAAGGACACGAACGACTCCATCGTCCATTTTTTTGCACCTCTTTCTCCGCCCTCCATTTTTGCTTTGTGTCAGCTCTCACGTGCGAACTTTAGTTGCGCAGAAGAACGTCGCGCTGCGATATTTTTTCCTTTTTAAATCGAGCTCGGGGTATGTCGTTTCGTTTTTTTTCGTACCTCTTGTTTTCTTCCCTTTTATTTCTCGATGGTTAGGCATCGGAGTATTCTTCCTTCGAGTGTGACAATGTTCCTCGTCCTCAACGACGCGCCAACCTCCCTGCGGTAGGACCTCGTCCCAAAAAACTCCAAATGTTTTTTTTATTCTGTTTAAAAATAAATATCGCGTGGAATTTTGTTCTTATATGTGGATTATGCAAATGTGTGCGTTCGTTCGCATCCAAAAATTTATTTCCTTTACAGTTTCGAGTTATTTTCTTGATGAAGTATTCCCTGTGGTCTTTGAATTTCTTTCCGATCCTCTAGAACTGAACGTAGTCGTTTTTTTCCCCTCGGATGAGCTGTTTGCATGCACCGCGAACTTGGATTGCATAAGAATTACCCGCCGAGACCGGGAGCTATTCATGACGCTCCGAGGGAAATCTTTTCCGCGAACGCATAAGTAATGGGACAGAAACTCGGACATTCATAAATATCTCCCGTTGTGTGTAAATAACATTAACTCGCCGCGTAATTTTCCGATCAATTTTCTAATCAAGTCAGTGGTGCATTCAATTCAGACGAGGCATATGATTGATAATTGTCATTATTTTAATATTGTGTGTATTACATATTGCATAATATTTCAGCTCCAAACAGCCTAAAAACTTTCGGTTGGCGCTTTAATTCCATATCCTTGATTATAGGCCGCCCTCACAGCAGAAGCCGTGTTTACACGTGTACATATTTCAACGTCGCGCGTTGTTTATATTTAACAAGTTCACAAATTTTGCTGCCTAAAATATTTCTCTCTTTTTAACACTCATGCCGCAAACTGGCGCTTCTGACATTAATTTAATTCTGTAACTTTTCATGCAGATGTTTAATATATTTCTTGGCCATTAATTAATTAAAGTTATGTCATAACCTGTCCGCGGTAAGTCTCTGCTTCCCTTTCATTGCCTTACGGAAAAAAATGCAAAGCAATTATACAAATGTCTTACTCCTTCTTGTACTTACACTTAACATTTGATTAATATGATATGAAATTTAAATTGAAATCGGCAATAAATTGTAAGAAAGATAACACCGATGCAGAAGTATTGTATTAATGGATAATATAATAGAGCTTTTGAAATTGCAGTGTTAGACGTAATCTCATCCAAAAATACATTAATAATACCAATAGAGTCGCTGGTAATATGTGGCTGGATTGATAAATTAAACTGCAAATTCGACACTTTCAATGCAATCCGATGAAGGAAAAACTTTCTAAATCCCTAGCGCCTCCTAAGTCACATTAACAGTCTGGAATCCACAATGCAGTCTGCGTGGTTACCTAAATTACTTGCTTTCATGTGTAGCTTTCACCGGCTATCTCTTCCTCCCGGTCGCTCTGATCGAATCTTAAATCCGCCAAGGCAAATTGAAAATGCAAATCTGAGATACGTACATCCTCTGCATAAACTTTTATGAGAGTAGCGTGGAGGCAATGGATGTGATAGCAACGAAAACCGCCGCCAGGAAAACACGTAAAAATCTCTCTTCGTCCGATATTCGTGTAAAAAAGAACCGGTAGCCAAAACAAATGAAAAATAGTTTTATGTTCTTGAGGTTGAACCGAAACTCTCCCATGTATGCACACGCATAGAGACGCATATGCGTAAACACGTACATAACATGTGTATCCCTATCTATTATAGATAGACGCCTCTTACTCATGATATAACTAATCATTATATATAGACGTTCCTTACAGAGAAGAATATAGCTATATAGTAGGATACTAATGTCCAGCCCAAACTACAAGAGCTAGAGAGCTGAAAGTTACTGTGTTTATAGATGTCATAGAGAAACCTCCAGGAAAAATCTGACATAATAATAAATATTTTTATAAACAGCGAGAAAATTTTACACTTCACAAAGAACAGAAATAAACTGAAACCATACCATTCTGATATATATATATATATATATATATATATATATATATATATATATATAGCCACAAAGCTCCAACAATTAAGAAAAAAAGGAGCGTTACTAAAACGTAACTGAGCGTAAATTGTTAACAATAGTCGTCGGTGGCGTGGTGGTGGCAGCTAAATAATTTAGTTTTTAGGATATCTCTTAAACAATGCATTATATGGAATAAGGTTTCGAACAGATGTTGTAGAAAATTAAATTTCCTACAACTTTTATTCCAATACATTTTTACCTTTATCAAATATTAAAGCAAATATCTCAAAATAACGGATAAATGGCAAGAGTAAACACCCACTTCCAGTTGACTGATTTTTACCAAAAACTAATCAGTTCTTGTGACTTTTATAAAAATATTAAATATATAATTTCGCGTAGACCTGATTAATAGTTTTTGAGTATGAGCACCCACCCAAATCTATATCACACACAGACATCGAGAAAATGGCCAAAACGTGTTCAGGGGACCTCAAAACGTGTATTTCCGTTGAAATCTCGAAGTCGATTTTTTCGTGAATACAATACTTTCCCCTATACTACGTATATGGAGAAAGTAAAAACGTAAATTTTGATAAAGTTTAACAATGCGGCCGCTAAAAAATTGCAAATGTTAAACAAATTTTTAAGGTTTATGTATTTTTTAATACATACCGAATTAGCGTAAATATTTGCTTTTAATCGGAAAAAAGTGTGAATTTTTCCTCTTTTCAACAATGGAAATCTTTAAATACTATGGCAATGACCTCAATGCTTTTAAAGGGATCTGATATTATACGTTACTATTGCAGTGATTTAATGCTTTTAATGGTAATTAATGCCGTTATGGCGAACTTCGATAACCCGAATCTCAAGGGAAAGTAAAAATTATTCGAGTATTAGAAAACTCAAGTTATGGAAATATACTTTTAAATATTTGTATATATACGGTGAAGCTTCTATAACTCGAATCTCAAGAGAAAGCAAAAATTATTCGAATTACGGAAATATATTTTTTCATTTTTCTTGAATCGAATTAACATCAACTCTATTCCTATAAACATATAAGTTAACTTATTCTAATTTCCAATATCATGCATATTATGAAAACCGTCATCAATATTTTCTACCGGTAATATGTCAGATTTTACTGTATCCAAAACACTAATTGCATCACGCACTGTGATTGAGGGTATCATAGATAATTGTATTTCTCACGCACTATTGAAAGCACAAACACGACCATTAAATTTGGGATATCCACTATAGGAATGAGCGAATAGGTTTGTTTTTCTCTAGGACTAAAGGTGATCACAATCGGGGAAGTAACCCTTATAGCAGTGACAGTAAAACGTGAAAAGTATTTTAATTTTGTGTTTCGTAGTTTTCGATAAATTTTAAATCTTTTCTATTGTTAAATATAATGGCGTCATACCTTTTTCACGATATTATTTATCCAAATACGTGCTAAAGGCATGGATGATGATGCCATAATCTTAACAGAAAATATACTATTTTTTGCAGAAATTGAATGTACGTATAGGGTATTGTCTTAATGATGATTATTCTTATTGCTCATAAAGGGCGATCTGAGTCACGAAACTTGAAATACGAAAACTTGGACGCGAGTGGCCAGAGAATTTGGAAATTACGGATAGTTGCCTTAATTTCGCGAAAAATTATAAATAAACTGCTGTTACCCGTGGAATTCATTACCTAATATGTACATATAGGCTCCACGTGGCTGAAGTGCTGTTGCCCTGGAGATCGCGTTGGTTTATTTACGAGTTTAGATCTTGGTATATGATGATTTTTTTTAGCGCTTGCAGTATGCAAGCACCGACAACATATATATATATATATATATATATATATATATATATATATATATATATATATATATTAACTAAAGGAAAAGAAAAGGTAGTGATGAGGGTGGCAACAAGGTGTTGAGGGAAGCCCAGCGGACACTTACCAAGCTGCTGGCAGGCTGCTGGGGGCGTCGAAGAGACACGTGAAACACACGAACACAAAAAGACAAAAAAAAACACACGCAAGCTTATCGGGCCTATGCCCTTCTTCAGCGAAAGAGTATCTACAGTTATATATATATATATATATATATATATATATATATATATATATATATATATATTAACTAAAGGAAAAGAAAAGGTAGTGATGAGGGTGGCAACAAGGTGTTGAGGGAAGCCCAGCGGACACTCACCAAGTTGAGGACCAAGCTGGCAGGCTGCTGGGGGCGTCGAAGAGACACGTAAAACACACGAACACAAAAACACACGCAAGCTTATCGGGCCTAAGCCCTTCTTCAGCGAAAGAGTAACGTAAAGTGACACACTGGGCGGGGAATGACAGGGTGATGTGGGAAGGTTGATGATTGGAGGAGGTGGGGAGTAGGAGGGGTGGATAGCCAATAAAGAGGGAGTGTGATGAGGTAGAGTCCGAATAGTTACAAAGTAACAAGGAAACATTGTAAGGGGGCTAATAGGGTTAGCGGAGGTTGAGGCCAGGCGGAGAGAAAGAGTCGAGAAGATGGATATGTGCTAGTTCCCAGTGTCGGAGAAGGGGGGCAGGAGTGTCATAGGGTAAAGCGCGAATAATCCTAACATTGTAGCAACTATTAAAGGGAACATTGTGGGTATTAGCATGTTATGCAACTGGGAGGGGGCGTCTGAGAGAAACGCTATTCCGGTGACCGTTCATTCGGATGTTTAACGGATTGCTGGTGAGGCCTACGTAAAACGCGGGACAAAGGGTGCAGGTAAGGAGGTAAATGACGTTACGGGTGGTGCAGTTGCTTCTGGAGGTGATGGGGTAGGTGATGTTGGTGGAGGGACTCGAGAAAGAAGATGATGGTAGGTGGATAGGGCAAGTGAGGCAGCGAGGTTTTCCGCAGGGGTGGGAACCTATTGCAAGAAGCAATATATATATATATATATATATATATATATATATATATATATATATATATATATATATATATGGATGTCAACAAGGTGTTGGGAAAACAAAATCCACACCAGCGTGCACCTCAAGCCTTCCAACCGCCTTCAATATCTCCAGTTCAACAGCTGCCATCCCCTCCACACCAAAACCTCTATTCCCTATGCCCTAGCCCGACGAGAGCGGAGAATCTGCTCGGACAGAGATTCTCTGTCCGAGTACTGCTCCACCCTCGAACATGCCTTCTTTCAGCGCGGATACCCGCCGGATCTGATCCGAGACCAAATCCGGCGGGCAGTCGCACCCGCCACCCCTAGCTCCCACCCCAATACCCACACCACCACCGATTCCACCCTCCAACTCACCCTAACCACCCTGTATTTCCCCGGCATCCACGACATTCTGAAAAACATCCTGAAAGCCGCCCACCTTATCCTCTCATCCTCCCCTCACCAGATCCCATTTCCCAGACCACCGATGCTCTCCTTCCGCCGTCCCCCTAATCTGGCAAATATTCTATGGAAGAAAGAACCCCCAGCACCCACGCCTTTACACCCTGCCGGATCTTACCCCTACGGTAGACCCCGATGTCTAACATGCCCAATAAACCCCCCCTGCAACTCCTTCTCCAGTCCCACAACCAACATCACCTACCCCATAACTTCCACCACCAACTGCACCACCCGCAATATCATTTACCTCCTGAGATGCACCCAATGTCCCGCCTTTTATGTTGGCCTCACCAGCAATCCCCTCAACATCCGCATGAATGGCCACCGCAACAGCGTCATTCTCAAACGACCGCTGCCGGTGGCCGTTCATGCGAACAAACATAATTTAAAGTTCAACAACTGCTTCACAGTGAGAGTCATTCGCGCTCTCCCCGACAATGCTTCGGCTCCCCAACTCCTAAACTCCTTCACTCCCCCAGGCCTCAACCTTCGATAGCTTTTCACACCCTTTCTGTCTTCTCCCAACACCCTACCCATCCCCAACCCCCTCCGTTTCCTCCAATCCTCGACCTTTCCGCACTACCCTTCCACCCCCATGCCTCCACCCAGTGTCACCGCCATTAGTTCTATCTCTGTAGCTGAAGAAGGAGTAGTTCCGAAAGCTTTACGTTTGTGATGTTTCTGTGTTTTTGTGTTATTTTACGTGTGTCGCTTCGACATCCCCGGGGCCTCGCCAACCTGAAGTCGTCTGATTGGTGAGTGCTCACTGGGTTTCCTCATCCCAACACCTTGTTGACATACATATATTCATTTTACCTTTCCTTTTCCGTAAGTTGTTATATATATATATATATATATATATATATATATATATATATATATATATACACACATTCGTAAACACACTAAGGTCAAAAGCAAAGTAACACAATTATGGGAAAGTGGATAGTTAAATGCTACTTCGAAATAATTAGCAGTTTATTAATAATTGCTTTCGGGGCACTCACAAAAATGATTTCAATTTCATTTTCTATTATGGTTAAATTTATTCATAGTTCCCTTGGATAATTTCCCATATTGCTTTGGTGGCACCGTAGCATTGTGCAATCCGGATTGTCGTTAAATTTTATATCTTTGTTATATTTGAAAAGGCCGCCGCCAATTCTAATCGCAGCAATCATATCATGGTAATTTCGCGTAATGTCCAGCATTTTATCGCTGTGGTAAGAGACGTTCCCCAAGTAAAGGTGAGATGGATCTCCAGCTTTTATGTCACGAGTCCTAGGGGCAATTCAGGCGCGGATTTAGCGGGTGCGAGACCCTTTAGTCGGCGGTGTTTTGCGAGGCCCCTAAGCGAGTGGTATGCGATGCCGCTAGATGATAGTAGTTTGCGGGGCACACGAGTTGCGACTTCTGAAAATATTTGGTTAAGTATTATGAAGGAAACCATACTATCAAATTCTTAATAATTATTTGTATCTCATCAGCATCGTAGGTAGTCTGTCCGTAGAAAGGTCCGTGGTTATTTTTGGTTAAACCTTGTTCTCCACATACATTTTCCGCAGTCTTCTTCATGTCTTGATAGCTTTCTTTCCCTTTCAAGTCGTCTATCAACTGAAACCTTTTCCTGTCTCTTTCCCTTTTTTTCTTCCAGTTTTCCTTCTAACATGTCATTAATCATGCTCACTCTACTAAGGTAATGTCCAGACGCCTTTCTCTTTCTTATAGTCCGTATAACCATTCGCTTCTCTCCTATTCTTCTTAGTACTTCCTCGTTTTTCATCCTATCTGTCCATTTTATCTTCATTATTCTTCTTATTGTCCACATTTCGAAGCTTTGCAAATATTTTATATCATTTTACTTTAGCATACATGTTTCTGTTCCATACGAAGCTATACTCCATGCATAGCATTTTATCAACTTCTTGCCTATGTCCTCCTTCATATTTCCTGTTTGTAGGAGTTTCTTTCTTCTGAAAGCGGTTTTTGCTTTCGCTATTCTAGTCCTTATTTCGTCGGTACATTTTGCTTCTTTGTATTGGAAATTTTACGCACAATCTATAAATTTCTCTTCCCCTTGCACTATGCCCGTCTCTGTTAACACTAACTCTTTCGCGACTCTAGGCGCGAGGTCGCCTAGATCCCCTGGTCCTATGTATTTCCGCCTCTGGGACAAGTACCTACTTGGTTTTCGTAGTTATTTCAGCTAACGAGGTTACTTTTAATTGGTATTTAGTGCACGAACCAACCATATTAATAAATTAGTATCTGGTTGGGCGGCAAATTATTGAATAAATAGGATTCGTTATTTTTCCTCGCACGAGTTTTTATACCGATTCGATATTTTCTCTTTCGCAATTCCGAAGTTTGCGCACGAATTTCGCGATCGGATTTTTTAAATCTTCTAATCCTTTCCGTATACATTACGACGCGCAACCGTGCTCTATTTTAGTACCCTGAGAGAAAGTCAAATTTTCGAGACGACTCGGTCATTTATTTTTGTTTTTCTCCTCCCTCTTGACCTCCTCCGCATGCTCTTCTTGCACATGCAAAAAAGGCGACTGTGCATCTTTCTTTCTCTCTTTTTCGTCTCCTCGACTCCAGTTACCGTGCTCATTAAATAGACCCTTATGCATCTTCGGGCGGCATTGTTCCCGCCTGTCACATCAGCTCTCTCTTGATGCGTCCATTTCCCGTCTCTCTTCAACCAGATTGCAGAGGATCTGATGCGCGCTGAGACCCAGTCACGATATATAGAGAGATAGAGATGTAGAGCAAAGAAAGATTATCGGGAGAGAGGAAGTTAAAGGGGGCCAAGAAATTGCGTATCTGTCATATCGTTATCGCTGTCACGCGAGGAGAAAAACTCCTCTTCGAAGGGAGAAAAGACGGCGGCGTGTTATTTGGAACTCGGTCGCTCGGGAGACGTGCCGAGAGAGACTTCGGCGTTTATCGTTTCTCCGAAAACAGAAAATAATACTTGACCGCTAAGAATCTCGGCTGCACCTCGTTATGTGCCGTCGGGAAATAAATTGCGAGATGGATGTTTTTCCTAGACGGGTAGACAACCAGATGGGAGGTTAGATCGAAGTCTTATTAGAACCCTTTATTTACGCACATGTTTAAACAAATTAAGCAGCTTTAAAAATTATCGATGCTCTTTTATCCACGGCCATTTTTTCCCGCCAGTGGGTATATCCTCTCAAAAATTTGTTTTTTTTGAAGATTAAAATTGAATTATCACATAGGAAATGACAAAAAGACAAAAGCTATGTCACTCGAAATCGAAAAAATACGGTGTCTTGAAGGGTTATCTCATTATAACAAGTTACGAAGTAATCTGGTTATGGCAAGTTCTCTCCTCCTAGCCCTAAAAGAGTTCAAGAAAAAGTAACGAATTTTTAACTCACGGTTGTGGATCCTTGGCATCGTGATACTGGTTTCCGTTGCCTTTCTGAAAAAGATCGGATCCGAAAATATCCCGAAAATTTTCTTCAATTCCCTTCGTTCGCGAGTCGGGTAAATAACCTCCCTCTTGTCGCCCTCTTTCTCTCCCTCTTTATCTCTCCCGCGTCTTACCTCTCCAACTTGAATGGCGGAAGGGAAACTGGAAGGATAGAGTGTCTGGCTGTCCAAACATTTTAACGGAGCAATATCCGCGCAAACAGAGCGCGAGAGAGAGAATGGGATTTGAATAACCATTTATTCCTTCCTTCCTTCCTCCCATCCATCCATCCTTCCTCCTATCCATTCATCCTTCCTCCCCGTAATCTACATAGAATATTTCGCTTTCGCCCTATCTTCCTCTCTATTTTGCCGTTTTTTCTCTTTCGGCCCCTTTCGTCTCTCTTCCTCTCTCGAGCTAAGTATTAATTATACTATATGGGTTTCATATGTCTTATTATCGTTGTCACATAGGTAAATAAGCACGTTGTATAATCGGTCGTCATCATTCATTGTACACTATCGCAATTCTTATACCACTATATTTTACGTACTGTTGCATTTTTTCATATTCCTTTGCATTATTATTCTAATTTTAGCTATTTATAGCTGTAGTCTTTGCTATTGTCTACTATAAACTCATGATACGTTCTCAACTTTGTATTGTTATGTGGAAGGGGGGTTGTAAATCATCACAATTAAGACATTTTTCTTTCTTTTTTAAGTCTCCCTCCTTACCCCTTCTCTATCTCCTCTCTTATTCTCATCTTCCTCTCTCTCTCTTCCTCCCTCTCTCAACCCTCTATATCTAATACAACAGTGCTTGCTTTTCCCATCCATTTTCTCACTACTCCATCCTGGAGTAGTAAGGTGAGAGGCGTAGGAGTTGAAGAGAGAGAGGGAAAGAGCTAAAAGTCCATTCCCTTCTCTCTCCATCTCTCTGCTTGAATAGGTTCAAGGCGCTCCCAGATTTGTTTGTCCTCCGAAAACTTTCATTGATAGTCAAACGCTTCTATGCCTTCGGTCACGTGATCCGAATAAAAGCGGATGGGATTGTTTTGGAGTCCATTTTTTCCCCTCCCAAGCGTCCGAATCCTTTTGCCCTCACTATCGAGATATGTTTATCCTACGCAAATAAAAATGAAAAACATCGCGGGAAAAATTTTCAACTTCCATACCCGGTTTTATTTTCGAAACGTTGATCGAGCTTCAATTTTTTTAGGGACAAATGGGTCTAATTTTTTTCATCTAAGGGTTTTTCGTGGACGCTTTGACGAGAAAATCTTTCCGTCTTAATTTTCGCGTAGCTTTTCTCAGGGAATCGTAAATCCTTTCGTTACAGGAGAAATGCAATTAAAGGAGAACTTCAAATCCATGGGACTCAAATTCTTTACTCGAGAGCGCCTCGCCGTTTTCTTCTCCTCCACCGCTACCAATATCTTTGCGGTTTCCAAACATGTCGATTTGATTACGTGCATGTTGGCTAAATTTCATGTTCCCTTCTACGAATTAAATACTCTTCGTGGAACAATTTGACCTCCTTGGAAAAATTATCTTCGATCAATTGAAATTTCGAGTAAAAAATCTGATGTGGCCACCTCATGACTTTCTCCATATCTTTATTATTTCTAAAAATTCCAATTAGGTTACATAATAACAAATATTTTAAGAAACTGCGAGAAAATTTTAGACTTTACAAAGAACAGAAATAAACTCAAACCATAGCCTTCTGATATTGGATATAGCCAGTAAGGTCCAACAATTAAGAAAATAAAAAGGAGCATTACTGAGACATAACTAAGCGTCAATTGTTGACAGTAGTCGTCGGTTGGTGGCGTGGTTGTGGCACCTAAAAATATATGATATCTCTTAAGCAATGCATTATATGGAAAACTGTTTCAAACCAAGGTTGTAGAAAATTAAATTTCCTACAACTTTTATTCTAGTACATTTTTACATTTATCAAATATTAAAGCAAATATCTCAAAATAACGGATAAATGGCAAGAGTAAACACCCACTTCCGGTTGACAGGTTTTTACCAAAAACTAATCAGTTCTTTTGGCTTTTATCAAAATGTTAAATATAAAATTTCGCGTTGAACTGATTAATAGTTTTTAAGTTAAGTGCACCCACAAAAAGCTATCACATACACTCAGACATCATCGAGAAAATGGTCAAAACGTGTTCATGGGACCTCAAAACGTGTATTTCCGTTGAAATCTCGACGTCGATTTTTTTCATGAATACAATACTTTCCCCTATACTACGTATATGGAGAAAGTAAAAATGGGACTTCTCACCTGTGTGTGTGAGTGCGTGTGTAAGATAGCTTCTTGTGGGCGCTCTAACTCAAAAAATATTAATCAGGTCAACGCGAAATTTTATATTTAACATTTTGATAAAAGTCACAATAACTGATTAGTTTTTGGTAGGAATCGGTCAATCGAAAGTGGGTGTTTACTCTTGTCACTTATCCGTTATTTTGAAATAATTGCTTTAATATTTGATAAATGTAAAAATGTACTAGAATAAAAGTTGTAGGAAATTTAATTTTCTACAACCTTGGTTTGAAACAGTTTTCCATATAATGCATTGTTTAAGAGATATATATTTTTAGGTGCCACAACCACGCCACCAACTGTCGACTACTGTCAACAATTGACGCTTAGTTATGTCTCAGTAACGCTCCTTTTTATTTTCTTAATTGTTGGACCTTACTGGCTATATCCAATATCAGAAGGCTATGGTTTGAGTTTATTTCTGTTCTTTGTAAGATCTAAAATTTTCTCGCAGTTTCTTAAAATATTTATTATTATGTAACCTAATTGGAATTTTTAGAAATATTAAAGATATGGAGAAAGTCATGTGGTGGCCACATCAGATTTTTATGTATACATCACGTCGAAACTCTGTAGCATTGAACTCTATTATAAGAATTTTTGATAGATCAAACACTCAAATTTTATGCTTGGAAGTTCTGTAACGGTTTTATCTCGCATTTTTGTTTGATCTGCAGAGATTAAACTGGATATGCATTCATATGAACGCACACAGACATCCTTATTCACTAACTCTTTACCTTGTGTGTTTATTGGCGTTATGTGACTGTCCAACGATGGGAATGATAATTTATGTTTCGGAATTAAAACATCTATAATTTTTATCACTTAACATCCGAAAGAATTCATTACGCAAAAGAATAAAAAATTGCTTTTTTGCACAGGCTGCAATAAAAAGAACCACATACATATGCGGCTCTTAAGAAAATATTTTTATTTTCCGTTAAATTTTTGTGTCGTTCATTTACTGGTAATTAACGCTCACATAAATAGGGAATTCGTTCCTTTCAATTTATATAAAGTAATAAAAGGGCTTCGGATCTAACCTCATGACTGACAAATGTCTCTCCAATAACCATGAAAAGATTATGAAACCCAGACATCCACTTTGGCTACAGAGCAGCCGTCGTCAATGGTGACTTACCCGTAATAAATCCTAATATCGGTGAAGACGGCTACTTCGTAGCTGAAATGCGCATCTGGTTTTCCTAACCTATTTTTGGCTGTTGAAAAGATGTGTGTCATTTTCATTTCAGCTATAAAGCGAGCCTCTTAACAGAAAACGGTAGCTACAATTTTTGAAGGGTCTTTATCGCCCTACGATATGGAGAGTTGCGAAAAATATCACCGATCGAAACATGATGATGGGACAGGTATTGTAGATTCTTCTTCGAGTATAGCGTCATATTAAAATGAGAGCCATTTCGAGATTTATAGTGAATATTTCGACAAAAATCTATCCACAGCATCGTGTTATCAATTATATTTAAGGTATTATTAAAACTACGGCTACCCCAGAAGATAATTTTCCATATTTTGACCGACACAGCCATTATATTTCAGGTAATATGTAAACTTCGCTTGACCCAATGGAAAATTCACTATATTTTGACTGGCTTCGTAACATAGCAGCGCGCGCAAACACGAAATCCCCCTTTCTCATTCCTTTCGATGATAAAGACATTCATTTGTTGGTCCATCCCATCTTATTGCCCTCATCACTCACGCCTTCGCGCGGAGCTTTGTTAAATTTACCCTCCCCTCATATCTCCTTCCTTTTTCTTTTTTTCCACTTTCATTTCCCCATCCTCCACGCCTCGCATAACGCCTTCCCCGATATACCCCTTCCGACATCCTCTTTTCGCGGGAGAATGAAGAAAGAACTACAACATTCCGTCTTTTTTATGACTCTATGGCGCCTCACGCTTCCTTCGGCATCCGCCACTCTCCTTCCTTAATTTAAAAACCTAGCACCGTGGCAGCTCTTACCCATCTACAGCAACCCTAACTTATCCCCTTCTTCTCGCTCCTATTTTCAAATTGCTTTCTGCTCCCTTCCTCTCCCCCTCTTGCCCTCTCTTCTTCTCTCTCCCTTCTGTCCTCCATTCCCCTTTTTCCCACCGTGTGATCCTTCTCTCCCTTTCCCTCCCTATCCACTGCTTTCTACTTCTCTCTTATTCCATCCTTTTCTCTCCCGCCATCTCCTTACTTTCCCTCTCTCCGTGTTCTTCTCTTTCTCTTTCCCTCCCTCTCCTTCTCTCCATATTTTCCCTTCTTCGCACTATTATCTCCCATCCCTTTTTTCCTTCCTTTCCCTCCTTTCTTTCCCCTCTCAATCTCTCCTTCGTTCATATTGTTCTTTGATGTATGTAAGGTTTTCGAAGGTTTATTCCACCCCCTTCTCTTTTTCATGCATGGGTTTTTACTAGGTTGGCCGAGCCAGGTCCTTCCTAGGTTTTTCCCACAAATACCTTGTCTTCCTTAGAAGTTTTTTTGAATATATACCTATCTATCTCTCTCTGTCTGTAATAGTATTTTATTAACTTAATCATTTTTGATGTAATTTAAGATATTTAAATATAATGTAACATACCATTGACGAAGGATTAAATGTAAGGATGGACCTTATCGTCTAAATTTCGCCCGAATAAAGACATCTATCTATCTATCTTCCCTGTCACTCTCCCGCCTTCTCTCCATATGTTCCCTTCTTCCCACCCCTATCTACCTCTCTATCTCTTCCCCTCCCGCTTTCTATTTCCCTCTCTCCTGCTCCCCTTCTTCTTCCTCCCTCCTTCGCATCCTTTCTCCTCTCTTCCTCTTTTGCTTCTCTCCATCTATTCCTCCTTCCATGCCTTCTCTTCTCCTATTTCTACCTCCATCCCTTCCACTTTCTCACTCCTACCTCTGTCCTTTCGCTCTCTCCCCTCCTTTCTGCTTTCTTTCCTTTCTCCCCTCCCCTTTTTCCCCTCTCGTCCATCCCCTCTCACAAATCCCCACTGACTCATCTCTTTCTCATCCGCTCTCTCGCATCACCTCCCACACATTCCCTCAGACCTATCTCCTCTCTACTATCTCCCATCTACTCTCTCCCATCTCTCCTATCTCCCCTCTCCGAAATCCTCTCTCTAATCTCCTCTCTCCCATCTCCTCTCACCCATCCCCTCTCTCCAATCCCCTTCCCTATCCCCTCTCTCCAATCCCCTCTCTCCAATCCCCTCTCTCCCATCTCGTCTCACCCATCCCCTCTCTCCAATCACCTCTCTCCCGACCCCCTACTCCTATATCCTCTCTCCCATTCCCTCCCTTCCATCACCTCTCTCCCATCCCCTCTTACCAATCCCATCTCTCAACCCCTCTCTCCAATCCTCTCTGCAATCCACTCCCTCCCATGCCCTCTCTCCTACATTCTCTCTCCCATCTCCACTCTCATCCCCCTCTCCTATCTCCCCTCTCCTATCTCCTCTCTCGCATCCCCTCTCTCCCATCCCCTCTGGCCCATCGCCTCTCTCCCATCCCCTCTCTCCAATCCCCTTCCCTATCCCCTCTCTCCAATCCCCTCTCTCCCATCTCGTCTCACTCATCCCCTCTCTCCAATCCCCTTCCCTATCCCCTATCTCCAATCCCCTCTCTCCAATCTCCTCTCTCCAATCACCTCTCTCCCGACCCCCTTCTCCTATATCCTCTCTCCCATTCCCTCCCTTCCATCACCTCTTTCCCATCCCCTCTCACCAATCGCCTCTCTCCAATCCCCTCTCTCCCTACCCCCCTCTCCTATCTTCTCTCTCCAATATCCTCTCTCCCATTCCCTCCCATCCCCTCTCTCCCATCCCCTCTCACCAATCGGCTATCCCCAATCCCCTCTCTCCAATCCCCTCTCTCCAATCCCCTCTCTCCCATACCCTCTCTCCAATTCCCTCCCCTATACCCTCTATTCAATCTCCTCTCTCGCATCCCCTCTCCCATCCCCTCTCCTATCCCCTTTACCTTCCCCTCTTACCAATCCCCTCTTTCCCATCCCCTCTCTCCCATCCCCTCTTTCCCATCCCCTTTCCAATCCCCTCCCCTATCCCCCCTCTCCACCCCCCTCTCTCCCATCCCCCTTCTCCTATATCCTCTCTCCCATCCCCCTTCTCCTATATCCTCTCTCCCATCTCGTCTTCCATCCCCTTTCTCTTATCTCCTCTCTCCAATCCCCTCTCTCCCATCCCCTCTCTCCCATCCCCTCTCTCCCATCCCCTCCCTCTCATCGACACTCCTATCTCCTCTCTCCCATCTCTCCTATCTCCCATCTCCTCTCCGAACACCTCTCTCCAATCTCTCTCCCATCTTCTCTCACCCATCCCTTCACTCTAATCCCCTCTCCCCCATCAACCCTCTCCTATCTTCTCTCTCCCATTCTCCCATCCCCTCTCACCCATCGCCTCTCTCCCATCCCCTCTCTCCAATTCTCTCCCCTATCCCCTCTATCTAATCCCTCTCCTCTATCCCCTCTCTCCAATCCCTCTCCCATTCCCTCTTACCAATCCTCTCTCTCCAATTCTCTCTCCAATCCACTCTCTACCGTCCCCCCTCCCCTATATTCTCTCTCCCATCTCCACTCTCTCATCCCCCCTCTCCTATCTCCCCTCTTCTATCTCATCCCTCGCATACCCTCTACCCCGTCCCCTCTCACCCATTGCCTCTCTCCCATCCCCTCTCTCCAATCCCCTCTCTCCCATCTCGTCTCACCCATCCCCTCTCTCCAATCCCCTCTCTCCAATCCCCTCTCTCCCTACCCCCCTCTCCTATCTCCTCTCTCCAATATCCTCTCTCCCATTCCCTCCCATCCCCTCTCTCCCATCCCCTCTCTCCCCTCTCCTATCCTCGCTCTCCAATTCCCTCTCACTAATCGCCTCTCCCCATCCCATCTTTCCAATTCCCTCCCCTCTCCCGTCTTCCCTCCTCTCCTATTTCCTCTCTCCCATTCTCCCATCCCCTCTCACTCATCCCATCTCACCAATCCCCTCTCACCCTTCCCCTCTCACCAATCGCCTCTCACCAATCGCCTCTCTCCTATCCCCTCCCCTATCTCCAATCCCCTATCTCCAATTCCCTCCCTCCTATCCCCTCCAGCTCCTTTTCTCACGTTTCCCCTAAAACCATTTTTTTTCTCGCTTCCCAATCTTCTCGACTCTTTTATCCCTTCCGTCTTGGGAGATTTTTTTTACGGGACCATTTAGGCAGGCGTAAATTCTTATCCTTAATTTTTCCGCTCTCACTCACTCCGCCATTTTCTCCATCCTCACTTTCTCCTCCGCTTGCGTTGTAATCTTTGGAAAGTTCTAATCCGTGAGGACCTGCCTATTCGTTCATTCGTACGAATGAATTCCCGTCCCGTTCTTTTTTTCACGTTTTATATTTCCCTTCGCCTTCCATTTATCGGGGTAGCGGGAGAGTTGGCCATTTGTGACTACACTTCGCCATCAAATGGACGAACTCCGCCGCTCTGTTCTTTTTTTCATCCCGACCTCGGCAGGTTCAAAAAGGTTGGAACCTGAACTATGCGAATAGCTTAAAGAATTGAAGTTTCATATCACGTTAAATTTTCAATCGTTTCGTGAGGGCAATGTTCACTCGAGGAGTAATTCCGTCGATAAAACCTTTTATTTATCAAAGTATCGATGAATGCGGATGTAATTTTATCGATACGCGTCGACATATTGCTTTTTCTTTGAGTAAAAGAGTGTTTTCAAAAGTGGACGGCCGAGAATATTTACGTCGTAACGCTTTGGTGGGAAAATGCGACTCGGTGATGTTGATTAAACCTTCATGGTATACACTATGCATTACTTTAGGTATTTCCTTTTACATTATATTCGAAAGGGATATTTAAAAAAATATCTTTCGCAGTGAATGGCGAAGATAAAATAATTCATGTAAATATTGGTATAAATTTCGTTTTGATATATTTAAACCGCAAAACCTCCAAATAATTTTTAAAATATTTCCTTAATCGCGTCCTGTCAAACGGTCATACTAACCGAATCGTTCATAAAGTCCCTTCTCTTATTTTGGCAGCGCACCTCTCTAAGCTCTTACTGATTATGTGTAGGTTTCCGAACGTCAATAACAATTTTATGACCAATTCCCTCGACGTCCGAGGTTTACCTTTCTGTTTAAAATTGGGCGTTCTGCTCCCGAGAAGTTACGCAGAAACGTTCCAGAAACTCTTACGGGAGAACGTTCTCATATCGTTTTACTGGAGCTTGAAATGCTACTGCAGTTCTCGTGAAAACCCTTTCTCCAGCATCTTATCCCTTATTATTTTCTCCCTTTTCTCGCTTCTCACCCTCTCCCTATTTTACCTGCTACTTAACCGCCTCTCTTCTCCCATTCCATCTCTCTCCTTTCCTCCTTCTTACCATCTATCTCTACTGGCTCTCCCTCCCCTACTTCCCTCTTTCTCTCTCCTTCGTTTTCTCTCTTCCTTTCTCTCTCCTCAATTCCTCTCTCCCCTTCTTTTTCTCCTTTCTCTCTCTCTCTTTTCTTCCCTCTCGCTCTCCCTCTCTCTCTTTTCCTCCCTCGCTCTCCCTCTCTTTTCCTCCCTCTCTCTCTTTTCCTCCCTCTGTCTCCCTCTCTTTTCCTATCTCCCTCTCTTTTCCTCTCTCCCTCTCTTTTCCTCTGTCTCTATCCCTCTTTCTTTTCTTCCCTCTCTCCTCCATATCTCTTCCTACCTCTCCCTCCCTTTCTTTCTCTCGCTTCCTCTTTCTTCAACTTCAACTTTCTTTCGTCTCTCTCCATATTTCATTTTCAGCACCTCTCCCTGTGCCCTCTATTTAACCCCTCTCAATCTTTCTCGCTTTCCCACTCTCCTCCCTCTTTACCATCTCCTCTGGCCCTCTCTTTCTCGCTTCCATGTCACTCGCATTTCCTTCAATGCCTTTAATGCCTTAATCCCCGTCTACTCCCTCTTTCTCTCCCTCTCTCTTTCTCTCTCTCTCTCTCTCTCATCACCACAAATGTTTCCCTTCATCTCAGTTTTCCTGCTTCATATCCTTTCCTCTCTCGAGAATTTATCGACCGAGCACATAGCAGAGCCGAAATTCGCCTCCTAAAAAATAATTATTTATAGAGAGGATCCTTTTATTCGATCGAAGGAAAAAAATCTCTTTTCGGGAGCAATATACATCTCGTCGTAATTCAGTCATCCATTTTATAGGTGTTTTCCGCGTTAATGTGTCCCTCCTCCTCCGTCTCCTCTTTTTGTCCTCGCTGTCTCCGCCACATTTCTCCAAGAGGCCTTTAATTTGATATCCTTCCCCGTTCCCTCCCTTTGGCGTGCTCGCCTAATCTTTTGTTCCATCCCTTTCGAGCCCTTATTCCTCTCCCTACGTTCTATCCCACCCCCATAATCTACTCCCTTTATCCTTTGCTACGATAGAATTTCCTTGTGTAAAATCTCCGAAAATTGCCTGCGGAGGTAACTTTTGCAGATAAGCCCAAAATTGTTTCGGAATATTTCCTATAACTCAAATTTTGCTTTTATTTGTCTTTCTTTTTGCTCTTGTTTGATATGATTATTGTTTTACGTAAAGGTCGATGGGAGAATTCAGAAGGATTTTTATTGTAAATTTGCACAAATTCTTTTTCAAAATAATTCACACCCGATCGTGATTTTGACATATGAAGTCATCGTCAGATGGGAGAGTTTTCAGTCCACACAACGCATTGGAAAAATAATTTGATTTTGTTGATTGAAAACTCGAATCTGTTGATAACCTATTAAGTCAACTCCATGAACCGTATAAATTATTTTAAAGGAATTAGGACAAATTTTACGTTAATAATTATTTCTTTGAAATATTCAACTAAGGTTGTTCTGATGTGCAATTCAACAAAATTAGGGCTTCCTTTGCATTTTGTAGTTATCGTTTTAGCAAATTTATTTTGACAATGTCACCATAATTGAAGGTGCGAGCACCCGAGGTGTAATCAGACCTACGATTAAACAAAAAAGTTTGATTTTAGTTGTCCAATTGTCCATTCGTAATCAAATCCATACAATTATTCTATTTTCGCTACGTGAACTCAGAGGAATCCTGAGTAACCTTGAGGCAATTAGGAACAATTATCTTCAGCATTGCTTCTGACGTCTTACTCGGTAGCTACCTAATGAAACCTTAAAAAGACCTCGCGATGGCGCGAAATAAGATGTCAGTTTCTGTTTATTCACGCTACGCGTTGAATTCGCTTGTTTATCATTTATAACTAAACCATATAAGTCAACGGGTTGTATGATAGCTGTCGCACTCGATTAAATTAGAATTTCTTCAGTCTGATTGTTAAGTAGCAGACGCGTAAAATTTAGAGGTAAATATTTTGCGTTCGAAATTCGTTTCACGCGCCGTTAAATACATGTTTGCTTTCGTTCTCTCTCTCTCACTCTCTCTCTCTAGAACCCGTCGTCTTTCCCCTTTTATGGATTCTCCCTTCGAACTCAATTCTCTTTCTCCCTCTATATATATTCCACGCAATCTCTCTCTCCTTCCTTCCTTCCTTTCGCGTAACTTTTTTCATCTCGACTTTCGCTAAGGGTTAAGAGACGTCTGTACAGAGGCCAGCGGCTAGGTCTCTGGCACTTTTAGGGCAGGGAAGCGGTTTCGATCCATGTCCACCTAGGATGTGGAGAATGCAGTGGATACGAAGGTTGGATGAGAGAGGCAGAATGATAAAGATAGCCCGATAGGAAAGAGGAGAGTGTGTAGGAATGGTGAGTTTTCGGAGGCTGGGATTGGAAGAGTGGCATAAATGGGGAAGTGAGAGAGAGGGTCGGAATGCCTGTTTGTGAGTTCATGTCCGCTTGTGTGTGCGCGAGTATGGGTGTATGTGAGTGTGTTCGTTGAGAGAAAGATAGATAGCAATGTCACCGAGGCTGCTCATGCACTTGACGTCCTCCCTTGCCCCTCTATCTCTTCCATGCTGTCTGTATCTATATAGACCGCTCGTGTAGAGGGAAGTGGAGGAATATTCGTGGAATTGTACAGAGACCGAGATAGCTCGAGGAAGAGAGGATGTATAGAAGCGGGGAGGGAAGAAACCTACGGAGCACTCGATACTTAAACAGGAAATGTGCGTATGTAGACCGACACACGCACGCGTGCGCTACTTTAATTTAAAATATTCACGCACGTATGCACGTGTACAGATGTGCGTTACGGGTAATGTTCAAAACTACGAGGGTTGCCCAGAAAGTAATACCTCATATTTTTTTCTCAGCCGGTAACAAAGCAAGGAATATGAGATTTTAGGTGGTACACATAGGAAGTTTTCTCCATTAATGTACGAAGTTATAAAAATTTCCGACAGATAGCAACACTGCTGCAGCAATGCTTGAAAATGGAGTCAATCAGTGATGTCCGTTACAAACAACGCGCTGTGATAGAATTCCTTATTGCCGAGAAAGAATCAGTGGGAAACATCCAAAAACATCTCTGCAATGTTTATGGAACTGCTACGGTCGACAGAAGCATCGTTGGTCGCTGGGCGAAAAGAGTGACGACTTCGGAAACAGGGAAAGCAGAGCTCTATGATTTGCCTCGCTCAGGTCGACCTGTCACAGCTGTTAGCCCGGAGATGTTGCAACGCGATGATGCCATCATTCGCGAGGATCTACGCATCACAACCCGAGAACTGGTACCAAGTCTGTCAATCAGCAAAGGAGCCTTAATGACATCATCCTCGATCTCAGATATTCCAAGGTGTGCGCGAGATGGGCTCCTCGGAGGCTCACAACCAAACACAAAACCGAGAGAAAAGCCATTTCTTCCGAGTTGTTGGCGCATTTTGAAGCTGAGGGAGAGGCCTTTTTATCCCGGATTGTTACAGCAGATGGAACCTGGGTCCATCATTTTGAACCGGAGACAAAAAGGCAATCCATGGGATGGCACCATCCTTATTCTCCACGGAAGAAAAAATTCAAACAGTCTCCATCAACGGCCAAGGTCATAATCACTGTCTTCTGGGTTTGTGAAGGAGTGATTCTTGTGGATGTGATGCCGAAAGGGACGACAATCAACTCCGACGTCTATATCAGCACGTTGAAATTTTTAGGAAGCGTTTCAAACATGTTCAGTCTCACAAGAATCTGGGAGAAATGTTGCTTCAGCATGATGATGCAAGACCACACACAAGTTTGAAGACTCGGGAAGCCATAACAAATTTTGGTTGGACAGTGTTACCACATCCACCCTACAGCCCCGACCTAGCACCTTCAGATTTCCACCTCTTCGGAACCCTAAAAATGCTATCCGCGGTGTGAAGTTTAACACTGAAGAAGATGTGATTAGCGCTGTGAGAACTTGACTACGTGAGCTGGACAACAAATGGTACCGACAGGGCATACACGCACTTGTTTCTCGTTGGCTCAAAGCTGTAGATGTGGACGGAGACTATGTGGGGAAATAGGGCTTGGAGACACTTTCTCTCTTGAATATGTGTTATTTTCATGATTTTTTAATAAATATTTATGGAGAAAAAAATATGGGCAACCCTCGTAGCTTATGCCGACGTAAGCCAGGCTGGCCTTGCTAATTTCCATATTTGCCGGACGGGCATGAATTTATTTCTTTTATTGACATTTTGAAAGAAGTTTTCAACGAAACTTACTAAAAAGCTAACCAATCCAGATATCCGAGCTTCTTTCAGTGAAACTGAGAGAAAATATCTTAGAATAACATCTAAATTGGAGTTGAGACTTGTTAAAACTACCAACCCAGGTCTCCAAATTTCAATTATTGGACTGAAGAAGGGTCGTATTTTTAGTATGCGGGACTTTATCATTCATGTCAGTTGACTGATGTCGATATTATCCACCTATTACCTGGGTAACTTCAACATTCACCATAGTTCGGAAATCATTCGTAACACATGTAAGTATATAGGTCCACATGCGCCTGTGCATCTAGTCCTTTTATATACATAGTGGTCCTAATGAAATAGTTTGTGTGTCGATAACTAATTACAACGATGCTCATTGCAATTATTATCACATATATACTCTAGGATAAACTCTCTCCTTTGTATCAAGTTTTGATTGAACAATACATTAAAATATTTCTCCGACGAAAAAATGGGATGCGAGCAAAAAAAATAATGCTAAAGCGTCTTTTTTCTAGCCATTATTTTTACTTTATACAATGGGAAGACACTTTCAAGTCCTCTTTTCGAACATTATTACTTACAAATAGAATATCATGCAACCTTTTAACCTAATAATATTAATTAAATCGTAGATTCGGATCGATGAAATGCTAACAGAGATCTAATAAATGATGCAGTAATGTCCTAGTTATCTGAGAATGAAATGAATTCACGTGCGCTTTGTGTTTATATACTTTTGCCAGATCTTAAAGGGAAATCATTTTGCCCTTTAATATATTTAAATTCACCTTTGCTGTTTTATAATGGCGGAGATTAAATTTTTAATCGATGGTATATTTAAATAATTTCCTGCCTTACCTATGCCCTGGCGCACGAAGTACTGCTACAAATGAAGCTTTTTAAATGTAGTGCATTAATAACGTAACCTAACTTTTATAGTCAGAGGGGGAGTATAAGTGCTCGGTTTATATGAATATTCGAGCATTTGATTGGAAGGGAAAGATTTGAGTATGCGAAGCTGTTTTTTGTGTTAAATCGGAGCAACTTTGCCATTTGTTGAGACTACCTTGGAGGAATTTTTTTTCGCCGTGTTCAACTAAAGTCTCTTGTTTTGCGTTCCACTTTTTCCGACCGCATCGTTTAGATTACAAGAGACATGCACGGCAAAACATGTCTTGCTATTGTTTTCAACTGCGTGCAGCGTCAAAGATTCTTTTTCAAACATAACGGGCCTATGAAAACCAAAAATGCGTTTTAAAGGTATGCACAAGATTTGGCAAGATACGTCAGCAATCAAGTTCCGATATTATGTTGGAAATCAATTTATGAGTACGATATAAATTTTGCTTAAGCATTTTAGTAAAACATTACTAGTGGTTGGAAATAATTTTGAAAGGAGAAAAGTTTGCTATGACCGAGAATCGAACCCGGGTCTTCCACTTGCCGGGCGGATATTCTACCACTGAACTATCGTAGCAGATCAATTTTCTCGTTTCTGAACGCGGATGTTTTCTTGGTTGGGATGGAACTAGCCAGCTGCCCCAACGGATGTCCTCGAAGAGATACATCGAAGAAAACATCCGCGTTCAGAAACGAGAAAATTGATCTGCTACGATAGTTCAGTGGTAGAATATCCGCCCGGCAAGTGGAAGACCCGGGCTTGATTCCCGGTCATAACAGACTTTTTTCTCGTTTCAAAATTATTCCCAACTTGACAGCTTATGGCTGTCTGCATAGGATCTTCGGATCTTCCATCAATTTATTACTTGTGTATTCGAATTTGAGATGGTTTTTCTGTTACGAACCATTGTGTGTACGTGCTTTCCCTTTCGGGCAGCTTCTTTCGCCGTTGGGCACTCCTGGACATGCAGTGGTGGTTCAGTTCTTTATTAATCGCGATTGTCCACATCGGGTTAGGTCTTTATGACCCTATTTATTCTTCCTGGGAGGCTGGTGGGTATCTTGACCGGTGGATGATATCGGTCTCTTGTGTCTGTCCCATAGCGATGGCTCAGTTTGCCCATGTCGCTAGAAGATTTCATGTGTTCTGTTATTCAGAATTTCGAAGATGGCTCTTGCGCTTTTTCGGGTGACAGTCCCTGATTGGTGTAACGTCAGTCATTTCGTAGAAAACATCATTCTGGATGACCCAACCCAGGGAGAGTATTCTTCGGAGACAACTTCTCTCGGATACCTCCAACTTGGTTCGCCCGGATGACAGAAGCCTGCCACCCCAGGCAGGGGAAGCATAAGAGATGAATTTATTATGACGAGCATTAAATTTATATTGAGGAATTTTTTGGGGCTACAGATGCTTTCAAAAGTTTAAAAACGTCTGTTCTTTGAAAAAAGGAACACTTTGTATTCAGTTTGATTGGAAGATAATTGAACATCTGGCAGCAAATAACACAGGGCATGAACCTTCATTATTAATTTTGGCATTTCTTTCATTCGAATTTCATTCGGGTACAAATAAAATCGTGTGGCGTCATCCGTCCTTGTAGGTCACTTACTAATTTATTATCGGAATTTTTTTGAGTGTGTTAGTCGATAAAGTTGATGAATATTGTGACGATACAATTTCACGCTCCGCGTGGACAGAAAGCAATCTTCACATCGTTGGATGCAGTTCTCACAGAAGAGTCATTTTAATGATTTTAATCCGACGGTGGTAGAACTGCCGATATCCCGTACGTATCGATTTTCTAAATAATTGAACGCGGCTCTCTTCGGTTTCTTCCGTTTAGTCAATTTGTTTCGGAAAGGATTATGGTCCCTTTTACCAGCGACACACGAAATCAAATTACGGCCGGCAGTCTGCATCGTTTTTAATTAATTTCTACCTGATAGATTAGCGGCCGTTGTTGACACTGTCGCCGCCAGCGTCATTACAGCGCTTAAAGTAGCCCATTATATCACCGACGGCATCTTTGAACGAATAAAAAAAATAACACCGACGCGTAGCGTGCGAACGCCACACTGAACTATTACTCCCACAATGCCCTTCGATCTCTATCAACCTCGGCATTATGTTAATGGCACCCATAGCGATAGTGGCGACCAAGAACAATGGAGAGATTCCGGGAATGAAAACGGCGGAATGATGAGGGACGCTCAAAGAGACAAAAGAGCCACGAACGGCCGTAAAATTGGAAGCGGAGCGCACGAGCATGCAGCGAGCCGAAGGCAAAAGGGAGGGAGGGTAAAGTGGAAGATGGGGTGAGCGAGAAGAGAGGTAATAAACCGGAAGCGATGGCCGTCCCCTGACTTTCGTTATTTTTTTGTCCGTTCTGACTCCCAGCATCCCATTGGTAATTATTTGGATGCTTTGCGTGATCCAGACGTGACCCAGTGTTTTTCCATTTTTCTCCGCCTCGTCACCGGGGATCAATTTTGAGATCGCGTATCTCCGCACCGGAAACTTGAGACGGACTTTTACGATCGGTAGTAACTGCTTCGGATGGGATTTTCTTCCTTCTCCTTGCTCTTTTAAAAATCGGCGCGTTTTGCCATCTTTCTCTTGGTTATCCCTCCGAGTCTTCCGCGTACGTCGAACAAGAAGCGGAGAATAAGCCGGAGCTTGGTCGTTTTCATTTCTCCTAACAAGGAAAGATTGGGTCTGCGGGGACTTGAGAGATTTTGTCATCAGTCCCGAAGTGATGCCCTACATGTATTGGTCATGCCGACGAATAATGCTTACTTTCTTACTTACTTACTTTTACTCAAAAAGTAAAGGTTGTTTCCTACGCCAATTCGTCGGCATTCCAAGTGGTTTTATCGAGATTGTTTCGCTTAGAGAAATATGGAAAACCAGTCTTTAAGGTCATCGGATAACCTTTCGATGGATCGATAAATTATTTTTACTTTTTGATATGTGAAGTTCTTTTTGGGTCGTTCAAGACAAAATAATTAATCCATCTCGTGTTTCTGCGATAGACTATATTTTTGTAAGCATTAGAAGGAGGTCAGGCATATTTTGGGTCTTGTAATTTTGACAATGTTTTTCGCTGGATAATCTTCCAAGTGACCGCATTACTTTGGGCAATATCGAAATTATATCGATTTCTCGTACATCAAATTCTGATTTTTATTTTTTACTTTGATTAAGTCAGTGTTTCACAAACTGTTTTAGAGGTTGCGTGGAAAACTATAACGGATCACTCTTTTGTCTCTTTTAGACATTATCTTTGAAATAGAGAAAAACGAAATAAGTCGTACATTGCATTTGGTACTTTTACAAATTGTATAAATAAAGGTACGTCAGGCATAAATAGACGAGGGATGCATGCACAAAGTAGGTCGGCCCTAAAAGGATGCCTGAATGAAAATAATTTGAGATTAAGTGATCATTCGCTGCAAATTAATCGTAAAAACTTATGTTCAATAGTCTCAATTGTAAATTATACTTACGAGTCGTTTTGTGTGCTTTCGTATAGACATTTTAGTCACAAAAGTAGCGCATAATATTTTAAAGGTCCGTAACGAAAAAACAAAAAGATCTTTCCGAAGGGCAAACCATTACCATTCATCAGAGTTGCGCAACCCACCATCCAATTTTTACTCTCCCAAGATCATTCATTTTCATGTGCTCCACTCGTGACCCAATTTATGTCAGGATAATTTTTACCAAACATGGCCGGCGAGCGCAATTTTAGCTTTTGCTCCGACGTACCGCGTAAAGCTAGTGGGAGGAGGCCATGGGAGAACGAAGCAGTCTACCCTTGCGTAAAGGAGTGCCGCTGACGTCACGGTGACTCCGCCGGACGAGTGGGAAGGGTTACAGGCGTTGTCCGGAGCGAGGCCAGATGGGATTGGTGGTAAGGGATTTTCCTGCGCTGCACACCGTTTTGCTCCGCGGACGGAATATTCGACATAAGAGAAAGGAAATGCGGGAATCGTAGCGAAGAGTGAGAGCCGCGAGGATAGAGAATGGGCGGATTGAGAACTTTTTTACGCGCGCCTTCACTTCTATCTCTCTCATTCTCTCTGTTTTTTACTCCACAAACCTAAAACCCAATACTCTTTATATAAACTCTTTCGTTAGCCTTCTTATATATATCGTTGGTAGCTCAATAACTTTGGCTCAGATTATTAAAAGTAAAATACTCCTATAGCCTATAACCCTCTAATTGTTTGGCTATAGGAGTATTTTACTTTTAATACTTCTTATATATGTATAGTAATTTGCTGTAACTTATCCTTGCACTATTTCCTTCAACAACGACTGGTATAAATATGTAAACTATCATGTAAACGGTACCAAATCACGAGGGGTTAAATGTAAGAAGGAGCTCTGCGCACTCTTTCGCCCATATAAAGTCGTTTGTCTGTCTGGCTCTCTTCTTACCACACCCTCTTTCAATTGTTAACGTTAGATAAGCGAACAAAGCAAGAACTGATTATTTTTCGGCAAAGCATGAGTTAGTAAAATTAACCACTTGGATAAAATCAATCTGACAGTTTAGCATAAAATATTCACGTTTTGGGTTTTTTAAAGTTTCGACAGCGGTTGTTTTTCTAAAGCAGTTGATGCTATTACAAATGCACATGCGATGTAAAATGTTTATCCTGTTATTGTTTCCTTTGGGTAATAATTTAGGAGTGATCAGAAGTAATTTCTTTTTTCTCGTCAAAGCACATTTTATTTAAAACCATTGCTGATGACTTGTATTTACCCAATGTCGTCATATTACAAATTTTACCGAAAAACGTTTACACCAAATAATATTCTGAATTGCTCATTTAACAGAGACATTGTAATTGGTCATTCGTTTTAGAATGACACTCCTAAAACAAATTCCATGAAAGTCGGCCAAGGCAGAGCCTGTTATGTGCGTTCGGACGAAGCTAGTGGGCACTTCTGAATTATTGCGGAACGCTTCAATCCAAAATACTTAACGTAAATTCGCAACTTGTCATCCATCGTATCAGATGAATTATCTTTTAAAATATGCTCGAACTGTTGGTTACGCAAAAAACAAACAATTATTCAAGAAATGCTATGGGCTAAAAAATTGTATAAATTGTAAAACAAATGTAAGATTCGTGCTGTATGTCATGCATTACAATTAAGAAAATATAGAATTTTGAATTGAATTTAATTACGCTTGTTTGCATTTTTGCTTGATATTGAACGATTAACGGTACTCTATAAGTCAATAATGTGACTTTTTGTGAAGAAAGATTGTAAGTAATAGATAGTCCGAGAGTCTTAAACTCAAACCAATTGGGAGCTATACTATTGACAATTACGGAATGCATGCCAGATCGCATGCCACGCCTTTGAGCGTCGGTATTTTTCGAAAGAAGCACTACTAATAGCGGTAAATATTTAAATAAAAACAAACTATCGTGCAGTTCCTTAGCATTTTCATATTGCTTCATATGACTATGCCACTTAATGGTCTTCTCGTTCACGCTCGATCTCCCGCTTGCATACGATAGAGCCTAAGGGCATAATATGACCCAGAAGATAGCCAATAACTTGTATTTTATAATCCCCGAAACCGATTGTCTTAAAATATTCGCGATTTTATGATCGTCGGCCAGAAGAAAAATTTAATTTAATTTACATAAGTATTTTTGATTCCAACTTCTTCGGCTCAAATAGATACGCTTTTTCATATTTCTTCGATATATACCGCCTTCTATAGAAGTTAACAGCAGTTTTTTCGCATCATCATCATGCTTCTGTCCGAAGACAGGTTTTAACTGAATCGCTGCCTCCATTTCTCTCTCTCCCTAGAAGCCTCTTTTATACCTCTATAAGTATTATATCCCTGCTTTATATTATCTAATATTCCTATTCTTTTTCTCCCTCTTCCTCTTCCTCCACTAATTTTTCCTTCTAAGATCGTCCTTTGTAAACACTGTCTTCTCAATATGTGCCCTATCCAATTTGCTTTTCTTTTCCTGATTGTTTTTATTAGCGTCCTTTCTTCTCCAACCATTTCTAATACTTCTTCGTTTCTCTTCCTCTCTGTCCATTTCACTTTCATCATTCTTCTCCATACCCACATCTCAAAACTTTCTAAATATTTTTCCTCCTTTCTCCTTACCGTCCACGTCTCTGCACCATAAAGAGCTATGCTCCATATGTAGCATTTTGCTAATTTCTTCCTTGTTTCTAAATTTATTTTCTTGCTTGTGAGAAGCTCCTTCTTCTCGTTAAATGCTGCTTTTGCCATTGCAATCCTACTTCTGATGTCCTGTGTACTACTTCCATCCTGCGCTAAAATACTGCCGAGATATTTGAAACTACTTACTTGTTCCAATTTTTGGCCATTTACCATTATATTTAATTCTTTATGTTCCTTTGAAACCACCATGACTTTCGTTTTTTCTGTATTGATCTTCATTCCATATTGTTGGCCAACCTCAACTAGTCTGTCTGTCATCCTCTGAAGCTCTTTCTCGCCTTCTGCTATTAAGCCCTGATTATCTGCGTATTTAATGGTGGTAATACTTTCACCTCCTATCTTAAATCCTTTCTCTTCCATCAACGCTTCTTCTGTTATTGTTTCTGCATAAATATTAAATATCGCTGGTGAAATAGGACAACCCTGCCTCACTCCCCTCCCTATTGAAGTACTTTCTGTTTCTTCTCCTTCAACCCTGACTCTAATCTTTTGATCAAAGTAAAGGTTTTTAAGCAGTCTTTTATCTTTCCAATCTATTCCTATTTTGTTTAAAATACCCAGCATTTTATCCCATTTCACTCGGTTCAAAGCTTTCTCCCAATCTACAAAACAAAAATACATATCTTTATTGACTTCTAGCGCTCTTTCTATCATGATCCTCATACATCCTATAGCATCTCTAGTCCCCCTTCCTCTTCTTAAACCAAACATTATCTTGCAGCTCCTTTTCTATTTTACATTCAATTCTTTTGGTTATTATTCTGGTTAGAACTTTAGCTGTATGAGAAATTAAACTAATAGTTCTGTAATCCTTACAACATTTTGCATTGTTCTTTTTCTCTAAAAATCTTCAGGCCATATGCCAGTATCATATACTTGGTTAAAAAATTTTGTGAGTTGCTTAACTGCTTTAGACCCCAAAACCTTAAGAACGTCCACGGGTATATCATCACTCCCAACAGCCTTCCTTCTTTTCATGTCATCAATTGCTCTTTTAACTTCACACTCGAGAATACTTGGTCCTAGCTGATCTTCTTCCACATCCTCTTTTTCATTTAATTCAATATTTCTTGGCTTTCCTTCTTTGTCATACAGAACCTCAATGTATTCTTTCCAGACATTCTTTACATTGTCTGGCTCCGATACTATTTTACCACTTTTGTTCATGATTCCTTTACGTCCTATCTTTCTTGCTTTTTTCTTGAATAGTTCCCTTGCTTTGCTATACATGAGGTCTGTTCTACAAATTCTTTCACATTCGACAATCTCCTCGCATTTCTCATTTATCCACTGTTCTCTGGCTTTATCTGTTTCCCTTCTTAAAGCATTATTTAACTCCTTGTACTTTCTTTGGCCTTCTTCAGTGTTTATGTTCTTCCACTTTCTCCGCTCTTCCATTTTTTGCAGCATGGCTGCTGTGATCCAGGGTTTTTTGTTTCTTTCACCCGTTATCTTTCCTACCTTCTTTTCCATTACATCTTTAATGTTGCTATGGATGTATCTCCACTCCTCATCTACATTCTTCCTATTTTCTTCATCTCTCTCCCCCAACCTTTCCTCCAGCTCAGTCATAATAGCCTCCTTGTTTTTAAGGAGTTCCTCTAAGTTCCATTTCTTGTTAACTCTTATGTTTCTCTTAACGCTCTTCAGTCTACATTGTATATTTGCCACCAAAAGGTTGTGGTCAGAATCGATATCTGCTCCTGGTAGTGTTTTCACATTTTTAATGCTATTTCTAAATCTTTCATTGACTAGTATGTAATCTATCTGGTATCGTCTCTGGTCTCCTGGGCTTCTCCATTTGTAAAGTCTCCGCTGGTGATGCTTAAACCATGTATTAGTTACAATTAATCTATTTCTATGGCAGAATTCCACAAGTTTATCCCCTCTTTCATTTCTCTTCCCTAGTCCATATTTTCCCACTATGTTATATTCCTGTCCCTCTCCGACTACACTGTTCCAATCTCCCATTACTATGGTGGTGATCCTTCCTTTTCCCTCCTCCTCCAATATCTCCATAATCTGTTCATAGATTTCATCTACTTCGTCGTCGCCAGCATTAGTCGTTGGTATATACACTTGAATTATAAGCATTTCCACTGGCTCCATCTGAAGTTTTAAGGCTATTAATCTATCATTAACTGTCACTACCTTGCTAATTCTTTCAGCTATCTCTTTTCTCATTATAATCCCTACTCCCCTTTCCTTTTTCTCCCCTCCCGAGTAAATAATCTTAAATTCGTCTGAATTTATCTCGCCTTCTCCTTCCCACCGAACTTCACTAAGACCTACTATACCTGCATTATTCCTTCTCATTTCCCTTTTTAAGTTCTCTAGTTTACCCCCTGAATTCATAGTCCTAACATTCCATGTGCCTATTTTTAATTTCTCACTACTTGCTTTCTTATTAATGTTACATTTCCTCTGTGCATCCCCTAGGGTAGTCCCCACCCGGAGATCCGATTGGGGGACTATTTTACCTCCGGAATATTTTACCCCAGAAAGATCCATAGAGGTATTTTCAGCTTTTCAGCCTATCATGGGAAATATAATGAGGTAGTTTCCCCTTGCTTTCCTCATCGCAGTTTCACAGAGTGATTACCCATCTGTAGCTGTTCAGATCCACATGATCACCACCTACAGAGGTACTGTGCAAGCTGCTGCCCTTGCACAGGGGGATGTAAAACCCCCAAGACTGCTTCTTAGTCTGACTCTTCCCCTCAGACCTACCAGGAGAATTATCTCCCGCCGGCATAGCTCTTTGGTTCGTAAGAGTACACAAACCCCCCCCCCCCCCCCACCTCTGTAAGGTTATGCAGTCCATAGGTAGGGTTTTTCGCATAGTGGTCTTTTAAAAGAACGACAAAGGAATTCTTTCCGTTTTATTTTGAGAAATTATATCTTACTGAAATACTCGCAGTATGTTAGGAGGCGTAGTTAATTCTTGTAATAATACCCGTTTAGAAAATGCAGTCTTTCCACCTCTTAAGGTCATCAGGTAACGTTTTAGGCGTTCTTTACCAGCGAAGCGGTAATAGCGGAACACCTTATGGTCACGTCCGGTCCGTTCGTCCGTCGTAACTTTAATCTCCTAAACCGCTGGACGGATTTTAATTTAATTAGCTATGAGTGATCTTTATTAAAATTTATCGCCCAATTGTTATTTTCAACTGAATCTGTCAATTAAAACTTCCACTTTACATAATTACTTTAATAAACTTATACTCGTATCTCGTTAAACGGCATCCGTCAAGCAACAATGAAATATCAAACTTATATCTCTCTAGCTCTTATATGATCTTTAAGGTATAGATTTAAAAAATTATTCGAATAGAGAACAACATTTACTACAAGATGGTCCGGAGACCAAATAATTACGACTTATAGTTTCGGAGATAAAAATTCGAAAAACTCCCGAGCAAAACATTGTATATTTTGTTTACATCGATCGCTAAGACGGTTCTCGCAGCAAACAACAATTAAAAATCCATATATTTCTCCCCCATTCTGTTATATGATCTGCGAGGTATAGATTAAAACATTATTCGAATAGAGAACAACATTTACTACAAGATGGTCCAGATACCACGTAATTACGACTTATAGTTATGATCTGTGAGGTATAGATTAAAAAATGTATTTAGGTTTACTACTAGATAGTCCCCGAGACTATAGTTTCTGGGATAAAAATTTGAGAATCACCTAATCTTTCGATACCGTTCCATACTTATTTCCCATAGAATGCCATTGAAATCTCTTTGTATTCCATTTATGGAGTATACTTTTCCATCTTGTTATCTACGTCATCGCCGTCTCTCAGTTTTTGCGCTTCATGGGAGCGTCTCCCATAGAGTTATTCATCCGGAAGGATTTCTCATCCACCTCCAATCGCAGTTCGGCACATGCACGCGCGCACACACACACGAACTGTTTCATCAAGGTGAAAAGGCGGAGGGTGAGGTGAAGAACCCTTTTTCGCAATAATTCCATCTTTTTTTAAGAAACGAGTTTTTGGGAGTCGCTCAAATTAACATCCCCACTCGAGAATGGAATGCTTAACTTGGGGTTCCACTATTGTCCGAGGTGAAGCCATGCCCTCAGACTGATGAGTTCTCAAAAAGCGCTCGCTTCGCAATTACAATTACATTATGTCCCAATTATTTCGACTCGTTGAAATATTTCCGAAAACAAGAGCGCACGCTAGGTATTGTGCAGTTAATTTTGAGATTTAAAAAAGGAGTCTTAATTTTCAGATTCGTAAAGAGCGAATTTTCAGAGATAAACAACAGCAAAATGGCGTCATTTCGTCGATTTCGTCGAAAAGGACTAGGTTATTTTTTTGCAAGTAACGAGCTCTTAAAAACTCGGCGAATATAATCTTTCTACGTCAGACGTTTTCCAAATTCACGGCATCAGATATTTCGAAAACATTCATCAGGGCTCGCAGGGTTGAAATAACCTTTCGGCATTAATCTCTGCCGGGTAGCGTCTTGCAGCGCCCGTGGTTTATCTTGGCAGCATCTAAATTTGAATTCGAGCGTGAGTGGGGGCGAGATAGCGTGTAATTGCACGCAATCGACAAAAACGCCCACTCACAGCTTTTTGGTCGGCCTGTCTTTAACGCAAGGTTCTGGAAATTAGGATCTGGTTGCCTTCTGCCCCGCCCGAATTCCATCTCACGCGTATGAGAGCTAGTAATTGGTTACAAAACATCACAACCACACATCAAAACCTTCTCCAACTCTGCTAATGCTATGTCCTTAAAAGGAAAAGTGTTCAAACTCGATTCCTTTGCAAATTGGTTTTCCCGTAGCTGTTTCTGCGAAGCGTAGTTCCTCAGGAGATTCGTTTCTTTCGCTTGTAAGCGTTAAACTTCTAAAAAAAGTGGTTCCCAAAGGCACACTAAGACTCCGCAGCTGATCTTTAGGGATGCCGCGAAAAACTTTGTTTGGCTAATAAATCAACGATTTGGATGTGTTGGTAAATAATCAGGGCACTAATTTTTCCTCTAATGAATTGATTATGGTTTAGTAAAAACAAACGGATGCGTCAAAAGGTTGTAATAATTGTGTGTAAATACATAAAAGCCATGCTCCAAGGTTGGGGTGCCGCGAAATTCTGTTTATCTTTGAAAGGGTGCCGCGCCTGCAAAAGGTTTGTGTAACACTGTACTACATATAAAGGCAGTGAATACAGAGAATCATAATGCAAGTACAGTTTTTCAGGTGATACGTTCATTAATCAATACCCATAAGTACTTCTTAAACATCTTCTCGTGCGTCAATTGGGCAGTCTATAATTTGAAGATTAGCGCGAAACTAATTGAAAATAAAGAAGCCAAAGAAAGGTTGTAGTTGTAGAAACTTTTCTCGGGTACACAACCGGGTCAAAGTTTGATCTAGGATCAACGTTTCGACGGCTGACTCTGCCATCTTCATCAGGATGAAAGCTTGTAGTTCTTTCCAAAATACCACAATACTGAGAAAATGGTTACGTAATGCAGATTACATATTATTATCATTTCCTTCGCCGACTTTTGGGTTAATTTCTGATACTCTTTACAATGTATATCCGCTGAAAATCTCTACTGTTATTAATTCATTCGTGCCAGAACGTAAAAAAAATATTTACAGTATTAAACGCCCTTTGATGCATTTCGATAAATTGTTATATATAAGATAACAAAATCCATCATAAAATGTGTTTTAGATACGATTTAAAAATCAAATATTAATGATTTTCTACATCTACTATATATTTTGTTTGTTTGTGCAAAATAAGTCATGCTTCTCGATTGCCTACAGATACCAAATTTTGCATAAACAATCCTGCCACAAATTAGCTGAATGCGCTAGGTTTTACAAAGAAAGGTTTAAATAATTATTTTTTTTCCGTAGTCTTAGTTCGAGTTTGTCTCGCGTCATAATAACTACGCTTCAATCGCAGGGGTTCAAATTTGTTTTTTAATTTACTTTTTAAGGATGTATTCGCATATTAATACGGTAAATATGACGATTATATTTTTTCAGAAGTTTACCCGAATTTCGATTTTTCAAGGTCATCAAAATACGTAAATATGTACCATTTTTCTCCGTTTTTGTTTTATTCCACCAGTAAAACTATAAAATATCTTATTCTTGCGATGTTTATATTTTAATTGGAAGCATTTGTCAGAAATATGCACTTCTGTTCGAGATTTTATGATTTTTCGTACTCTCTCCGGGTGTTGCCAAGACGACTCGCATTGTTGCCTCCGATTCAATCAGCGTCTATCAAGCCTTCAAATAGACGAAATAATTGCGTTATTCGCTTCGCGCTTTTAGTAAAGAAAAAATCTTTCTTTATTTCAATACTGGAATATTGCCTTTTTCGTAAGTAAAATAATGAAATAAACGGTTGAATTATTTATGTATGAAAAACATTGCATGTACTAGAAGTTAATAGCAGTCGTTGTCCGATACTTGAGGAAACGTGATTGGTTGTGAGTTCATATTTAATCAAGTGAGCAGTAATAATCATTGGAAATAAGGTAAGGTAGAATTTTAAATTTTTTCCTTTTGACTAGACCGTGATATAAGACTAACATTGAGTAACTGTGCGACATTTTGAGGTCGGCTTTTTAGTAGGCCCTCAAAGAAGTTAAAAGCATTTGATGTGGACACTTGAAAGTACATGATTTTTTATGAGTTTCTCTACAATGGGGTGCAACGATAATCATTGGAATTAAAGTAAGGTAGATTTGAAAAATTTTCCCCTTTGAATATACCGTGGTATAAGACACATTGAGCAACTGTGTGACGTTGTGACGACCGCATTACTCTAAGAAAAATTTGGTAATGGCGTCTTTTTCACTTTCTTGGTTCTGCAATTCTTGCCAATATTTTAGTTTCTTTCAAATTAGTTGCGTTGTTTTATTTTGAATTTTTTCAATTTCAAGAATTATATTTGAATTTTACAGGGTACTAACTAGAAACTGATGACAAATATCAGAGATTCTGATTTTGTTGTGAGCGTTTACATACTATCTGCTTGACAAAATTTACTCTCCAATATAAGGGGGTTCGCTGCCAAAACTGTTGCAACTCAAAGAGGTTCGCGAAGATAAAAGTTTAATCCAAGGGATTCGCGACGAGAAATAGGTTAGCTCAAGAGGTTCGCGAAGTGAAAAATCTGGGAACCGCTGCCCTTAATACAGAAAATTAAAAAATGCCAAAAGGTAGACTATGTATCATTTTTTTCTCTCTAAGTTTATTTTTTAACGCGCAGGCTTCTGACTGACTTAACGAAATTTTGCGCGTGTACCACTAAAATGTGGTAAGATTAATACAAATTGATTGCAAGCGTAGCTGCAACGGGCTGCTGGTAATAATAAATTTTGTATACGATAAAAATCATGTTCAGTATTTTCTATTTCAACTTACAAGTAAATGTCGTAACAGCAACGTATTTTGCAGAAAATTTCGTTAAGATACTATGTTGTACATACGTTACGATTACGCTTTCCCTTTCATAAATCCGGCACGGTCTATGTCCAGAGGATGCCGGATTAATGAGGTTCTATTTTATTTTTATGTGGAAAGTCGTTTATCTGCTCTTATCTATTCACGTTTAGAGATCGTCCCACTCGTGACATTTCCACTCGGGTTCTCTTCATTCACAGATAGTTTCAGTGAATCAATTAAAGCTCGACGCATTAATGAACGATCGCTTCGTGCTGAATCGTATTGCGTACTTTTTGTCGGTCCGTTTTCCGCCAGAAGGCGTCCCCTCCGTCCATTAAGGCGATTTCTCTTGGTCCCCAATTCGTTAATGTTTCCAGGGAAATAAAACTCCGAATCTCCTGTCACCTATTTTATTTCAACCCGACTCTAATGGAACCATTACTTCCAATTTGTTTCCTTAATCCTTTAAGCGTCTTCTCTTCCTTCCTTTTCCTTGGTCCTCATCGCATTGTTCCCCCTTAAAATGGAATCTATTCTATTACTACTCATGTTTTCTGCAGCGGGAAGATTCGCTTCGATATTTCTGTGAATTTCCGTCTGAAGCTCGGAGCATTATTTATTTTCTTTTCTGGCCTCTGTGAGGAGGGTTCGAGTGTTTCTGTCGTTTTGCCTTTGTTCCTTTTCGTTCCTTTTTTGACTCGACTCATCCTTCCTGGTAACAGGTTTTCGCCACGTCTTTGCATTTGTTTGAAATTATTTTTTGCGTGCCCAGGCAATGAAATCTTCAATTATTATACGCCTTTAACTGTGGATTGACATTTCCATGCGCAATAAATTTAGTAAGATTCTCGTTATGTGAAATTGACATTTATTACTTTCATAAGTCTTAATTCTGGTCCAACTTGTTCGTACGTATACTCGTATATGAGTCGGGAAATTATTTTGTTTGCGTGACAAGGTCAACGAATCTGAATGTAGGTATGTAATAAGACAGTTCTATGACTTCGTGAAAGAGAAGTTATAGCATCGAATTAATGTCTTGCGATCCATTTACTTTAATGCATTCGTAAAAATTTCCATTTCGGCCCTTTCGGTTTATTATTTACTGATTTATGTCATTATGGTAACTAGCTATATGCTTAGTTTCCATTGTAGCTTCTTGAAACAGTAAATATCATCTCTACCTTCTATTCTATTTACGCGAGACAAAAATGCCTCGCTCATGCATCACCAAGAGTTATGTATTATACCTCAAAGAGAAGTTGTATAAATTTTATGACCGCGGAAAAAGTGACGAATTTGTGGGACTAGTACAATGAACGACGGCTTATATTTCCGGAAATATTCCCTGGAAATTTAAGATTCTGATTCAATTCTCTGGCTAAAAGACGATGATGTTGCCTCCGGTAACCAAGAAACGCTGGACAAAATCAGATGAGCAATTCGACGATAAGTTAGCCGTCTTCGGTGGCGATCCACCGACCGTAGATTCTGGTAGAAAGACGTACGATTGTTGGATCGCCGCTGAATACGGCTGCCCTTTAGCCGGAAATGCGCATTCGATTCTTGCCATACATTTTGCGGCTATCGTAGTCAACGTTACCATCATTTGGATTCCAGCCTCGAGGCGAACTAGATATTTTACTACTCCGATGATTGTTGTGCGGAATGTTAAGCGATTTTTGACCCCTTTCATTCTTCTAATTCCATAGAAATTCGTCCGAGTTATTCGGATCGCTCGACGAGAGGTTTTCTATATCGATAAATATGAAAAGCAGATGAAAGTTTCCCATTTCCGATTGCATCGGATATTTTTGCACGCCGCAACTCCGAAATACCCGTCACTCGGTTATTTTGTTTACTGATCGGTTTCGGTCGGTTTACAATTCTACGGATACATTTACTGTAAATATTTCGATAAACTGGCCGCCATGCTCTATAATCTGACGGAATTCATCGTTCTGGGTATTTATGCCTCCAGTGTAGCATCATACGCGCGAAAATCGAAGATATGTTTTCATCGTGAATATGAAAAAGGAATACATTGGAAATACCGTTTACACCGCATTTTATTCCTTTCGGAAAGCATTTAAGAATCAATATATTGGTTCTGATTTTCTCCCGCCATTCTCATATGGAATGGCACAACAACTTGAAGTAAGGGAAATGGGTGTAATTTGCACGAAAATAAAAGTAATCGCTCACTGTTTATAATAACTTGGTACTATTTTCACTATTTTATGGAAAATAGTACAGTTTTTATAAGCAGAGTGTAAGTTGTTTCATCTTCGTACAAATTACGTCCATTCTACGAAATGAAGGCCTCGTCAGGGACTTGTTAACTTAAAGTACTTTGGGCGATGCTCCCATGCAAATCCAATGTTTCATTTGAAATTCTTTTATCGGAGTCGTAACGCGACGATGCGATTTCAAAATATGGCTAAAGTTTGTTTTCTTGACGTCACATGTGAAGAGGAATCTCTCTAAGTTGAAACAAAAACTGTCAATTTTCCGAGGACTGATTTCCGCAACGATATTCTCCCTAGTCCTATCTCAAAAAAAATACCTTGATATTTACGATTCCGTTGGATATAAGAAATATTCCTTGCTGTTTTAAAAACTGGAAGTTCAATTACTCCAGTATATGCAATACTCATAACAAAATCGTGATGACGAAAATCTAAAAAATGAAATATTTGAGTAAAAAGCCAATTTTTTTCAAGGATATTGTTTAATGTAAGAATTAGAGTTAAATAATCTACGCTTCATGACTGGCAGAAATAATTTTATTCTAAAGAACGTGATAATACTGAAATTTTATTTTTATCTTTTGAACTCTTTCAAATTGCTCTCTTTAAATAAGTAAGCCTCAATTTCCTTCATTGAAAAATTAGGGTAAAGCATGATCAAACTTGGTCATCGGAATTTTCATTTTCCTAAACCAGAGGTGGGGAACCTTTTTTCATTGGAAGGCCAAATGTTACTTAACAGAAACCTCATCAGGCCGCACATTGCGACACACGTTGCATACATTCACATTTATCAAAATTGAAATAATAAAGAGGTAAACACAATTTAATGACTTTTTAATTTAACGAATACAGATTTCAATTCTTCATATTTACTAATATTTTTAAAAACTTTTAAGGCTTTAACACAATATAATTACTTTTTAATCTAATGCAAAAAAATTTTAATTTTTCATATTTGCTAGTATATTAATAAACTTTAAAGAAGTTAAAACAAATTTAGGGCATGTAAATAAAATGTTGCATTCAATCACATTCGTCAAAATAAGAAGACAAACACAATTTAATGACCTTTTTTGTGAATTTTTGTTGTGAGCTAAGAACTTGATATTTGGTCCCAGTATTGTTTGTCTTTAGCTTCAATTGGTCTTCCAGGTGAGTGTTTGTCATCTGTGATCTCAGACATGTCTTGATTTGAGTCATATGCGAAAATGTTGATTCACAACAATAGGTTGTGCGAAAACAAGAAAGTAAACAACGAGCATATTGACACAGTCGTGGGTATTCAACAGCATTCTTCCATATTTCAATGGGATTCTTTTTACTGTCGAATAGATTCTTCAGAATGTTATCTTCTGAGAGCTCAATCAACTCCATCTGCAAATCCTCAGGTGTATTCGAGACATCAACCAGATGTGGCTGAAAAGCTAACCTCAGTGTGGCATCATGTTTCTCAAAATCTTTAAATCTGTTATTGCATTCTTTAATCAAGGAGTCTAAAACGCCTATATATTCATTCTTATTCCAATTTTGCAAGTTTTTATTCATATCTTGTTTATCAATTACCTTTGCCAGTTCAGGAAAATGCTCTGGTAAGGCCAATTTTGGAAAAATTCAACTTCTTTCAAAACGACTGAATTTGCTGCAATATTTCATATATGGATTTAGTTTTACATTCTAGGGAAGTATTCAAATTATTTTGTTTTGACATTAAATCACACAAAAATGCAACATTTCTGCAGAAATCTTTTTTCAAAATTGCACAAGGATCATTCTGTTCTTTGAAAAAGCTCGTGACTTGTTTTCGCAAAGCTAAATGATTTTCTAGTATTTGACCTTGTGGCAACCCGCTCACTTAATGGTTTGGAAGATCTACACTAAATGTTTCATCGTCATATTGAAGCATGATGCGAAACTGGCGATGCCGTGAAGCATTTGCTCGAATGTAGTTCACAATACCAATAACTATACGTAATGTGTCATTTAAAACAAGATTTGGTGGAAAGATTTTGTTGATGCAAAATAAATATCTTTTGTTTGTTCTTTCTGTAACTTTCATGCTAAAATCATATATGAGTTTGAGTATGTTTAGACAAGTATGCAAAAGGCCGCACTGAGTATCACAAAAGGCCGCCGGTTCCCCACCCCTGTCCTAAATCATGCTTTTTGATGACGAAACTTCTCTTTGAAAATCTTTTCAAATTCTAATAAATACCAAATGCAGGTCCATACGTAGCGATCTTAACTCGTTTTTCACGCCTGTATTCACTCTGTTCTAATTTTCATTTTGTTTTGAATGGGTCTATTCGAGCCGAAATGTTACGAACGGATTTCAATCATGCATGAACGATCTTAACGCATCAATTGAGTTGTCGGTAATTTAGCCGATATTGAAAAAAACAAACTTGGTTCGCGGAATTTCACCTGCGCGCGAAGCATTAACACACACATTTATCTAATATTTTATTTGTAGTTTAGAACTTCGCGGGTATATTTTAGTGAAGGCAGTAGAAGTTGAGCGTAAATGTGGATTAAAAATTCATTCATTCATATAGAAATATCCAATGTTCGGCCAAATTTAATATTTAAGGTTTTCTGTTGTATCATTTTTCTAGACCCCACTAAATGTAAAAATATTCTCTTAAGGTAGCCTTTGTTATCGTGACATTAAAGATGATTGCCGAGTTTAACAAATATTTTTGACGATTTTAATTTATTGTTTTTGCTTTGTACAGCTTTAAGTCGACGAAATATATCCCCTTGTTCTTGACAGAATCTTTTTTTAATGGGTAATTTAATTTTATTCTCTTTTTGAGAGAGAAATGTATTAAAATAAATTTTTCCGTTAGGCCTCGTCTGAAAATATTCACTTTATTCCGTATCGTCTCATTTATGGAATATTTTTTTTGGATTGCATGTTAATTCGTGCAATTAAACTATTTTAAACTTATAAACTTGCTCTCTTCTTTGATGTTTGTCAACTTTATGTACAAAAATTTCGTCTTCCTGATTCGCTTAATCCTTTGCGCCATTGTTGTTTCATAACAAAACCGACAAAACATTTTTACTATTTAAACAATGATTTTATGGAGAAATCATAACTTGTTTTTTGCGATGGTAAAGTAGTTTTAGAAATTCGCTCCATTTGAATCTGTTATTTCATACAAATTTGCGGAATAAAAACAGATATAAAATTATTCTCCAAAGCTGATTTCTGAGTCAATGATTTTAAGTCCCCGCAGCAGTAACTTGGATGTGCTCGAACGATATAAAAGGTGAAACCTCGAGATTTCCTTCAAAACTCCCGTCCTCTTTCCCTCGTATCATTGAGACGTCCAAGGAACGCACCCGTTCCTCTCGTGCGTGAAGCGGTGTTAGTAAGACGTAATTATGCATAGCTGTCGCTCACATCATCCCAATACCTCCATCTCTCCTTCCGGAATAACTCTCAACCTCCATTCGTTTCGAGAGAGGAAATGGCTTGATGCAATGGACCGCGAGCTCGGTTCTTCGGCATCGCCGTTCACGAGTAAACGAAAGCGAGTTCATCCCCTAGTGCCGATCTTTTGTTCAGAATGGGAAGACGGGAGATAACGCCTCATAAGGGTTTTTCCTCGTGATATCTCTCCGTTGCCTCGACCACGAATAGAAGCATCACTTTTCTCGACGGAGAATCGTTATTTTTGCTCCAAACGTTTGCGATACTATATTTTTTCCGATGGGAAAACAGCATCCGCTCACTTCTAGAGCCCCCGCGTGTACACACGCGGTCTCCAAAACGTTTGAATGCGATAGGATGGTCTCGTAACTTCAAGATTGACTTAGAATTATTTTACAGATGCATCGTCTTTGTATATCATTCCATATATTTCTGCCCTGGCCACCACTTGAAACTAAGCAAGGAAAGAGTCCCATTAATTTCCCCTGTAGCTCTCTTCTATCATGCTCATTTACTGAATTTTGCATCGATGTAGTAATATTTTTCATTGAATCCTATTATTGAATTTTATTAATGGAAACTTTTGTCCTGACTCTAATTGTATATGTTTTAATTCTTCGACGGTTCTGAAAATAAATTTCGCGTGTTAATCAGTTTTAAACCTTTAAATTCCGCGCGAGACGGTCAACGATTTTTTGTCGCTCTCGTTTTAGCATCGCGGGTAAGCTAAAACGCGTTCATTTCACGCGATGCGGAAGAAACTCGACCGTCTATTTCGCATCGTTAGAAACGTCATCAACGTCTACGCGAACAGTTAAACTTCACCTCTAAACAGTTGGAGTGTGATTATCCGCGTTACCAGACGGCGTCGAATCCGACTCGTTTTGCAGAGTGGGAATCGACTTTTATTTTGGGGTGTCATTCGCACTCATTTTGCCTAATGTACCTTTAAATTTCCAGTCCTGTTCGCAATGCCTTCGTCCTGTTGGTGAGGTAGAAAGAGACTCCTGAAAATGTTACGAATCCCACGCCCCAATCGAATTTGCTCCCGAGGCTTCGTTCAAGCCAACTGTCAAGATCCAACAAAAACACCTCTAGTATTCGTCAAATGAGGGGATTTATTTCCGGCGCCCGCGTCTTCGAGATTGGATCATTATGGTAGAACAGCTTCTTCTCTCCCTCTTTTTTACTTCCCCTTCCCCCCTTTTCCCATTTTCTTTTTCCCTCCCCTTTTTTTCTTTTTCTCCTTTCTCTTTTTCCTCATCTTTTTCCTCCTTATCTTTTCTCCTTATCTTTTCCCCCTTCTTTTTTACCCCGTCCTCTTTTCCATCCGTCCTCTTTTCAATCCGTCCTCTTTTCCCCCTCCTCTTTTCCCCCTCCTCTTTTCCCCCTCCTATTTTCCCCCTCCTATTTTCCCCCTCCTCTTTTCCCCGTCATTTTTCCCCCTAATCTTTTCTTCCTCATCTTTTCCCCCTCCTCTTTCCCCCTCCTCTTCCCTCTCTCCCTCTTCCCCCTCCCTCTTTCCCCCCCTCTTTTCCTACTCTTTTCCCCTTCTTTTCTCCCTCATCTTTTCCTTCTCTTTCCCCCTCCCCTCCCCCCTCCTCTTCCCCCCTCTCCCCCTACTCTTTTCCCCTTCCTATTTCCCCCTCCACTTTTCCCCTCTTTCCCCCTCCTCTTTCCCCCTCCTCTTTCCCCCTCCTCTTTCCCCCTCCTCTTTTCTCCCTCCTCTTTTCACCCTTCTCTTTTCACCCTCCTCTTTTCACCCTCCTCTTTTCACCCCTCTTTTCCACCAATTTTCCATCTCTTTTCACCTCCTCTTACTACACCACCTCTATGCTCCTTTTCTTTTCTACCACTTTTTCCCCTTTTCTTTCCACCCAATTTTTTCCCTACCCTTTTTTCTCCCTCCTATTTTCCCTCTCCTGTTTCCCTCTCCTGTTTCCTTCACTGTTATTTTCCCCAACTGTTTTCCCCATTCCTTTTTCTCTCCCCTTCCCCCTTTCTCTCCCCCTCCCCCTTTCTCGCCCTCTCCTGTTTTATCCCCCTCCCCTTTTCTCTCCCCCTCCCCTTTTCTCTCCCCGTCCTCTTTTCTCTCCTATTTTCTCTGCCCTCTTCCTCTTAATAACCTTCTTAATTTCTTCATTCCCCATCCTAAACCCCTTCCTCCCGCTACCTCGCTATCTCGAACTCCCACGCCTCCTACTCCACTCAACTTCCTCGTCTCGCTTGCCACAATAGATTAAACGCACCGACTCCGTTCCACAAATTTATGCCCTCTTACTCTTACCTCTTGCTCTCTCTCCTATATATCCCTAAATCTCTCTCTTTCTCTCTCTCTATCCTGCCACTCTCCTAGGGGAACGATGCTCGCAAATTTCCTCCCATCCATCCTTTGGACTATCTAGGTCAAGGTTCCACGGTATCATCCTTTAAGACCTCTTCCATTCCTTCTCTTATTTATACAGAGATTTTCAGCGTTTTAGTTCATGTTCCCTTGAGGACGACCTTTTCTTTTCGGATAGCAATGATGCGGCTCTGGGATTCATCTGGTTTTATCTATCTCTCTATGTGTTGTTCGCCCCGTTTATCTTTCCGACTCGGAAAAACAGAATGTCCGGGGATTTGCCGCGGACGGGAAGGATGGAGCAAACTTCCAATCCCAAGTACTGTGCCATTGAATAGCCTTAACTTTTGTCCTTAGCGAAAAGTCGGGGCCCGGCGTTTCGGTAAATTTGCTCCTTAATGCGCCCCGGAAATCGGTGAAGCGTTGACGTTGTCGCTCTCCCCGTCCTTCAGTAACCATAAATAAACGGAGTTTCAGAAAATTTTCTCTTTCCGCTACGTTAAAAAGCGTCGTTATCTTTCTGTGATAGAGTAAGTTTCACGGTTGAACTCTACCGACAATCGCGAAAATAAAAAATTTGCGTAAAAAGATTCCCGTTTATCTTCTATTCTCGGGATATAATCTATTCGGTTCACTTAAGATTCTTGGAATATTCCGACGTTGTTTTATTTCTTCGCATCTCCAAAATTGCCCCAAGTCTTTACGCGAGCATCTACGCATTTTATGACGCAATAAGAGACGCAACCTTGTATTACGCCTCGGCATTTTGGCTAAGGTTGACGGCAGATGAAAGCAATTTTCCCCTTTGCTGGGTGAACTTGTGAGTTCACGCATTAATCTCGTCCCTATTTCGAGGTCTTGCGAAAATCCTGGTTTGCAGCGTAAATCGCGCTATTCTCGTCGTTATCATAGACTGTTGCGAGAATTGCACGATAACGGCCGTCAATATGGTCGAAACGATTCGTGAATTGGAATGAATGTTTTATTTCGTAATTGTTTGACTGTTATGAAATAAAATCGAAATGGTTGAAAATGTGAAAATCGGAATACTTTCGCCGATACGTAACATTGTATTATAAAAAGTTTTATGCGATCCCTTAAGATTCTCCTTTCTCTGGCAATTACGAAACCAGTTCGAATTAATATTTTTTTGGATGTTGGCATAGATAGATCCTTCGCGATATTGCTTCCGTATTGCCAATTGATTTGTATTGATTAATATTATCTAAAACGTCTCCTAAACTCAGTCTCGATTAAAAATGATTGCACGAATCTAGCTTTTATGGCTTAGCAAGTACGGATCGTACTATTTCTATTAAGCTATAGTCTCTTACGTTTTATAAAGAAAAGCAAACTGAGCTACATAAATGAATTTGGGAATTTTTGTTAACTTATCTATTCGCGATGTTCTAGGTCGACCTTAACAATGCACAGCGCTCTATGACTGTCTCTTTTATGGCGGATGACCACTCCTGTTTTAACTGACGAAATAAACGTGAGTAATAAAAGCATCCGGTGCTGGAATTACCGTAATTGTGAAGTAAATCAACAGATATAAAATCTTGAAATCAAAAACCGTTCCACTAAGTAGTTTTAAGGTTCTAGGATAGTAAATATCAAACGACTATAGATACATTTCTTACGACGATTCATTAATATTTTTCACCTGTTACGCAAATGTACTCGGCATATTATTTTGGTCTTTAAAGTTTTAATTCATTTATCGCAAAAGATGTTATGTTTTACGCATCTTTATTTAAGTTTGTAGATATATCGTATGACAAAATAATAATGATGAACTGCAAGGAGAATAACCGACGGAAAGATTACCAATTTATTTACCATGTGGTATGCCTTATCCTTCTTGCTTACTCCGATCCGTGACTCAAAGAACATCTGGCGTGGGATGTTTCATTAATTTCATTTTTTATTTAAGCCATTCCAAAGTGGCGGAGAACGGATTTGCAGTTATAAACATAAGTCTCGGACCATTTTAAGCATTCCTTTAGAGCAGCCATGGGCAACCCGTGGCCCGCGGGCACTTTCCATGCGGCCCGCGGAATTTTCCCCGCAGATAACACTATTTTTATTTATTTTTCTTGAACTAATTTTGGAATATCGCTTTTTGCATAAGTGCGCTATCGAATTAACAAATACTAATTCGCATTCTGAGTTACAGCCCTACTAGTTTCTGAACCCTGATTATCTTATGATTTGCGCGGCGCGCAGTGCGCAGGTCAGGTTATTCACAATTTATATTCGCATGTAAAGGCTTTTCAAGTAAAATTACAGTATGGAAGACAGCTAAAAAACGGTAATTCTTTCCATTTTCCAACTTTGACAAGTCATGAAGAACCTAATTTGGCCTACTCTGAGGATATCAAATCGATCAATATGGAATTTAATGAATGGTTTACAGACTTTAGGTCACAAGAACCTACCTTGAGCATTTTCTCTTCCACATTTGATGTCAGTATAGACCAAGGTCCAGAAGAATTACGAATGAAGTTATGGAGTTAATTGATCTTCAAGGAAACGAAGAATTAAAATGTAAAATGATAAATTGTTCGTTACTAGATTTTTATAAAAATCTACCCAGAGAAGTTTTCCTCGTATCTTGGATTTTGCAAGAAAAATGTCTTTATTTGGAAGTACATGCAAATGCGAGCAACTGTTCTCAAAAAGAAATTTATAAAATCAAAAACAAGATCCAGATTAAGTGATGAACATATCCAAAATAATTTAAGAATAGCAACTACAAAAATCTTGCCAAATATTGATGATCTTGTCAAAAAAAAACTAAAACGCAAAAGTCACACTGAAAATATTAATGCAACAATTGCATATGAATTTTTTCGAACATACTATAATGTAATAAATTTGTCTTAATAATTTTGTGCATCCTCTTTTTTATTATTTTTTTAATATATCGTATACATATCTTCGTTAAAATTTTCGCTTTTTATCTGAAATCCCGGGGAGGGGAGGGGGGTGGATTTGGCCCTTGGCAATCTTAAAAATGAAAATCTGGCCCTCAGACGGAAAGGGTTGCCCATGCCTGCTTTAGAGGATCTACGACTCATTCGATTTTGGAGGATTACTCTCAGCTGTTTCAGTAATTTTCGGTCTTTTAAGCAGTGTTCCCGAAGCCGATGGCGGAGTCTGTTGGATTTGGTGTTATCACGTTGGACGCTCAGCCGAAAACATCGAAGAGCTTTGCTGCGCTCTTGTTTTTCGCCTAAAATCCGAGAAGAGAGAGGACTCCCATCGTTTGTTTAGGACTCCAACACTCTCTTGCGAGAGAGTGTGTCTGCAAACAACCTCCGAGTTTCCATTTTATTTTCTATTTCCGCCCCTTTCGCTCCTCCCTTTCGCTATTGCTTGATATTTTGCAAGTTTTTTTTGCTCAAGCCTGTATTATTTTATTTTAACATTTTGGATCTTGAAGCATAGTTCAGTCATCATCTCGTAAAGTTTCCACAATGATGAATCGTTCCCCCTTATCATAGAATCCTATATTAACATTAATGATGAAAAGAAATAATACCTCCCTTTAAATTAAACACTTAAAATAGCGCGCTTATATGTAAAGATTTTTCGTATACCTTGATGATATATGGCTATATTGGCCACATCAGATATTTTCCATTAGAATGAAAGAAATAATGGGAATATAGAAGGATTTTTATGTGGTCACTGATTACCAGGAGGTAAACATTTTTACTGCGTATAAATATTTTTTTTGGAAAAGCAAGGAAAGCATTTCATAGGAAATCGATCAATATCACGATAGGAGTTGTTTTTAAATCGCCAATATCAGTTCCCCTACATTAGCTTCGTTTGTCAAACAAAAATTCACCTTGAAATGTTAGCCCGACGATAATATTGGTCTTTATTGAGGGTTGCCCACATTCACGGCGCATTTCCTTGCCGGTAAGCCCCGCTAGTGGGAAAACATATTCGAGTCATGATAGTTTTTGAGCGAGTAATTACAAATTAGTTATCCCTATCACGCCCTCTTACCCTTCTCTCCTTATCCTCATAAAGTTTTATTTGGCAGCAGGTATACCCTTTGAGTTGTCGAACTGCTTATAAACCTCATGGGAGTTTTAATCTTTACAATTAACTGCTGAGGAGAAACTAAGAACACGTTGTACCTGAGATGCGTTCTTTCGGACCGCTATTGCTTTTTATTACTATTTATTCACTAACCGTATATGCAATTTGATTTTCCATGTTTAATAATGTCATTTTAAATTGTATGTAATGGTATTTAATGTAATGGCATTTAACCCTTCAGTAGGCGCGTGGTCTACAGTCGTAGACCACACATATTTCGATTAGTATATTTCTTTTACGGGCTTGTTTACGCATGCGTCAATCTCAGTAGCTGATTACTAGGCCTTGATCTGTCTTATTTTTTCAAATGTTATTTTTCCGTGGTTTTTGTTAATGTTTTCAGCAAGTGGCCTGCAAGTGTAGACCACGCGCCTAAATACGAAACAGGCTGTTTGCATACAGCAATCCCTCGCATCACGACGTTAATTCGTTCCATGAAAAAGCGTCCTTATGTGAAACGTCGTTATGCGAATTTTAAAAATCCATATGAAAAATATTATACATATTGGATTAACTGGTACCTGGTCGAAGGTTATTGGACTGTAAATTCACCAACAAAAAGGAAAATCTACGCACTTGTACAATCACTCGATCTTTTATAAGACATGATGAATTAATTCCTGACCAAAAATAAAAAAAATATATAACAGAAGTATTCACAATTTGCATTACAAATGGCGGTAAGGGTTCAACTAAAGGCATGTCCAACGAAGGGCAAGTCGAAATACGAACTACGAACAAAACCTCCCAAATCTTATTTTAAACCAATCTCCTCTTATGACGAGTGGTGGTCGCGTGATCTTTGTAGGCCGTAAGGCCCGCTCACACTAGGGAGAAACGCGGCTGCAAGAAAAATATTCTTACCGAAGAGTTAAATGGACCCGCTGACATTTAGACTCGGCGAAGGGAACGGAAGCGAGGAGAAGCGAAAAGAATTGCTTGGGAAGAATATTTCTTCGCTTTGCGTGACGTCACGAGGCGAAGTTTTGTGCTATCACTGTGAAGGTATTGGGGTATGCACCGGAGATCGGGAACCATCGTGAAGGTTCGGGCGTATTCGTAATAGGAATTCCCTTAGATGATGAATTTCTTCGAGTTCCTTCTCCTAAGTTGTGTGTCGGAGTCTTCTTTTCGCCGCGTTTCGCCTTAGGGTAAAATAATAGTGGAGCCTCGCACTAAGCATCGCATCAAGCATCGACCCTCGCACCAAGCATCGGCTCAAGCATCGCATCTAACAAGGAATCGAACTTGTTTGTTTCTTTGCGGTTAGTACGATGGTCGATGCAGGAAATCTGGCTTCTGATTGGTGCGTTCAAGGACACCCCATACCCCAGTCTGACTCACAGGCACCCGGGCACCCGTAGATTATTTAGTGTTGCACAGTTCATCGTGATTTAAGGATTGCCGTTTAAATATGGAAAAAGAAAGATTGATAGCGGAGCGGGATAGAGGACATCACAATAGATTTGTATTATTCATCAGCCACCATTTAACTATCGTACTTGTCGACAAATCACTTTCACTGTCTGAAGACATTACAAATCTGAGAGGTGATAATATGACACTTTTGAAGTAAATCAATACTTATAAAAATGTATTACGAACAACACTACACACACTCAAATTTAGTACAGCTATAACAAGTAGAAGGATGTGTTTCTATATCGAGTTCTAGAATCAGACTGGGAAGAAAGTCGTGAGTCGATGCACCACTATGAAAGCCCTGATGCGATGCAGGGTAAAAACAGCGGAGCCTCGCACTAAGCATCAAATTGTTAACCCGATATTACGGATCGGAAACCATTCTGCTTTAAAAGGAAAATCGTTCCAGAGGTGTTCTGAATTTTCTGTAATTAATATTTTTATATAAATTTATTAAATATTCTTTTTACTCGGATAAAGTTCTAAATTCAATCAATATCAATTGGTGCACATCAGAAATATTAAAAATCTTGAATGCGATTTGTAATCCTGGAAATTTTTTAATATCGATATTTAATTTTTTGCTGAGACTGGCAAGAATATAATGTAAAGTTCTCTTATTTTTACACATATAAAATATCATCACGTAATACGTGTATGGGATTCTTAAGAAGCACAGCAATGAAAGGGGACGCGTACGTACCTCTCTAATAGTTTTATGAAAGATTTTGAGGTATTAGAAATCCATATAAAGTCGTAGGTAGGATATCAGAAATAATTGGGGCGGATTAGGTTGGATCATAGATTTTAACAGATAACCAAATATAAATTGAATCGAATAATAAATTCCTTACATGGAATAACATATTTTTGGCAGAATATATAGACATAGTGATTTGATACTGTAAAAATTTTAAACAAATTTTTAACTTGTTATTCAGAGAAAATTGTTTTTATGTAACTCTAAATTTGGAATTTGGTTTTTCATAGCAGAATATTGTCCGCGTATTTGGCGTTCATATTTTCGACGCTCTTCTACAGAAACAATTTGAATTTAATGAAATGCAAAAAAATGAGTAGCAAATCTTTTCCGAGTATATTTTTCGCACCAAGCTTTAATCGACGCATTGTAATCTAATAATTTAAAAGGAAAATTTCTGTTGGGTTGCTATTTATCGAGAAGGCTAATCGTTAAAATGAGTAGAGATGAGTAACTGTTGCACGTATTTATTCGGCAAAGTTGTTATTTGTCACATATTGTTTTATGTCTGGTTTTCCACCGTTATCTTCTAACCTAAATATTTATCTAACGAAAAGCTTTCGAATGTCGGGAAGAGTGAAATAGCGATGCAATTTTGTCCGTCGTTGTTACAGCCCCACGCGCGAAAATTTAGGAATACCACCCACTGTTACGACGCCTAATTTAATGTATGCCGACTTCCTCGTTTCCCTTTCTTCGCTAAACATTTCAATTTTATCCTTCCCCTCGTCCTTCATTGCTTTCCAATCCATCAAAGCCTTCAATTCTCGCATTCGATATTTACGTGCCTTCCCCACGTCCGCCGTCAAGCGCCGGAATTTCTTGGTTATCGAAGAGAGACGTGGAGGTGTATAAGCCGGCCGAGCGAGAGAATTCGAGCGTGTCGGTTTGCGGACTTCGTGTCGAAAATAAATGAAACGTCTATTCGAATTACTGACTGACTGACTGAGGCCTGTAACAGCACTTTCCTGACAAGAGTAGGTCCCAATTAATTTAATTAATGTGACAATGAGTGCGCAGATATTTAATAATTAGTTATTATGTAACACTTTCTTTTGACAAAGAAAAAGTGCATTTTGTATAAAATGTGTTCACTTTATTTACAAATTCATTCCTTTGTTAATATTTTACCCATGGGTATTCTTTACATTCATTCATTATTATCAGTATTAGTACGCGAAATTGTACATAAAGAAGGAAGTGTTGAAGTTAAAGATTTAAAAATTATAAGAGAATGCAAAAAAGATAAATAAAAGTGAAAAATTAGAAAAACGCATTTAAAATACAAAAAAAATATATAAACGCACCTAATTTTTCATTATTTATTGTAAATGTTAAAACAATATCACGGCTGCTTGGAAAAAAAATGAAAAAATGCAGATGGGTAGACTCGAACCAGCGAACTCTCCGTTAGAAATCCAGAATGCTAACAATTCAATTTCAATTTCAATAGGTTTTTATTTTCTGATAAGCCAAAATACAATACATTACAATAAAATACAATTTACACTCATCTACATAGTATATGGCCTGATCAGAAAATACTAACAATTACACCGTGGTGGCTTACAAATGGGAGCTTGGTTCGCCCGTATAAGTTTAGCGCGTCAATATTGTAGGTTGATTTTCTCGAGAATGCTTGAAAGGTGCGCCTTACTGCTTGCACACTCAATAGTCCTTACCATGTACTACATGCGTGCAGATTTTGAAAAGATTCGGTGATGCCAACGTCTGGCCCTCCCCTTGTGAGATGTTATCTATCGTCTGCTTTACAGTAAATTCCTCCCACGTAAATTTATTCCCGCAAAAAGTCGTCGACCGCGCTCCTGCAATGAGGAGTAACTTTGTTTCCTATTCGTTCACCTCAAAATCCTCGGTATTTATCGGTCCCCGGCGTTAAATTGATCATGAAAACGTTTTCGAATTTGATTTGGCTCTCAGAGCCTGCGGAATTTAAATTCCTTTGTTTCGGTTCCCTATATCGTACGGCGAGTTATGCAGGGATTTCAATGCGGCGGTGACTCTCCAGCAATGCCAAACGAATGCTCTGTCCGAAGCACCTGTTTCACATTACTAGAGAGAACGAGAAGACCAAACACCCAGGTAACAAACAACAACACCGGCTGACCTCATAATACTCTAGATATCCTCTCATTTGCTTCGCATGAACCATTTTCGTTAATGGACTACGTTAAGCAAAGAACGCCGTTTATTGTTATCAGTCGCTCTATGTTATCAATTAAATTTGATCGCATTAAGCGATATAATCATTCATTAAAGTAGGTTACTGTACAGGTTGAACCTCTCTAATACGGAAACCGCGAGACCGGAGGCGTTTCGGAATATAGAATTTTTCCGAATCATTGCTCATTATTATACAGGGTGATCCTAAAGCCCTTAAACAAATTGAACGCAAAATAACTGAATATCAGAGACGTGCTTTGTTTCATTCGTTAGACCGACTAAAAAACTTGAACGCATTTCAGTCATCGCTAGATGGCGACAGGGACGCGGCCGCCGCTACTGGTTGCTCTGCTATGCTTAGTTATTTTTTATTCAACGTTCAATTTGTTCGAGAACCTTTGAACCACTGCACTGTTGCCGAAATAATTGTAATAATTATCTGTCTTAATTTGCATACTACCTAAGCTACAATTTTATGTTTTTAACACATGAATACGATAAATAAAGATGGGAAGAAAAATATTATAAAAATGGATATGAAAACATAACGTAACCAAGGTATTATCTATACGTTTAAAATGCCACCGCAGTTCCGCTTCAAAAGCGCAACTAAATAAAATTAAGCCACATCTAATGCGTTGGTCGGAGAAACATTTGCGGAATTGCTAAAAGTCAAGTTTGAGGCGTTGACTGAAGAAACATCTGAACATCGATAGATGTCATCTATGGTCTTCGTCTGAGGTATGCCTGGGATAGGCAAAGTTCAGTGAATTGTTCATCGAACTATTTTTTCCTAATTTCTTGAATAAATCTTGGAGCCTTGCCTACCTCGTGTGTTTAGGTTTTTCCCTTATTAGCTTATTCTATAACGTGTAGACATTCATTATATTTTGCTCTGAAATAAAACGTCGCTTCTCCTGTCCTTTTAGCAATTCAGTATATAACTGAATGCATGTATCAATATGGATTCTCTCTTCATCTCATCTTTTTCGTTTTTGTCTTCCTTCTATACCATCTGAGTAATTTCAACACCAGTTATTTGACTCACAAAAGGTACGTCTCGATCCAATTTCATCCATTCTTCCAGAGCTTCGTCTTTAAATTGCGATAATTTCCTTCATTACAAGGCTGGGCATGTTATTTGCATATTACATACTGCAACTCGCGTATAATTTGCTTTTCTTGTGACACTTGAAATTTTGTGTTTTGATCAACATCAGGACTGTCCTCAAGCATGGAGGCCATAGATTGTGCTAGCCATCCCCAAGAGTAGAAGCAGTTACGTTGTTTCAAGCACGGACAAGAATCCACTTAATTTATATATTTATGCAGTATTTTGTAATTTCTTCTAAAATAAATTATTTAATTTATGGAACTAATTATCATTGTGACTTACTGAGTGCATTAATTACAATTGCGTTATTCGAGGTGAGTACAACCTCCAGGCGCGGACGTTTTGAACATTTTTAGTGCTTTTCGTCATATGTCAGGAAAGAATTGGCTGAACCGATTTCAACCAAATTTGGTACATAGAATCTTCACGTAAATACATGACCAAAACTACACATTTCGACCGGATCGACTCAGCAGGGATGCCACAATTGCAAAGTTACACTTTTCGGTAATTATGGATTTGGAAGGAATTGGCTTTAATGATTTCAAGGAAATTGTGCAGGTAGGAAACGTGCAACATACAATAACAAAATTAAGATTTTTTGTAAAGATATAGAGGCAGGGCTGCCACAACACAAGGAATAAAAAATTTCTTTCCACCCGTATTTGTATGGAACTGTCCCCATCAATTTTAACCAAATTTAATTCTTATAATATACACATATATACAAAACCATATTTGGATAATAAGCCAAACAGGGGTGCCACAATTACAAATAAAACTCTTGCAGTAATTATGGAGTTGGAAGGAATTGGCAGAACGGATTTCAACTAAATTTTGTATATAAGATCATCATAATCAAATCAAGATGTTTAAAGCGGAGCTAAATAGCAGGGCTACCACACTGAAATTTAAAATAATATTTCTTTTACGCGTATTTCAAGAGAACTGTCCATATGGATTTTAACCCATTATTGTATATATAATCTTCATATAAATATAAACCAAAATATTATATTTCAACCTAGTCTATTAAACAGGGTTACCACAATATCAAGGTTAGAATTTTTCTGTAACAATGAATTTGGAAGCCATTGGCAGAACCAATTTCAAAGAAATTTCGTTTGTAGGGCGATTATAGAATGGCAAAACGAAATTAACATGATTAGAACGGATCTAAAAAGCAGGGCTACCACAGTATAAAGAAAAAGTTTCCGATTAATTAGTGTGTGTGTGTATGTATATATATATATATATATATATATATATATATATATATATATAATTATACTAGAGCAAATTTCACGAAAAGCACTTCAATACCACGAGAAACCCGTGTACATCCCTACTTGTTTTTATTCTTTTCTAGGCTGTAGGAACAGAATGAAAAAATAGAAACGCCATCCTCGTCATATTTCCTTACAAGGGATATTTTTTTCCTGAATAGTCAAAATTCCGAAACCATTATCAAAAATATCCGTTTCCCGACCACAGGTTTCTGGGTTGGAGAGGTTCACCATGAAGCTAAATCTTAACATCATTTTATATTTAAACTCGGTTTGCCGAAAAAATTAAGTCATATAAATTGTAAAGCTTTTATTTGCACAATGCTACAAAATAAATTAAAATTGATAAAAGAAAAATACAAAACAATTTTGTTGCAAAATCTGGTTATTCAAGTTTTCAACATTTATAGTTAAAATTATTTTAGGGATTTATTCACTGCTTACAGCAGTGCCTGAATATTACAAACACCACTTCAAAACATCCTAAATTTGCCATGAATAATACCGGAAAATAGTACATAAAACTGGTTCTACCCAGATTATGTAAATGAAAATTTTGCTTAGACGTATTTCTAATTTTACTGAGAAATGTAGTTTTAAGTTCAGTCAAATGAAAGGAATATAAAAATAAATAAATAATCGTACATTTAACCGTTTCAATTGGTAATTAAAAATCCATAAAATAATTTCAATGATATTCGTTGAAAACCGCGATGATCAGATTTTAAATTTGAGATAGCACTGTTTATGTATTCTCGATTAATTTTCTCTTATTTTTTGTCGATCTGCGTGTGGTATTAATGCGTCTTACGCATTCAAGTTAATTCAGAATAAAAAATAGTTCATCGGAAATGTTGGTTAATATATTGACAAAAATAAAAAACTCCTATTAAATTATCTTTGCTGTAAAGGTACAAAAGGATGATTTTTATCTTCACAGATAATTTATTGCGTGTTTATTCTTATCAAAAAAGCCTCGTTTGTTTAACTATTAAAATTAGCGTATTTTATCCGGTTTTTTGCTGTTTTAAATTGATATCACTGTTAACTAAGAATTTGGTATTTAAAGAAGAATTTTAACAAAATACTCAACGAGAACAACTTTCTTTTATTCCCATCCTTGCTGTATTTTCATTCTGCAGAAAAAAATGTCCGCGACCTTTGCCCGACGAGCTTCTAAATAAAAAAAAAACATTACGTGAACTCCTTCCATTAATTAATTTACAAACCAGGGGAGAGAGAGAGAATGATGTAGCTGTAATCTTTTTTTCTCTTCCTGGAACTGTAACCTAAGAGCGACGCTCGCGTCCCTTGTGATTCTTTAGAGCACGTGCACGTTAAGGAAAGAGGTAGAAAGAGTAAGAAAAGAGGCGGCCTCCCTTTCCTCTTGACATTTTGAGCGCACAATCGAATCCTTCCCCTTTGGTTACCTCCCTATATAATAGGTCCTCCATCCCTCCACGCCTTTCCCATTCCTCGTTCTTTCTCCACCCTTTTTCCCACGATCGAATATCCTCCCACGTGCCTCTATCCCCCATAGCGCTATTCCTTGTCATATTTTCCCCTATACAGACCGGAATGGTCCTCTTATGGACTAGCAATGAAGTTTGCCGCACACGACCTCGTACACCGCCGCATGTAAGGTTTTCTTCCACTGCCCCAGTTCGAGTTCTAGGCTTCTCCACTCTCACCACTTACCTATTCCCCTGGCTACTTATGCCTTAAATCCTTACCACCGTAAATCTTCTTCATCATATTTTTATTTTCGCCAAACTCTCGTCCTCCACTCTCTGACCCATCCCCTTTCAACCTTTCCCTCCACTTTCTACCTCCCCTCTTTCTCCCTCCCGTCATCTTTCTCCCTCTTTCTCTCTCCCCCGCCTCTTTCTCCCTCCCCCTCCACTTTCTCCCTCAACCTCATTTTTCTCCCTCCCTCTTCTCTTTCTCCCTCCCCCTCTTTATCCCCCTCCTCTTTCTCCCTCCCCCTCCACTTTCTCCCTCCCTCTTCTTTCTCCCTCCTCTTTCTCCCCCCATCTCCCTCTCCCCTCCCCCTCTTTCTCACTCTCCCTACTCTTTCTCCCTCGCCCTCTTCTTTCTCCCTCCCCCTCCTCTTTCTCCCTCCCCCTCCTCTTTCTCTCTCCCCCTCCTCTTTTTCACTTCCCCTTCCCCTCCTCTTTCTCCCTCCCCCTCCTCTTTCTCCCTCCCCCTCCTCTTTCTCTCTCCCCCTCCTCTTTTTCACTTCCCCTTCCCCTCCTCTTTCTCCCTCCCCCTCCTCTTTCTCCCTCCCCCTATTTCTCCCTCCCTCTCCTCTTTTCCCTCCCCATCCTTTCTCCCTCCCCCTCATCTTTCTCCCTCCCCCTCATCTTTCTCCCTCCCCCTTTTCTTTCTCCCTTCTCTTTTTCCATCCCCTCCTTTTTCCCTACTCCTCTTTCTCCCTCCCCCTCCACTTTTCCCTCCCCTCCTCTTCTCCCCTCCCCCTCCTCTTCTCCCTCCCCCTCCTCTTTTCCCTCCCCCTATTTCCCCCTCTCCCTTCTCTTTCCCCTCCCCCTTCTCAATCCCCCTTCCCCTTATCTTTCTCCCTCCCCTTCTCCTTCCCCCTCCTTTCTCCCTCCCCTTCTCTTTCTCCTTCCCCCTTCTCTTCTCTTCCCCTTCATTTCGCCTTCCTCTCTCCCTACCCACTTCCCTCCCCTATCCTATTTACTTCTTCCCCATTGCATCTCTCTTCCTCCATTTCTCTCTTTCCTTCCCAACCTATTCTACTTCCCTACCTTACAACTCCCTTACTTCCTCACTTTCTATCCCACTAAAATCCCTTCCTCCCTGCATTTCCGCTTCCTAATATCTCCTTCCCTTCTTTTCTCACTTTCCTATTTCTCTTCTATACCTCTCTCTCTCTCTCCCTTATTTCCTTCCCTATCTCCATAACCAAACTCCGCCTCGCCACAACTCTCGCTCCATTACTCCCTCCATTTCCCCTTATATATTATCTGAGTGACTCGTGTACCTTTGAAATGGTTTAGTTAACCTGATATGTTCATGAAGCACAAAGTAACCGTACTCATTGGCAATTTACCGCTCTTCAATTTCCCCTTTACTTCTCTGCTTGCATTCCCCCTTATTTTCCTCTTTCTTTCCTTATGTGACTTTCTTCCAATTCCTTTTCCTATATGCCTACTTTCTATCTCTCAATACTATATTCTATCTTTCTACCCATCTCTGCCTATTTTAGGTCTTTGCTTTCCACTCGCTACCTATCTACTCGTTCCTTGCTTTTACCTTTATACCCGCTTCCATTATTCTTATCTTCTTCTTTCTCACTCCCCTCTTATTGCTCTCTATCCTCTCATAGTTCACCATCTACTCCACTTAGTTTGATACTGAATTTTGTCTACATATTCATTCTATTCCCTTCTTCCCTCCTCTCTATTCCTCTCTTCTCCACTCTCTCCTCCCCCCCCTCTCTCTCTCTTTATCCCTTCCTTCTCCACTCTCTCCTCCCCCTCTCTCTCTCTCTTTATTACTCCTCCCCTCTCCCTCTCTTTTATTCTCTCCATATATTTCTATCACTGTCCCACAAGCTCCTTTTTATCGTTCTATATCACTCTCTTCTTCCTTCCCTCTCTCTATTTTTATCCCTCTCTCCATCTCCCCCTAAGTTTCCGGAGTGGCTCGTTACAGAGGCGCGCAGGATACTCGATGGCCTTTGAAGTAAGGTTTTCCTCGTTCGGTGGCGGTTCTATTCCTCTCCTTTTTATTCATAATGCTTCCTTCCATGCGTGTATGTGTGTGTGTGCGTGGGAGGAAAGAAAACGTGACGTAGTGCTTCAGAGTATAGAAAGAGATGGAGAATAAAAGAGGAAGGAGTTAGGTAAAGAAAAAGGGGTAGTAGTAAGAAGAGATGCGGAAAAAAAATTAAAATGTCTTTCTCCCTCGTTTATTTTCCCTTTTCTCGGCGGGAGAAGGTTAGGAGATGAAAAGGGATTTGGCTGTTGATAACCTCTCATAAAGCCTTCTGACATCTCCTTCCCGGCCTCCCTTTTTCCTTAGATCCATTTTTTGAAGCAAAAAGGTCATTCCTCCTAAAGTACTACATGCTGAACGAGGTGCCCATTTTCTTTCTTCGGCCGATGAAGAATGTAAAACTTGTATGCATAGGCCGCGATGTGTGCGTATGTCTGACCTAAATTAATTTCTTTCAACTTTTTTTCAACCGCTTCTCGATTAGATTTTTGAGGCGGCGTGATGAGGTGATTCGTGTTTTCTGAAAAAAAATAATTTTCTCTTGTTATTCTTAATGTAGCCAACGCGAAATTCTGGAAACTGATTGCTTTTACGGTGATCAATGTGAATATTTCTGATCTTTCTTGGTTTGCTCTTGGGTGTCTTCAAATGTTCGAAAGGTATTAATTTTGATAAAATCTGCCACTGTAGAGAGAGGGGTGATGATGAGATTGTGTTCTGTGTGATAAATTGAGTTATCGTATAACTGAATTATCGCAGCCACTAAAAAATGAAGACCCGTAAGGTTCTGCAGAATGAAAAACGGCGGAACCTCATTTGTCATTTTACCGACCTAATTTGAATTTGAAATTTTCTTATAAAATAGAAAATATTTTTGTCAAGATGTTGGGGAAGTGGGTTTTCAACTATCTGTCTTTCAAACGCGTTTCACTTGATCGAAAAATGCTATATTTTATGGATGGAACATCGTCGGATTAGTTCAAGTAAATCTCGCACAGTTGATGAAAGAAATTGCAGCCGTTCTGATGCGTTAGTGTGATCTCTAAGAATTCTGTAAAGCAAAATACATACGAGCCTTACACCAGCATAGCAATTCTATACTGAATAGGTGATCGGTGGAAACTAAACGTGCCAACATCGATAATCTGTCATCGAGAAAGACCGTCCCACCGTCGAGTTTAATTTTTAATGGATTTAACCATTTGTGATAAAAAAGAAGTTGATTTTCTTGTCTGGTGAGGCAATTCTTAGATTGTTATAGTTGATCGGATAACAGAGTTCCCTCGATGAATAGGAGACGGTAAATCTGCGGGAGGGTGACAATTTTTCTTAGAAGAGACTTTCACTGAAACTTGCTACCTAAGCATGCTGTACATGTTCATTATGCTTCCCATTCCTCAGCGGTAAACCTAATGTACAATCTAGGTCTCTGCAGCAGCCATGAAAAGATCGGGAGACAAGATGCACATTTCGTTTACAAAGCAACTATCATCTCTGGTAATTCACCGATGTTTGTCAATTTTATTTCTGCTACTATCTGAGCCAGATGGTTTTCTTGAGATGTACACCGATAAAGAGTTTTGCATTCAAAAGGGTGCAGCACCATTACAGTATTAACGGCCAACTTCCTGAAAGGTGGACCAAATAGAGAAGTAGTTTGAAGTATCCTTACCGTTCTCCTTGGGGAGACAGGCACCGTTGATATCAGAAACCCCATCACACCGAAAGATTGATACAAAATATTGAAGTATCAGTTTTTTATATTCTGCCAGGAATCTTTGCCCGCGAAATTCGCTTTGCTTTGTATCAATGTAAATTGTGCGGAACGTTGTTTTGAACTTCTGTGGCAGTCAAATTATTTCAGCTTCATTACGTTGTTTCACGTAATTTATTTCAAAGAATAAAGTCTGCACAAATGTTAAGGAATCCTTAATGCTTATACACCATTGGATCGTATTTTCCTTTCTTTTTAACCAAGTAGAAAAATTAAAATTCTTGTGGCGTCGCGCATTTCTATTCAACTTTGGTCTTAATATAGGATTTGCTTAGTTTCTATCTGTCGTTCTTTCTGTTCCACTGTACGAAAGCGAATAACTCGAGAAGGGCTAATTCGATTTAGACTATTCTTTGTGTTTCGTAGGCGTGTATAATAACGGTTCTAATTCAATTATAGGCGAGTTTAATTCCTATATTTGAATAATAATGAGAATAGATGCTGCGTATATTTATTTACATTTTTAAAAATATTTATGATCACCGTAGTAGACTTTGAAGCAAATAACGTCCGAAAGAATGAAAATTCATTTCCAACCGTAGATTTTTAAAAGCGCGTTGAACTGATCTACAAATTCGTTTTGAACACGGAAATTGTACTTTTATGTGGAGAAAATCTTTCCTCGTCAAGGGCAACCGCATTGTTGCTGACTTCGCAAAATTACTTGGCTCGACATTTCGTGTCTAAAAAGTGGGACAGAGGGCAGGTGATAGTACAGACTAAGTAAAGAAAAATTTGTTTTCTCACCATTTACTTTTTTCATAATCGTTGACCATGTGCTTGGAACGCAGTCGGTGGTGTATCGGAAATGTCATATTAAAATTTATTTTTATTAACGGTAACCCATCGTTATACATTTACTAGCAGAAATGTCCGGCTACGCACGGGAAAGTTTTCTTTTAATTTGCAAAAGATTTTTCTAATTTATTAATTGTGGTAGCTCTGCTCTTAAGCTCCGCTTTAAAAATCTCGATTTCATTATGGTATTTTGTAAAAAACATATATATATATAATTTAGTTGACATCCGTTGAGCCAGTTCCTTCCAAATCCATAGTTAGTGAAAGAGTTTAATTTGTGATTGTGGCACCCCTGTTTAGTTGATCCGGTGCAAATATTCTATTATGGCTTTATATGTATGTGTACATAATAAATATTATAATATGGTTAAAATCGATGCAGACAGTTCAACACAAACACTTATAAAAAGAAAATTTTTATTACTTTAATTTTGGCAGCCCTGCTTTGTATATCTATCCTAAAAAATCTTATTTTTGTATTTTTTATCTTGCACGACTCCTTCATACAAAATTTCGATGAAATCGGTTTGGCCAATTCCTTCCAAAATTTAACTTTGCAATTGTGGCACCCCTACTTAGTTAATCGGTTCGAAGTATGGCATTTTGGCCATGAATTTATATGAAAATTCTATGTAGCGTATTTGTTTGAATTCAGTTTTGCCAATTCCTTCCTAAAGCATAATTACCGAAAAAATTTATTTTGCAATTGTGGCACCCCTGCGTGGTATATCCGGTCCAAATATGCCATTTTGGTCATGTATTTATGTGGAGATTCTATGTACATACCTAATTTGGTTGAAATCGGTTCAGCCAGATCTTCCCTGATATATACGTACAGGCAGACGGACATTGCCGAAATTTGGACCGACCGTTCCATGGGGACCCCTCGAAATCGTGAAATTTTGATTGACCCTACATTACGATCCTTGACCCCGTAGATCGATTTTATCCATTTTAGTCTCGAAAATGTATCTCATCAAAACATTGATATTATTGGAGAATTCATCAAAATCGGTCAATTAGTTGCTGCTTTTTAAAAAACGGCATTTGGACCAACAATGGGGACCCTGGGGCCCCCGTGGGCCGATTCGAATTATTTTCGGCGCTGAAACTCTCAGGATCAACCTGAAGCTGCTGCCAAATTTTAAAGCTCCTACGTTTATTTTCTGAAGAGTTATGGCTGCCACAGACAGACAGACAAACATTCTCTTTTATGTATAGGATATCAACAAACCTAGATATGTACAATTATTTTTACAAGCACTAATGCTCTAGTATTTTTTTCTTGTTCCAAAAAATTTCAATTTTTATGGCGGACTTAGAGCTCCGCGGTGAGATTTTCTCTTAAAAATAACCAACTTCCTTTTAAAATTGCATATATACAGGGCTTTTTTTCCGGGGGTACGAGGGGTTTCTCCTCGATCAAAAGTCTACATTAATTTTGTATGTGCGAGTATTTATTTCGGGTTGTGGCACCAGTACATTTATTCGATGAATTAGAAGTTGTAATGCGGAGAGTGATTTTCATCTAGTCTATCGGTATGACAAGAATACTTTGACGTTTACTTAGTTTCTATTGCTTTAGATGGTGCAGCTCTAATGTTCGGGGCTCGCGGTGGAGCTAAGAAATTGCTAAAAGAATAATGTCCTTCAATTATAATTATAGTTATTGTGTTGCACTGTGATAATCACAGATTAAGTAGCAATCCATGATGCTGTAAAATCTGTTTCAGGAATCAACAGATTGAAATCGTTCATTGATAGGCTGTATGTGCTGTATCATTCATAGCCGACAAATGGGAGAGAATTACAACTTTGTGCAAGTGAACTAGGGATTCAATTCTTGAAAATTGGATTACTTTTGGCCACTCATTGGGTAATGTCTAGTTTTCGATCGGTTTCTGCAGTATGGCGGGATTATAAAGCATTGGTGCTTCGTTTTTAAAGCTCCATGGTTGATTGTACCTGAAACAAGAGAGAAGGATTGCTAAAGAAGAAAGCATCTCTCGAATTTATCTTAGACTTAGGATTGATCTGTGACGCACTTCAAGAATTGTCTTAACTAACCTGCAAAAAAATTATGGATAATTTTAAGAAAAATCCGTCACTTCCGCCAATCGTCTCATATTCCAAGGAATTCCTCTCCACAAAAAAAAACAGACAATAGGATACTCCAATCTGTTCAAATCCATTTTATGAAAACCTGAAAATATCGATTGAAAAGGGACCACTTGACGATGAAGAAGCTGATTTAGTGAAACTGGCCCAAGTGACAGTGGCAATGACCAGAAGAAATCCAGTAGCATTTGACATTTGGCGAGACATAAATAAGAAATATGTTCTTAAGACATCGATTGAATGAAAGGGAGATGATACGTGAATTGAGAGAATAACTAGAGGAGAAAAAACTTTCCGAGAAATTACTTCCATTGAAAAATACTTTTGACATCATTCCGATTTCCTCAAGCGAGAGTGTAAGGGGTTTTTCACAAATGAACTTATAGTAACTCCGTCAAGATCTTCATTGTTAACCAAACGACATCGGCGTTGATGTTCGTCAAAATCGCTGAGCCACCTCTAACTCAATTTGATCCCACAAAATACGTTCAGTTATGGCTGCTTCGTAGGCATCATTCCGCGACACACGCCAAAAGCAAACAGCGAGGCATGACTCAAATTAGGAACCTCATAAAACTCGCCCGAAGCTGTGTTAATTTTTTATTTCATTTTTGTTGTTCCCTTTTATAAAATAAAAATTTTTTTCCCTTTTTAAGTTAATTTTTTGTCAAAAAGATTTGAAAATATCGCATCCCAGTTGCATCTCCACATCTGCGTGCCCCACTTTTTCCTGAAGAAAGCGGTGCATATATCGCAAAGGAGGAAGAGAGGGATGGAGAGAAAGTAGGAGAAAGGGAGGAAGAGGGAAGTTTTGCATTATCAGCATCTTCAAACTATGATTATATGATAGTTATTGCTAACTTTAAAACGTTTTTTGTCTTTAATGAAAAACCAATCGATAAATAAATAAATGCATGAATTTGATCTCCTGTCATTCTTGGCGACCATGTACGGTAGTAAAATATTAATCTTTGTTTGCATTCAGAAATCGGCACTTTAGGCTTCATTTGTTGAATTATCATTGAAAACGTATTTCAGTTGTTTACCAAATTTTCCGTATATGTACCTAATGTAAAGTTGCATGTTAAGGATAAGGATTGGTTGAGAATTACACCACTGCCTACGGTGAATTCTGACATGCATATTCGTACATTTTTATCCGAAATTTTGTGATGTTTTTCTCAATTTAGCGTGGAAATGGTTCGAATATATGACCTTGACGGTGATGAATAAGGGAATGAGATTTTTTCTTCGTCACTTGATGTAAGTCGGCATCAGTTTCGCGAATGGATAGAATGTCAGTCCGAATGTATATCTGAAAGTAGAGCGCGTATTTTTTTCCTTAAAATGTACTGTATAAATTTAGTAAATAAAATCTCGCGCAAAAACTGATTAGGTGTAAATAAATCAACGCATGTACGAATTAACTTTCGAACTCCATCGAGTGATCATCAAATTAATTCATAATTTCTCGCTATCTCTTCTGAGAGAGAGATATAGAATACGGGTGTTTTATTTGTAACATTCCCGTGCAAACGAGTAATTTTTGCGGAGACTTCACCGCGATAATTTTTCATTCATTTTATAATTGCGGCATTCTTGTTTCATTGTTCATGGTGAGGAAAAAAGTAACCTGCGAAATGGAATGTACAAGTTATCTTTTTTGTCTTCGATCCTTTCGCCCTCGCCTCCTCTGCCCCCCCCCCCCCCTCTGCCCCCCCCCCCTCTGCCCCTCCCCCTCTTCTCCTAGCAATTAAACCCGCATTTTCAACTGCCAAAACCTAATGAATTGGAGCTTTCCGTTTTAATTGGAAACCTTTGAAAATACCTTCAAGTGTGCTGTATTTTTATTTTCTGGAGACCCCAATTATCCCTCTCAACTGGATCGATATTTTCTTTTTATCGCCAACTTGAACCGGAAACCTATCGCTTTCCCCTACGTTTTCGTTTCATTATTTTTAGTATATAAACTGGCGTTTAAGATCTTTTTGAAAACCGTTACACCCTATAGTAATATAACGAAAAGCTGATTCTAGAACGATATACCCTTTTAGTGCTTTTCGTCATTGCTGAAAAGCACTATCATCTTCGTGATGTCCGTCCGTACGCACGCATATATCAGGGAAGAAGTGGCTGAATCGATTTCAACCAAATTTGGTATATTGAATATTCACATAAATATAGGACCGAAATGGCATATTTCGCCCAGATCAACTCAGCAGGGGTACCACAATTGCAAAATTAAACTTTTCGGTAATAATAAATTTGAAAGGAATTGGCGGAACCGATTTCAACAAAATTTAGTATGAAGGTGTGCAACATTAAAAAACAATATCAATATTTTTAATGTACAAATAGAAAGCAGGGCTGCCCCAATATAAGTAATAAAAAAATCTTTTTACAAGTATTTGTGTTGAACCGTTCACATCAATTTTAACCAAATTAAAAATTCATAATGTACACACATACACAAAACCATGATAGTATATTTGGACCAGATCAACCAAACAGGGGTGCCACACTTACAAATTAAATTCTTTCAGTAATTACGGATTTGGAAGGAATTGTCTGAACGGATTTCAACTAAATTTTGTATATAAGATTTGTACAACAAACCATAATGAAATCAAGATGTTAAAAGCGGAGATAAAGAGCAGGGTTACCACAGTAAAAAGTAAAATTATATTTTTACACGTATTTATAGAGAACTGGCAGCATGAATTTTAATTCAATATAGTACATATATTTTTCAAATAAATAACCAAAACAGCATATTTCAACCGGGTCGACTAAACAGGGCTACCACAATATCAAGGTTAGAATTTTTCTGTAACTACTAGCGTAATTGCTCGGCAAATATGGCGGGAATATCATAAATGTATTCCGAATATATATGATTTCGATATGAAAAATCAGTAAGATATGCTTTGACCTGGTTTGACTTTCATGCACATTCAAATCAGTGTTTTTGAAAGTTATCTTTGTTTTAATTATACTGTTTAAGTAATTATTAGTAGAGAGGCCAAATGAATATCCAAATATTTGCTGAAAATAAGAGGATAATCGAAATAATAAGATATAATGCATAAAGAAGTAGCTTAAGTTTACTTTAAATATTTAAGCAAATTATAAGTTATTTGAAACGTATAGAATTTAACTTAATAAATGAATTGTTTTACTCTTATTAACTCGTAAAAAATAGGATAAAATATGAACGAACAATCAATTTACCATCAAAGGAAAAATGTGTAGTAACTTACTTACTATTAACTAAATACTGACATGAATTCCAATGAGTTTAACTATATTTTAAGATCGCACTTTTCTTTTAACTATATTGATTTTGAAAATTTTCCAGAAAAATCACTTTAGTTAAATGAATTTAAATAAAAGTCAAAATGTTATTTATTCACTCCTATTTAAAATTCGGTTCGAAATATTTGCAAATCGTATTAAAACGTAATTTTTGGAGATTGACGAATGAGATTTAAATTCTTCCCTTCGTATAACTAATGTAGGTTAAATACCTCATCCTTGAATTATTTTAAAATGTAAACGAAAAATGGCTTTTTGCACGATTCATATATGCGATGCGAATTTATAACTCCGGTTAATTATAAGATGCACTGCAAAAAAAAACTGAATATATCTATAAAAATAGTTAATTATCAAAAATTTCAATAGAAAGTTAACTGAAAAGAAATTAATGAAAAACCCGATTTTAATTATAAATAATTCGGGCGTCTTCTCTCTCTCTCGTACTCAAGCATTCAAAACACACTTTCCTTAAGCATATAGTATAAGGACGACAATACAATCCCGAGGTTTAACAATGACACGGTCGGCAAGACAACATATCTTTAAAAAGCTTAAAATTTTCCAATAAATGTGATTTAAACGTCTAACTTGAGCGATTTCGAACCGAAGGCAAAAGTCGACGATAAGAGTAAGAATCTGTTTATTTTTCTTTAAAATGGTCCAGGTCCGAAGATCGTAGGTCAATTACTTCTAATTTAATTTTGCAAAAGAAAAAATTCTGCAAGTGAAAAGGGTATTTTTAAGTGTTCTCTTGTGGGAATTTCTATAGAGCGTTCCGGCGGACCAACGGACGGACGGACCAACGTACAGAATAAGGATATTATGTATATAATGAGTTGGGTAGTTTTTTGCTGAACCGATTTCAAAAAGAAATTTCGCTTGTAGGGCGAGTATAGAACGGCAAAATAAAATGAACATGTTTAGAGCGTATCTAAAAAGCAGGGCTACCACCATATGAGGGAAAATAATTTTCTGATTTCAAAGCAAATATATGATTATACTAGGGCGAATTTTACTAAAAACACTTATGCACCACTGGAAACCCATGCACATCCCTACTTGTTTGAGGATTACTTTTGTGTGCAACTTTGCATGCTCCTTAGAACATCGCTTGGAGGCTACCCGTGAGCGTGAAATCGTTCGCAGTGATTCAACCATCCAAAAGACTTGAGTGTATGCTTTGACGTTCGTTTCAGCATCCGAGACCTTTGCTTTCTGGATTCCCGGAGGCGGTCAACAGGTTTCCTATATTTGTCTAAAAGACGACTCACAGTGAAAGAGCCATTAATTTTTCCGGTGTCAGTGTTCCTATAATTACATTCCAAATCGTGCTTCCACTTCGATTGCTCTCCAACTTAGCATTCTGCGATAACAACTTGTATCTTCTGTGAATGCAATTATTTTTGTTGACGCACATACAGTAGTCCCTCCATATTCGAAGGGGTTATGTTCCTGAAAACCGGCGCGAGCATAGAAACCCCGAATGTAAATACTAAAAGCTAACGGGAAAATTGGGGTTAGCAGCAAGAATTTTTCCCCCTCTTCTCAAACTACCCTAAGCTCTCATTCCACTTCCTTTCCGTTTCGGAGCCATAGTTTAATAGCATTATTTAACGTAAGTGCAAAAAGGATGTTGAAACTACGGTTAATTACACGCGTGCAAACAAAGAGGGAGGCAAAGCCATATTATAAGTAAAGCAACATGTGGGAATCTCGCTTACTACTCCCTCTCAGTCCTTGTGTGTTACAGCGGCACTACTTTTATTGTTTGTTTGTTTGTTTTTCTGGCTAATCGGCCTATTGGACTATTATAGCGATAACTCTCTCCACTCCAGACACTCGTACAGAAGGGAGGAGGGAAACTCGGTGCCGGCATTGGCCTTATTCTTTACGAAGAGCACCAAGGAGTCCAACTGCATAGCTTAGGGGGGTAATAAGATGACTAATATATTTACTGATAAATATTTATACAAAATAATATCGTTTCATTACAATAAATATACAACGTATATTATATAGTTCTTAAATATTTGCAATATATTTCTAGAATGCCTATAATATAAAATAAATTAGAAAATTTTGAGAAAATATGATCTAAAGATCTTATGCAGATAGGCATAAGCTGTTCCTGTTTCAAAATTATTTCCCATAAAATAAATTAGTTGAGATAATATTTCAACGAAGATTGTTCATCTCCCTTAGGGAGAGTAATTACTCTAATATCCCCACTCCCCCTTTGTATCCGCCATTGCTGCTTAACGTCCCTTCCGAAGGGCGGAGCGCTGCCTTGCGTGGTCTCTTCAAACCGCACGGATATGGAACGGGATGATCCCAGATTGAAAAATCTGACCTCCGTCGAATTTGAATCCGGGACCGCTGCGTGAAAGGCCAATGCTCTAGCCACTCCACTGCCGCAACCCCGTAATTACTTTCCTATTACGTATATACTGCCTAATTGTTGTCGAGAGGTAATCGAGTTGTTTCGTGGGCTTTAGCGAAAGAGCAGCGCGTGCTGCGTTCAGAGGTCGCGAACAAGTGAAATTTACCTTCCGTGAACATTTAAAATCGCCTCGATGATTTCGGCGCCAATTCGTGAAACCGCGAACATAAAACCGTGAGACTGTTGTAGTTCCAACGTGCGGTCGATCCTTTCTACGAAAAAGAAAACTTATTTATTTATCTCGAGAATGTTTTTCCCTAGCCAAAAGAACCCGAACAGCTCGAGGCCGTCTCGTTGTCTGTCCTTTCAATGTATATCGTTAAGTCTCTAGCTTTCTAAATTTAAGGAAAGCGATTCGCGGGAAAATCCCGGAGCTTGCCTCTTTCTCTTTCCCCCGACGTTTTTCGGGAATAAAACGACCGAGACGGCGATTTAAAAAAAATTGTCCGTCCGAATCGCGCGAAATAAATTTCTTCCTAGAGCGATTTTTTTTCATAATCTCCGCAACGCTCGACGAAGACGCACTTAATTCGTCAGATGTTTTGGAACGGGATATTTCCTTCGTCCTGTTCTTATTTTTTTAGATCCCGAGAGACAAAGCCGGTAATATTCTCGTGGGCGTAAATCTCTGCAAAGTTTTCGCTTTTCCTGGGGAAAAAAATAAAAATAAAATATATATTTGCCGAAGCCGGGCGAAACCTTCTTTTCTCGAATCCCACGCTCCGTTTTCGGTGAATCGTCCGCACATCCCTTTCGCCTTCCATCGCCAACTCCCGACACCGTGGAGCGTTGATTTATTTCTGTCCGCGCGCTTGGGCCATCAAAATTAAGTGCGTTCCGAGAAACGAAACGATCGTTTTGGGGCCGTTCTCCGTCTCCTTGGAAACCGCAAGGAGCTTAAAAACTTCTATCAAAGGCTCATCTCCATCAAAATGTTGAGAGCTTTTTTTTTATTTTTTATTAACGTTGCTCTTTTTTTCTTCCTTTGACGCGGTGGATGTTTATATGCAAGCCGGAACCTCACTTTGCTGATTAGAAAAAAATTCCGGAGACCATGTTTACCTATATCGTGGTTGCTTCTTGACCTCTTGTGCGCCTGTATTTTATTTCTATCGTTTTTTTTTCTTTCGAGAATTTTTTTTGCTATGACCCAGAGCGGCTTAGTGCTTACCCTAAGTGGAAAGATGGGACGACGAGCAATTTTTCCGAGATGGGTTTTGTCCTCCTTTAAAAATTGTTTAACAAATGGATGAAAACTTTCGTAGACGAATTTATCTTCTTTAATTTCCCAAAATGTAGTAAGAAGTGATTAGGTATCGGTTTCGCAACCGGTTGTTGAAAACAAAAAATATTCATTTTGTATTGCTACTTTGTGTCGGTTCGGCGACCTATTTTCTTAAGTTTGCAACCGTTTCTATATTTTCCTGTATGAATACCTTTGATCTTAAAATAAAGTGTCATATGTTTTAGTTTTCTCTTTAACTGAACGACAAATGTCTAAATTAAGGAAAATAGCAGATGTATTATATTCCTTTTTTATTTATAATACCAGCCAGTGCCGTAACTAGGGCATGGCGAATGTGGCATTTGCCATAGGTGCCGGTTGCAAAAGGCGCCAAACATTCCCGCAAAACATGGCAAAAGTTTATTTTCTCACATACAAGTATTAATTTAGTACTCCAATGTTAATGTTATTTTTGATACAAACGCTATTATACTTGATTAAAACGAAGAAAAATAATATTCCACATGATCAAGGCGTTTCCTAAAATTTTGCCATAGGCGCCATATCTCCCAGATACATCACTGATATCAGCTATTTCCTTTATTGTACAGTTATGCCTGATACTGGCCACTTGATATATATAATTTACTCTTTAAAAAAGAGTAAATACTAAAAATATATATTTGGGAATAGTAGTAAGTTTTGGTAGGAAACTTCCCTTCTAAATATCCTGGTCCATTAGCTCTCAATATGTTTCATGCGGCGGAATATTATTTGGATGAAGTTGTAGCGCGATCTCTGAAATTAATTTCATTAAAATATTCTCTCAGACTCGCATTATTGGAAAATATAACATTCATTCATCTTATTTTTAAATAATGTTTTGGATTCGGAGTAAAACTCCAAAACGCCAAGAAAAAACAGTATTATAGGTATGTTGTGCCACCTTGTTTCCGTTGATCTGCAGCGTTATCACCGCCTGATTCTTTCGCCGATCGTTATCAAAATTTTCGTGGGTTATCCAGCTCTTTTATTGATTTACTGAAAAATGCCAGGGTTCTTGTGAATGTACGCGCCTTTTTTCCATCAAATAAATAAAGTTGCGTATTGGTATTGATTTATACCCTGACGGTACTTTTAAGTACCAAAACTTTAAAAGATTCTACGCAAGATGCTGTTCAAATTTTCCTAACGGTATAGAGCTGCACTCAAGGACGTGCCCAGGGGGGAGGGTCCGGGAGGTCCGGGCATCCCCCCCTCCCTCCCTCGGTGTACAGACATTTGTGGAATCTGCGATAACCACCCTACAAACTTGCTACGTTGCCTCTTGCTACGCTGCCACTTGCTGCGTTGAGTTATGGGAACTAAAAACGTTACAAAAGTTTATATTATTTGAATAGGGTTTTTATTTAATCAATTGCTGGAAATTGGTTTTCGGCCTCAGTCCACCTCCCCGAAGTAAATTTCTGGGTACGTGCATGGCTGTACTAAATGCTATTAGTTCCAACTTAAGTCAGAAGATGGTACATTTCAATTTTGTTCGAGTTTATACTTTGAAGTAATATTTCTTTATACTCATGCATGCCGCTTGGTCGCCATTATCTGAGAAGAATTCTGTGTTCATATTTATTTTGAAACCTATGTTGATCAAGTATATGTTGATTTTATTTTTTTGTTCAAGGTATAATGAAATTATATATTGTCGCGTGCCGAAATATTTATCCTAGTAACATCTTATAATTAATTATACTATAAAATACCAACAAACATTTTATTTGACAAAAATTTTATAAACAATATTATTGATAAAAATATTATTTTCATCAGAAAACACCTTCCTTAGTATATAAAAGATGATCATAAATAAATAATAAGTATATCGTAACTTAGGGTATTAAGGATTAAAACTATCAAATTCGACATTTGGACGTACGAACGATCGTAAAAGTATCTCTTTCTTGTTGAGATAACTTACAATCGTGTCGAATAGTTTCCCAAAATCCAAAAAAGCACGTTGACAATGAAAAATTCAGTCGCCATTTAACACGTCTAACTCCGTCTAATTGAATTCATTGCTGCTGGAATTTATGTATCTCATACGCATATCTATTTCATGGAATGATCTAGTAAAAATCAACATTTCAAAATTATTCCTATAAATGTCAGCGACAAAACAGCAATCATCTAATAATTCATCAATAATTTTCTTGCCTTGTGTAACTTGGAACAGAGAGGTTTCGATTCAGACGGAGACAATAACACATCATAATCCAATCATTAAATTCCCTAGAAACAAACACGTTTTTGGACAATTAGATTTTATTGGCTGTTCACTTTTTTATTTAGAATCCTCGCGCGTTAATGTTTCATTTCATAGCGATTCTTTTATACCTTTTTACTCGGATTTTCCTAGTTAAAAGTCCTTTTTACAGTAGTGTTAAATGAAAACACGATGTTTCATTTCATAACAATTTTTTTATTTTATAACTTTCTAGTCGGATTTTCCTAGTTAAAAGTCCTTTTTACAGTAGTGTTAAATGAAAACGCGTCTCGGACTGAATCCTGTAATCTCGGAATCGACTCTTGGAATTGTCGCGGTTCCACTCGTCCTGCCCTGTCCCGTAGAAATGGTTGTCGGGGGAAAAATTACGGGCAGAGATCTCAGACGTCCTCTTCGTTCCAGGCGAGTGGAAAACGCGCGACCAAGGTGAAACGCGTGACTCCCTCTCTTGCCTGAGCGGAAAACTAACCGTGATGGAAGTGGTTCGTTAGCGAAAGATTGCGTTGGGGAAGGAGAACAACCCCGCATCTATGCTCTAGCGCCTGAAAATAACACCGGTCTCGCTAAAGGGGAGAGAGAGAGAGAGAGAGAGGCAGGCGTTAGCCAGATCCAGGATAGCGGATAAACCGAACTTAAAACGTAACGACGAGTGTATGTGACAGCGGGAGCGCGGGTCGAGGTTTCGTTGGCGCTCACCCGCAGCGCTTAACACGGTTTTCCGCTCTGGCGGTGGAGTTGGAAAACAGTTGGACCAGACGTCTTTTATGATTAAGGAAAGAAGCCTCCTCCTAGCCATCGAAAGGGATCTTTTTTTATTTCGTTTCGACCTCTTACTTTAACCTACTCTCTTTTTCTCTCTCTCTCTTAATCTCCTTTTTTTTATTCGTCCGAAACAAACTTTTTGGCGGCACAGCTGAACGACTAACTTGGCGACGGGCAGGTAACAAAGGCAAGACTTGGGAGATGTAGAGAACTCCCGTTTAGTAGGTCGACGTCGAGGAAGACCTCTAGGCGGTTTAATTTTTCGTCGAACGTAATGTGAAGAAACATCACGAAGGGTCTCGATGGGAAACTGTTATAACCTCGAGTACTTTGACCTATATCTTCGTACTTTTATCTCCTTTGAAAATAAACGACGCCAATCGAGTATTTTTTAATATTCTTTAAATCTTTGATAGATGAGGAAAGTTTGTATTGCCTCAGAGAGGTATACACGCTAATTTTGTTTATAATTAATACAGTTTGCCATTGCTATCAATGTGTTATAATATTTATTTATTCTTAGTCTTCGCAAGTAAGCTCAAGTTACTGTTAACAATATTTGTCGCATAAAATATGCATGTAATCTAGTGCATCGTTAATGTTTCATAATCATTTCTGCAAAGATTTTCTAGGTCTGATTCTAGGCCTTCACGGCTACAGTGGCTATCACGAGGTTCACGACGTCCCCTCCTTACTTTACCTCAACTAACATTCATTCCTTTACTTTCTCCAAATATTACAGTGAATCTAGGCAGAGAGATATACGGGACCCTGCTAGTTAGTACAATAATTTTTCAGAAATGGAAGTGTAAGAATAATTATTTGTACAGGACAAACGGCATATATGAAAAATTTTAAACAAATGCGCGCTTCAAGTATTTTCACATCTTATTAGAAAGGTTTGTGTGAGCTAAGGAAGATGATCTACGTGTGCTGAAGTCAGCATAAAGAAGCAGATTTGTTTTTGAACGATATCTTTGGTTGAATGAATGCGTCTAAAAGAGAAGTTCGGTCTAGAAAACCTTCATCTTATTAAAAATTTCTCATGCATTGAAATCTCCTGGAACCTCTATCTCTTTGTCCGTATTTATTATATTTATTATTTACCTAGCATTTTCAGTTCAGTAATTCACCCCTGCGTTCTTTTTCCTCTTCAAATATATTCAAACTTTTCATCTTTTGTGCTTTCTATCACGCTCAAGTTTTCTTCCATGTAATACTTATAGCTTCCTCATTCATCTGTTTCCAATATCTATCCAAAAAATTAATAATAGTGCTCACTTTATGGCTTTTATCTATTAAATGATAAAGCCATATTTTTTTATAAAATCACTTCGCGTTATAGCAACAAAGCAGCCATCCTCAATAGTCTATCGATCGGTGATTCTTATAAGAACACGTGTTTCATTGTTGGTTCTTTTATAGATAACGGGACGGGCATGGAGATTGATCCTTTTTGAATAGACTCATTCCCTATTCTACGTCAAACCCACGTATCCAAAGCTTATTACTTTCCTGGGTTCTCGCTCATAGTATTTCACCTCGGCTCCGTATAATGTCACGCTCAATATCAAAATTTTGATCGCTATAGGACACTTGAATCATTAATTCTCGTGAGAGCATCAAAGTTTCTTTTGTCCCATTTTTTTTAGCTCGGATTCCTCCTACGCGCATGCCTTCCTGAGTCACAACCATTCTTGAATAGTATCTGAAATGAATTACGCGTTTTTGTCTCTCTTTACTTCTCATTTTGAACCCAAATTTTATCCTTTCGCTAGATTGAAATCTCCGAGATTGTTTTTTTCGCACTATACTTCAATGATGGTCGCCGAAAAGTATTTATTTTGAAATTTGCAGATTACCATTGTAAAAAATGAAGTTATCCGCCACATCCGTTTTGATTTTCTTTGTGTTTTTAGCATAATACGGAAGATTCGTTTGTTGCCGTATATACTTTCGTAACTTTCACCCTGTTCATGCAAGTTTTCATTCATAAAATTCCAAATCTATTTCAATGATATAACTTCAAATTTCCAAAAATAATATAGCAGCTCAAGCACCATTCGAGGGCGACGACACGAGTGTAAAAACGGTAAAAACACGATATATTTATGTAGTTGACAGGGAACTATCGAGCTCGTCTTATGGCTGAAAAACTTCAAAAACATGCGTTTAAAAAATTTTTGACTCGGATATCTCCAATAGCCACAACAATGTTGTAAAAAAACAATTTTTACAACTTCAAGACAAACTATTCCAAAAATCCTTTTTAATATTATATAAGAAATTGTGGAAAATGACGAGTGCCACTTGGTATAGCAAAAGTTTATTGCGTAATTACAATACAAAATATCGCTGTGAGGAGCTGAGTGGAGCGATGGCTTGCGATAGCGTCACTCTCTATATTTCTCACCGGGACTCTGCCTGGCTCAGCGTCGGATGACTTTTCGTGCGCTAGTGCGCTCTAGTGGCCAAAACCACAGTCTTTACTACACTTGCCCATCGAGGGCGACACTCCACCGCTGCGTTTTGCTCTAGAAGTAGCAAAGAAAAAACAAATATGAAAATGCAAGAAAAATAAATGTAAATAATCTTTATGGAGAAGGGAGGAACTATTGGGAAAAGTCGTTGAGGTGATTGGGAAATCGAACTCATCTTCCTGCCCGGGTTGCTCGTTGTCTCCAGAGATGGCTGTGCTGGTGACGTGGTGCGGTGCGGGGAGGGGATTTCACTTTCAACAGTTGGGGGCGGAGACGCTGCTTCCGTGGGTTGTCCTTCAGCCATGTATGCCGACTTCAGGCGACCAATGGACACGCCCGTATTATGGCCTCTCACGTGCGCCACGAAATGTTTTAGCGACCTTTGAATGACCTTTTAGGGGCCATCATAGGACGGTTGAAGCTGTTCCCTTAATGTATCCTGACGTATGAAGAAGTGGCTGAATGATGTCAGCTTTTCATATACAAACATTGCTCTATCACCATGCCGCACTGGGGGTTGAGGCTTAAGCTTGCGGAAATGCTCCTTAAGCTGCACTGCAAAGTCAGTGGGATCGCCATTGGTTTCAGGCGACGGCCTCGCTGACGTAGGGTTCCCCGTAAGAAGCTCTACTGGAGTTTCTCTTGAGTCTTCCTTCCATTCAGCACATATACCTAAAAGGACAACTGAAAAGATATCAGCCAACCTTTCTCTCTGGTGGCAAATAATTGCTGCCTTCAACTGCCAGTGGAAATGTTCCACGAGGCAGATGGGTGATAGGCAGTGGTCTCAAGTGTCGGCTCCCGGTCAGACGAGCTAACTGATGGAACAGCTGGGACTCAAACTGCCGCCCTTGGTCTGTAGTAATTCGTAAGATCGCACCAAAACGGGCAATCCATCCTGAGAAGAATGCCCTTGCCAGTCTCCGCTGTGATGTCTACGATAGATATCGTCTCTGGTCAGCGAGTAAACCTCTCCACACACGAGAGGCAGTATTTTTAGCCTTAGGATGGTACAAGAGGTCCCATCAAGTCTAAATGGATGTGTGCAAACTCAGGTGTGAAGAGACGCCTAAATGGTTCAGAAACGCCTGGCAACCTTAGCTCGCTGGCAAGGGATATACTTTCGAACCCAATGTCTGCAGTATCTCTTTATGGAGGGCCACACAAAGCGTTGAGTGATTAATTTGATTGTAGCCCGGACACCTGTATGTGCCAAGACGTCCAGGTAGTCGAAAACCTGCTCTCGAAATGGCTTCGTGATGAAGGGACTGGCTGTTCTGGTAGAGACCTCACAACAGAGTTTGGTGTCCATGGCCGGAATTGAGATCTTCATGTCCAAGGAAGAATCCTTTTGAAGAAATGGTTGCAACACCACATCTCCATCTTGTGATTTGACCAGATCTTCGTAGTTTATGGCTGAGGATATTTCCTCTATTCTGGAAAAGGCATCGGCAACAACGTTGTCTTTGCCTTAAATGTGGCGTATTTTGGTGAAGAACTGGCCTATGAAATCGAGGTGCCGGAACTGCCTTGGAGAACATTTCTCTGGCTTTTACTGCATCAGGTCGAACGGCTTCTTATCAATAAGAAGTTTGTCTGGCGTCAAGCGTCGAGGTTTGGAGGATACGGGCGGTCCGGATATGGTCATGATGTGATGGACGGCGGAGTGGGTCTATTCCGTCGTCATCCCCGCGGTCGGGGTAATTTCTGGATAATGAGAGAGAATGCCATGAAATACGGAATTGCCGGGCCGCGGGCCATGTTTCCGGGGGTGGAGAGTGCGGTGGCGCGCTGGTTTCTCGTGTCGACGAGTAGCCCATAAATTTTTTTAAAAAATCGGCTCCGACGATAGGCTTGATAACGTCCGCTATGACAAAACGCCAGGTGAAATCTCGGCGGAGGCCGAAATTTGAATTAAGAACCACCGAACCGTACGTTGGAAAGACGGTGTTGATAGACGCACAGGTCGGAACTAGTTTCGACGAGAAAGCAAATTTTAGTTGTAGCGTCGACTATAAAAAGGCGACTAGATGTTGGGCAGTGGTCGTTGGCCGCCATCACAGACTGCCCTCCGCATTTCCCTGCGCGAACGTGCACGGTGGTGAACACTTCTTTGCTTTGGCACCAAAACGCCAGTGGTACCAGCATGTATCGCGGTGTTGGCCAGGGTGTGAGTTGCGACGGCCATTCCCGCGTTGCCGATGTGGACGGAAGCGTAGCGTCGCAAGGTCGAGCGATAACGAGGCGACCTGACGGATCAGCTCGTCGACCCGTTGTTTGAGGGCCTCCAACGCGCTGCTGGGCACTACGCGGGCTACCTGAAATCGAGGGGCGACTTTGTTCACCTTGTCGGCGAGGAGGGCCAAGGCGTCGAGTTCTACGTACTCTTGCGCCTTTAAGATCGCATGAACGTGGGTCGGCAGCTTGTTGAGCCATAGCGTCCGAAGAAAACCATCGGGAACGGGGATGCCGGCCAGATTGCGGAGATGGCGGAGGAACTGTGAAGGCTTCCGATCTCCCATCTTCTCGTGTTCGAGGAGCTGGCATATCTGCTGCTCCTGTGTCGCCCTAAGTCGCCTGATAAGCTCCTCCTTAAGCTTGGGATATTTATTCTTCGGAGGAAGGAGAGTAATTAAATCCTCCACCTCAAGGGCACACCTGTTGTCCAACTGGCTTATAACATACCAAAATTTTGTTGCGTCTTCCGTGATGCCGCACAAATTGAATTGTCCTTCCAACTGCGAAAACCAACTAGCCGGTCTTTCTGGGCAGAACGGGGGCACTCGCACTGCAACACTGTCCACACTTGCGGATTCGCCGCCTACCAACGCACACATTGTATAATTTCAGCAATACGAGAAAAATAATATGGCTGCGCTGTGCAGAGTGGGGATGAATAGACACTAGAAGATCACGTCGGGGTCACCACTATGGGTAGTAACGAGTGCCGTTTGGTAAAACAAAGGTACGTAATGCCGGTACAATAAATATCACTGCGAGGCGCTGAGTGGAGCGATGTCGTCAGGCTGCGCGCGGAACGCGTGAGATGAGTCACTGCATATTTCTCACCGGACTCCTGCGTCTCAACGCCGAATGACTTTTCGTGCGCTGGTGCGCTCTAGTGGCCAAAACCGCAGTCTTTACTTCAATAGCGCATCGAGGGCGCCAAATATACTTTTTAAAGTGCCGATTCGGTACTTTTGTTCCTTTTTAAAATTCCATGCATTACAACCATTCTTTTCTGAATTCCACAGCCGACATCTATGATGACATCACCAGCAAATTGGCTAAACTGGGCCTGGACACCGAATGTCTTGGCGGAGGAAGAATTATCCATGATCCTGACAAGAAGACCATTAATGTTTTCGGATATTCTCAGGTACTGTCTTAATTTCATTGGAATTAATAATGCCCTGTGGGGAGCTTTTTGACTAAATTTCTATTTTAATCATTCACTCGTCTAGTATAATGATGTTTCACTCATAAAAATCATGGAATATTTAAAGCAGGACTCTTCAACCTTTTTTTGCTGACGTATCCCTTTCAGCTTTTTTTGCTGTCGCGTACTCCTCTTCTCCATTTTATAGTGATATTGAAATAGTAAAAGTTGTGTTACAATAGATAACTTATGTTTATAAAGCTACAATTCATTGTTTTGCCGTATATTTGTTCTACGATGTTATTCTTAGTCGAACATCACACCTTTGGATTCCGATGTCATGCATGGAAGATCAAGGGGAAATAAAAATTATAATCTGAAATATTTTCACGTGCTCCTTAAAAACTCGGGATGCACCTATGCACCTCCAGGGGTATGCATATCCCCAGTTGAAACCTCCGTGATTTAGAGATTAATCGTCCGAAAACAAAGCAAGTCTACTGCTTTTTTGTATGCTCGTTTTTATCGTAAAATATTTTGTTTAGTTTTATTCTGTGTAGTACTATGTTACGGTTATTTTTATGATATACTTAAATGGATATTAAATTTTTTTAATTTAAACTTCCGTTTTAAAGTATATGATATCGCGAAAAAAACAAGCTATATATGCTTTGAAGGTCATTTTAACAACTAATCTAAGTTGAAAGTGCTTATGTTAACGTTACGTCTTGATAATTTGATTGCATTGAAGTTTTTCTATATTCGGCTCTAAATTCGACGATTTCTCCTATCATTTATAAATTTCAACTTGTTTTTAGCAGCTTAAATTACTACAGTTCCAACTAAACAACCACGCATAGTAATATAAAATGCTTCGCACTAACGTTCATTGGTTTCAAGATTCGATTAGCGTCAGCCGAAGATGTATTAAGAAGGATTTGTGGAAGTATCGTTTAATCGCAGCGAATTTTATTATATTGTCGCTGAAGTTGTTTCTTTGTGTATAAAAACTATTCAGTTTAGTTTGTTCCCAAAATTCATAGTTTTCTTAGTTTAGACGTATCACCCGTTTTTGGAAGACAATCCATTCGAGTTATCCTCGCCTTTTCTCGGAGGAGACGAAGCGGTATACTAGCCTCGTATTTACAAGAAAGTAGGATAAATTTACTTATCCCTTGTTTCGAGTTTCGGCCGAGGAAAGCAATATTCCCTGGGAGATGAGTATTCTTCGCGAGAATTCGCTCATGAAACACCTCATAACGAAAGGCAGCCATAATGCAGAAGCGTATCATCGCATCAGGTCGTAATATCACGATACCGCCTTAAACTTCTCGTAATAAAATGTTGACATCAGTTACTATTATCCTTTTTGTTTGTTCGTGATACCTTCTTTATGTGGGTTTTACTTTTTCCCGAATTGTTTTTCCCCGTGATCATACGGAACTTTCATCCGTGTCCCATTTATTTATTTATAGGGGCTATAAACCTTTTCTGTTTCAGCATAGGTCTATTTCATAATTCGAAACCTACGCAGAGATTATTGAGGATTGTCGATAATCTGTCTTTATGACATTACAACCTTGATCATCATGAGTAGTCTGTCCGTAGAAAGGTCCGTGATTACTCCTGCTTTCCGTGATCTTCTTTACGTCTTGGTAGCTCTCTTTCCCTTCCCTTCTCTCTTAAAATGTCCTGTCCCTTCTAACGCTTCTTTCATTAACCTTTCTTTATATATGTATTGAGTAGGGCCAGTGATGGGCAATAACATTGTCTTGCTCTGCCGATATTCATTCCGCTGGTATCAGCTTTTCAGTGCTTTTCGTCATTGCTGAAAAGCACTATTATCTTCGTGATGTCCGTCCGTCAGTCCGTACGCATATATCAGGGAAGAATTGGCTGAACCGATTTATATCAAATTTGGTACCTAGAATAGTCACATAAATTAATGGCCAAAATGACATATTTGGACCAGATCGACTCAGCAGGGGTGCCACAATTGCAAAGTTAAACTTTTCAGTAATTATGAATTTGGAGGGAATTGGCATTAACGATTTCAATGAAATATTTTACGAAGGAGGCGTGTAATATAAAGAAACAAAATCAAGAGTGTATATATATATATATATATATATATATATATATATTATATATATATCATCAACCTTCCCACATCACCCTGTCATTCCCCGCCCAGTGTGTCACTTTACGTTACTCTTTCGCTGAAGAAGGGCTTAGGCCCGATAAGCTTGCGTGTGTTTTTGTGTTCGTGTGTTTTACGTGTCTCTTCGACGCCCCCAGCAGCCTGCCAGCTTGGTCCTCAACTTGGTGAGTGTCCGCTGGGCTTCCCTCAACACCTTGTTGCCACCCTCATCACAACCTTTTCTTTTCCTTTAGTTAATATATATATATATATATATATATATATATATATATATATAGTTCTCTCTCTGTAGCTGATGAAGGAATAATTCCGAAAGCTTCTACGTTTGTGATGTTTCTGTGTTTTAGTGTTCTTTTACGTGTGTCGCTTCGACATCCCCGGGGCCTCGCCAATCTGAAGTCGTCTGATTGGTGAGTGTTCACTGGGTTTCCTCATCCCAACACCTTGTTGACATCCATATATCCATTTTACCTTTCCTTTTCCGTAAGCACACCTTGTTGCCACCCTCATCACTACCTTATATATCAGGGCCGCCACAATACAAGAAATAAAAAAGCATTCTTTTTACACATATTTGTGTTGATATGTCTTCATCAATTTTTACCAGATTTAATATTTAAAATGTACACATATATCATCACAGGTAGTCTGTCCGTAGACAGGTCCGTGATTATTCTTGGTTAAACCTGGTTCTCCATATACTCCTATTTTCCGCTGTCCTCTTTATATCTTGATAACTCTCTTTCCCTTTCAAATCGTCTATCAGCTGAAACCTTTTCCTAACTCTTTCCCTTTTCCCATCTAGTTTTCCTTCTAACACGTCTTTAATCATACTCTCTCTCCTCAGGTAATGTCCAACCCAGTTAGCCTTCCTCTTTCTAATAGTCTGTATAATCATTCGCTTCTCTCCTATTCTTTGTAGCACTTCATCGTTTTTCATCTTATCTGTCCATTTTATCTTCAGCATTCTCCTCCAAGTCCACATTTCAAAGCTTTCCAAGAATTTGATGTCATTTTTCCTTAGCGTCCATGTTTCTGCCCCATACAATGCTATACTCCATACGTAGCATTTTATCAACTTATCAACACATATATATAAAACCATAATAGCCTATTTAAACTGAATCTGTCAAACAGGGGTGCCACAATTACAAATTAAATTCTTTCACTTATTATGGAGTTGGAAGGAATTGACAACGGATTTATATTAAATTTTGTATATAAGATTCGTAACCATAATGAAATCAAGATTTTTAAAGCGTAGCTAAAGAGCAGGGCTACCACAATACAAAGTAAATTAATATTTCTTTTACATGTAATTCTAAACAACTGAAGGCATGGGTTTTAACCAAATATGATGTATATAATCGCCATATAAATAAATAAAATTATTATATTTCAACCGGGCCGACTAAACAAGGCTATCACAATATCAAAGTTAGAATTTGTCTGTAATTATTAATTTCGAATGTATTGGCTGAACGGATTTCAAAGAAATTTCCTTTGTAAGGCGAGTATAGAATGCCAAAACGAAATGAACATGTTTAAAACGGATCTAAAAAGCAGGGTTGCCACAATATAAGGAAAAATAATTTTCTGATTTTAAAGCAAATGCGTTAGTATACGATTATACTACGGCAAATTTAACGAAAAGCACTTCTGTACCACGGGAAACCCGTGTACATCCCTTCTTGTTCGAATATGACCTTCACAACTTGATTTACGTAGAGATTATGGATCAGTCCCCTCACTTTCCAATCCACACCTATATTCTTTAAAATCTTCATCTCTCGAAGGCCTTACTCTGTTGGCCTCTTTCGATATGATTCTCGCTACGCCGATAGAATCTCTGGTTTCTCGTCCTTTTCTGAAGCCTAATTGATCTTCTCCTTATTCGGCCTTATCTATAGCCTTTTATTAATCTGTCTAACAATATTAAATGCGACCTCTGTCCCTTTGTGGCTCCCTCTGTCACGCTATAAAAATGCAAATAACTCGATAATGGAACGAGGTACATTTTTGATATTTGGCAGGAATGGTCGATTCACATATTGTAAGATGATGACGATTATAAATCTTGAAAAAAGTCCTAGGTTCGACTCTAAGGTAGGCATTTACATTTCCCATATGATAACACGTAAAAATCGACTTTTTTACTTGCAGGCTTTTATACTTTTTGAGATCTAAATTGGAAATAATTCACCTATGATCTTCGAATCTAGCCCATTTTAAAGAAAAAACTATGAAGTTTCATATTCTGTTCACCTTTTTCCGCCTTCAGTTCGAAATTCTTCGTGTCAAACGTTTAATTCACGTATTTTGGGAAAATCTTGCCATTTTAACGAGATGTTTCGATGCCAACCCATTACGTTGTTAAACCTCGAAATCCTATTTTTATTTCAATCCTTATGGGTGAAAGCGTGCTTTAAATGCTCTTACAATTAGTACGAGAGAGATATTTTTCATAGCAACCAATGTAAACAACATTCGTTGCGTTATTTACGAGGAGTACATTTGTATGTAGAACATTGATCATTCGCATATTAAAATTAGGTACTTAGAATCACCGTACGAGTTCGAAACTTGAAACAACGAACGCCTAAAAGAACGAAAGTTTGTTTTCTTGCAATCCAAAGAAAGTCAAGGCATATTTATGTTCATTTTTTATTTCACAAAAACCTTGCCCGTTGAATTTCAACGGGCATCTCCCTAGTAGCTAGTATAAAAGCCCATCAATGTGACGGGAAGGAATATATTATTTATTATTTAACTTAAAATCTCGTACTGAGACAATAATGGGGTCTCGATTTCGACAATGGCGTGGTTGTCAAGGCAAAATCCTCATGAAATCGCTGAATTTTGCCTAATTAAGTCATTTAAACGTTAAAGTCGAGCGTTTTCGGACTGAGGGAGACAATCGGCGATAAGAATAAAAAACGTGGTTCATTTTCCTTTAAAGCAGTCTCAGTTTGAAGATCCGAGGGTCGGTTTTTCTAATTTTTATGAGCAAAAGAATGAAAGCTTGCACGTCGCTAAATTGATTTTTACGCGATATCTTACGGGAAAAGGAAATTATCTACTGGAGTCGAACCCGGGTCTTTTGGGGGATTTTTTCCCTGAATGGCTTCCTGAGAAAAAATGAGGAGCCTACACAGAATTTGGTTGACCTGGCGGAAGAAACGACTGACATGAGATATTGAGCGTTGCGTACGAAGTGACCAATGGAATAAGGATTTTTTTAGTTCGTTGAACTTTGCGATCGTCTTCGAAGTTTGTGACAGTGAACTTAAGGCGTTATCGACCAAAACAAAAAACTCCAGTGCGTGTCCGTCATATCTCATACCGGTTGTTATTTTACCTCGGAAGGAAAATAACGAAGAATGTTACGAACTCAAACCTGTAACCCGCGACAGGAAGAATCGATTGAGGTACAAGTATTCCATTCAACGCGCCTGCCTGATCGGCCCACGTCGACATTATTCCACTCGAAATCTCTCCGCGTCCCACTCCGAAACGAATGCCTTCGCGCCCGCCTCCCTCGCTCTATCTCCCCCGCGCTCTTTCATCCTCCCCGCCCACATCCCTTCCGAACCCCTTTCTCCTAACACCTTTACCCGAGATGGAGGAGAGATGAGAGTCCTACTTCTGGTTGTCGCGTCACATCCGTCTCCGGCTGCTGATGAGGAAGCATTGGGCATCCGGTAGCTTCCCCTTCCTCAGTTCTCCCGCCCACGTCCCCAAATCCGCCATTTTCTGGGTTACGGGACAATGGGATATCTCAGCCGTAGATATTGCTGAGGCAAGGGGTCCATTGTCGGAATATATATATATATATATATATATATATATATATATATATATATCCCGCGAATATGATGTCGTGGGTTGGTGACGAAGGAAGTGAGCTCGTATCGCTAGCATTCCCATCACCGAAGAGATCCGATTAAATGGTTTTTTTTCAAGCTGATCCCATTCTCACACGACACCGACAAATACGAATTCCTCAGCTAAATTATATCTCTCTTCCTATTAATTTTGTGCGTTCATTTTTTTTCTGCGTGGGACTTTTAGAAGTCGGGAGCAATCGTAATTCTTGTCACGTTAAAGGGATTTCTTGGTCATACCTCTCAAGAAATAACTTTCGAAGGACGGCGTATTCGAACAGCGGATTTTTTCTTGTTTGGATCGTTGGAGGATTTCTTTTTTGTTTTGACGAATGGCGACGTGATTCTGTGATCGATTTCGTGAGAATGGTCTCCCCGCCCGTTTCATCTTACGTACTATTTTAGCTGTTAGACGATCCAATTCGAGAATCCTGGAGTGTTTTTGAGCGAATGGAGTCGGAATGCGTGGGTTCGCTCAGCAGAAGGAGAATTTTTAAAGCAATCGTGTTGAAGTGAATTTTTAGGTATCTCTTGTAAACAATCGACGGAAAAGAATGTTTTTTATCGCCCTTGAAAGATCTATTTTCGCATTTTCCAGATCAGATTTTCATATCTGAATGGACATGAAACCGCGCTATCTTGAATGCCAAATTTTAGGCCAACGCGGATTACTTTCCGGGAAGGATTTCATTTCCCTCATGATCCTCATTTCTTTTACGTTCGAAATGAAGCACGTTTTAAATAAGAGTAATTGATTTGAGTGGAATTTCTTAATAGGAATTTCCGATTCTTTTTCGTAGTTGGTACCATATCCGCGAAAAGTTTCATTTATTTGGGCGAGATCGGATAAAATGGAATTTATGTGGCGTAAAGTTTCAGAACCATTTAGGATATTACTATTTTTAGTATAATTTCTCTGTCTTCGTATTGCCTTTTTCGGTAATCGCTGTCAGGGATCCGCTTCGTTGAGATACAAAAATGTTTTTCATGCAACGTAATCCGGAAAACGATCATTACAACCACCGAATCCGTTGCTATGGTTACCTAGTTTAATCTGGTGTCATTTTTTGGGCTATATGTAATATGTACGTGAAAAGTATTTGAAACCTTTCAAAGCGATTGCGGAAGTCTTTGAGGTATTCTTCACCCTGCGTATCTTCTTAACAAGCAGTTCTATGATAATTCAAGATTCATCCGTCTATCATCAAAATAGGTCTATAAACAAAAACCACACACGCTATTTGAGTAAAATTGACAAATGTAAAGATAAAGCAGATTTCATTTGCGTCATATATAATTTATAGGCGAAATTATTTTTGACTAGGTGAAAAGAGTTCGAATACTTCTTAAGGAGAGCCCTCCCAACTTTAATAGGTAGATATATTTGTATTCAAGTAACAAATTTTATTTTCGCGGTAATATTAATGTAGGCCTTGTATTCCATTTTGCAGACCCTTTAATGCTAGCTCCTCTATAAATATATTGAACATATTGCTCAGTGTATGTAATCTATCTTTTCTAGCTTTTCTAGTATATTTTTTCTTTTCTTTCCTGTCCTGCCTGAGCTAATCTTGCAGCTTTTTTCTGGACCATTCCAATTTTGTCCGGTTCCCTGGTCTGATTTGGATTCCATGCGCATGTTACATAATCAAGTTTGCTGGAACAAGCTTGTATTTGCTTGTTTTTTTTACTTTTCCCTGGATTTATTTTAAATGCCCTTATTAAGACATTTAGCTTTCATATACCCTACAAGCTTTCATTCTGTGAGTGGTCGCCTCAATTAAGTTTGTGAGGAACCAACATGGTTGATTAGTGCATGAAATGTTTAAGACTTAAACGTAGCTTATAAGTGATATAGGTAACTCCTGTGCCCACAAAAATAAGTTACTCGTGTAATTTAGTTGAAGCAAGATAAAAGTTCAAATCTTTAACTGAATGTTAAATTAAATTTTCTGGTGAGAGCAGTGTTCAAATAATACCGATGCATCGTCTTAAAATAGACCATTTGGAAATAAACGAGATGGCGGTTTGCAGTAGTTGAAGGTTCTACTTGATGTCTTCACTCCAGATCAATAAAATTCGAAGCTTGTAACAATCAAACTTCTCAAGTGTTGAGTTTATACCCAACCCACGGAAACCCTCCTTTCTCGTTAAGAAATAATGTTCCCTCTTAAGCCGTCGAACTTATAACCAACGATGGTAACGGAAACATGCGTCCCAGCACTTCACGGTTAGAAGTTAAGGTCTCTCTGACGTTTACTTTGCGTAAGTTCTCGACTTAATTTCTGATTCCAGGATAGTTGAGAGACGTGATAGTACTGACGGTGCGTGCAAATTACGCATTTTCTCCCTTCAGCGGCGCAGTCGAATAAAGTGGTAATATTTTAAGTGAGGATGCATTTATGGAATCCGTACCTCTGTGGTGATGAATCCAAGAGGCAGTGGTGATTTTGGCAGTCGTCCATTTTCCGCGCTAAATTTTGTGTAACCTTTTTTGTGAAAATTATTTGTTCTGAAAAGTATGGAATGTTTTTTTGTATTGCTATTAATTTCAAGATTGTCACTAACAAAAATCTGTTTGTGAATGATTCGTATTTTAATTTATTGCGCGATATGATCGCTAAATTTTCCTAAGATAAACTTAGAGTCTAGATCCGACGTCATTCTTCTGGAAATTTTTCCTAGCTACGCAATAATACCATTTAACATAAACCAATCGACCCCATTTCTTAAGGCCTTCTTACTTGAACACATTGATAATGAGTCATGTTTTCTCTAAATGGATTCCACCGTGGCCTGCTGTAACGTTGCCTAAAATCCATTTCATGTCTTCGTCGTCTTTAAAAGTCGTATCACCTCGCGACAGAAACCTACCGAACCATACCTTCCTTATTCCTAATTAGATAAAGGGGCCTAGAAAGGACTAAAGGGCACTGAATGAGTTGAAGTCGCCTTGATATTTTAACAATGGCATTATTTCCATAAAACCAGCATCGTCATTTCAATTAAATGTGTACCCAACTGCGAAACTGTGAGCATTTTGTGTTAGTTTGCAATTACTAGCTCCGCTGCCATGAAATTCGTTTAGTGCTCATTCATAGCGTGAAAGAATATTGAATATTTCCTTAACTTACATTTTGGTGAGAAAGAAAGCAACGTTTAGGTAAATATTATAGCGTTAAAGTTTAAATTCCCCCGAAAAAATCATCTTATAATTTGATTATGATTTTCGTTTTTTAATGGAAGATAAATTGTTAAATGTTAAAATCGCATTACGTAACCTAAACCGAACACTTATTATAGAACACTTTGGTGGACTGTTTCCTTTAAATATCTTTAGGAGTTGTTCCTCTTTTATTTATCTTAGTTTTGAGAAGATGGATGATTCACTCTTGCTGCGTTATCTCTATTCATTATGCCATCATTTTCGAACGCACGTATTCCCGTAGTTTTCGGGCTTTCGTTAACATAATTCGTTCGAGGGGTTTCTGCGTCGGAAAGTGCATGATATGCTTATCGCTCTGCGTTGCAGTGGTAGTGGTAATCTCCTAGAATGGAGTCACGCGCATTCTTCGAAGAAAGTTTATCCAAAGACTGGTGAGATTGGATTTGTTAGGGGAGTGTATATATATATATATATATATATATATATATATATATATATATATATATATATATATATCATTATTTATCGACGACTCTTACAGAGGAGGATATAACATACTAGTAGTTGGTGCTTGCATACTGCAAGCATTTCATCTCACATTAAAAGAACATTCATTTTTCAGACAGAAATTTCAACATTACAAATAGTCTTTTAATTCTAAAGATTTCATTTCTGCAGCGATTTTCGTTTTTCCCACATGTAAGAATAATAGTTTAAAACAATCTCCAAATGTCGCAATTTTAAAAATTTTACACTTTCTTCATTATAAGGTTCTAATGCTACATATTTTAGCCAAATTTTAAAGTTGTAGCACTTCAAGAAATAAAATAATATTTTTCTAATTGTTTAAATTTAAATAATTTTTAACGGCCACCGCATATCATATGTGGTAAAATTGAAATGTTTATTTATGCAAATTTACTACTCTGTAAATAATTTGAAAATGTCAGCTTCCTAACTCATCCCTTAGTACCTAAACAGCTATCTATTTGTTTTAACTGCCAAACAAATGAAAATATCAAAATTTGTATAATCCCTATTTCGTTTTTTTAAGAATTCAACTTATAAAAAAAATTTCAACTCCGTGGCACATTCGGAAATATATAAACCTTGAAAATTTGTTTAAACAATTGCGAATTTTTAGCGGCCGCATTGTTGCACTTTTTAAAGATTTTCGCTTTTTCTAGTCGGTTTTGCACAAAATTCTACCTATGAAAAAAATTTCGAATCTCCAGCTTATCTGGAAGTGCCTAAACATTAGTATCCTCCTGTTATATGTTATCATTATATATCGACGACTCTTACAGAGGAGGAGGATATAACATACATATAACAGGAGGATACTAATGTTTAGGCACTTCCAGATAAGCTGGAGATTCGAAATTTTTTTCATAGGTAGAATTTTGTGCAAAACCGACTAGAAAAAGCGAAAATCTTTAAAAAGTGCAACAATGCGGCCGCTAAAAATTCGCAATTGTTTAAACAAATTTTCAAGGTTTATATATTTCCGAATGTGCCACGGAGTTGAAATTTTTTTTATAAGTTGAATTCTTAAAAAAACGAAATAGGGATTATACAAATTTTGATATTTTCATTTGTTTGGCAGTTAAAACAAATAGATAGCTGTTTAGGTACTAAGGGATGAGTTAGGAAGCTGACATTTTCAAATTATTTACAGAGTAGTAAATTTGCATAAATAAACATTTCAATTTTACCACATATGATATGCGGTGGCCGTTAAAAATTATTTAAATTTAAACAATTAGAAAAATATTATTTTATTTCTTGAAGTGCTACAACTTTAAAATTTGGCTAAAATATGTAGCATTAGAACCTTATAATGAAGAAAGTGTAAAATTTTTAAAATTGCGACATTTGGAGATTGTTTTAAACTATTATTCTTACATGTGGGAAAAACGAAAATCGCTGCAGAAATGAAATCTTTAGAATTAAAAGACTATTTGTAATGTTGAAATTTCTGTCTGAAAAATGAATGTTCTTTTAATGTGAGATGAAATGCTTGCAGTATGCAAGCACCAACTACTAGTAATTATATATCGACGACTCTTACAGAGGAGGAGGAGGAGGATATAGGAGGATACTAATGTATAAGCACTTCCAGATGAGCTGGAGATTCGAAATTTTTTTCTTAGGTAGGATTTTGTGCAAAACCGACTAGAAAAAACGAAAATCTTGAAAAAGTGCAACAATGCGGCCGCTAAAAATTCGCAATTGTTTAAACAAATTTTCAAGGTTTATGTATTTTCGCATGTGCTACGGAGTTGAAATTTTTTTATAAGTAGAATTCTTAAAAAAAACGAAATAGGGATTATACAAATTTGGATATTTTAATTTGTTTGGCAGTTAAAAATTCTTAAAGTTTAAACAATTGGATAACTGTTTAGGTACTACGGGATGAGCTAGGAAGCTGAAATTTTCAAATTATTTAGAGAGTAGTAAATTTGCACAAATAAACATTTCAATTTTACCATATATGAATTGCGGCGGCCGTTAAAAATTATTTAAATTTAAACAATTAGAAAAATATTATTTTACTTCTAGAAGTGCTACAACTTTGAAATTTGGCTAAAATGTGTAGCATTAGTACCCCATAATTGAGAAAGTGTAAAGTTTTAAAATTGCAACATTTGGGGATTGTTTTAAACTATTATTTTTACATGTGGGGAAAAACGAAAATCACTGCTGAGGTGAAATCTTTAGAATTAAAAGAATATTTGTAATGGTGAAATGTCGGTCTGAAAAATGAATGTTTTTTCAAGGTGAGATGAAATGCTTGCAGTATGCAAGCACCAACTACTAGTATATATATATATATATATATATATATATATATATTATGAATACAGATGGGAAGATAGTCTCAGAAACAAAGGATGTAGCACAGGTATGGGAAGAATACATTAAGGAATTATACAGCAAACAGGCAGGAGCGGCAAAAATAGAACTGAAAAATGAGGAAAACATTAAAGAAGACAACTTGGGACCAAGTATTATGGAGAGCGAAGTAGAAAAGGCGATAGTGGAACTAAAGAAGGGGAAAGCCACTGGCAGCGATGGAATACCGGCTGAGATACTTAAAGTCATAGGATCAGAAGGACTAAAAGCGATCACGAAATTAATTAATAAGATTTACGACACGGGAGAGTGGCCTCAGGATTTCCTAGAAGTAACAATGATCCCTCTAAAGAAGAAGCCAAAAGCAATGCAGTGTAAAGATTACAGAACTATAAGCCTTCTGTCACACACATCGAAGATCATCACGAGGATTCTTAATAAAAGGCTGGAGAAAAAGGCAGAAGAAATAATAGGGGAAGATCAATTCGGTTTCAGAAAAGGACGAGGAACTAGAGATGCTATAGGAGTAGTTAGAATCATATCAGAAAGGGCAATAGAATACAGTCAAGATATCTGCGCATGTTTCGTAGACTGGCAGAAGGCCTTTGATAGAGTAAATTGGGTCAAGTTGATGAAGATATTAAAGGATATAGGTGTAGACTGGAAAGACAGGAGACTGATTAGGAATCTATATGAGAATCAAGTTGTAAAGGTCAGGTTTGAGAATGTGGACACCTGCGGAATAAATATCGGTAGAGGAGTAAGACAAGGCTGCTGCCTATCGCCAACCCTATTCAATATATATGGAGAAAGTCTAATGCAAGAAGCTTTAGAAGGCAAAGGGGATTTCAAAATTGGAGGAAGGATTTTAAGAACAGTAAAATACGCAGATGATCAAGTACTTCTAGCAAGAAAGGAAGAGGAGCTACAAAAAATGATAAATAGACTAGTGATAACAGGTAGAAAATACGGTATGGAAATAAATACAGAAAAATCCAAGGTCATTCGAATATCGGGTAAAGAAGAGAATCTGAACATAACTATTGGGGGAAAGCCATTAGAACAAGTTTCAGAATATAAATACCTTGGAAGTATCATAACACGAGAGGCAAAATGTACGGATGAGATCAAAACTAGAATAGGAAAAGCAAAAGCGGCTTTCAGGAGAAAGAAACAACTACTTACAGGGAATATAAGGGAAGATATCCGCAAGAAGTTGATAAAATGCTACGTATGGAGTATAGCATTGTATGGGGCAGAAACATGGACGCTAAGGAAAAATGACATCAAATACTTGGAAAGCTTTGAAATGTGGACTTGGAGGAGAATGCTGAAGATAAAATGGACAGATAGGATGAAAAATGATGAAGTGCTACGAAGAATAGGAGAGAAGCGAATGATTATACAGACTATTAGAAAGAGGAAGGCTAACTGGGTTGGACATTACCTGAGGAGAGAGAGTATGATTAAAGACGTGTTAGAAGGAAAACTAGATGGGAAAAGGGAAAGAGGCAGGAAAAGGTTTCAGCTGATAGACGATTTGAAAGGGAAAGAGAGTTATCAAGATATGAAGAGGACAGCGGAAAATAGGAGTATATGGAGAACCAGGTTTAACCATGAATAATCACGGACCTGTCTACGGACAGACTACCTATGATGATGATATATATAAAACAGCTTACGGAAAAGGAAAGGTAAAATGGATATATGGATGTCAACAAGGTGTTGGGATGAAGAAACCCAGTGAACACTCACCAATCAGACGACTTCAGGGTAGTGAGGCCCCGGGGATGTCGAAGCGACACACGTAAAAGAACACAGAAACATCACAAACGTACAAGCTTTCGGAACTATTCCTTCATCAGCTACAGAGAGAAAACTGTGTTCTTTTACGTGTGTCGCTTCGACATCCCCGGGGCCTCGCCAACCTGAAGTCGTCTGATTGGTGAGTGTTCACTGGGTTTCCTCATCCCAACACCTTGTTGACATCCATATATATATATATATATATATATATATATATATATATATATATAGTAAACCAAAGTTTTAATGCTGATTCCACCTGATCTTCTCTTCCACTACGATTTCTCTTATATATATATTTACATAGGCCCGATAAGCTTGCGTTTTATCTGTGTGCGTGTTTATTTACGTGTCTCTCTTCGACGCCCCCAGCAGCCTGCCAACTTGGTCCTCAACTTGGTAAGTGTCCGCTGGGCTTCCTTCAACACCTTGTTGCCTCCCTAATCACTACCTCTCCTTTTCCTGAAGTTTATATATATATATATATATATATATATATATATATATACATATACATATACATATATTGCGATAGATTTTCTTATTACGAGATTCCTCTTAGGGATCCATGAATAAAGTAACGAATTTTCGGTTCGTTTTCGTATCGCGGACTTTTTTTTAACTCCGTCTAACGAAATTCAAAAAAATATATAAAGTTGATGGAATTTGGAACCATAATAACTCCCCGGACGACGTTCCATATTCATTTATGTATAAAAAGAAAATTCCAGACGACAAAAGCTTCCAATGCTGGAGAGGAAATTTAAAAAGTTTGCCTCCTTAAATTGGGAATCTCTCGTGAAAATAAAACAAAACCGCGGGATCGATATTATGTTTCCTTTTCCGTCGATGGCTTCGACGGCGGCTTTGCTCGCTTTCTTCTAAACAATCTAAACTCTTCGGCCTATCCTTCGAAATTGCTTCCGCCGAAAAGACGCTCCCTTGTTTCCCAGGCCGTCGCCCCCTCCCCCTTCTCATCCCTTTCCATCCCCTCTCCTTCGCCCACCTTCCGTCTTAATCGAGTTTGGTCGGTCGCATATTTAACTTCTATTTATCCTAAGAGAAATAACGGCCTTTCGTCCTGTCTTCTCTCTCTCTCTTTCCTTCCGCTCATTTCGCAGATTCTTTACTCCTTATTTTTCCGCGGTGAAATAGAACGCCGGCGGCCATCGACATCTCGCTGTTTGCGAAATCGATTGCGTGCCCTTTTTTCTTTCTCGTACCTCTATCTCCCCCTCCCCCTTTCATTCCGGCGGAATTACAGCGGGGTTGACCCGGCCGGTGACCCAGTAATCCCCCCGATGTAATTTATCGGAATACTCTTCGAGTTGGGTAGGAACGGTCGTTGCAGAACTATCCCGTCGTCCAGTCTCTCTTTCTACTTCTCCCGCTCCCTCCATCGTTTCGAACGTGATATTACACGAATTCTTAGGATATGAAGTTTTTTTCCTTCGCTCCTCTCCTGTCTCTTTTGGCTGCTGAGGTGACTCCGTATCCTTTTCGAATTTCCCCATCCTATTATTTTTTCTCCCGTCAACATCCGATCTTTTTTGTTTCATATCCTTTCTTAACAGATGTCAAAGAAAGGCTTTGTTTCTTCGATTTTGGGGGGGAGAGGAAAGGGGGTGAATGAAAAAATTCTTGCGGGATCGCCTTTCGAAAAAAGTACCATGTTGAATCGAACATAGGCCGGATCGGACTTTCATTTCTATAAGTCTACATAATTAAGCGTGTGGCCTAACGTCGGCCGAAGGCTGCGCTTCGTGACTCCAAGCGAGGTGTTGTGCGTTGGGTGGAAAGAGATAGCTTATCGCGTCTTACATTAGCTCGTCGCGCGTTCAGTAGTAATTTTTAACGACTTCTGTTTCTGCGTTGCAGATAAATACAGGGAAAGCTTGCGAAACGAGGTTTTTCGTTTCGGTGTTGGACTTGCTATTGAGTTTCACGATATTGAGGTTGCTGGTTGGTATTCTGAAATGGGCTTCGTGGCGTTTGTTCGCCATCGTTATTGACGTATTTGTTTAGGATTACATGTCAAAAGGGGCAGATTAAAAAATAAAATATCCGATGTGTTGGGTAGAAAACTTCTGTTGAGGTCGGTTGAGGAAACTTTGTTTTCTGTGGTTTTATTTCTATTACTTGGCCTATTTTACAATTATATGTGACATTTATGGGCAGCAAGGTGTTCACGGGTAGTTTTTGGAAAGGTTTGATTGGAAGATGCGAGAGAAATGCTTTAATTGGTGATTACACTTGTCTATAAATAATTACCGTTGATTTCCTTTCCTCAACCAATGGCATATTTGTAACCACACTGTTACGGTTGTTAATACTTAAACATAGTAAGTCATAAATATTCCAAGGTTTGTTCTATGTACACGGGGCCGGCGGAAGCGGGCCTGCAAGGCCTGCGTTGCAGGCGGGCACCAAGCAAGGGGGGCGCCGCTTCCAAAAACTTCGGCCATAAATGTATTATATTTAATAAATAATAAATACGACATCACACGTCCACACCCACGGAGATTATGGTGCTTTATGACTTGAATCAGCATGAGTGATTTCAGTAAGGAAACATAATAGTTGGAAATATATACAAAGCAATACATTTTTGAAACTTTGTTGGCCGACGGTGCTGGTGGGTGTGGCGAAAGTTAGCTAGCGGACGACTATGCCATGTAGCGTAATGAGAGTGGTCCTCCAATGGTTCTAACTGAATTCACAGCGTAAATGCGCGTATCGCTATCTGCTATGTCGAATTAACTGCTGCGGTTGTTTTATACGCGACCAGTTTAATAAAATTTTATATCTGATATCTGCATAACATTCGGTAAGTTGAGAACGTACTTATAATTCTTGTTTAAATTTATTTGAAAATAATTACAAAATACCCACTGTTTTAAAACAGGTTAAAATTGGTGTTATAGTTAGTGTTAGATTAGGGTTAGAGTTAGGGTTGGTGTTGTGTATATTTTTGTTATTACTCCTAACGTTTTGTTATAGTTATTTTTAACATGTTTTTAAAAACTGAGCATTTTGGAATATTTTTTTAAAAAACAGTGCGTATTTTGGAATATTTTTTAAAAACAGTGGGTATTTTGGAATTAACCCCAATTTATTTTTATTATTAAATTTAAGTCTAAAAATATAATTAAAAAATGGAATCGAAGAAGAAGTTATCCGGTACCCAGAATCGTAAACGTAAGGCCGCGAAAGATGCTGCCATTCAAAAACAAGCCGGTACACTAGCTCATTTCATTAAAAAAGTGAAGAATACTTCCGACTTACACTGTAGCCAACTTGACACATCATCAGAACCAATTATTGACGAAGAGGCATCCAACCTAAGTTCATCAGCCAGATTAAATGAGAATATTACAACGACAGATCAAGACCTTGAGGAATTAATTTCTGAACCAGATCTCGAGGTAATTAAAAATTCTTTAAATCATGACATGGAAAACGTCTTAAGTGAAGAATCGTTTCGAGATAATTCGGAGAAAGACATTGTTATAAATGAAAAATCTTTAGTTAATGAAAATTTAGAAGATCCAGCAGAATGGCCAAATATTGAGGACAAATTACGTTATAGTTTTATCAGAAATGGGACCTATTCAAAAGAAAAATTTAATATATCCGAGAGATACGAATGGACGTAAATTTAGCGATACATATTATAATAGAAAAATGGAAAACGGAGAGTTGGTAACACGAACATGGCTTATTTATTCGTTAAACGCAAATTCTGTTTTCTGATTTTCTTGTAAGCTTTTTACACCTGCTAAGAGTAGTAGCCTCGTAAAAGGATATGATGACTGGGGAAACATATCAAAAACTTTACATAGACACGAGACCAGTATGACTCACATGAAAAAAAAATTTAATGAAAGCAACTTCAGAAAAACTTGAAAAATAAAATAACTATTGACTTTCAAACTCAAAACATGTACGAAATGGAAAATAAACATTGGTCAAATGTTTTAGAAAGATTGATTGAAATAGTAAAATTCCTTGGTGGCCAACATTTAGCATTTCGAGGATCATCAGATACATTATATCAAAAGGATAACGGAAACTTTTTGAAATTAGTGAAACTGTTTGCTAAGTTTGACCCGGTTATGGAAACCCACGTTGAAAGAGCTCTACGGCAAAAAGGTTGCGTTCAATATTTAAGTAAAGACAGTCAAAATGAAATATTGCAAATTTTAGGCAATGGAATAAGGGATAAAATTTTATTTTCAATTCGAAAGGCTAAATACTATTCAATGATCTAGGACTGCACACCTGACGCAAGTAAAACAGAACAGATGAGTATTATCATACGTTTTGTTTTCTACACCTATGGAAAAGTCGAAATCAGGGAAAACTTTTTAGGTTTTGTGGAAGTTGATGACTCTACAGGCCACGGTTTATACGAAACCATAATTAAATTATTGGAAAAATGGAACATTCCCATTGACGATATAGGGGTCAAGGGTACGACAATGGGGCGAATATGAAAGGGAAAAGAAATGGACTTCCAGTTTGCTTTTAAACACAAATCCTTGTGCATTTTACGTTCTCTGTGCTGCTCATACTGTAAATTTAATGAATAATAATGAATGTCAATGCTGACACAATTAATTTTTTTTGCAGTTGTGCAAGAATTATATCATTTCTTTTCATCTTCTCCGAAGCGTTGGACAATTCTTTTAAAGATCATCTCAAACTTAACATTAAAGCAGCTTTCAGACACCCGATGGGAAAGTAGAATTGAAGCAATCCGGCCTCTACGATATCAACTAGGAGAAATTTATGACGCTCTCTATGAAATTATGGACCATGACAACTTCAATAAAGAAATACAACATGAAGCACAAAGTTTATGTATTAAAATAAAAGATTATAAATTTATTTGCTCCTTGATAATTTGGCATGATATTCTTAATAGAATAAATCCTGTCAGCAAACAACTTCAAGATAAAAATATGAACATTTCACTTGTCTTAGAATCAATCGGCAATTTAAAATCATTCGTATTGGAATATCAATCAAATTAAAATTACAAGGATGTTCTTGAAACGGCAAAAAAACTTAGTGAACTTAGAACCAAAATTTAAATCTATAGTTGAAGTTCGCCGAAGAAAAAAGAAACGTCAATTTCAATATGAACATCATGACGAATCACCGCAAACGCCAGAAGATAGATTGAGTCAATGTTTTTATACGATTTTGGATACTGCTTGGGCATCGTTGAATGAACGTTTTGAACAACTAAAAATCCATAGTTTCTTACATAATTTATCAGAAATTGATAATTAAAATCTAAGAAAAAACTGTGATGATTTAGAGAATCTTTTAAAATAAGGTGATAACATAGATATAAATGGTACAGAACTCTATGACGAGATAGTTGCTTATAAAGACATTTTCGGTAAAGATAAATTAAAAATTCAAAACCATTTTGATGTTCTTCAGTTTATTGTATCTAATAATTTATCCTTTCCTAACTTAACTATTGCTTTAACAATATTATTGGCCATTCCTGTTAGTGTAGCAAGCAGTAAACGTTCATTTACTAAATTAAAATTAATTAAGACGCATTTACGAATATTTCACAAGAGGGGCTTGTAAACCTTGCATTAATAGCAATTGAAAATGATGTATGTGCTGAATTAGATGTAAAGGAAATTATTTCTAATTTTGTAACTATGAAATCAAGAAAAATAAAAATTTTGTGAATCAACTTGTTTCAAATAAAATTTCATATTTATTTATTTATTCTAATATTCTATTCATGTTACACTAAAATGTGCAACGTATCTTTTTCGACGATTTTTTTGTAAAGGGGTGCTCACAGCTATTTTGCAGATGGGCGCTGAACAACCTAGCGCCGGCCCTGTATGTTGTACATGTATAGTTAAAATCAATATTGCCCCGACCAAAAAAGTTTGCTTAGGAGTTTTTAAATTAATAGTTAAACTTCAAAATGTTGACCCTATTAATTAATTTTAATTGTTAAAGTTTAATATACTTTATCTTTCTTAGAAGAAATAAAACGTGCTACAAAATCCTATGTTAACCAAATAAAAAATAAACCCCTGAAATCTAACCTTTACTTGCGAATATCCGCAGGAAATATGTCATTGCCACGAGAATCAGTTGTAATGTTAAATTATTTAATTTATTTTTATAATATTAATAAGTTATACTGACCGGACTTAGATTGTTTTTAAAATCCCTGATCAATGCAAGTAGGAACGTAATGCTTGAAATCGTTTGCTTGAGATTTCCAACTAACAAATGTCCGCTTATTGTCTCGATCTTCCATTTAGGGTTTCGGCAAGGCAGACCACGAGGTGTCCGTGAGCCTCATCAAGAGGGTGTATCCCGAGTACCAAGTCACCTGTAGCGACGAAGGATACTGAAGAACCCGAGGACTTCGGCTGTCCGCGCAAACGCCTATCTCACGTCATCGCATTAACGTCCTGCGTCCCAAAAATAGATGAGACACCTCCCAAACAAAACCTAGCGCGGGTTTTCGTACGTTATTTTAATCTTTCGAACCGCTTTTTAAACGCAAAGAACGTTTTATTTTTAATCCGCGGAGATAACTAATAGCGACGATGCTATTTTTCTAAATATTTTGGATTTTTTCGAATTTTTGTTTGACGCATTCATAAAGGTTTTTTCCGATTTCTCTTTTTCCAGAATAAAACCAATTTCCGATTACAGAAATGCTTTTATCCAATGCCGTCTTTACTAGATTTTTCTCGATGCTGTCTCTCGACCACTTATCTCTGAAGATATTTATAGTAATGCCATCTCCATTCGAAATGTAATTTAACTCAAAATATAACCTTATATTTAAGTGAGTTTGTCAAATAAAAGCTTTTTTTCGCGTTTAGGAGGTTGAAAGTAACGCTGCGTCATTTCTCATCTGTTTTATCCTCGAGTTTCCTCGTGGGATGGGTGATTTTCTAAGCCTAACCTAGATGGAATCTGTATCTCTCTGTGTGAGATTGTGAAATTTGATGTTGTGAATACACATTGTAACTCAGTGATGTAGAAGTTTGTATACCCTTTCAGAAATAAAATTTCAAGCGCTTCGTCTCTCTTTGATTTTTCCCCCGACACGGGCGTAATGGATAATGCGAATTGGCGAAAAACATAAGCGAAATGATGCGCCACTTTTCAAGCGAGTAAAATTTCTTCGAGTGTTGCGTGTCAGGAAGAGACGAATATTTTCATATTTTTCGTTTTAGGAGAGAATTGTACGATTTTGTCGAGTCACCCAGAGACTAAAATCAAAATCGTTTATGTATTATTTCACTCTTGTGCCGCCTTTGTTTCTTTAAAATATCTGTCTACTTATTGTGTTTCGCGTGATGCAGTGTCACAAAATAATAGTAAAATAAGCACTTAATATTGACAGTTCCTTTTTAATATGCTGGAGACAAACAATAACAAATTTGATCTTCATAGAGCATATGGTAAAGTTGATTAGTTTATTAGAATTTTCAATCAACATGATACAATTTTTTAATTCGTTTCTCTTCATTCGGGCATTTTTAAAATTGAAAACATAAAATTCGTTATTGTAACTCCTGTTATTATGAATAAATAATGCGTATCTTAAATATTTTGAGTAAAATAAATTTATTTTGACGGGATAGCTACGAGGAATAAATAAAACAAGTATATAAAGGAACACAAAAAACGGTGCATTTAAATTTTTGCTGTAAATCTCCAATTTACAAACTAATTTACATATTAAAAACACCATTAAGTGCGCCGTAACGTTTTTAAAAAAATTAAATATATTTAATTTCTCCTAGGAAGCCGAGTTTATCCATAAAATTTCAATCTTTTGGCGGTTCCCTTTCTTTAACCGAAGGAAATTGCCTACTTGAGAAATAACTCGTGAATATTCATGAGATTCCCTGATTGTACTACGTGAGTAAAGTTCTCTTAGTTCCGAGTGGGATGAAGCTGTGATCAAGAGGTGTGGAACTCTTAAGCTTAAACTACTGCAGCCCAAGCTTTCCTCTTCCCTCTCCAGGACCTCTATTGATTCTCTGATCGCCATCTGCACCAAGAGCAGCAGTTTTCGAGTGGGGTATTAAAGTACACGACAAGTTTTTGGAATAGATGGTTGTTTAGAATTTACCCATCAAGTCAAATTTAACTTTTAAAATCGAAACGCAGTCCTGAATTATAATCACGAGGGATCGGGTATTATTGGGAAATAATTGGTATAACTGACAAAATTACGCAGAAAAATCTATCAAAGTATCTTTGTCCATAGTATATTATTTACGCGTATTGAATTGCCGAGTATAAATTTATGTTGACAAATATTTACCTGCCCTAAAAATTAAATATCAAGCTTCCATTGTGGCTGGATCCAATTGTAAGTATTACAGAAAAATCAAATGCGTATGCCAGTATATATATGTTAAAATTAAGGTACGGCTGTTTTTAGACGAAATGCGCACCCAGTTCACCCAACATTTTTGTGTCTACTGGAGTTATCTTCAAAATGAATTGGCATTTCTATTTATTCCCTTTAAGACATTACCCTATTTCACCATAATATGAAAGGAGTTTAATGAGATGTCTTAGATGAGTAGTTAGGAAGTCCTTATAATGCATACAAATGAATTTGACCTGAATGGAAAAAACCTATGATACGACACTATAACAGCGATTGAGCTTCGCGATTTTCGGTACACTTTTTTCCTATTTTTATCCTTGTCCTACTAAATTAGGAGAATATTAAATATTTCGCAAACCATCCATTATATTTTTCGACATTTAATTTGGTTAAATAATCCTCTCTTCATAGCTAAGCAGTCCATTGCATGATTTTCAAATGATTTCTCAAAAGATAAACAATCGTATAGTATTAGTCTTCATTTGCCAATGTCAATAATCTTTGATTAATACAGAGATCATAAATAAGACTTAAATTTGGACATTTGAGAAGGAGAAAAAATCCTGTACTTGACCGGGAATCGAATCCGGGTCTCCCCGTTTTCCGGATAGGTGCTTTAACCAGTGTTGGAGGTTTAGTTAGCCCTTCATCGTAAATACCCCAATCCGAGAAGGGAGACTCATGCTGGCTTGATAGCTTAGTTGGTTAAAGCACCTATCCGGAAAATGGTGAGATCCGAGTTCGATTCCCGGTCAAGTACAGGATTTTTTTCTTCTTCTCAAATGTCAAAATTTAATTTCAGATTTATGCGATCATGCATAACAAGTCATCTCAACACTTTTGTTTCTTGACATAAATAAGACATTTGAATCCATTCCATCCTCCAATTCTTCATCGAGTCGTGTTGACCAACTTCTTCATCCAATATGCAGTTTAATAATTAAACGAATCAAGACAAGGTTTAACATCAAATTAGTAAGGATGCTAAGCTTTGCTTTGTTTACGTATTATTAAGGAAAATGCTTCTCTTTATCCCATCCCTTGATATGCTAACCAGATTTATACTTAAAAATAAATTTACACAAAATTGACAAAGTAGCATATTTAGCGTATTTAAAAGTGATAAATATGGTATTTAAATCAATTTCTACATTTGAGTCAAAAATGTGCGCGTTAAAAATATTTGGAACAAGAATCTTCTTTTTTTCTCACCTTGAGAGAAGAAATAATTTTTCGAATGAATAATCGACGAACTAAAACAAAAAGGTACATTTAGGTTTCCAGCAAAATGATGCGGTGGAGTGGTTCCTTCTTAAGTGTAGAATACAATATTTAAAGAATCACTAAGAAGGAGAGAGAAAGGAATAAACAGTGGATAAATTTGTTTTTAATTTGGGAAATGTAGTATTAACTTCTCTACATTTAAATCAAAAATGCATTCGATATACAGATGGCAGAGTCCTTCGGATGTGAAATAAATTCGAATCTATTATTTTGGATCACAGAGGAGAAAAAGGTGAAAAAACAAGCATTTTTATTGAGAAAACGTGCCAAAAATGGATAAAAACGCCATCAAATAAGCGAGAGAGACGTAGATAAGGATGAAAAACTGTCACCCCGTGAGAATCTACAAGGGTGCGAAAAGAAGACTCCTTTCTCGTGAGCCCCAAACTGCCACTACGTCACGCCCTCTTCCCCTCATCTCCTGGGAGAAACGTGTCTCTCTCGTCTCGTGTGGGAGGTCAGTGGGATGCGGCCTTCTCATCCTTCTTCTGGGAGGTCGCAGGGATTTGGCTCTTTCCCTCGTCTGACCTCCAGCCCTCTAGGATTTAGCTCTTTCCCTTCGTCTGTTCTTTTTTTTGGGGGGGGGGGGGTGAGGGGAGGTCACCAGGGTGTAGATCTCTCCTCGCCGTCTTCCCACTCGTGTGAGACAGCGCACGCCGTGGTTCCTTCTATCGTCTCCCGGGAAGGTACGGAAAATATGGAGCAGATCGCCGCAAGCCGAGTGGGTTCGCCTTCACCAGAGTCGACCACCGGGATAGAGTCACATATTTACGGATTTTCTGTCTGGCCACCATCTTTATTTCTTTTCCTCCGACCAATCCGACCCTTTCCTTTTATCCTCCTTCCAAAATAGAAGTTTCCAACTTCTCTCTGTTCGATGTTTGCTCTCCACCTACATTCCTTTCCCGAGTTCCTGATGCCGACCTGTTTTCTCGCTTTCTCCCAAAAGTACCCCCACCAAAGTTCTTTCCTCCTTCACGTCAAACTTCCTCCTGAGCTTTTTCCTTCCTCCTTTAACCTTCAAAGTTGACCAATAAAGCTCACATTGCAGATTGTGTCATGATCATGCCATAAAGATGTTTAAATGACAGGAGAAAATAAATTGTAACTTAACATCAAAAGAAGGTAAATTATTCTATCGATATGCGAGTGCTGTTCATAAATATTAAAGACTGCATTCGATAGTTTGCATGTTCCGATATACGTATGTATCTTAAGATAATCTTTTATGTCTATAATTTTTGTTTCTTAATGAATCAATAGCACGATTTTTGTACAAAATCCTATTTAAACAGTTTTCTCACGAACACTTGGCTTTTCCAAAGAACATTTCTTTCGGATTCGTCACACATTTATAGTAATTAATTACCGTTCGAAAAGGAACTATATATAGTTAACCAAGTAAGATAATAAAAATGAAAATAAACCTGGTCTAACTAAAATGAAAGGAAGCAATCGAAAAAAATTCACCGGAAGACGATTGAAGTGGACTGGTAAACGAGGAAACAATTTACAGATATTAGAGATGGGAAGTAGGAGAGCGAGGGAATTGCTTGGACGCCGGGAAAGTAATCTGAAAATACGGTCGGAATGAAACCCTTTACCACATCACCGGATAAAATAAGGTTTGACAGAGAACAGAACCGCTATGGCTACCGTTCGGAACCGTGTCACGAATAAAGGCGAGACATTTAGAGGGTCGGTGGAAGATAAGAGCGATGCTGTTTTATTCTACGCTAACGTTGTAAATAAAATTAGGGAACGGCGCAGATATATTGGAAATGTGGGGAGAAAGTAAGCGAGGGAAAACTCGTAAATTGGGGTTGGCAGTAAGATAAAAACCAAAGAGAAAAAATGAAAAGTTTCGTGCAATTTCAATGTTTATCGTGAGCATTATGAACTTAAATGGTATAACAAAAGTGTAATAAAGCATTTTTAATGCGGTTGTGCCAACTCTTCGAAAAATTCGGTGGCCGCGAATTACTCTAGAACGAGCGAGCCAAATTTGTTCCTACTGGAGCTTATGTGCGTAAGGACAGGGCACAAGAAAATATGAAGGAATAACTTCTAAAACATAATTAAATGGACCAGAATAGATTCAAGTAATGTAGGTATATGGTGCAATGGGACTCCTGCTGCACGCTTTTGGCGCCTTGAAAGTTAATCATGTAAATGTAAATATATAATATAAATAAGATATTCAAGTAAACGGATATTTTTGCAGAATTATGTGGAGTACAAAAGTTGTAAATGGATGAGTGATACCATTCCAAGTGAAATTGTTCCTTTCAAAACTAAAAGCATTTTTTTACGATGAATTAGTTTAAGAGTGATTTTAGCTTTCGATTTTCTTATAATTAAAATAATTTTACGTATGTATATATTTATTACTGCATACATGTATTATACATGTAATGGTAAAATTGTTTTTGTATGAATTAATTCGATTTTATTTCCCCTAAATGCGGTTCCTGTATGGACACTTGATATCAAAAAATGTGTTAAATGGGCATTGTTCCCTTTAAGAAGCACTACCATTACAGCAAACAAATTTTTTACCTAATTTAAATTTGACCATTTACTGGTAATTAGTATGTATTCTAACCATTTATGTGTATAAAATATTTCTAATGTCCCCACTATGTTGCCCTAGAAAGGATAATAAAACTAGCTACCTCATAGAATCCTATACATTAGCATATTAAGCATTAAATCAAATTAAACATAATTTAGGAAAAAATTCAATGTTTTTAGCGGGAAGTTTGTGTAAACCGTTTTAAGATCATTAATTCGTATTTCTCTATAAAAAACATCGGATTCTCATTTGAATAGATGAACAGGGAACTACTGAAGACGGCTAATTTTTGGCTGAAATTCACATCTGGTTTAACCGATCGTTTTAAGGTTACAAGGTCTACTTACATCGCCCGTTGGATTTAAGCCAAAAGGTGGGGGTCTATTCATTTTTCTCTTTCATTTTTGAACTGTTTTCATAAATCATTGAGCGAATCATTATCGAAAAATTATTGGAGTTAAAATAGGAAGGGCTATCGGGAACTTCTTGGTGTATGTCTATGGAGATAATGAGTGAAATTGATGAAGCTTTTGATAGATTGAACAGGTTGACCTGCTTTGTTTGAGTGGTGTTTATTCTATATCGTCCATATATTTATTTTGCTTGGCAGATAACGCGCCCACTATCTACCATAAAAAATCGGCAATTCAAATTGGCACGCAAAACCTCATGCGCTCGCCATTTCGCCTGATATTCGGTATCTATTTACACGGTAAATTTTACATCCTTATTATAATTATAACTTTTTATAATCTAAAGGCAATTATTTCTCGATGTTTCGGCGCGAATTGACCAACCGGACACCCGAATGGTATTTTATAATGTTCGTTATTTCTATTTTGCCGTCTTACAACGTATGGTGCGCATCGCGATTACGAGATTATTCTGTTTCAACCAAAGAGGATTGAATAGATTGCCAATGAATGTGGAATAACGTATATTTCAATAGTTCAACAGAGAATTATCGAGCTCGTCTTATGGTTGAAATAATTCGGAATAAAAATTACGTCTCAGATATCTCCAATAGCCACAATTAGGTTGTATTGGTTTTTATAATATAATATTTTATTTCCATTGGATACATATTAAAATATCATGGAAATCGTCAAAGTGTAAATTATAAAATATTCACACACATTGTGTGTCAAAAGACAAATACATACAATCAAACCCAGGAACAGACTACAAATTCAAAATACATTATTTACAATTTCTATGATATTCATTTAATCTAGAGAAAGAGTATTTATTATAGTATCATTACAAATGAAAAAATTGTTCCACAAGGCTATGGTGCTCTCAAATATTCATCTATAATAATAATAATATTTATCTTTACTACATAGGTTCTGTATAAAAACATGAACATGTCAATATTTTTAATATAGAGTATATAAAGTAAACGAAATACATCATAAAATATCATTCTCACATTATAGATTAATAGGAGTTGTTTAGTAAGACAACATATAATTGAAATTGATACCAACTAATATACATATTTTAAAGTCTTAAGTTAGTAGAACAACACACAATATAAAGACATATTATTAAGCATCGAATGAAATGTTCGATTCCTTTATAACCTCGTTGTAGCTATTGGAGATACCTGAGATATATACCTTTTTAAGTGCTTGTTCTGGAATGCATTTAAATAGTTCTAACATCCTGCCGAAAGCTTTATATCTGAAAGCCCTCTGCCTCATAATGTCATTCGCTCTCCGGAAACCTGTCTTTGACGTTTCATTTATTGCCATGTTGAATGCAAATATTTTCCCTTAGCGTAAAAGTCAAAATGCTTGCCATAGGGAGGTGAGCTGAATTCCTTTTTTTTAGTTTTCTCTCACTGAAATACACAATTTCCATTGAAGTAAATAAAATAATCGCGACCTTTAAAAAAACGTCATTCATCAACTTAAAACTTCCACTGTCATTTTTAAGTGAATATGATAGATTTTTTTATTTTCTCTCGCCCATATCTAAGCAGCATTCAATGATGATAAATTATTATTTGATGCATTCTTACCATCACATCATAATTATTTGTGAGGTCTATTAACGTGAATTCTTTCCTTCATATTTGAATATTTCGATTCAAAATGTTTAAAATACTTTATATATTATTAAAATATCAATCCAAAATCACTTCTCTTTATTGTGATATAATTTTAAAAATTAATATTTGATGAAATGCAGGATTTATGTGATCATATTGCGGCCAATTCAAATTATTGTAAATAAATGGGGTGGGGATTGAAATTCTAAACTCGAAACTTTCTTTCCCAGATGCTTTTGTGGTTATCCAGGATATTCATAGTTGAAAAATGGTACACTTCAAATGAACTTAATTATGCATCAAAAATTCATATCCTTCATGAGATATAAATTGAATATGTCGAAAGAAATGCCCGACAATGTAGCGATGAGTTTTTCGTATTTAAAATAATAGGTATCTGGACCGAAATCCTGAGATCAAATATGTTCCACATCGATTTTGAAATAAACCGTAAATCGCACTATTTTTGAGAAACAAAATAAAGTTCATATTTCCGCGGTTTTAGAAGAGAATGTGAGATTTTACAAATCGCGGTGCAGCGATGAAGTTAAACAGAAGTTCACGAATCCTAAACCCAAATACAACTTTTCCCTTTAATTTTGATATTTTGATTGAATCGAGTTAATATGACAATGTGCACATTTCATGTGAATGCAAATTTCAATTTCTTTGGCTATTTAAAGCGTATCCTGAAAAAAAATTGGACTTTCGTGATTCAGCCCTTTTGTTTCTGCACACTCGAGGAGTGGTTGCTGCTGTCCAACACTGTTGGCACCCAAGGTACCTAGAGTGAAGTCTATTCACCTTGGGTGGCACCAAAGCAGCTGCGTTCGTCTTCTATTATTCCTGAAGGGGTTTGTGGGCCAACTTCTGCCCTAAGTCCTCCTGCACTTGGAAAGAGGAACACACAAACAAAATTAGACGAACTGTTACATTTCCAGTTACCTTTATTATGTGCGCCGCGCTCTGGCAATCATTTCCTAAGTATCTTTTCTCTCAAGAATGTTAGATTTACTTTAAATTAATATACAAGGACGGGCAAACCAAGGTTTCCAGTCTCCACCGGCGACTAAAAATTGTACAGTATTTATTTTTTATTTTTTTCCAATGCAGTAAGTGACTAAGTAGGTAATATTTTGTGAATGGTGTATATGTGGTGTTTACAGATTTATATAACGCTGATTCTAAAGCGCATCACATTTAAATCTACTCTAGTTCCTAGATTTGAACCAGATTGGTCCAGGCCTGTTAATATATGTTTATATAGTGGAAGTTTTGTGGATAAGGGAGCGGAGGAAGAGAGAGGAGGACAGATGGGGAAGGAGGGGGAGAAGAGAGAACCGAGAAAAAACAGGTCAGTACATACCTTAAATTAGTTGTCCCGTAATTATGACGGGTATTTATACTATTTGTAAATAAGACTTCCCTTCCCTTGATACTTATTGATAGAACACGTTAAAATGACAAGCATTCTTTATTTGAGTTGAAAATTATATTTCCCTTTTCTAAAAATCCTGTCCATATGATTTCTGATATCTATTCATTAATACGATTATACCATTATTTTCGTCTAGATTTTTTTTATTTTGTACTCGATGCACACCGAGTCTATAAAAATGAATTTGAATGGATGTAGAGCGTATCAACCTTGAATTTAAAATGTGTACCGGAGTATGAAGTCGGCACAAAGGCCAAAACAATAATGTGCAATTTTATCGCCGAGTGATTTTAAGTCCTACTCACATAAGCCTGAAATCCATTTATAACTGGGGAAAATGGATTTTTTTTAATCGTAATTGTGCATAATTTTCCAAACATTGTTGCCAAGTTCCAACTCCATCAAATTAGCATATCAAAGGAAACAAATGAGAGATTTCATGTAATACTTCGAAGAGGTCTAAAACTGGCGAATCTCGTAACATAAATTGGAACTTTCATATTTATATACAAAATTTATGTTCTCATTACAAACAATAGCTTTATAATTAATTAATATATATAGTAATTCTAAAATTTAATTTTACATCCTCGGACAGGTCCATATTAAAATAATGTCATTTTTACTGCTTTTGTTTGGCCTGTTCTTATAAATTTTCACCGCGACCCTATCTATGTACGTCATCATCCCAATGAAAGACTAGCGAAATTTTTCGCAGGGATAAATGTTTCTTAAAATAAATATTTCACCGTCGGTTTCGCTGCCTCCGTTTCCACTCTCATAGCGGAATGAGCAACCGCAATTATTCGAACAATATCCGAGCTCGTTTTTTCCCGATCCTGCGCATGCCCTGAATTTCGCCAGGTGATGTAAGGGCCCTCCTACTTATCCGCAGTTGACCCCGCTCGATTTGGCAACTGCGCGCTCTCCACACATCGACATACCGGAGCAGAGCAGCGCGCTGCAGCGTCCCGATTCCACGAGAGTGCTCCAACTACCAAAAGTGGTTTTCCAGTTCCCATATAAACGCGAAATTGATTTCGCGTCCGACTGCCGCGGAAGAGGAGGTGGGGGAGATTAGCGGGACGGTAATGCGACGTCGCGAGGAAAAAATAGAAGGGGTTTTTTTATGATCAGTAAAAAGTTTCCTCGAATTTCTGTTTTAGAATATAGAGAGCGCGATCGAGAAATTGATGTAGTTGCGGTGCGCTGAATTTTCAAGTAAATTTTTAAAAACGGGTTCAGTCGTTAATGCTTCCAGATCAGGAAGATGTTGGATATCTCCGATATTATGACAATGGCAATCATTTTGAACATTTATTATAAGTTCTATGATATATGTAGTAATTTTTTATAAAAATATTTTTTTTAATTCAGCGAACTCCAATTTTTTTATCACCCTGTATTTTTTTAGTTCTCTAACCCGAACTATTTTGATGTCTCTCAAGGTTTGATCTATGAAAATTGTGCTTCTGTTTTTATGGTATACATAAAGTGTTTATAATTTCGTCATACAAATTATAATTTCCATTATTTTCATTTGGTTCGTCCAATTAAAATCAAATTGATACTAATACTCGTACGTTATTATTCGAATTAATAAAATGTTAGTGTCCCCGCAGTGTCAACTAAAAGAAAGCTAGTTCTGTTTCGACCCGCATATGTTATTCAGAAAAAAATGAAGAAATATGCAAGTATTGGAATCTGATCGACAAATAATATCGTATTCGCCACTCAAAAAGTGATCGAAGGTTTTTGTGGTAAACATTCCAGGGTAAAATCAATTACAAAATTCATTATTACTGGAGAAAACCCATTTGAATTTTAATTCGTCCGCAGGAGACTCTAAGCAGATCATTCGCTCATTTAGTTGATCCTGGTCTGTATAATGATGCTAATACTGGTTAAATAATGCCAAGACTTGCTGAAGATAACGCTAAACTATTTTGCACTGAATAGAGCATTAAAAATAAATCTGGCTATTTTTTTATTTCTTTATCTTCTTACAAAATATCTCGCAGCACTGACTACTCTCTTTTTGCGGATACACATATTTAAAGTTTAAAATTTAAACAAAAAGACGAATATGCAACGCATGTGTATAAATGTCGAGTATTTGACGCGAGTAAAATTGGCAAATCCGCATAATGTCTGAAAGACTTTAGTCAGGGCACCATGTTCGTTACGAAAATTTAACATTGGCATAAGCAAACTCATTGTGATACAATACGAAAACAACTTTTAATTCATCTAAGTTTTATACATTCAATGTTCACGCCTTTCGCTCTTTGAACAGCTCCGAAAATTGCTGGCTATCTCCATTTCCTTTTCTTCTGAATCATTTTGATCCGACAAATTATCGCTTGCGTAGTGATTAACCACGTTATTTTTACATCTCCTAAACTCCAAATTTTTTAAAAATTATTAAAAAGAACGCAATTTTACGATGGCCTTGTAATAAGGGTTTATAAAGGAAAAGAATCGACCCAACCGAGATTTTTTCCCCTCGTCAAAGTGACGCGTCGAGTTGGCTTGAGCCCCACGTATATTCAACCATCTTGAAATTTCGTTTTGAGTGAAGTGCCAACAAGGGTAAGCTTTTAGCTCTTAATTGTTAGCGATGAAAATGCTATTTCGCTGACGCGCCTTTCGGAGAACACTTGATCCCTTATCGCTCGTTGCTAAGATACCATTCTCCAGAGTAACTGTGGCGTTTAGATTTTCCCTTCTTATATTCTCATTAAATGTGTTTCATATTTGCGTCGTTTTCATCAAACACATCGGAAAGGATGGACGGTTAACGTAAATTTTTAAAACATAAACTACTATTTGAAACGTTTTAAAAACTAACGCGAGAACATGCGCGTTCGTCAAATTAAATGTAAATGAGACATAGGGCTTAAATTGCAATATGTTTGTTTAATAAACTTGGGGAGTTTTATTTCTTTCTGCCACGCCGCAGATTATTTTTTGGCTAAAAGGTGGACCATAAATTTTGGTTCGCAATTGTTTATACTGATTATATAAAGAGGGAACACAGGTCGCCAGTGTTTTGGGAAAACGCTGCTCGTGCCAGAGATGCAAAACAGAGAGGCGCGGATAATTACTGCCTTAATATAGGTCATTTGTTTTGCTAGTACCTGCTTACAAGTTGATTACAAAAACTTGTCTGAAGTATATTTTTTATGGTTTAATAAAAATAAAATAAGCCAAGGGACGTAGACAAATAATCCCATCGAGCTATTTCGAACCGTTAGATAATAATTAAACTTTTTTGTGCTTTGAGAAGCATTTCTTTTATATTTCGTGTCGGAAGGTAAACACAAGAAAGATTAAATAACGCCTGCATTTTCAAAAAACAAGACTTTCGATCCAAATCCTTGTCTTGTTACTTTTATCTGTTTAGGGATTGATTTTCATAGGTTAAATCCACCTTATTAAACGGATTTATGATGCATTTTAGCTGTTTTTTTAATCCACTTGTTGGTTCGGTTTGTACGTCTGTCTGTGTGACGCAGTAACTCCTAAACGAAAGTATGTAGAGAATTGGTTTTTTCGGCCATCGATTTAGTGTTCTTTCTCATTGAGAACGTTTTCTTAGTTAGTCTGTCTGCCTGTCCTAAACTGTTTTTGAAAAATAAACGCTATTTACTGTCTTCTTCTGCAGCTCTTTCCTTATTTGTCTTATTCGAATTCAGAGCTGTCAAAAAGTATGAGAAAAATTTATTGTATAAAAATTTATAATTTGCACATTTATAATTATGCATGACGCCAACTTGGACAAATAATATATACAAATTCCGTACTCAGACGTATTTATGTGGAAAATGCCCATTTTGAAGAGTTATGGCTGTATTGTGAGCTTTAGTGCGCTCTGAAAAAGTCGGAATTCTATGCATCTGGTTTTATATTTTTTTCGAATGCCAAAGGTTTTCTGAAAGAGATTCTCGGAATTTTCATCGCGGAAAAGTGCGCTGAAGCAAATTTGCTCTTTCACTAAACACAACAAAACTCGCTTCTGATGAGGAGCATTCAAATGGGAAAATAAGGCTTCTATGAAGGAGTATGAGCTCATTAAAATGTTTTGTTTTGATAGCATTCTAATTCTGATCAAAGGTGCAAATGTGATGTGATAAGGTAAAAATACAATCTTGCAATATATTGTTCAAATGTAATTTAAACGTAGTCAACATTATAATCATTTTCACGCAATTTTACAGCGAGAATGGAGATAATAGATTCGCGCTGTCCTTTTTGAGTAGGATCTGCTAAAGTTTTGAAATTTATTGAAAAATGAAATTGTTCACGCGAAAAGGTTTTATTCTAGAAAGGTTGGTGAAAGTAAGATTTCTAGTTCCATATTTTTATTTAACGATCAGGTAAGGTATTACTTTGATATTTTGAAAGTTATTCTGTCAGAAACATGTTGTTCTCCATCAGTCACGTTCCATTTAAAGTGACAAACAACTCCCCCATCGTCTCTTTGAACTGTCAATAACTTTACAGTGTTTCTTTTGACCTATTTATGTACGAGTAATTTGTTTACCACGAATTTTCCTTCATATTTCATTCGTAAAATTGATTTCTATAGTAAATTTCTTCTGGCCCTTTACTCGAACACCTGATATTAGTATCTAGCGGCAAGTAGTGCATTTTCGAGCGCAATAAATTTCGCGTGCCACCTTGGGAACGCGTACCCTAGGTTACCGACCCCTGCTTAGGGTCATTAATTTCTTATTTTAACCGGAGAATTGAATAAAAATAGCGTTAATAATATTAGTTCCGAGCAAAGTTTAAATTTATTATGAATTATTGAGATGAACTGGCAATGAGATCTTGAACATTAATGCAGAGGGAATCTGTTTTATTTCATCGTTGACTGCATTTGATAATAAAGGAAACCATTTAAATGTTACAGCGAGTCCTCGGAAGATATGGGTCATTTTATGGTTGTGTAGAAATAAATCAAGGATAAAAATAAAAATCCGCGATGAAAAAGACAATTCTACAAATATATCGAATCTTTACCGTATATGTAGAAGGCATCACTTGTAGATAAATATGTGTATGATTAACTGTCTAAAGAAATAGTACAGATAATCGAAATTCCTACCAACATCGGAAGGCAAGATCGCGATTATACAAAATAGAATAAGTCAACGGCATAGTTCCTTTTCCCTTACAGGTCACAACGGCAAAGCCGAGCTTGTAACTGGCGATCGAATTGTATGTTTTGGTGCGTTGCACCCCCTGCCACAAACTAATCCGGTTAATTGCCAAGTGGCATGTAAATGTTCACTATGGGATTGAGCGGTAAACAGGTTTCCTTTTCCACGCCACGATTAACGATTACAACACAGCCGGACATGGGCGTCGGGGCAAATGTATGGGAGGGGAACTCGAACGAGCTTGTACGGACCTTTGCCCGCCCAGATTTTTCGAGGTATTAAGAAAGTTTTATTGTGTTAAATTTAATATCCATTTACAAAAATAACGCGAATCGTCTATTTATTTGATGATTGTAATGACACTAGTTTGGGAGATGAGAGGAATGGGGGAAGATGTTGGTAGCTTGACTCCCTTCCCCCATTCCAACCCGACTGCCCTCCCTAAAATAAGAATTATGGGGACCCTAACGATTTTTTAAATCCTTTCGTAAATAACCACGCACACAAAAATAGTCTAGTATTTAAATAACATTCCTTAGCTTCCGTGATGGTTTCAAAAGCAACACGGAAATTCCGACGAGCTTAAATACGACCGCTAACTGATGTTTATTCGCAGTAAACATACTGACCTCTTAATAGCTCGAGATAGAATACACAAAAACAATAAATAGGCCACGGACATTTTTCAGCGGTGAATGCCGCATTAAATTTTTATTCGATCTCCAGGCGAATGGCCGGGAAAAATGTAAACAAGCAACAAAATTACATCTTTTGCTAATATCGACGGTCTCAAAATATAGTCTATAAATTCCCTTTAAAAGCATTATATCAATGGTATATAACAAGGGTGGCCAAACCTGCTTACCTTCAGAGCCGCATGTGATAACCTTTCTAAAGTTTGAGAGCAGCAAAACACATTCTGCACACAAATATTTATGAACAGTAAACATAACTAGTCTTCGAAGCAATACAGAGAGATTGCATTTCCCTTGAGCATTCCCAAAACGTCTTAGTCGCACCGCGTTATTGCATTCTGACGTGATAAGTCCACGACTGTAAAAAATAAGAACCGCACGTTAAGTTAAAAGACCCGCATGCGGTTCGCGAGCTGCGGTTTGGCCATTCCTGGTATATAGTTAGGGTATCGATTTTTCGGGTTTAAAAAAAAATTTCATCCGGAGGGTAAATATCGGGTTTTATTATTTTCCTTTTCATTCGGGTTAAAATCGGGTATAAATAAGTTACAGATTTTTCGAAGTTAAAAAAAAGTTCAATCTCGGGTAATTTTCGGGTTTTATTATTTTGTAATTCGGATAAAATGATTTTAAAATAAAAATTTTAAAAATATAAAAGTTGTATCACAATCAAAACTTTTTACTATGCCTCAAATATGGTTGAGTGTGTGATATCTTGTGTTAAACGCCTCCAGGTGGAGAGGAACACCTCGCAGGCTGCACAAATATCTTGCTTCCCGTTCAACATCTTTTGAAAACACACCAGATATAATTTTTCTTTCTTAGTGTTTTCTACTAACAGACACTCGGACTCTTTTTTCCTTGTCCTATCAAAGCTCTAACAGCGACTAGCTAAGGTGCATCCTTGACTATTCGAAGCGCGAGAAAACCAAGAAAATTAAGATTGTGTTACAAAGTAAGCTTATGAATAAATTGTTTACAAAGAGATTAAACAGACTGGTCACGAACATCTAGGGCTGCACTCAAGTGCGGAGGTGCCTACGAGCGCCAGAATAGAAATTGTGACAAAATCTAAAAAATTTGTGTTTAAAGAAAACTAATAATTTCGGTTTTTTCGGATTTTACCCGAAATTTAAAAAAAAGGCAATCGGGGGGTAAAATCGGGTAAAACCCGAAAAATCCATACCCTTTATATATTGTACGCGAGTGCGTGTGTGTGTGTGAGTGCGTGAGAAAGAGTGAGGTCACGTTCCCCGTATGTGTGTGTTACCAGACTACATTTACAGCGATGAGAGGGAGACGCTGGGAGGAGTGGCCGAGGGCAGTGAGTGACACATGGCCATTGAGGAGAAGCAGGATGGCCTTGAGTCAGTCGCTCATTCGAGTTCCAACGAGCGTGAGGGAGAGAAAGAAACAGCTGACTTCAAGACGAGATACGGAAAATAAGCACAGTGAACACTCTCTCGTTCAATACCACATGAGAAGATTTAACGTGATGTGAGCATTAGTGTACTTGAGAACACGCTATGAGGTTATAGCGAAGAACGAAGCCATCTTGAAAGTAAAAGGTATGTCGTGTAATGATACAGGAAAGAATTTAGGCTGACGTCGAGAGAAAATGACTCACTGCGGAAGAAGGGACGGATTCCCACTAATATGTACGTCGGTTCACTCTTGAGTTTGTGAACGCCTAAGAAATTATTGTTTAACTGCTAATGTGTTAAAAATATCCGTGTTATCTCGAAAATTTATTTTACGCGTGGGACTTGTTTTGGTGTTGTACACCGCTTAAGCACCGACAAGCTGTTGATATTTTACTGCAGATGTAAATTAAGTTCTTGGTATTACATGCAATATGTGAGAAATTTGAAATCGGAAGGAAAATTAAGTCATGACCGGGAATCGAACCTGTCTCTCACACTTTCTGGGCGGATATTCTACCACTGAGTTAGTCTGTCACGATAGTTCAGAGGTAGAATATCTACCCGGCAAGTGGAAGGTAATGGCAGAATTTGTCTCCTGATTTCAAATTTCTATCATATTCGAGCGAAGAGCGGCTAGATTTGTGAAGGGAGAGTATCGGAGATTTTGAGACATGAAATGGCAGAAAATAAAGAGTAGAAGAATGGAAACTTTTTGAAAAGTTTAATAGTTCCGAATTCGTTGAAGACGTGCGCAGCATAACTGTATCCATCGGTTCTAGTGAGCATAGGGTTTTATCAGAGCGTACCAGAGAATACGTGGAAACAGTCACTATAGAACCGATAAATACTACAGACGCGATACGACAGGCCAATAGAGGCTTCAGCTAGAGTTTATGTTGGTGTTGTGACACTCCCTGCCAAACGCTTAAGGCAGCTTGCTGAGTATTAATGTAAACGTAAGTTATGCTTACTGCATAGGGATCTATGATCCATTCTTTCCATCATAATATAAGTTGGTAAACATTTTATTGTTTTAGTAATGATAGTCCGATAAAAGTATATATTTTCCTCATGAAGCATATTGAGATCAAAATGCGGCGGGCAAAGGTAAAATCCAGTCGACTAGATAATGAAAGCAGTTTACATTTACGTGATTACCCATCATGTTGTCAAAAGCGTATGGCAAGGGACGCCTTTGCAGCATACCTACACTGTATCGTATTAGGAAAAAAGACCAGTATTACCTGTCGGTTCTCTCAATTCGTCTACTTATTTTCTCGTTCATTGTGCTATTGCAGAGTTCATATAGATAGGTGGAAAATATTCCTCGAGTTGGAGATAGTAAGTGAAACTTTTCACGCATCTCCCTCAACCTTTCCGCAAACGCTTTAAAAATGCGTCGAGTCACTCTGGTGACTAACGCTCCTTCACGTCGCGTGAATTCCTGAGGCTTAATAGGTTATCAACGTCAATGTACTTCCGGATTGACAGAGATAGTGAAGCACACGCCCGTGGTTTGACGCGCAACGTTTCCCTTTCATGTAAAACCTTCGCCTTCTATTCGGCTCGCGCTGGATATTTCGTAGTCCGTTACGGAAGAGTTGATGGATATTCGGATCCACACCCGCCATCATCTCTCTCTCTCTCTCGAGTATAACACTCTCCAAATGAATGCATCACCTGACAGCTGTCCGGCAGTTGGCGGCGTGGAGTCGCGTTATCTCGCATGCATATTAATGCCATTACGCCTCTCGTGCGGACAGAAAGAGGGCGGATTGGGGGGAGGGGGGGAGCGGGGAGAGGGTAGGAGCAGTTGCCCTTCGTCCTGGCGTGATCCGCGAGAATGGATTTTTAAGCGGCGGCCAATTTTTTTTTCGCTTTCCGCCAGAAATTTCATTTGAATACGAAATGCTAACGCTCCCAATTTTTCCTAAACCCGTGTCGATGTGAAAGTTCGTAAAGCAGAGTGAGGATTTTTTTGCGCGACCGAAAATAGAATTTCCCCAGCGGAGTTTGTGGCAGAAAAAATTAGGAAGCGGAGAATCGAATTTGTCGCAAATTACCTCGGCTCTTAAGCTAATTATCACTTTATTAAATGACGATCCTCTTAATGCCAATTGTATTCGATTGCATAGCGCTGCTTTAAATGTATTTATGCCAAGAACATTAATGTTTTTATATCGATATTAAAATAGTTGAGTTTCCATTAGAACCTCAAGGAATATCTTTAAACTTGGCCAAATTTTTCTTCTGTAGGATTTATTACTAGATAAATTTTATCAATGAGAGGATAGCAGTATTCTTTAATCAATTTGGTGGGCGTTTTTACTTTAGGATATCTAAGCTAAAAAGCATATGCATATATTTTAGGGTTTAATATTAAAATACTTCTCTAAGCGACGATATTAATAGAAATTGTTTTATGACGAGGAATGCCGATAGCTTCTGTCGTTAGGTAAATTTTCCCCAAAAAGATCTTTTTTACATGCATAGAAAAAAACGCTTTGAGTTTCTATTGTTGAATAATTCATTTTCGCTGTAAATATATCGATAAAATAAATGACTAAAAATTAATGAAATTGTTAACAGAAAATGATGAAAATGTGTTTCTGTTATGCCAGGATAAGAATAGGATTTTCTAAACTGCTATCCAGGGACATATTCTGGTCACTGTTTCGAACTTGGTGGGTAAATAGTATAGACATATGGCTCTCCAATACGTCATTTCAGCAAAATCCCTTCAGTGGCGCTATGCTATGTTCACAGAATGACAGAAAAACTAATAGGTGCGACCGCTGTGACGCGGAACGCGGCCAATAAATATCAACACTATTAGACATTTAAATCAATGGTAAATTATTTAAAAAATCTTCCCGTGAAAAATGCATGACACCAAGCATTAGTGACAAGAAAATATTTTTGGATGCGAGAAAAATCTCGAAATTCAACGATTGGAATTCGGAATGAATATTCAATTGATTCCAGATGTGATTTAAACGACTGCAAATTTATTCTTACATTACGAAATCAGTTTGGGGGCGATCAGTAAAGGAACAACTTTTATGTTTGACAGCTTCTCGATTGGCAGTTGGTGCATTAAAAAAATTAACAATACTGTTATACCAACAGTTTAGAAACAGAATTTATGCATAGACTGATTAAATATTACATTTTGTTGAGACATTACATTATTTCGCCAGTTTGGCATAGAACTCAAAAAATAAGGCCGCATTTACTATTGTCAATGAAAATAAATAACTCCATAAAGTCTAAGCGGAAGAAATAATTAGGTCAGAGTCAGTGGCGGATCCAGAAGGGGGGGGGGGCTATCGCCCTCCCCTTGGACGATCCCTCCACTGGGTGCATTTTTTAATTCATTCCGCGGAACATTCTTTGTTTCTACACCGAAGATTAAGTCTGTATGACAAGGAAAAGAAAGATTCTGATAGGGGTAGGGATTTTCAAAATGTATGGTCGTTGGCAGAGGCGGAATCAAGAGGGGGTATGGGCAATTGGGGCGATCGTCCCCCCTTGGAAAGTTTCTGGATTCGCTCCTGGTCAGTCATTAACTGCAGTCAGGGGTGGTGCTAGACATTTCAGCGCCCTAGGCAAACTTCTCTTTTGGTGCCCCTATCCTATTGCTATTTTTTTTCTAATAATCTCAATAAATAAAATGCTTCCTTCGGTAAATACACATGTCCAACGAAATATACATGTATATAGAGTAAACATTATAACAGATGAAGTTTTCGTTTTTTGTTACGTAGAATAATTTACATAACTGCTATAATTGATTTATTTTTACAAGGATTTTTAGTAACCCCAATTTGTATGGCTATTATGTTAACTGTGCGAACCTAGCTAATCAAAATTTTAGCCGCCGGAGTCAATCTTTTCTTTATCTCAACGTTTATTTCGTCAATATAATATTACTGTTGCGCGCCGGTTATGTAGTTCGGGCTGAATTCACCTTGGTTTTGAAAGAGTTTCAGGTAATCCTCTCAAGGACTCACCATGTCTTTTGTAGTATTCAGAATTCGTTTAATTTCTTTTCTCTCCTCGTCTAAACATTTTAGCTGCTTACATTATTCTCCATCTATTTCTCAATCGCTATTTATTTTCCTTATTTTTCCACCACTGAGACGTCATATGATTATGAAATGGTATTTTTTTATTTTACGTAATTTTACGCTTGGATTTCGGTCCTCTTTAGCACCCTTTCTACTACGGCGCCCCTAGGCAATTGTCTACTTTTCTACCCGCTAGCGCCGCCCCTGACTGAAGTAGAACACCAGTTCCGATACTAGGGTGTGGCGAATGTGGCAAAAAGAGCCGCATATAAGTATGCCTCAAAAGATGCCAATATATCTACATATTTTCGTTTAAATATATATATTTCCTTAATATTAAAAATATTTTACCTACATTATTATAATTAATCATTATTTAAGATATTGCTATACAAAACTTTCTTTTGTACAGTACAGTCATTAGCGCATGACACGGTAAAATTAAATTTCTAATACCGTATAATGCTGAAGGAATTTATGGAATGAAGAAGCCCTTATATACGTAGGGAGCGGAGAGGAATGCTCGATAATAAATAACAGTATAATAGTTAAGAAAAAACGATGATGGAATTTATAGAGGAACGAAATATGCACCTACCTTGAGGTTTATGATGATATTGGGAAAAAACTGTACTCATTTGATGAGAACCTAGCCGCCTTAACTTTTTGCTCTATTTCTTTCCACTTGCATCCTGAAAAATTAGTTCACATATTCGGATGAAATAGTGAGAAATCTGGAAAAAGGATTCGGCCGAGGTTCGTGCATTTTGTGTTTCATTCTCCAAATTTCAGGTTTCCCATTCGTGCCGCACCCTTTAAGGGGTTAATGAAACTTGTTTTTAATCTCTATTCCTGCGTGACTAAGTTGCGCAATTAATCAAATATAGTGTGTTTACGGAGTAATTTGATCTCTCTCATTTTGTACGATGTGAGATTTTTCTGCCGTCCGTTATCTATTGCATAACATTTATTTTCATGGCACGAATGTATTCTATTTTGATCCTGACAGCCAATCAAAATTGTTTAATTGTAGGAGATATGAATGTGATAGGTATAACTGCCATCGTTACTGCCATAACATGGAAATAAGTTATTATTATATCAATCTAACTTTTGTTTTCCACGTTTGTCCACCGTTTCAGTCAACCAATGCGCGTCATTGATTACTTCAAAACACCGCCATAATAATCGGTGAAATAAAAACGGAACAGAGATCCATTGTCCACACAAAATAGGCGTTTCACCAAGACTATTATTTCAGGATAATTGAAAATGATAGCAAAATGTGTAATAAAAATGTCTTATCTAATAAAACATTGTGTGGAAAGCACTGAAAAGCAACATTCAAAATCAGAAATATAGGTCTCAGACGTGAGCCGTTGATGAGATTAGTAAATATCGTATTCCGTTCATCAAATGCGTACGCCATCACAAGGCATGAATTTAAACGTGCATGTTTCCACACGAGATTAGAAACTATTTTATTGTTCCTGACACGTAATACTATTTTACTGCACCTCTTGAAACCCCAGCAGATTTACGGTCCAGCTAGAATCTCTCATCCGTTTCGTTCGCAGGATTCCCGACATCGAGTGAATTTCTGGTGAATGGTTATCTGCGCAGTTGGAGCGAACTGAACGAGGGAAAAGAGCCCTAAGAGGTTTTAAACATTAAAATCTCTGCGGCAGTTCTCGAGCACGCTTGCTTAGTTTTCGCTTCCATGGCAACTCCAGTCGGCCGTGATTCGTCCTCGAATGATACGCGACGGAGCCCGCCGCTATCGCCGATGATGATTCTTTTGTTCCTGATGACGTATTCAACAGTGGCTGTCCTGGCTCAACAATGCGTGGACGAAGATGGAGATCCCGTAGATTGGTAAATATACATACACATTTTGAGCTCTTATTTTCTTTGAAAAAATCGCTAATTCATTCGATTTGTCTGTCCATCCGTCCGTCATGACAACAGGTCCGCTGCTTTTAAATGGGAAACATATTATTATATACCAGGGATGGCCAAGCCTTGCGGCTCTTTTTTCATTTATACTCAGGAGCGGATCAAGGCTTATCACTTCAGAATGCATTAAACACGTTGAGACTAAGACGTTTTGGGGATGCTTAAAGGGCATGTATTCTTTCTGTATTGCTTCGAATACTGGTTATGTTTACTGTTCATACGTTTCTGTGCGCAGCATGTGTCTTGCGGCTCGCAAACTTAGAAAGGTTATCGGTTATCACATACGGCACTGAAGGTAAGCAGGTTTGGCCATCCTTGTTATATACCATTGATATAATGCTTTTAAAGGGAATTTATAGACTATATTTTGAGACCGTCGATATAAGCCAAAGTTGCGATTTTATTATCGTAAGGAAAAATATATGTGTGTAATTTGCTTTGAAATTCTTCCCATAACTTGTTTATCTTAAAACCGCTTTCTTCGTTCAATACAGGAAATTCGATTTTTCTCTTCAATATTCGTCCTCTCGAAATGTCAGTGTGTGTAAAAATAAAATAACATTTTAAAATATTGGAGTGTCCTTCGTCAAAGCTCAGTAAGAGAATAGATCTATAAAGTGGGTGTAATAAAGATGTTTTTAACACCACTCCATGTTATATTGTTAAAATCAACTGTTTTCATTGTTTTATATTCTTGAAGAACTTAGTGCAGTGGATGTCACATTTAACCGTAGCGAGGATGTATTTTAATTATGGTCATCCTTGGATTCGAATTTCATTAACATAGTTTTGGAATAATTTTTAATAATTTACAATACCATTCTGCCAAACTTGTGATATAAATATGCTCACGTAAAATTAAACTTGAGCAAAGTTGAAAACAATTTTTAATTATGCTATTAAGCAACAAATCTTCCTATATCAAACTTTCTTTCTGTGCAAAAAACAGCTTGAATTTATTATAGAATAAATTCAATATACCGCGAAATAAAAATACATTTATCCTAGTGGCTTGTTGGCATCCATTTTAGCCAGTTAAGCCAGTTATCGAAAAACAAACTAAAGGACATTTTATCGCTGAAATTTTCCCGTTCAATATTTATTGTTTTTATTTTCTCTTCTCCGAACCATCTTCCATCGAACAGTCACTATGTTAGCGGCGAATAAACATTTGTGTAATAGTCGTATTTTTGGAATTTCCGCGATTTTTTTTAAATCACTGCAGGAGTTCAAGGGATAATTTAACTACATTTATTTTTATTTATATGGTGATGGTTGCTAAAAAGACTCACAATTTTGAAAGGATTTAAATTTAATTTGTTTGGGAGGGCATTCTTTGGGGAAGAAGGGTGTGAGTTTCTAACGTACAACGTACCTCTTCCCGTTCCATCTCTTCTCCCATATACGGACCAATATGAATCATAATTTTTGTCAAATAACTCGACGATTCACGTTTTTTATGTAAATTCAGATAAAGGAGAATGAAGAAAATAAAAAACATTTTTATCCTTGGAAAATTCTGGTTGGGCGGAGTTTTTTTTATAGGAGCAAGCATACCAACCCTCCCCATCCCCTCCCACCTCTGCCGGTTAAAACCTCAACATCAATCAAGCTGTTAGAAAGTTTTCTTTTGTTGCTTGATTCAGCGATACCTACCCTCCTATTTATGAATTTATTTATCGTCTGTATTTCCAAACATATTAATTCCTGTTTCCCCGGAAACATTGAATGAATTCATGCGACGCACGGTCATGCGATAAGCAGCTTGAGCGCATTACTGATGTTTATTGTTCGCGGAATAAAGTTTGTAGATGTTATTTTAAGCGCGTAACTTTTGTCTTTTTGTTTCTGTTTTACACCATCCACTCCAGGTGGTAAGAGTTTCCTTTTTCTATGATCTCTCAAAGGCACTTGGAACAAAGGCTCTCTCTTCCTTTCCTTCTATTTTTTTCTCCCCTCTGCCTCCCTTTTTCTTCCCCTCTTCTCCACCTCGATTACTTTTCTTTTCTCTCTGTTCATGCTGATTTTCTAACATCGTTACTGCTTCGAGCAAAATTCGCCGGCCTGCCAAAATCAGAAAAAAATTATTCAGGAAGCCGTCCATATTTGATCATTTTGACGGATTACTTACTAAGTTGAGAAATGCACAACATAATAGTACAGTTTTTCTATTTTTTTAGCGGCATAAACTGGGGAACAGTTCCATTCGTCTGCTCGGCATGTCGACCTTTACTTTCGATCGGTTGCCTTATAGGTACATTTTAACGTCTCATCGTAAGTTTTCCGCCATGACAGGCTATTCTCCGTCTCTTCTGAATCGTCTCTCAAAACATTTTGGAGTGGCGGACGCAATTATGGTTGCTAGTGCTTCGCAGGGACCGTATTAGAAGTTGTGAGTCCCACGGTGGGACGGATGTGTTTACGTCAGAAATAATTCATGAGATGGTGCTGTTGTAAAAATGAAAAATCAACTCTAAACAGTATTTTAGAGCTAATACTTCATCGATCAAAGGTTTATGGCCATCATTTAAATAAAAAATTTCAATTATTATTGTATTAAAATTCACGGATCACTTTGTTATCAAAGATTCTGGGGTGGAGAGGAGGGAGAAAAATAGATTAATATATTAAATTTGATGCCCCGTCATTTTTATGGGCTATCATAGTTCTTATAAGGACCGCTGATGTTCTATACTTTTTGCTTAAAATGGCTACCTCAACCGCTTTAATTCTATATCATCTCTTTATAATTACATTTATCTAATAAAATCGTGTGTTATTCTCGATGATTTGCATTTGAACTTTCTTTAGTAATAAAATAAATCTCCAACGAACAAGATTACTGTTGTATTTACAAATTACTGATAATAATGCATTCAATACGACCACGAAGTATTCATCATCTTCACATAGTCTTTGTTAGTTTATGATGTGGCATATTTTCTTAAGTGACATGAAACATTAAGTACGCCGCATACTGATGTTGCAGTTATCTCAAGAATGTTAAATATTCAAGAGGATGCTTATTAACTTCGGTAGGTTTGCAAGTCAAATTTGAGTGCTTCTTAGCTGCATTAATCACTTTGACCTTAAACCATGACAAATTCTTCCCAAACATTTCTGTTATCAAACAGCATGATACTAAGCTATTTCGAGGCACGCCTTGTTCATTTAATGAAAGACAATTTGTCTCAAATTATTCGTCCCCTTCGTAGTTTTTTATTGTTGACCGATTTTTTTCAGTCGAGATCTTAATCTGAGAGACGTTTCTTAATTAATTTGAAGTAGACTCAAAGACCCTTTGAAATATTAATTTAACCATTAGTCTTTTTTACAAATATTTTTGTAAATTTTGAAATTTCAATTTTTCGCTTTTTTTAATTACTCCTTCACGCCTTACGCTAAAGAAGAGGTCGAAAGCGTCTTGCGCAAACATCAGCTGTGGACATTCACACTGTCTCAAAGAAGAAGTGGAAAATTCGATTATCTCGACAATGCTCATGGCAAAACGCGTGACAGGTTCATCAGACTTACGTCACTTCCGGAAGAGGACAAAGCATCGCAATTCCGACACTCGTTTCAAAACACAAACGGCTCTTAGGATGGGCCCATTCTGATAAAACTTAACTCCTAATTCTCGTACCCAAAACCTCAACTAGGATTGCCGCACCTTTCATCCAACATCGTTCTGTTTACAATAAAACGTAATTTTAACAATAATTTAAAATAATGTGTTGCCTAACATAAGATATATTCATTCGCTCTAGGAAATTGTCTAAATTATTGTCTCGTTGAAGTTTTCTACTTTTATTATTAATTTGACAGCAAAAAAATAAGTTTCAGATATTCAAAATTTTGATTAAATTTCGCTTCCATACCGATTTCGGAAATTTTATAAAACATCCTTTTTCGCCATCATATCACTAATAAAGATATAACAAGGCAAGAAATTGATATTAAAATTGAACTGTGAGGTTCCCATAACGACGGGAGGCTTTTTTCCTTCATCGCGCAGTCAATGGGAATTAGCATAAAAGCCTCCTTATAGATACTACGAATTTCTTGGCGGATTATTAACCTAATAATACGACAATAAATTTTCTGGCGCGATGGATACAAAACTTCTCCACGGAGTGTGGCACCGCAACGCGTGTTGCGCTGAGAATTTCCTCGTAATCCCTTACTCCTCATTATTTAAGGCCAGATAAATGCCACGGGATCAAGGATGGAATATTCAACTCAACCAATCTGGTGCTCTTGCCTCATCTTGTTCGATTTTCCCTCGAGGGGAGTCGTGCTTTTAACTGAACATCTCTGCGAACGATACTTACCGACACTGTATTAACCCGTAATTGCGCGGACGTCCACATATATATACATTAATGCACGGATTGGAATATGAGTCTCCTAGACGCAACCCTTTCATTTCCAACATTTTATTGCATACAGAAAATCTTTTTATAATTCCGCGGGATGCTTTAGTTTTGAATGTTCCGAACTTATATTATTTTTTTTAAGTCAAAGTATTTAGGCGTCTAGTCATCTTGAGGTATCGGTGAGAAAGCGTATGACTTCCCCACGCTAACTTGCACACGTCGGCCTTTTGTAATGAGCGTATGGATACCGGACTTGTCATTTCTCCCGACCATCCTGGTCATTTTAAGCGACGCGTCAGCGGAGTGGTCGGCTGGAGGTAAGAGCGAATTACCGTCAGCACTCCGCTGGGGATCCGTTCCGAGAAATCACCGCGTAAGAATAATGGGGTAACTGTCAGTCGGATCACATGCACGCGAGACCGAGACAACTTTCTTTGAAATTTGTCAAATGTATTTGGAGAAAATACTTTCATTGAAAATAAAGGATGAAATTGGTAAAATTTTAAAAACGAAAATGTTTTGCGCGCTGATTAACAGATGAGACAAACTTGGCGACGGTTATTTATGAAGACGCCTTGAAGAAATTTTTATTAAATCTAATGAGTATTTATTTCATGTCCTAAAATCGGTTGCTATCGAGCAATAAATCATTTTTGTAATATCTATGCCGCTATGGTGGAGAGACGCGAGAATACAACGGGAGGAGAACCTTACCTATGGATCGTGTAAGCTAAACAGAGCGTTCTCGCTCTCATTTAGTTTGTTTAAATCTTAGCTTCCGTAGTTATGGTCTTTGCTGGTCGAAGTGTTTGTTTTACACCAATAAATTGTAGACCAACTCGCTTGTCTTTTAACTGCCTATTCGCCGGAACTACCTTTGATCATAAGCGAGGCTTAGGTTTCCGCGGCGAGTAATTTGGACGTTGCATGTTGGTGGATCATTCTACCACGTCTGGATGACTGTGGGAGTATTTGTTTCATGATCTTCATCCGCTGCGGCTGGCAATTTTGATCAAGCTGTAGCCAAGAGTTTGCGAAATTCCTTGCACGAACGGCAAGAGTGACCACAAGCGGTTTCGAACAAGCAAAACCGCAAAAGCGAAAACGGTGAACGGCGAGTGTGTAGTCTACTCCACTTCTGATTCACTTTATATATCATCCCAAGATTGATCCGCGTGGTTATCGATAAGGGAACTTATTCGATGGCTGGTAATTATTAAATCCCGTTGGTAACTCCTTTTTAATAGCAACATTCAATGGTAATTTAACGATATTTAATTATATTACTGGTAAGAGCGGAAATGCTTTACTGTTTTATCTATAAAGAAATAGGTACCTAATGGGAATAAAAGAATTCTTGTAATTTCCACAGAAAGTAGAGCCTTCCCCGGTGGATTTTGTGGGAAATGCCTGTTATTTAATAAAACTACATATTGTGTAAGAAAGCCCGTGTTCCCCACCATAAGGAATTTATCCTCTCGAAAGCCTAAAAATATTTTACTTCGTTACTATATGAAAAGTTAGTTGACGACATTGCGAACATACTGAAATTCAGCCAAAACAAAGAAAGGTATGCATTCGCCAACGTGGAAAATAAATTGAGGAATAATTAATTATACATTGAAAATAATTGCTTTTTTGGTATACTATTGCTAAAATGGCACTATAGATTTAGTTTTTATGATTTCATATCATAAGTAATGAATTATGGTTAACTATCCAAAATGACTGCTCAGGACAGCTGAAAAATTGACTGAGATACGCAGCGCACGTCTAGTGGATTTAATTTATAATGCGGCTTATAAAATATATAATTCTGATCGCTTTTAATCCATACACTTGCATGAGAATTTGCATTTATCACCGCTAATTTTTATAATTTTCTGAGTTTTATTTGCTGGTATTATTGTCAAAGAATTCATTAGAAAATTATCACCAAATTTCATTTGCTGTTTTTCATAGGATCAATTTTAGCATTTCTTTGAAACTTTCATGTTTTCATTTGCTGAATTCACTACCTTTTCGTCCGTAAAATTCTCTCTTAAATTCTTAGTGTGTCCGTCTCCGACTTCGCGATGCGCAGAAATAAGCGCTTTCTGTTTTATTTCTGGCATTTTTTTTCGTTTCGAGGTACGTCATGTACAAGCTGCCGAGGCAGAAGGAGAGCAACGACCCGCTCGAGAGGGAAGGCCTCGCTTATCTCTACATAACATCTAACACTCTTGACGAAGAGGGTTGGAGAACGTCGTCCCTCTCCGTGGCAGACCCAAAGTCTATTCCCGGGAGGACACTCGAGCCCATCGTTCATTCGGAGAACGTGAGTAATCAAATTTAGAGGGAGAGAGATATACGCCAGCGTGCCCGGATGCAGAGCGAATAAAAAATAAATTTCTCGATGTTATGAAGAGCTTAACTTCAAATTTGCGTACGATTAGGCGTTTTACAGCGCGAGGTCCTTTTGTTATAGCTTTAAAAATTCAGGGAGGTTCTCCTTGAGATTCCCATGTCAAAAACAGAAGTCACCAGAGGGCGATCCAGTTCGCTAAGCGAGATGGATAATTATGAAGTCTAAACACGGAAAATATTTCTTGATTAAGGGACGAAACAGAATAGAGTACTCATGTCCTTCTGCTTTTAATTATGTTTTCTGAAAACTGCAAATTTTTATGCACATTTCCATTTTTTCGGGCAACTGAAAAGGCCCCACTGCTGGAGGAATAAAATCTTTCGAGTGTCCGTAGTTCATGAATCTTGGAGACCTTACCTTAGCTAATGGGTATGGCGTCACCTCATTACCAAATTCAGTTTTTTTATATTCTTCTGAATATCCATTTTGATTTTCAATAAAAATAGCGATTCAGATGCCTGGTTTGCATATCACTTTACTATATTCCGACTTATCATAATTTGTTATTCATTAAAATAATTTTTCAATTCACTCTGGCACGCCTACTTTATTTCAAGAATAAATTGCAATGTATTGCAATTTATGTTTTGCATTACTTCATGTTTTCGAGTTTATATACATTCAAAATAGCGCATTTCCGTGAGTAAGAGCTGCTTCTTTCATTTCTTAATACCATTACTTAAATCTGCTTTAACATCGCATGTTTATGAAAAACGAAATGCCCACCCGAGTCAGTTCATTCAGCTGGCGATGGTTAAATTTTCACGCATATTGCTTTCCATTCCCAACCGCGTAGGAAACAAGATTTTCTAGATCGAAGATTAAAGTCTTACCCGATAAAAATTTTGAGGTCGCCTTGCACAGTCGCGAAACATTCGAGACGTTATCTCTCGGTAAAGTTTGATAGGTGCATTTAACAAACATAAATACCAAGTTGCGTTGTTTCGACGTGCACACCCAAAACTTTCTCGCATCTTACCCAGTCGGAAATTAGGAGAAGAAAAGAGGATTTGGGCGAGGGGCGGAGAACCCGCGATCTCCCTCTTCCTCTCCGAAACACTCGTCCCAACCCCTTCCCTCTTAATCTGAATGCCATTGCTGCAATCCCTTGCCAGTACTTAAGAGAAGACAGCGGTGAACTCGAGATACTTCTGGGAGCTCCAAGGCATATACCGTCAAATCGTTCGGAAGGAGGAGACTGAAATTAATTAGAGACTCGCCGACTAGAATGAAGTTTCATCAAAGGTGTGGGAATCTAGAAGAATGCCGGAGAGGGGAGAGTTTTCCAGTTGTTTGCTTCATCTGTTCCTTTTCGAGAATTGTCCTACATCTGTTGTACGCCGAATATATCAGACGTTCCCACGTTAGTCTTGGTGAAAAGTTAATTAACGAGAAGAGCGGGAGCAGTATCAAGTGATCACGCTGCGATTGTCCTTTAAAACCAGGCCAAGTTTGTAACGCTGCGACATGCAAAGAAAACAGAACAAGCTGTTGATTAGGTTTCCCGTGCAATGCAGATTTCCAATTACGCACTCATGAGAGTTTATTTGTTGGGAGTTGGTAATGGTTTATTTTTTGGATGCCTCATTGACTTAAAGTTAATAGTGGTAACAGATTAACTTTCATCCGTTGGTATATAAAATGCTACTTCTATTGTAATAAGATTTAAAATAAATAATATATTGCGATAGAATAATATATATCGTCTCCTATTGGCAAAATAATTAGCCGCGTTCTTATTTTAAGGTTCATTACAAATGTGTATCTGATTTTTAGGAATTTTTACACTTGGAAATCAAAATTATCTAAAATCCATTGCAATAAAATTTAAAATAAACGATACATTGCCTTATAATTATTTATTTTGTCCCATACTGGCTAAATGCTACACTGCGTTCTATTTTAAGGTTCATTATAAATATTTATCTGACTTAAGCGAACAGTTACAATCGGAAATCGAACTTATCCTGTTATTAAACAGACTTTTTCTCCTTCTGCCACATCTTCCACCTCCCGAAACGTTTTTTTTGCATTGAGGAAAATGTTTTCTCCGAGTGGATTCCTCGAAAATTGAGACATAATATTTGTACATCCAAAATTTCAACCTGGAAAAGAAAGCAACCCGTTTGGGTAAATGAAGGAAAAATGGGGAAAATTATAGTTGATGACGGAAAAGTTCTCCTACGAAGTTTGGCCATCAAGATATTTCTTTCGCAAAATTCAGAGATGGAAGTTTGAAATGATTTACCTCAAAAGGATTCAGCAGTTTTTCTTTCCTTCTAAAGTTTTCCATCCGGATCCTTCAAAAATTGCTTTAAATCCACATTTTGCCACTAGTGTGTTTCTGCCGCATCAAATAACAGCCATTATGTTGAAATGTGCCATTGCGTTTTTGTCATATTTCTGAAACCTGAATCTTAAAATGACAAAAATTTAATTTTTGCGGCTTGAAAACTTTCGAACATTCACAACATTTATAGGTCGGTAAAATTTTAACACAATAAAGATGGTATCGATTAATAAATGGACGAAAACAACTGTGTTGTCGAATTTTTAATATCCTTCACACGTTTTTTATTAAAAAAAAACATTAAGAGAAATGTTAAATTTATCGGTCACAAAGTTTTTCATTTATTATTGCCTTTATTTTGCATCTGGTTTAATTTCCATCGACATTTCAGCCTAGACTGTTTCTTGTCACCAATGAGAATCACTGCATTACGACTTTAATTTCTTGAATGACATCCAATTTTAATATACTGAATATAAATTAACCTCGTTACGAAAAAATACAACTCACAAGATGGAACGTCTTCTGTTATTTGATTCGAGGAACTTTCCACTCACTGGCAACTCTTCTCGTTTGTCTGAATTTAATATTCTCCGACCCCATTGTGACTCGGAAAAAATTATGGGATGCTGTATTTTCGTTTTAACTGTGAAAGATATCAAATAACAATCGTACATCTCTCCCATCTACAAAATCATATTCGAATTACTCAACACTTGAAAACTGTTAGCGAATAAAATATTTAGTTTGATGCTTTCAATTTACCTTAAGTAAAATACGTAGTAAATGAAGAAAGTTTAAGAAAATGAGATAAGAATTCCTACAATATTTAAAGACATTTATTTCATCTTTAAAAACGTATTTTAGGGATATAGCAGAAGTTTTTTCTACACAAAAAATTCTGTCACTTGATTACTTTACAACTGATATAGTATATTATAAAAGGTTGCTGCTTTACCAAGTAATACTAAATGAATAACCTATAAATATCTTTTCCATTAGAAGATAATAAATTTGAATAATTTCTTCAATGTCGCAAAGTCAAATCGATTTTCTTTTCTACACTGGACAAACAAAAAACATTTTTAAACCTGCTGATTCCCTCTTGCCTACGCGCAATGGGTATCTAAGAGGTAGTGCAATGAATAGCTAGTCAGGTTCAAAATTTTAGGAAGAAAGGTGACTTCCTCCGAGCCGTTACAAAAAAAACTTAACGACTGCTTATTTTCCTGTTTAACCGTTCTTATTTTCTCTCGAATGCTGCAACTTACTTAAACGAACGGAATTTTAAGCACCAAAAGTTTTTTTCGGCATTTCTGAACGTCTTTCTAACAATTCGATCGATTTGTAAGGTGAATGCATCACATAGGAATTCCATCCATATCGATAAACTTCGCCATTCCCCAAAATTTTGCTCCGATACATCGTTTAATATAAGCGCGCCCTCCATCGCCGCCCAGTTTCAAGCGTGGGCAATTCATAAAATAACTATCCACTTAATTTAGGGAAAATTTTCGCTCACGCCTCATGCTTCGGGGGCAGCTATTCTATCATTCCGATTCTCTCACGTCGCACAGTGGTTCCAAATCGAAAAAAGCTGGCCAAAAATCATATTTGTTTTATTATGAACCACAATGTGGTTATTTTTGTCTATCTGTAAGGTTTTTGACCTCCCAAATTCATTTTTGCCATCAATTTTACCATATCTGTTACGGTTAACGTTCCATAGAGGTACTAAATGTTCGAAATTTTTGAAAAATTAAAAGAAAAATAACACAATCATATTCATAAGTATCTTTCCTATTCAATTTCATAAACTATTACTATGGTATATATTACAATAGGAAATGCATAAATATCTCTAATAACGAAATTAATTCTAATAGAAACGAAATATTTCAAATTCATCGTCTGATTCGCCATCTTCCTCCGAGTCCGTATCGCTCTCCGTCTCATCTATAAGTAGAAATACCACCCATAAAGGCGAACGTATAGTTCTGTGGTGTCCTTGCAGTAGTTGGTGAAAGCAGGAGCATTCAGAAAATAACCGCTGGATATGGCTTTCAAAACAACCGAAATCCGAGAAATCAGTTCCTGATTGATTCCTGAAAAAGAATATTTCACAAATATCACATACCTTTAGGGTAGGCCATAAAAATAAGCTAGGGAACGAAGTGAAATGAACGAGGCCTCTCCGCCCCGTCATTCTCCGGCCTCCGGAGGATACTATGGCCTCCGACCTTTCTTAGAACAGCGGGAGGTATTTTGAAAATGGCATGGTACATCTTGGAAGTCTGTGTACAAAATGAGAGCTTCGTAAATAATCCCATTTCTTATATTCTGTTTGAAAAGACCAAAAGTAAGGATATAAAAGAAAAATTCACAAGGAAATAATGTCGAATTCGGTGATTCGGCCGTCCCAAGTTTCGACCGTAATATATATTATAAATGTAAAATATAACATGATAAAAACGTTTATCTTAGAGTTGTAAGAAAATATGTTATCAGCGTACTATTGACGCTTTTAATAACCTTTGCTGATAAAAACCAGAAATCTGCGCCTTGAGTTGCATCAATTGTAGCGCGCTGGGGTTGCCCTCCGCGCCGTGTCGCGCAACTGAACTATGATCATAAATTGCAAAATAGCAGATAGTAGCAATAATTTTCATCTCCCAGGGATTCTATGGACTTTAAAATATCTATCAGTGCAAATAACTCCGCGTCGATAAAAACAATTTGAGGCATTTCATCTCAAAATCTGCGTAAAATGCAGTCCATTCTTGAAATCAATATAAGTTGTAAAATATTGGTAACAGAAATACGAAAATATGTGAATGTCATCAATATAGATGTATGTTAATAATAAATTTACTTTTATATACCACGGATTGCTCAAAAGCCCGTCCTCATCGAGATACATTTCATCCATTTCGCTGGGAAAATTATGGCAGCCGCTCACGCCCCATTTTCCTCAACTTTGAAGGGTTACTGTCATTTAATAGCGGAAGTTTTAGAGTCAAAATGTGGCCTATCTTATAGAGTACATACAGGAGAATAAAAATATTCTAGTTTTGGTTCCTGAAAAAAAGTTGAAAATTTTATTTTTGGCCAGCTTTTTTCCGATTTGGAACAACTGTGCGTCGCCTGATTCTCTAGACTAAAAAGCGTTAGAGAACGTCACGTACTCTTGCACCCACAGGAATATGCGAAGTTTTAATTAAGTAAACATCAGGGTACGCCAAAAAAAGTTTTCGAATGTTTATTCGTTGAACTAGAACTATAGTGAGAAAAACTTTCTTAGACATTGAAATTCAAAATACTGAGATTCGACTGCAGTTACTTGTATGTGTGCTTATAATTAACTCCTATAAAACCTAAGTTGTGACTATCACCCTAACTTCCCTATCAACGCCTGGTGTGGATTTTCACCTTTTATTTTACATACACATAGCATATCATAATGTAAATACAACATATATGTAGTAAAATGTCTTGTATCCGACCTTCTTTGAATATTAGCTATGCCGTATAATATGCGAAACGCTATATAAATATCCAAAAATAAAAAATACTAATATGAATGTTTTATTCACGTTATAATATGTTGTTTAAGTAAAATGAGTGTTCTAAATCTACATCAGTTATTGATGGGATTTTGGGTGATTCAGTTATTACGTGGGTTTTATAGAAATATGTATGTGCATAATTACGTATGCAAAAACACGATTGGTAAAAAAAAATTGATTGAATAAAGAGAATATGCTTTTTTTACCGAAAACGATGGGAGGTTTGTTTAACTAACTTGATGACAACTAAAGAGGAAAAATGCGCGGGAAAATTTATAAATGGCGTTTATATTCTGGAAAGAAAATTTACGTACATCTTCGATACATTTCTCAGAATACGTATATTTCGATTTCTTAACTCTGTATCGTAGCTTGACGTTATCTTAGTCTAAAAAATAATTCGAAATCAAAGGGATTTTAAAAAATATAGAAATTTATAAAAACCCTGAGCGTTTGCCACTTCGTCGTTTTATCAGTCATTAACCATCAAGAAATACAACCCGAACGCCGTCTTTTTTTTTTGCTTTTCGCCGAGTGAAAAAAAAACTAACCCGCATCGAGTAGATTTAACGCGAGTTGCGATCTTTCCAAAAACGACTTTTATGGAATAAAAGCTAAAATCGGATATGTGGGCTGAAATTCTCCGATTACTCGTCGAAGCGACCTCCATTCGCGGTCCTCTTCTTCCTCCACTACAGCATCATTTCCAGTATAAATAGTTGATAGCAAAACATCAGGTGGCTTTCTCCACTGTCACATGTCTCTCTTTCCCCCTCTCCTCTCTAATCGTCATTCTCTCCACCTTGTCTCCGCTTCGTCTCCCTCTCCTGCATTTGATTCTCTCAGCGGAGGCAAGACGCTCCGTATCCATGGCGACCCGACCTCTCTCTTATTTTGCTCCTTTCAGCTCCGACATATCAGCCTCGAACTCCATCTTGCCTCCTTCTGCTGCTCTTACCGAATAAGCTCTCGCTTCGTCTTAGAGGACGATTCGTTGAATTCAAACGTGCCACCGCGACTCTTTCGAATTCACTGTGGAACGCAGTGTTCGTCGTCTCCTCCGTCGTTTTAATGATCTAATTTTCGTTTTTTTATTTCTCCTCGCCCTCAACCTTATTGTTTAGCTATTACGATTTCAACGAGATTGAAATATTTTTGCGCAGTTTTTTTACGTCCGGAAAATTCACATCTCTATTATCGTGTAATTTATTAATTTTAGTTACTTGATTAATCGAGTATTACAACGAAAATTTTCTCGTTATGTTTTAATTACTATGAAACTAAAATAATATTGGTGTGTCATTAAATTTATACCAAATTTCGTCGAACACGCGTTTCTGACTCCGGAATTACTGCTTTTCCATAAGCCATGTGCCGAGCATTTGAAGATTTTACATCGCTTTTATTGTTGGATAATAAATCTCTTTTTGCGAGGGAACCACAGGATGTAATAGACTGTCGGTAATTTGGAACAAATGATCAAGTTTTTATCAACAATAAATCAAATTCCAAAGATTTCTCGCCACCATCAAGACACCGCGACATGTCCAGCGGCTTTGCGAAGAAATCCTTTCGTAAAGTAAGAACACTACTAATGTTTCAATAGAAAATTGTCGATCGCGTCCTATGGCTGATATTACTAACGCTACTCGATTTCGCTCGCTTCGATTTCGTGGGTTACCAGTTTGTTCGTTCAGCCCAAACCTTTTGTATCAGTTCTTTATCGTCATCTTTCTAAGAGTTGCAGGAACCTCATCGCCTTCTCTATACATCTGGTAATGACAAATAAAACACGTCCTCACCCCTTTCACGTTCAATTTTGAACACATTGTCCAGTAAATCTGAGACAAAAACCTCGCCTTTAAATGTACTCGTACACTCCTTTCAAAATACCAGCATAAATCTTGATTTTTTGTAAAGGAAACGTAAATTTTTTCGAGCGATGTTGCAACTTAAGAGTTTCTCGTGGAAACCGATGAGTTTAAAAAAAAGGTAGTCCAATTTTAGTATATGAAGAATTTTTTTAATGCTTTAAATAATCGAACGAAAGTCATTATTCTCCATCCCCTAGATGGCCGAGGATTTGCTGTGGATCCTATACAATGACCAACCGCCTGAGAATAAGAAGTTGGGTCAACTCAATTCTTCCTCCGCCATCTCCCCATCTCCTTCGCCTCCTCCCGATCCCTTCGGCACGAAATTCGGCCACACCAAAGGAGCGGTGTTGACGGACGGCGAGACCGGCTTCTGGTTGGTACACAGCGTACCTCATTTCCTGGAGGTGACGCCGGAGGAAAGAGGGTCTTCTAGCTATGTTTACCCTAAAACCGCTGAACACTATGGCCAGAGTTTCCTCTGTGTGACGCTCGGGAAAGACTCCCTCGAGGAAGTGGGTGAGTTTGTATTTGATCGTTAAATATGTATGCACGAAATGGCCGCGGGAAGCTTTCGAGTTGTATTTATCCCTCGCTGTTATTATTATAGGATTTCCCTCGACGGAGAAAGTTTAGACGGGTCAACCTTCTCTGGTGACGCAACATCGAAACGGCTCGACGAACGTGCTTTGTAATAAATGAAAGTGTTTTTTAAATTACGTTTGAGGGGTTATACTTGAAATAAATGTTTTGCCAAAACAAGGTGGTTCGACGATGACGTAAAAATTTCAACGCATAAAAAGTTTTTGTCCACGTTTTTTGTCGAATGTTTTCCGTGCAGAGGTGTTACAAAACCATTTTTCCTTTTTGATATGTAATCGAAGTTTAAATTTTTCAAAACAAACTTTTATGATGACAATTCGAAGAACCGTAAATATTAAAAGATTAAGTTATGCGAATATTCGCTGAAAAGTTTGCGATGAAGTCTATGCATCCTTGTTTTAATATACATTTTTTAAGATATCGATTTAATGACATAGAATTATAAAATCAGTCATAAGTACTTCTTTCGAATGAGGCGATAACAGTTAATATTCACTATGCGGTCGTATAAATACCGCATAGGTAAAAATTATTGTCGTCGGTTGAGAGCGAAATAATGATGAACAACTCATTTTGGTAACTTTTTCTATTAATTTTTCCTAAGAGTTAAAACGAAATAGAACCAAATAATTGAATTAGTAAGAATACAGGATAAACCTGATGGATTCTGCATCTGAACCACCACACGTCGGTCCATCTTCTAAATATCACGGGACGTATTAGATTTTCGTTAAATTTGTCCCCAAATTAAGAATTTAAACTAAACTATTGCCAAGTATTGACTCAACACGCATATATCCATGATTTCAACATTTATTTCTACCGGATCCCTTATTTTTATTCCCAACACAGATATAATCGAACCTCCCTTAAAAATACTTACAAAGATAAAATTCTAGTCAAGTTTAAATGAATTTTGATTTTAATAGCACGGCAGTTATGTTTCCCGCCGTCTAAATCCTATTTAAAATTCTGGCGTATTTGGGTCGTAGACATAAATCTTTAAATATTAGCAAAATCAGATACAATATTCTTTTGTTCATCATTCCATAGAACAAGCGCACCATTCTCGATTACCATACCATTGTTTTTTAGGAGTAAGAATCTTACTCCTATATTTTTATTTCTTTTATGTATGCATATGGAAGTATGCTTATCAGTGGCGGCTCGTGTATAGGCACTGCGGAACTGCAGCACCCCCTATTTCCACTTGATATTATCGATAACATTTAATATAATGAGTCCTTTTTTCTTTAATTCTTTCTTTATTTTTGTAGTACAATATATATTCCTTAAGCTTAATGGCAGTACTTCAGTAGCCATCCCCTAGTTTATGAAAAAGGCTAAAGGCTAAAAATTTTCTGGAGCAGCACCCCCACTAATTTTAGCTACGAGCCGCCACTGAGTAAGATAAAATTTTATTTTAAAAGCGGAGATTCTTTCGTTTATTTCACTTGACTCGAATTTAAAAGGACAATTTGATTTGAATTTCAGGGAGACAGCTGTCTTACAACGAGCCCTTAGTCTACGCGTCGTCCTTACCTGAGTCCCTTTCAAAAGATTTCCCGGAACTTAGCAGTGCCGCTCGCCAAATTCGTGTGGAAAGTTCTCCATGGTTCCGCCAGGTGGAGATCAAATCAGTCGGCGGTCGAAAGTTTCTTTCATTCGCAAAAGCCGGAAGCTTCGGGAAAGGTAAGCGCAACGCGGGTTTCCACCGACTAGCACTGGCTATTCATATAATATTTTGAAGTATAAATATTATTAACTAGTTTTAAGTTTACGTAGATAAAATCACTCACTAAAACATTAGCTAATTTTGCATTCGGCCACGCTCGTTCGAAATTTATAATGCATTCATTTTTCAGGATGCTGTTGAAAAGTGTGCCATTCGCAAAAATGTTAGTAATTTCATTGCATAAATGGATATATAACTTTGCGTCTGAATTTTTTAATGCTATAATAACAATAAAAAGTTAAAGAGGCAAGAGGTCATGTATATATTTTAAATCGTATGTATTTAAAAAGAATAAAAAATGAATGGATAATTAAACGTATATACTGAGTTAGCTATTAAATTTATGTTCGACTGTAATGCTCAAGTAATTCTTTAAAATCCTAGGCAACCAGATCCCAATTATATATTTTTCTGGATCAAAATATGCCTCGTTGACGCAGAAGCGCGATAATTCAAGTCGTTAAACATAATGGATAGTAGAAATGTTTTATCGTCAGATTAATAAGTGACTAAATTACAGTTATTTATCATTTGTCACACTAACTTTAGATCAATAGTTTAAACATCGGAAGGTCCAAGTTTAAAACAAGGCAGGAAAAGAAGTCGGAAGGTGGCCGGGATGATTGTCTCCATGACGTCGTGAACTAGTCGCTAGGCAATACGTAAAGCTTCGGTGACTCCATCACGGACACCATGATGTTCGGTAGTTCGCAATTCCAAAGATCTAATCATGATGCCTCCTTCATTTAGCCACGAGAATCTAGAATGAATCTGGAACTCGTTCGTTCTTTGTTAACCTCAATAATCGAGTTTGGAAAATTAATTCCTAACACTAGCAGTTAAAAAATGGAAAACATGCTTACGAAATGAATTATTCTGCATATTAAACTGAAGAGAAATTTAGGATCTTGTTCTTCGAAACAAACATTTCATTTTCCCCCATTTTACTCGAGAAATATGTGCGGTAATTTAGAAATTCTAAGTGTCTTTCGTTAACGAGCAATGAAAATTTCCATTGTAGTTCACGATTAAATCATATGACCATGAACAAAGAATTGCCAATCACCAGTCGTATTTCGTTTCTGATTAATCATAACATAAGCCTAAAGAGTTGATCACCGATGAATTATCAATTAACAATGACTGTTTGCCGATGAAATGCGCATTAGGTTAATTAATAGTGTCGTTGTTATTGGAGCTATAACATACTGTTTATATGTTATAACTCCTCCGTATGTGTAATATTGCAAGCGTTTCGAAAATAATGCTGCTTAAATAAAAGCCGGTGAGAGTTGTTTAACAACTTGTTTGGCATGCTCTTTTCTTTCTTTATTTCAGAGCTGTATAGTGATTGGGTGGCATCTGCCCTTCGAGCGAATCTATTGGTAGAATCCTGGCGAAACGGACCTGGGAAATTACAATCACAGTGCAACCGACCTCATTGGTAACTACTACAATTATAAAATTCGGTAAAAACGACATGAAAATATCGTGAATAATTTATAATCTAGAGGATGTGAAGTTGCGGACGGATTATTCGAAATTCTTGGATAAAATAACGATAAAATGAAAAAAGGTACAGTCGAGATTTCAAATTCGGAAGTTTCGTCATCCGAAGGCTCCCGAAATCTCTTTCATTCAATAAGTATCCACTCTATCTTTGTTACCGACTTATTTTTCTCCATTAATAATTGTATTTCGAGAAGTATTTTAATATTCCGTTTCCCTATTCAACTGCTCCCAGAACTTAAGCATCAATGTGCATGTAAATTGATGCTATTTTTATTATTTTATGTTTTTGCCACACTTGCGTCAATTTTAAATAATCAAACTGAAGATAACGAAATACGCGTCGTTTAAATCCTACTGCTTTTGAGTCGTTAAATAAAACGCCTGAATCCGAAATGGATGGACCAGTGTTCTGGATTTTCGACGCCATCCTGTAATTCCGAGGAAGTGTATTTCTTTTTTCTGAAATTTAGCTATGCATTTTTAGCCTTTCCAAAAAAATGGAAAGTAGTCTTATGAGATCGTCCGGGTGTCGGTGTGTGCGTGCGTGCGTGCGCGCGCCTGTGTGTGTCTGTCCTCCTAACATCTTCTTCATAAATGAACCGATTTCAACTAAATTTGGTACATATTATCTACACATAAATTAATTACCAAAATGACATATTTGGACCGGATCGACAGCAGGAGTGCCACAATTGCAAAGTTAAACTTTTCGGTAATTATGAATTTGGAAGGAATTGTTGACCCAACAGATTTCAACGAAATTTTCTATGAAGTAGGCGTACAACATAGAATAACAAAATGAAGATGTTTAGTATAGATATAGAAATCAGGGCTGCCAAAATACAAGAAATAAAAAAACATTCTTTTTACACATATTTGTGCTGAAATGTCTGCATCAATTTTAACCAAAGAGCAAGGCTACCACAGGGAAAAAGTAAAATAATATTTCTTTTACACGTAATTCTAGACAACTGACGTCATGGATTTTAACCAAATGTGATGAATATAATCGTCATATAAATAAATAACAAAATTATTATATTTCAACCGGGTCGACTAAACAGGGTTATCACAATATCAAAGTTAGAATTTGTCTGTAATTATTAATTTCTAATGTATTGGCTTAACGGATTTCAAAGAAATTTCGTTTGTATGGTGAGTATAGAATGAGAAAACGAGATGAATGTGTTTAGAAAGGATCAAAAAATCAGGGCTACCACAATATAAGGAAAAATAATTTTCTGATTTCAAAGCAAATACGATTATACTGCGGCGAATTTGACGAAAATAAAAATATTTTTAATAACTTTGGCTAAACCCACATAAATGAATGAAAACACGACCGGTTTTGATGAATAATTACCATCATCAGGTCGTGTTCTTATTTATTTATGTGCCAAAGTTATTAAAAATATTTTTTGTACAGTTAATTTTGGTTTCATTATGGAATTCCACGAAGTCTCGGCCTCGTCCATTAACTTTCTTGAGACTTTCATTTGAATAAATCGCAGAATTGATACGTAACAATTCATGGTATAATTCATCTAGGGTTGCTGTTTTGGTAGAATAAATTAACGTTTTAGTTTAAACTCGTAAAATATTCTCCTTTGAAAAAAACAATAATTACGTAACATATGAAGAAGGAAACAAGGTAAATAATCCGGACACGTAAATTTTTATATGGTGAGTCATGAATTTATTTCTCTTCATAGTTTTCACATCTTTAAATGCAATAAATCGCTGAGACATTTTATCGTGTGCATTATTTTCACTTGCTTATTTAATCGTTTGATTTAATCCCACGCAATTATTCAAATTTTAGGGGGAATTTACTTCTTTACTTATTATTTACTTCTTGATCTTTTCAGGTGAATTGTTGATATTCATCGATTAATTGTTATTCACTTCTTAACTTTATGTTGTCCATTTCTCTATTCGTGAAAATTTGCTAATCCTGTGACATTATTTACTTAGAAGAAAGACTTCCTTCGATTGTTTCATGTAACTTTATACTTCGTGATACAGGGTTGAAAACGTGGAAGCTGTGAATCTTACCGCTGCTAATTTCAAGACAACACTTGACCACTCTAAATGGGCAGTGGCCAACGAAGAGGAGGACGATGGTGCTTGGTCCTGTATAGGGGATATAAACAGAATGGTACGTTACGTGTAGTCCGAAAAGCATAACCTAAACGATAAGATGACATTGATTAATCTAAAATATATGAAATTTGGATAGGTCTCATCAAGAAAAACGCATCTGAGAAGAACTCATTGATCGAAAATCATTGCAAGTAGAGAAGTTTTATTTCGAATTAAAAGCTTGGATTTGAATCTTCATGTGAACTCCCTTATCTCTTTATCCTAGCTAGCTTTACTAGACAACTGGCAATTTTTTTCCTCTATTTTTAATACTTTTTATCCAACCTCGGACCTTTTATCGAAGAGTACCCCAATAATTAAATAGTGGCCGTGATATGTTGGTACATTTTATAACTCTCGGTGGTGAAATTGACTTTTAATTGAGGATAACAACTGCTGTTCTAAAATTTTGCCATTTAAAAAGTAAAATTTGGTTAGATTTAAATTAGTCTTGGCTGCTATTTCTTCAAAGTTGTAGCAGTAAAAAAGCATTATTTAACGAAAAAATAATAATAAGGCTGAGGTATTGAACGTTACCTTGAAGCTACCTTGGGCCATATAGAGAGAGAGAGATGTAAAAGAGCAAATGGCAAAAATTTTGGTTTTAATTCATGAAATATCAATTATTCAAACATCGAAGTCTATACGAAGTTGCATTGAAGCCAATGAAAATGTTAATCAAAAAATAATGATTAAAAAATTCTCCCCGGCGGGGAATCGAACCCCGGTCTCCCGCGTGACAGGCGGGGATACTGACCACTATACTACCGAGGACCGCGATGTCAGTGAGGGATTTCTACAAGTCAACTCGCAATGCAATGATTCAGCTTTAAATGTTATGATATATATATGTAGACCTTTTTTGTATACTTTCGTTAATTTAATTTAATCATAATACACGGGTAGTAAGTTACCCATTTACAAAGATATATAAAACATATAATAGCACAAATAAAATAAATATAGTAAAATGTTACATTAAATCAAATACATATATTCATTGAAGTTGTAGTTACAAAACAGTAATAAACTTATTGCATTTGATATAAAATATAACCACCAAAGCACACAAATATTACCTAAATTCATGAATTGCCTTAATTTGTTTAACAGTAGTTTCAAAAATGTCTATAAAACTATAAGATAAAAATAGGTTACCTAAACGTTGAAGACGGTTTATTGGTGAGTGGTATATATAATTTGTAGTACAAGCATTGTTAAAAAATGTATCTGTGGATCTAGTATTATAAGATGGTACGCGAAACTGAATTAATGATAATAGGTTGGGGCAATCATAATTGGAATTTACTATTTTTAGTAATGTTACAACATCCAAGATTTCGCGACGAAAGTGTAGTGTTTTTAAGTTGAGGCTACATAAAAGATGTTGATACCGTATGTCCGATGTACAATTCCCGAGTTTGAAGTTAACCAGCCTTAAAAATTTATGCTGAACTTTCTCTATTGAGTAAGAATGGCTTTGGTAATATGGTGACCACACAGGTGAAGCATATTCTAAATGGGGTCTTACCAGGGAGCAATAGAGTAACTTTAAAAATGTGACATTTTGGAACATACTAGTAACCTGGAGATGAATCCAAGCATTTGTAACCCCTTCTTTACAACAGTATTAATATGGCTAGAAAAGGTAAGGGAAGAATCAAAAATCACACCCAAATCCCTAATTTTGTTAACTCTTTTAAGTGCTGTGTCATTAATAAAATAACATTCCAAAACAGGATATTTGCACTTATGAAAGGTAATGACGTTACATTTTGAAATATTCAATTGCATTTTGTTGGTGGTACACCATCTAAACAAGTTATTCACAGCCAATTGTAAAATATCATAATCGCTAGAGGAATGTACCATTTTATAAATTTTTAAATCATCTGCAAAGAGAAGTATATGTACGTTTTGCACATAATTGACTATATCATTAACAAAAATGTTAAATAATAATGGTCCCAAATGGGAGCCCTGGGGGACTCCTGATGTCACATCAAATGTATATGAAAAAAAGGATTTAACTTTAACATACTGCTGTCTACCAACTAAATAACTACGTAGCCAAGACAACATAGTACCTCTGATGCCTACAGATTCTAATTTATTAATCAGTAAACCATGGTCCACTGTATCAAAAGCCTTACTAAAGTCTGTATAAACAGCGTCAACTTGCAAATTATTGTTTATGGCACTATAAATATTTTCTTCATAAACTAATAAATTGGTAACAGTAGAACGATTTGCCATAAACCCATGTTGTTGATCAATGATAATATTTTTTAAAAGTGGAGTTAGCATATCGAGAACTAAGCTTTCGAACAATTTAGAGAGACATGATTGAATAGACACAGGTCGATAATTAGTAATATCAGATTTCTTGCCTTTTTTATAAATTGGAACAACATGACTTATTTTCCATTGGCTTGGAAATTCACCCGAGGAAAGTGACATATTAAAAAGTATGAGTAGTGGAAAAATTAATACACTGGAGCATTCTTTAATCAAAAGTGGGGGAATGTTGTCAGGACCTGGACCTTTTTTAATATCGACAGATTTTAACTTTTTCAAAATGTCATCAGATGTCACCTAGCATATACGTATATGTGTAGTATTGTCCTCTTTAAAGTTCAAATCATTATTCATATCTGAGTTTGAGCTGTAAACACAACTAAAGTACTTGGCAAAAAGATTTGCTATAGCTTGTCCATCTTGAGCTACCTCAGATTCTATATACATGTGATTAGGAAGTACGTTGTCTTTCCTCAAAGAATTAACATGATTCCAAAAAGGTTTGATGTTGGAATGCAGTAGGGACTCAATATTATCAATATGGTCCTGATAACAATGCTTAGACAGATCTTTACATCTGGCTCGTAGCAAGGAAAAAGTCTTATAATCAGAAACGGAATTAGACAATTTGAACTTCCTATGGGCTTGTTTCTTCTCATATATTAATGACCGCAGTTCAAAATTGAACCAGTTTGGAAAGGACTTATTTTTAAATTTAAATTTAGGAACATATCTTTCAATTGCACAACCCAATATATCATAAAAGTAATTCACAGCGCTATTTATGTCCAGTTTAATTAGCACATTCCAGTCGATAAGAGATAGATAGTAGGACATACCACTATAGTCTCCTTTGGGAAAATTATATGATATTAAGTCATATTTGATGAAGTCAGAGTTGGTTTTGATCATAAGATCACAGTCGAGGGGTGGATTATGAGGATCAGCTACAATGAGAGACTCGCAGGCCTCACTGACTGAAACTTGCTGAATGTTGGTGAGCACAAGATCCAGGCATTTGCCATGTATGTTGAGCACATTGTTACACTGAGATAAATTTAGGTAACTGACAGTGTTTGCCAATGGTCTACTGTGGTCATTCACTGTGTTAAGCTCTATCTCAGTGTTGTACCAAGAAAGACAAGATAAATTATAGTCGCCACAAATAATAAAGTAAGCACCAGGATATAGCAAATAGATTCGTTCAAGTTCTAAACAATGATCTTCATAAACCTTGGGAGAACTACCAGGGGGAATATACACACAAACCAAAATTACAAATAATTTAGAGCACTTTACAGCTACAACAATGTGTTCAATATTAGTGTGCTCAACTTCAATTTCAAAGGAGTTAAATTTATTATTCACTGCAATCAATACCCCTCCACCCAGTTGTTTATCACTAGTAGCAATAGATCTGTCAGTCCTATAAACATTATATGTTGGAGTTAGTCCAAGTTCGTTAGTGCCAATTGCATCACACAGCCAAGTTTCAGTAATAAAATAACAATCCAAAGTATGAGAAATAGCTAATCTTAAATGATTAAGTTTAGTTCGTAAACCACGTACATTCTGGTAATAAATTCTAAGCTTACTGTTCAAGGGGGACAATTTTTTGTTAAATGAATTAGTTACACCAATAATATCACTATTTGTGGTAGGAACTGGCCTACCTACTTTGTCACTAAAAAAGAACTTCCACTACTACTTTTAGGAAAATAAAATTTGTTCACCGCCGTATTACATGGCCAATTCGAGGGATTGGTAAGCTTTTCGAGGTTCTTAGAATCGGAGGACACTCTGAAAGAACTGTATTCACCTTTGGCGTTTAGCTTCACTACTTCCGCTTTACAGCCTACAGTATTTTCGACATGGAGAATCACATCATTCGCCGTTGCGTTAATGTCAAGACGCCACACGTGTAGGTGAATCTTCGGGTTGGCACCGATTAATGACGAGGAGTTGTTTCCTGTACCAACAATAACTTCGCGTTTGGGTCTACGTTTACGAGTCACTGGGATAAAGGGATCGGCATCATTGCGATCAAGAGAATTCAAGTCAATATCGGGAGATTTACTTTCCTGATAATCCTCCGTAGGAATGTTAGGGCTAGATGAGTTCAATGATGTGGATGGTGCTGAGTGTTGTAGCTTCTTAGTCTGGCGAGTAACTGGCCTCTCGTAGTCAGGTATTGTGCTGGGCAGCTTCCTTTTCTGGGATTCGTGGTTTGGATTCTTCACCGCATTAGCGAAAGAAGCGATGCCTTCTGCTGGAGAATGTTCGATTGAAGAAGCCTGCTTGCTTTCAACCAAAGATAGTCGCAAATTTACTTCAGCCAGGGCACTCAGAATGTATGCCGTAGAAGCGTGGACGCCATCACTAGACGTCTTGTTTACGATGCATATGTCGCACTTCCACATTATTGCTCTATGACTTTTAACGACTTTGAATTCAATGTCCGTAAGTCCAATACTCAACTATGCCGACTGCTGAAAAGATACTCCTGTTACTGATATGACAATGTTATAATTACGCAGTATGGCTATAATGAAAGTAATAATTTACATTTCAGAAAGAAAATTTCAACTTTATAATTGTACCACAATGAAACATTACCTGTTCACTCTTTAACATCTTCAAAGCCTATCAAATTTAAATCCAGGGTAAAATTAATCCGGTTGGATGAGAAGAAAAAAACGCATTTTCGTTCAATGCTACACACGCTATAAATCCAAAAATATTTCGCGAAGACATACCAAAATATTTTATAAAACTTTATAACTCTCCAGATTTTGTTTGCAATGCAATTTTATACTTTTCATTATACTTCCATTCCTATGAAAATTATATTTGTGAGCAGCAAATCTAATTTAGCAATTATTGCCAAAGTCGCTAATATTTTGCAACGTCTTGAAAAATACACTATCCCAAATTAAAACTTGAAAACAGTGCGCATCTAATTCTAAACAATTCTATGGGTTTATTCTTAGCCAAATGAAATGGATTCTGCTAGAAAAGTAATTTCGCTCTCATGCTCGTAAGTTCGTCTGAGTCTAGATGGCATATGCAATGGGGGGCAGGTGCCCCTGGACGCAGGACTGAGGGGGTGCAAACTCAGGAACGAAAATTGCGCTTTTGTAGCGACTTTATTTAGAGGGCTTGTAGGTTGTAAACGGCATTAATTATTGATAATACTCCTCGTTTAAAATTATGAATGCCAGTTTCTTCTGTGTGGCACCTCCGTACCGAAATCTGAAAAAGAAAAAACTGAGATAAGACAAATTCTAAGAAAGATTAAGACAATCCACAGGTTTCAGTGTTCTGATTGTTTGTGCAGTCTGAATATTATTTATTTCATGTGTAAATAAAATATTACAGTTTTACAAAATACGTAAACCCCCCTATCACGAGGACGATCTGACGAAGTCCGGAAATATCTCAGAAAAAGCTGAGGCGTAAATAAAATAATTAAAATTCAATATCCATTGTATAATAAGGGATTATTTATTCTGAACTTAGTAGATTTGTTTATCATTAGTTTGTCTATTTGTTACAGGAAGCGCAAGAGGATAGAGGCGGTGGGACTGTCTGTATCGAAGATACCTTACTATGGAGAGCGTACCGAAAATCCATCCAAGCAGTGGAAGCATGTCCTCGTTCACAATCATGATTACAAATTAATGTTACTGAAGTATTTTTCTACATTAAACATGTCTATGGAGCTCTCTCGAAATAAACAGCTCGATTTTACTTCTTATTTCATTTTATAAAATGTTTCAATTTATAATGTCATAAATAATTATAGACGTGAATGTAGCTAAAGTTATTAATTTAATTGAAAAAGTTCATTAGATTAACCGCTCCAAGAAATTATCTGTTTGTGTTCTTAATCCAGTCTAAAGAACAAATGTATTTACTGTTACTTGCGTGTTTTTGTTAAGGACCCTATACTATAACCCAGGAGTCGGCAACGTTTTATGCACGGCGTGCCACATTCGTATTCGTTGTTGTGAATGCTTCAGGGGACCGCATTGGAAATCACGAGAGCATCGGCGTGCCGGATGAGCGTTTACATTAGAAGTTACCTAGAGATTCTGTGGTTTTCGTATTATTGAAAATCAAGTCGAAATAATTTACTAGCGTTGAAATATCACCATAAAAGGTTTTACAACTATTATTGTACTGAAAAAATGTGCAATTGTCCATGTAAATTTTTGCCAGTCACATTTTCATAGCAGCTTCGCTGGCCGGATAACATCTCGAGGGCAGCATGTAGCCCGCGGACCGCAGGTTGCTTACACGGGCCTCCGCTGGAACTTTTTCGGGGGGAGAGGGCTAGGGGATAGCCAAACTCCCACAGTCCGTTATTTTCCCTTGACACTAACCTTATCCAGAGGGAGTAACTGCCCCTTTTACCCCCCCCCCCTCCACTCCCCACTCCCAACGGACGCCAATGGTTACCGAACCCTGCTATAACCTATAACTCTTTCAACACTAACGGGACATGCTTGTCCCGTAAGGAGTTTTAAGATTCCAATAGAGCAGATCTAACCAAATAAACATTTGTACGTGCTACAAAAGTATTTGATGAGTAGCACATGTATCGATTAATATAATTTTATAATGTTAGGCAGGGCCGGCTTCATGGCGATGCCAACGGTGTGATTATACCGGGCCCCACGCTCTCTAAAAATATTTGTTGCATGCACATACTGGGTCAAGATGCTGCTGAATCTTCATTAGATCTTATCGGGCACGTCTGCTGGAAGATACCGTATTTACTCGTGTATCGCGCGCACCCCTAATTTTTGGCCAGTTCGGAGGGAAAAAATAAATTCTTGCCGGAATAAGTTGGCATCTGGGATTTTAAAAAAAGGCGCCTCTTCAACGATTCCCCTTCACTGAAACAAAGTCCGCGCGAATACTTTGTAGAATTCTTCGTCTTCTGCGAGTATAAACGTAGACGCAAGCGTGTTGCAGTGAATTTACTACTATCGACACTCGCAATCTAGATAGCAGACATGGCCAAAGTGCGACTCGTGAATTGCAGAGCTTGTGGGGCCGATCAATGATCTACCACCAAAATCAGTCTTCCGGCAGAGCTACTAGACTGTCATAAGAATATTACTCAGAAAGGTAGTTTTCCCATAGGCAGTTTGGTAACCGGGCATGCTGAGAACCCGCCTCAGTTGTGGTTTTTAGGAGGCGGCATATGATCCGGACCGAGGGACGCAATGGGTCGCTTATAGCGATCCCAAGGCATCACCTTGATGTCGGCCAATGCACTTATGAGCGGGGCCGCAAGAGGCTCTTTTGTACCCAATGTGCGGCTCGCGGGGGATTGTTATCCATCTTTTCCTTGAATCAATTGTATGCTAACCTCCTGAAGGCATGTTTAAATATGCGCCGAATCTATGCAACTTATTTTTCGGAGTTGTTAAAGAATAAACAAGCTTTTTGCCCATTTCTTTCCATAGTTTTTCTTGTGTTGCATTTTCAACCCATTATCACAGTTCTCGCTAGTTCTCGCTTGAGTGCGACTCTTAATATCTTTGAGAATTCCATGTGCGGCTAACAGACTCAAATGTCAGGACACTCCTGCTATATAACCTGTTCAGAAATCCTCATGTAAGACGCTCAGTCATTTTTTCTTATCGACTTTTTGGGACAGAAAAATCCACTCGGTACACGAATAATTACGGTATTAGGCCTGAGCAGTGGTTCCCGTTATTTTTGTAGGCGCAACATTCTTTCAAAGATAAACAGAATTCCGCGGCAACCCTACTCCGAAATAAGGTTATATATGTTTATATACGGGTATCACGACGTACAGAGATATTAATTTTTTGATCCTAGATTGTCTTCGACACATCTGAGGAAAAGTTATTGACCTGATGTTCAATCAACTTTACCAAATAGTTGACTTATTTATTTAACAACATTCTTCGCGCCCCCCCTAACAAGCAACTGCGTGCCGCGGCATTCTGTATGGGAACCACTTGGGCTAGATGTACGCACAGGACTCGGACGTATGTGAGTCCCTCATATAAAATAACCTATGCTAGCCGTTTCATTTGGTCATAATTTATAGACATCAGGGGCGAATCCAGAAAATTCCCAAGGTGGGGGACGATTTCTCCCACCCCCTCCCCCTCTTGAATCCGCCTCTGCCGACGGTCCTATGTTTTGAAAATCTCTACCACTGTCAGTTTCTTACTTTTAATTGCCATGCATTCTGCGGTGTAGAAACAACGAATTTTACGCGGAATGAATTTAAGAACGTGCCCAGTGGAGGTAAATGGGATCACCCAAAGGGGAGGGAGGCGATCGCTCTCCCCCTTTGGATCCACCACTGGTAGACACCGTATGAACAAATGGGTGCTCTAAGAACCCGCCTTAATGGGGAGTCTACTGTATTAAGAGAGTCTCTTTTTCTTATTATTTCACAAACTTAACCAATAAAGCATTCATCCAAAATTATAAATTTATCTCCAATTTTTTGCAATTCTTCTTAAATATCTTTATAATTTTTAATAGCAGACGTTATTATTTTCCGGCATTGGCTTCGTAAATAGTATGTATATAATTAGGTTATAACGAAAAATTTATCAAATTTCTCATTGCAGAATGATAACAAAGCTCATGCAAACTAAAAATGTTTGATATTATTTTCATGCAATTAATGGTAGTTATCTATGCAGATACCATTCATTTGGTCGATATTTTAAAATTTCCACTCAAAGAAAACTTAAGGATTCTAATATTTTGGTAAGGTTTTCACTTTTCTCGGAATAATTTTATGCAAACATTCAATAAGTATTTTTCTCGCAACGATAACCTATAATTGATGTTTATTGGTATAGATTTAAATAAATCCTCTGCTTCAGTTTAAGAGCAAAAAATTAAGGCAAAATGGTCAATGTTTTTTAATTAATTTGACTTAAATATACATGTTTTAAAGAGGCGCCTTTAGACACATGATCGGTCTAAACACTATAAAACTGCAAGAAGAATACTAAAATGTAGAAGATTTCCCTGAGTAGCCGATACATCTGTTGCCACTTAAAAATAATTTAAATGTATTTTCTACTGCATCTTGGCTGAATAAGGCACCTTCAAGTATTATTCGAAACAACTATTTAATTATCAATTGCACTATCGCTAACATTTTTTATTTCCATTTATTTCGATTATTTTGTGCATCACCACTAAATGACATATAAATTATTTGGTTAATTCTTGCTGCATTTTTATAAACAACGAATTCTTCCTGCATATAGTTGCTTTGCATAGTTTTATACGTGTTCTGCACAACACAAGAAAACTTTTTTATTTTTGTGGCGATATCTTAAATTTAAAAATGTGAAATTAAATGCGGCTTTATTATATTAAATATTAAATAAATAGTTATCTCCTTAACAAGTGTCCTAGTCAAGATAAGAATGATTTATATACCCTTGTTCTATTTTAAACGAGCGCTCTGCTAATTATAGTCAAAATACTACTAAGCTTTAATATTTAGTTATATGTAAATGTAACATATAAAAACAATCTAAATAATTATTTAATGAATCTTATATATTTTGTATATCACCATTTTAGATGACATTTAACGTTTAATCTGACTTCTGACATAGCACTTCCGCTTCAGTCAAGATGGCTGACCCGTTAAGTTTATTGAGGCAGTACAATGTCAACAAAAAGGAAATCATTGAGAGGGAGAAGCAAATTATCTTTGGTGAATTCTCATGGCCAAAAACTGTTAAAACGAATTATTTGATGTATGGGTATGTATACGTGGTTATTTTTTCTTGATACGGCTAGGATCACGATGTGTCATTTGCGTATGGCAGCTACGTACGCAAGAAGTGTTTTGAATATATTTTAGTCATAAAAGTAGCTGAAGACACCACTATATCTTTATTTACTTCTATAACGAATTGTATATTTATTATTAAGGTCTGGGAAGGATGGTGCCCCGAAAGAATATTACACGCTTGAATGCCTGTTGTTCCTCCTTAAAAATGTACACTTCAGTCATCCAGTTTATGTGCGGCAGGCTGCGGTAAGGATAGAATTAACTGCTTGAATTGCATGATATACGGCAGTTAGTTATTGAGTACTGTTTTTGTACAGAAAGGATAAATGAAAGCATTTCTTGCAATTTTCGGTGAGCATTATTATGTTGTGTATTTTCAATCGTTTGTTGGGTAGGCTGAGAACATCCCTGTCGTACGAAGACCAGATCGAAAAGACTTACTGGCCTACCTCAATGGCGAAACCGCTGCGTCTGCCAGCATTGATAAATCCGCACCACTCGAGATTCCCACACAGGTTTGTTTATTATGTCCTTCGCTGCCCTTTTAACATGAGGATGTCCAAATCATTTTTAAAGTGTCCGTGTCACTTTAATAGTAAGCCTGATAATGTCTGCTCCCGGAAAATATTTTGGTCATTAGTGCAGAAGATGGCTAAATTGTTAGTAAATTTAAGATATGAAATCTCTGTAGTGAAGATTAAGATTTTTAAAATGCTACTGTCTGCTAGTTTTGTAGAAGTAATTTCCAGCATCTTGTATTAGTTGTGAGGTACTAAAATTTTTCCAGTAGCGTTTACCAATTATTATATTTAATAAAAACTTCCACACAGTCCTTAAATTTATCTGCACACTTCAACTTTAGTATGAAGTAACTATTTTACTACTTTATACTCGCACATCAATTTATGAATCTAGAGCTATCTTCGTTTGTTTGCAATCATTTTCATCCTTGGATAGGTAAAACGCATTGCTGAAGAAAGCCTTGAATCATTAGCTGCAAAGAAACCACGCTTTGAAGAAACTCAGGTTCAGAAGGTGAAAGAGCAGCTGGCAGCAAGATTAGATGCCCCAAAAGAAGCATCTGTAACAGTAGACAATATCAAGTAAGTGCTTTACATTCTATCTTTGTGTTGTAATGATACCATCTGCATTAATATTTACTAACATTTAATTAGCTATGTGGACTCAGTATGACCTCTAAAAATGTTTCTAAGTGAATTACAAAAGAAATGGGAACTTGATCAGTCTTACTGTACCTTCACCATTAACTTTAAAATATTTTGCACTTGACCCCCGAGATAACTTGTGTTAACGATTGAATAGTTTTTTTAAAATCAAGTCATGGAATGACGAATGATAATTTAAACTAAGTCAATTTTTCGGTTGTAATAAAATTTTTAAAGGAATGTTGCTTTCATTTGTGGTGATGAATGGTTTGCCTCATGGCACAGTGAAGAAATGCATTACAAAGACACCCAGTAGTACTAACACTTACAGTACAAGAGACAATGAAAGACGGAATGAGTGCTGTGTGCATGGGCAGACTACTGATACTAAACCAGCCCGGGCAAATGTGTCACCAGCCCAATTTTTTTAAATTATATTTTAATCATTGTAAGAATTCATTATCTAAATGCTAATGAAAATACGTTGAATATTATCTCTAAACTATTTTAATAAAAATAATACAATTTGTTTATAATAGGGCTATTACATTTAAACCAATTACTATAGTAATACAATAATAATATTTAAATTTTATACCGACTCAGTCAGCCCTCATAGGCACTGACCCTTCGGGCGATCGCCCAATCACCTGTATTACCAGTCTGCCTCTGGCTGTGTGGCTTAGGAGAGAAATTCCTTGCATTTTTGTTCTACTGTTGTGTAACATAACAGCGAATCATTGCTGCATAAAATGAAATTTGGATAGAAATAAGTTTGTCGCATAATAGCAAATTCACGTACACTGAACCCACATAAAGAGAGGAAAGACTGCATTTCATTTAACCTGCAACTGGTCTAGTGTAAATCCAATCACCGTTCTAACTAGAAAAACTGATTGTATTTGTTTTTTAAATAGTTTTTCCCTAGCCACCTTCCTAATATCCTCCTTGATTATGGAGACTCATAATGTTCGATTTCAATTTGCATTCAGATCTCAAGCTATGGATAATTTTTATCTGCAAAAGAGCATTAGCGTAACATTTGTATTGAGACAGTGGCAAGTGTGACCCAGGCTATAGGTGCCAAATAAAGAAGTTGTTGAGTGATCATAAGCTACTACACAAAAAATTGTATAAAAATGAGCAATTAAATTTATAAATATAGTATTACATAAAGAAAAATGTCAAGTGTTTTTTACCTTACACCCATGCATACAATGAATACATGGCATGCTGTGTAAAAAAACAAGATTTTCCTATGCATAATACTATTTTATACTCTTAAATAATAAAGGTATATAATTTATATTGTAAATCAAATAAATACCAATGAATGGTAATAATGTAACATCATAGAAATCCTGTAAACGTTGGGAATTTCCCTATCATCAAATTAGCTGCACATTATTGAGACATTTACTTGCATGTTTTTTTTTTAACTTTGATTGTATGGAATCTCCATTTGTCTGAGTATTTCATAAAAACATTTGTTAAGTGAAGGAAGTAAGTAGACATATAAAGCGAGTATTGTATTATCATTTAATCTTTAATGTAACATTTTAGTGGATAAACATCATAGTGCTGTACAGCTGGGCTCTCCAAACTATGGTCTGTGTGCCACATGTGGCCCTCAAGTCAGTAATAAATCTTTGCCATTTTTACTAGATGCGTATAACAATCTAGCAGTGTTGGAAAACATTGTGCATAACATAACAAAATGATTTTTGAATAACATAATGAAACTTTCAAAATAACTGGAATGAAAATGAAAAAATATCGTTATTTCATTGTTTACATTTCCACTGTGTGATATGTCGAAAAATTTCCCGGAAAAATCTTAATTTACCCAGTTCACCAAATCACCTTTCAATATGACAATAGCCTATATTGTGTGCCTATATTTTCAAAAAGTTTTTCATGTTGTTACTCTGGCCCGCGAGCATAAAATTTATTGACCAAGTGGCCCACTTGTAAAACATTTGGAGACCCTGCTGTACAGCATTAATTTATGTACTATATATAATGTTTGTGAGGAATTATAAACAAACATTTTTAGAGTACATTTTTTCGATCTTGAAACCTAACTCCATTTTTCCCATTGGTTTAATTATTCCTCTATTGCATATTTCCAAAACAGTAGATCCTTCTAGAACAGGGGTGTCCAACCTACGGCTCGCAGGCCGGATGCAGTCTGCGAAGGGTTTTTGTGCAGCCCGTGAAGCTATGATGAAAAAGCAATCGGAAAAATTTAACCCACAAATTCATACATTTTTATGAAAATTTTTATAATAAAGCTTTTAATATTGAAATGTTAAATATTAAAAACCCTATTTAGGTTGGACTTCCATTTATATGGTACCTCATAATCCGATTTAAACTCGAATCTTGCCCACCGAAGAATTGGCAACTTCCAAAGCGGCCAGCCAAAGGATTTGCAACCACCGATGCGACCTGCCATGTAAAAAAAAATTTGGGCTCCATTGTTCTGGAACATAACATCTGTGTTGGGGAAAGTTTTACTCTACTTATAAGGGTATACAAAATGGCAAAAATATTCTCCAGTCATTTCAAATCTTACTTTAAAACTCGATTCTTTTTTCAATATGGTGAAACGAATTTGACTTCACTTCAGAATGTTTATTTTCTTTGACCAGTTACTGATAGATATCATCAACGCAGAACTCTCATTATGTTTGTTACTTCATTATGAGTAACTTTTTTAAAAACATAAGATACTTTTGAAAAAACAGTATTAATTTTAATACACTTTCATCTGAATTCAAGTGCCTGGGATCGCCACTTGGACCCTATGATTTCTGTATAGATCAAAGAACATAAGTTTGTATTATTAGCAATAGCTCAAGAAATTAAAATTTGATATTTTGCTAAGAATATTCAAAATAAATTGTGTAATGTTACAAAAAATTATCACGAACCTCTAATCAGGGTATGATTTGTATGTAACCCCCCTCCCAGAAATCAAAATTCTGGCCCCAAGGTGCACATCATCAAAGTCTCCTTAATATTTGTTCAAAGTTTTGTCTCTTAAGTGTTTTGGTTTTCAAGAAATGCTGTCCTCACACAGACACCGCCTTTTATTATTATAAATTAAATCCAGTGTTTAAAGGTTAACCTTTAAACGCTGAATGTGCCCGTATGGGCGCACAAAATGCAATAGCTCATGGACTTATATTTTTCATAATATTTTTTTGACATGTTTCTTTCCCCTACAAAACAGAAGTATGCAGTTCTCCATTATTTTTACAATGAATTGCTTTTTATTTGAGCATTTTAGTACCAATAATTCATAAGATAAGTGGTATACGTGATTTTTCCATAAAATGAACAAAAATACCCCAAAGTAAATCCAGCGTTTAAAGGTTAAACATTTAAAGATATAATTCTTAAATAATATTATATTAATTTGAAATTTTTATACCTTAGAATGAATATAGTTTTCCATTCCTACTTGCTTTTCTTTTTATATTTATTTGTTTAATAATAATTCACAAAAACAGCACAGTGACCAAATTACCATGTGACATAAAACAGTAACAAATTAATAAATACTACAACAATACATAGCAAATAAATGAACAAATCACAACATTGATATATAAGCCACAAGTTAAATACTTGAGTTGTTTGCAGAAAGAGAGTGGTAGGAGATGTCAAGATTCATTTGGCAGTTCAATAAGGAGTTGTTTATAGTAAGCTGGTGATAGAAAAGGGAACGCTGTGAGGAAGAGAGGCCATAAATGAAAGAGAATCTGAATGCAAGAAGTGGAGGATGGAACATGAAAGGAAAAAAAGCATGAGAGGGGAAGAGTGATAGTAACCATTAAGTCGGGAGTGAAGATAGGTTTGAACACTGGTTAGTATTCTATGAGAAAAGGAGGAGAAACCTGATATGTGCCTCATACAATGCGTGCAATGGCAGATAAAAATTTCTATTCTCAGTCATGACAGTTAAGGAATATGGAAAGTGCAGTAGACCAAATAGGGGAGCAGTAATTCAAAATTGGAGATGTACAGCCATTGAAGAAGGTAGATGTGGCTGTAGGATAAGGTGACCAACTTTTCAGGAAGTCAAGGAGGGACATTTTCAAATGTTTGCCGACTATAAGGAAGGACAGATTACAGTGGCTTGTTTTTGGTGCATTTATTGACGAGTCTGCCTTAGATAGATAGGTGCAGTAGATATCAGTGAGGGCATTCCAGATTATTTAAATGACCATTTGGGATATTAATCAAGTTTTTTCTAAAAGTGGGGCACAACTGACATTTAACGAGGTGGGATAAGTGATGAAAAGGAGGGAATGTTGATCACCCTACTATAGGATCAGATATTTTGGTGAGTCTGTACAGTATGCCTAGCATAAACATTGACAGGAAATATTCTCTAGATGCACTCTGGAGGATTATTTGAAGTCTCTCATAGGTCATTCCTTAGGAAGGAATTCTTGTAATGTAATATTTAGAGAAATTTATGCAATTGAAAAAGGAAAGAACAAAGGAAAAAATTAAGGGTTATAGGGTACAATTCCATGTTGGTGATCTGGCCCATTGAACACTCAGTAGTGTCTAAAGTTTATAAATTTTTTCAACCACTAGAGGGATCTAATAAATGCTAACACTAAACTATAAGTTTTACATTGGGAGATAATATATGGCATTGATTCTTGTACTAATCATTTCCCTCAAATTTCTCACTGTTGATCACCTGAAAATAGGCTTTTTGAGTTTCAGAACTGATTTTGTGCTAATTCATCTCTTTTCAGTTGATGTCAAGTTATTTATTGTTTCCCATACTTTCATATTCCCAGGTCATGTGTTGTTTATTATTTTTTCTAAAACACAAATAAATATATCCCACATTATTTCCCGTAGATTAAAGATATCATTCTTGAATGAAAATGGTTTTGTTTTTATGGACAATGACATGCATAAAATTTGTCAAGCTGATTAAATGCTGAAAGCTTGTCTGAGATTTGGCCAGCCTGTCCTTCCTTATGTGAAATACATATTCATTTGGTAGCATACAGATTATTATATTTTTCACAATATGGGATGGTTTCTAAAATGGCCAAGGAAGTGCATTATTTGTCATACTCTGCCACATTGATGGTATCTCGTAGTTCTGTTGGATAGTTGAACTGGAGTTGATAGAAAGACCTTTTCTTAAATAATTCTTATTAAGATGATTAAACGGATTTTTTTATTTCTCAATCGTTCATTTCCGTAATCATTCCTCGGTGACTTTTATGGAAGATTGAATGCTTATTTAAACTTAAACGATTCATTTTCATGTGCATACATTATTTTTATGCTATATATGTACCAGCCAAATTTCACCTAGCGTGGAGCTACCGTACGTCCTCATTTTTGGGATTAAGGAATTTAAAAAATGAAATTTTCCGGGAATTTAAAGTGCTGATTAGATTGAGATAATTGCTCACATCTCGCGATTTTAAATATTATTAATGCATTCCAATATTTCGAGAAAAAATATTCTATTTACTTGGAAAGGGCGTCGTCATTCTACGGTCCTTAGCACAGTAGAAACGAACTATTTACTTTAATCGGCTGTGTTAAATTATTAAATAAAATTAATATAATAGAACGCTGTTATAAAGCGCTTCGCCGTACGACGAATTCGAGTACACCGCGCTTCTTGCTCCCCATATGAGAAAAACGGTACATGGTATTCGCGCAACAATGTACTGTCGGCCGCTGTAACATGATATGATCCTGGAATTGGCAGCATTGTGACCAAATTCCAATGAAAAAAATGACGAAAGCATTCGTCTAACATTGTTCACTGACGGTCCGATGTAATGCGGTGAGACTCAAGAATTGGCGGCTGTGGAAACGTTATCGTCTTTTAGAAAATATTCGTGTGCTTTATAGATTGATTAAGAGAAGGTATCTTTCGTAGAAAAGTAAGTAAGATTCAACCGTTCGTTTTTTTGCAACGTTGCAATTAAATATCTTTTATTATTAGAGATAAACGCGAAACAGTTGCGCGGACGTTTAATACGTATTTACAGGAATGGCGCGGGTTGCTAATAGTGCGATGTCTCGACAGCGACGTTATATCGGGGCACGAAAAATTCTTCGGAAAAAATTCTGCTACGCATCCACGAAAAACAATCCAAGTTTTAATATGTTCATAAATGTTATCATTCAATTCATTGGGCTCTGACTTCAGTACTACCAAAGTAAACCAGGTCACTGAAATATTAAGAAATCTCTGCGGTACCTATCAAAAGCTAATAAATTGAATTGTTAAATTATTAACTGTTTAAATCATTTGGAGGTTGAGTTTTTTCCATTAGCTCCACCGTTTTGTAGTTTCTCTTTTCTTTGGGTGCCAGTTGCTTTGAAAGCAGCCCTTGACAAACTCTGAAATTGCAATAACTTTATCATTAAAGTTTTTATTTTTTTTGTTTATTATTGTTATTATTTTCGTTAGCATGTTCCATGTGTAAAAGTTTCATTTAAATTTAAGTTTGGTATATTGAAATTTAAATTTCTCCCCTTGCGTAGTGATATGTATTGAAAGTTGGCTGACAGCAAATTTAGTCTAATATATTAATACTTTTATATGTAAATAAATCTGATTGAGAATATCAGTTGTTTTGCATTATTCTAAATATTTTCAAAAATTATTTTTTTTTTAAGGTCTGTTTTAAAAACATTGCTGCAAACCATTATAACAGAGTTCTACTGTATTTTTTGTTTTGCAGTTGGTGTAAAATATTGCTTCATTTTCTTGTCTTTTATTGAGGTTTCTTGCAATGCCATTCATCCTTTTCATTGCCATTCAGGTCTCTTTCCGAAGCAATGTCAGTCGAGAAAATAGCAGCCATCAAGGCAAAACGATTGGCAAAGAAGCGCACAACCATCAAGGGTAATGATGACCTTGGCCTCGGATCAGATCTACGTGTCATGCTTGATTTTGATGTTGACGTAACCAAGGACATAGTCTCTCGGGAGAGGCAATGGAGGACACGGACTACTATATTACAAAGCACAGGGAAGGTGAGTCCTTCCATAATTACGGAATGACTATGGGTAAGATAGGTTGCAATTGTGCACTCTATTGTTTTGAAGGGGAAGGAATTATAGGCTATTTTCTTTTTTTTTGTCGCATAATTTCGTGGAATAATAGAAACTATGCAGAAAGGCATAAGCTGTAATTTTGGGAATAACTTTGAAACAGAAAAAATTCTGCTATGACCGGGAATCGAACCCGGGTCTTCCACTTGCCGTGCGGATATTCTACCACTGAACTAACCAATAATTAAAATAGTTGATTTTTTAAATTATAATAAATTGAGATCTTTTTAATTGTTATTCTGTCAATACCTTCAGCTCAGAATATGAAAAAAATGGAGGGTATTGTTTTTAGTTTAAAAAGTAGCCTTATCTCATGCATTAGAGTGTACAATTGGTTGCTAAGTGAATTGAAGTTTTTAGTAACATAGTTCAACGATCTTGTTTTCAGAAGTTTTCATGATGAAACGACTTACATTTTGCATTGTATTTCATTAAAATCAAAATATTCTTTTCACCAAAATAAGGTTTATTTATTCCTGTTTGAAATAGATTATCAAGGTAGAAACTGTGATATTATATGTCTTTGAGAGTGTTTGTAAGTTTCATTCACAATGAATTACACTTCATTGTGGACTTCGTTTGATAGCTCAGAGCCTATGTGATCATCAGTGCTTACATCTCTGTACTCATCATCTGGCACTTAAATAAATTCTAATTTAAATTATAATCGTTATTTCATTTATCACTTCGAATTCATCCAAATGTTACATTAGTTTTCCTCTGAAAATTTATAATCAATCTGATCCAATGGATTTACACAAATTTGTTTAGCAATGCCACAACGTTAAGCCTTCAACAGCCAAGTTTTTCCAGAAAGTGATTTGTTCTAAAGCTGTAAATCTCTGTACTGCTTCCAAAATAAATATATCTTGAAGTATTTTATTAATCAGTCTGAAAATATGTAAGCATACATTGTTGGAAATTTTTAATTAAAAAATGAAAGACTTCTTAAGGAATGGTTTTATCTTAAGAAATTTGTCATGAATGTATCAATAAACATTTAATTTTCTTCTATTTACTTATTTTTATGTTTCTTTCATACAAAGGGATGAAACAAATTACCAAACAGAAAATTGAGTTTGCTTTTCTAATGATTAATATGTAATCAGTTTATCATTCTCAGAAAATAGTATTTTTCCAAGTTGTTCTTGGTTTAAACAGCCAAACCCAGCTGAGTATGTCTTATACCATTAGTAACTACAAAGACAATCATGCCTCATTTAGCGCAATGTCATTATAATGCAGTTGGCATCCTGGAACATAAATATTTATTTTTTAAATAAATACTGTACTGTAAAGTTAAATTACTGGGCACCACACACATTTCTGCAGGTTTTATCTTTGTTTACTTTTGCTTTAGTTTTGATATCATCAGTTCAATTGTCATCCGCCATAGTTATTTTGCTTTATTTATAGTGCAAAATAAATATTTAACAGTTGAATAATAAGACTAAATTTTAATGAATCATGGCAGAAAAGATAATATTGAATGAAGTTAATAAAAGCATAGGAAAAATCCTAAATTAGCAAGGAAAGTCATAAATCTTGAGCAAAAGCTTAAAGTGTTTCATTGTTTTGTAAAAGTTAATGTCTGAGCGATATTTCCCAACTTCTACAATTCTCTTAAATAAAGACAAAATCAAAAAGTTCTATTGAATCAGAAACTGCGAAGAAACGATCATGTAGAAATTTGTTAGAAAAAAAGAGAAACTGCTAGTGTTGTGGATTAATTCTAAATGTTCTGATGAATGCATGTTCCTTAGTGAAGCAGTCATTTGCTATTTGAACTTTTAAAGCAAGAAGAGGGTGACAATTCTGAAACATTTAATGCCAGTTCCGATTGGTTTCAAAACTGTTAATGCTGCTAAAATATTCATAGTGTCCATAATCTGGTGAATCAGCAAATGCTTTAACATTGTGTGTGTTATTTTTATTAGTAATCATAAGTAATATGTTGCAATATTAATCAACATTTTCTATGATGTTCATGTATTTATATGTCTTGTTTATTTAATTTTAAAATATAGTGAACAGTGCAGTATCATGACCCGATCGTATTAAGTACAATGTTATAAACTTTGATTAGCACAAATGTGGTTAACACAAAGACCTTGCAGAATCCATCCCTGTATATTAAATGAGGCATGACTGTAGTATTAATAATTTTATTATTAGCGTAATTGCCTGTCAAATATAATGGATATGTGCAGATTATGTACTAAAATTAAGGTACTTTCCATTTTTCCTCCCTTTCTCTCTGCCTCCCTGCCATTCTCTTCCTTCCCTCTCCCTCTATTCTTTCTCTCTCCCTCCTATTCACCCTCTCTCCCTCCTATTCATCCTCTCTCCCTCCTATTCATCCTCTCTCCCTCCTATTCACCCTCTCTCCCTCCTATTCACCCTCTCTCCCTCCTATTCACCCTCTCCCTCCTATTCACCCTCTCTCCCTCCTATTCATCCTCTCTCCCTCCTATTCACCCTCTCTCCCTCCTATTCACCCTCTCTCCCTCCTATTCACCCTCTTTCCCTCCTATTCACCCTCTCTCCCTCATATTCACCCTCTCTCCCTCATATTCACCCTCTCTCCCTCATATTCACCCTCTCTCCCTCATTTTCTTTTTTCTTCTTCCTATTTCCAAAGACTCTCCCTTCTATTCTTCACCCTCTCATTGTCTCTTCCTCCCACCCATTCTCCTCTTTTTTCCCCTTAAACTTATTAGTTATATTCAGAGGAAGTGTAATATATTCCCCTCCAAAATAGCGCAGCAAACAGACATTTATTACTTGAATTACCATGTCAATCCTAAATAAACTAATTCTGATTTGCTCATTATATAAATTTCTGCCAAATTTATTAGTTTTATTCGAAGGAAGTGCAATATATCCCTCCCTCCCTCAAAATAACGCCACTAACGGACAGTTATTTCTTAAATTACCTGTCAACCTTAAATAAACAAATTCTGATTAGCTCAATATATAAATTTCTGCCAAATTTCAATTTTCTATCTACATCCTTGATTGAGTTATTCCCGTTTTAATAACTTGACACTCAGACCAACAGATGGACAACATAGCCTAATATTATTATTTTTGTGATTCTTTTAAACCTCTCTTTCTCTCCCTATTTCCCAAACCATCTTCAAGTCCTCCAACCTTCTACCTAACTCCCGTAACCTGTTGCTCAATCCTTCACACTATACATTTTTTACATGCTCGGTTTATTTATTAAAACGTCCAGCACCTTCCTCAGATTTTAATACCATTTCTATTTCATTAATATTGAATTTAGCATATTATTACGATTTTTACTCTTTTTGAATAGTATTTCACCTTGAGGTATTCCTTCTCGTAAATAACACTACTAAAGTTGTTTGCAGAAAATAATTTCCCTCTCCTTCCATCTTTCTCTCCTTCTCGTATTAAAAACTTCAATGCGTGCTTAAACTAATAAGAGTTGAGATAACAATACGATTTTGAGGTTTAAAAATGTAATTGGTAGGCAAGGCAACATCCCGTTAAAATGACAAGATTTCCCCAAAATATGTGAATTAAACGTTTAACATGAGTAATTTCGAGTTGTATGCAGAAAAACATGAACAGAATAAGAAACTATAATATTTTCTTTAAAATGGTTTAGATCTGAAGATTGTAGGTTAGTTCTTTCTAATTTTAATCTCAAAAAGAAGAAAAGCCTGCGCGTCAAAAAGTCTATTTTTGTGTGTTATCTTACGGGGAATGCAAATCATTCCCTGAAGTCGAACCCTGGATGTTTTTCATAAATTTTCCTTGGTCACAGAATTTTCATATCCGAGTAGATTATCTCTGCCGAATTTTAAGTTTTTATCTGCATATTTGATTGAAGTATTTGTGTTTTAAGAGCATGACATGGACCACCCAACCAACATAGCCTTTTATTAAAAATGCAAATTCTCATTTTAACTTCCATTAAATGTGGATAATTCATTCCTATTAATTATTCTATGATTAGATGATTGTTTGTTAAAGCCTGACATCAAAAAGCTCAAAAGGTTATATTTTCCAGTCTGTTTTATAGCCACCCATCTTACAATATAATTAAGACATTTACATATTGGAAATGAGTGGCTTAATTATTTTAAAACTCTTGGTGGAATTCAAAGGTTCATATACATGTTTTGGGGAAATTTAAGCATTATGATTGTGAATCATGGATTGTGGTAAAAGTTGTATTGTACACAACTATGGTATCTCAGAAAAGTTTTTGCTTACTTCAGAAACAGTTGAGATCAGAATGTAAATTTAAATATGAAAGTACCTTCGAAGTAAAAGTCGTTGTTTATTTATTCTGTTTAGTCTTTGGATGATCCTAGACTGATAGAGTATATATTATTGCTGAAAATATCCAAATTTGAATGAATTACATTGGCTGGTTTAAGAGACAATGCATTTTTATAAAGGCCTGTATAGTTTTATTGACTATTATTAAGATTATTACTATTTCTTTATCTACAGAATTGATGTTGATTGACAATGGATTTGCATTATATTGAATTTATTTATCTCTTTTGATAGTATATTTCGGAAAATATAACAACCAAGTGTTAGTCTTCACAGAGATGTAATTTTTACTATTCCATCTATAGAAAAAGATTGAATTAATGCCAATTTGAAAGATGAAAATAAAATATGAGCTATAAGTTTTTATACATGTAATTCTTTAAATTTATGAAAAAATTCATCTTTCTGTAAAATTTTATCCTTGATCAATGAACTTATAAAATTATATCAATTGATAATATTATTATCCTTTGAAATAAATTCATTTCTGAAAACAAATCATATCAGACTATTTTGAATTTTACCGTATAACTTTGTGTTAGTAGGCAAAATAAAATGCACTGTTAAGTCAAAATGATTTGACCTAGCAACATTTGGTTTAAGAAAATACTTGCTTACCCCATTCTGTATCTCTATAACATTATATTATATATTCTGAATGTTTCTGGCCAAGGGCTGACTATAGAAAATTAGCCAGGGAGATTTTTGCATACCGGACAGTCGGGTATCAAATTGTGCCTATGAAAATGTCCTACTGACAACTTTTCATTAAAAAACAAATGAATAAGCTAAATTACACTACCCACATGGGTCTACATGGTGAACGGATTGGTCAGCTATTTTCTTAAATACTTACTTACGCAATTAGTTTATTCTTTCCTGAAGGACATCATGATGGTATCATTGGAATGCCACAGTTCTGTACCTTGCTTTAATCCTAATAAAATGTTGCTCACTTTATTGATTACTGGGACATATTGGTTGTCAAAAAGTTAAATTAAATGAAGGTGAAGAACTTTTCATTTTGTGTTCTCATATAAAAATTAGTAAAATGAATGTTGTTGAACCATTAAAAGGATTGATTGGCTATTACTTTGTTATGCTTCAAATTACTACACTTAAAACTATTACGTAATAATGACAAAGATCTTATAAACCTCACATTATTGCTCAATAAAGTTATCTATATCCTCATTTAGTTTGCAATAACTTAGCACTCGAGAATCTTTCTGGCCTCAGAGTTGTCTTAGTGCTTAAAATAATTCTTTTGACCATTAAACTGTTTGCTGGCCCTTCTATAATATTTCTACTGATGCTGTTAAGTCATTGTAATGTAATTTTCCAGTTTTATTTATCAAAGTTACACAAATATATTTTAGTGTTAGTTTCACCTTTTCAAGTTGGCATAATGTATCAGTATATATCTGGGGTGGCCAAACTTGTTTACCCTCGGAGCTGCATACAATCATCTTTAGAAGATCGAGAGTCACATGTTACATATTCTGTGCTGATAAATTTATGAATAGCAAAACATAATCTGTATCCAAAGCAATTCAGATATAATGCTTGTCCCTTAGGCATCACCAACACATTTCAAGTCACACTATTATATTCTGTGCTGATAAATTTATGAATAGCAAAACATAATCTGTATCCAAAGCAATTCAGATATAATGCTTGTCCCTTAGGCATCACCAACACATTTCAAGTCACACTTCTGCGGTGAAAAACATTGAAACACCTCTGAATGGAAATTTAAAAGAGATGCATTTGGCTCCTGTGCTGTAGTTTGGCCATCTCTGGTAGATATGAAAAACTTCTGCAAAGTTATATTTTTCTTACACAAAATCTGAAACCCCTCAATCCTGAAAGGTACATGCATTGTAATTGCCAACAATTGAGGTTGTAAGCTTTTATTCATTTAGAACTTTGCATTATGATCCAGAATATTAAAAATATTTTTGAGTGATGTAGTTGTCATTATTAAGTTTCCAGGATTATGTTTGACAACAATAATGATTGGTCGTGGTAATTTTTCTTCTTTTTCTGTATATATAGAAGAAAATAATACAAAAGCCCTAATTCATCAGATGTTGAAGAACAAACTAATACCCACCCATAAATAAAATGAGGATGTAGTGAACATTTCGTCCAGCACTGTGAATTTAATTCCCACCCAATTTCATGTTGTTCCAAAAAAAATTAAAATAGAAAACGTACACTTTTTGTCTGACTTACTTGCTGTATTATAGCGATAAAACTTGAGCATTGCATTCATGGGTTATCACATGTTAATATTAAAGTTTCTCACAAAATCTTGTTCGTCTTGGAAATCATATTTTCTCTCCAGAATAATTCATTTCAAAGACTTCATTTTTTAATTGTAGTATGATTCATTATTTTTGGCAGAATTACTCTGCCCATTTCATATTTGGGCAAAAATGATATGCAAAACCTACCACAAATCATTAGCTATTGAACTTTAGAGCATGAAAAGATATTAGCATAAAACGTTATATGTAATGATAATCTCATTATAAACAATTATCTTTCAGCATATTAGGTATATTTGATTTATTCTTGTCTTTATTCCACAGACATTTGGAAAAAACATCTTCGCCATCCTACAGTCTATAAAGGCCAGGGAGGAAGGCAGGGGTGATGGTCGAGGTGGACCTCGTCCTAACATACCATCTAATGGCCTCCCTGCTGCTCCGATGATGACACCATCCTCATTGCCTTCTGCATCAGGCTTCACAGCATCTTCTGGTTTTGGCAACATTAATACTGGCACGCCGATCAGGTCAACACCTCAACCTGCTGTATACAACCGTTACGACCAGGAAAGATTTATCCGAGGAAAAGAGGGTATGTCTAATGGTTTACTCTCCACTGTGGGATTAGGTGGAAGATGAGACTTCTTAGTCTCAATCTCACCCCAAATAAAGACCATATCAATCAATCACTATCCAAGTTCTTGAGTTTAATATATATTTATTGGTGTAATTTTAACACCCTTACAAATCTTTTACTGTCATTTGTTTATTTGATTTGTTGACCAATAATACCATGTATATAAAAATAATTTGTCTGAGGTGATGTCTGGTGAAGTATAAGTATTCTGTAACTCAAAAACTACATAATGTAGAGTCAAGTGGAATGTGTCATTTTAACCGCAATAAATAATAAAGGGTAGTAGACTGGTTTTTAAACCAATTCATTCAACCAATTTATTTTCATTATGACGGGTCAAATTGGTGGTTTTTGGAGGGTCACATTGGTCATTGGCAATTCTTCGACGGGCCAGATTAGAGGTTAAATTGGAAGTTGCCTAGAGATTGTGATGCCTTACAAATGAAAATCATTTCTAAATGCAGTTTTTAGGGTTAAAATTTCAATATTAAATATTTTATTATTGTAATTTGAATTAAAAAATATGAATTTTTGTTCTATATTTTACGTGACTCTTGTTCATAATAGTCTCGTGGGCCGCATTAAACACACTCAAAAGCCGCATGTGACCCGCGGACCTTAGGTTCCCCATCCATGCTGTAAGGCAGTGGTGCCCAAACTTTTCTACATGATGGGCCTCATCAGTGGTTGTGAATCCCTCAGCGGGCCGCATTGGAAGTTGCCAGTTATTCGGCCGGCCGGATTAGAGTTTAAATCTTAAGTTTTCTATATATTCCGAGGTGTCATATAAGTGAAAATCCATTCTAAATAAGGTTTTCGTGGCTAACATTTCAATATTTAGAGTTTTATTATCAAAATTTTCAAAGAATATATGAATTTGTGTGTCAAATTTTTCGGAATGCTTTTTCGCGATAGCTTTGCGGTCCACACAAAAAACCTTTGCAGGCTGTAGTTTGGGTTCCACTACTGTAAGGCATTGTAACTAAATGGTTTGTCACACTCCATCGACGTTTGACTATTCTTTTTCTCTTTGCTCTTCGTTTGTTATTGCTTTTGTCATTTTTGTTCATCTTCGTGGTTCTTTCTTTGTTCTTATTTGTTTGTTCCCCATTTTGTCTCTCTCTCGACATTTGATTCTTCTTTTCTGTTCGTTCTTTGTTTATTACAATATTTTTTTTATATTTCTCAAAATTTCCCCCAGGAGAACTCTCGACTAGTAGCATGAAAACTTGGGATTCTAAACATTGAAATTGGACTGGGGAGTAAAATTGTTTTCTATACAGTGTCTCTTCGATTAACATGGTTAATTCATTCCAGAAAATTGCGACATAGATCGAAACAACATTAAATGAATCAATATTTCCCATAGGAACTATATAATTGGTTCCAAAACTTCGGGTTCAAAATCTCTTGAAACACAAAAAGATGTTAAATACTGTATTTTATGGAGCTTTATGGTACTACATATGATATGAATGGTATTATAACATATATAAATCAATGTAAAATTGTTATTAACATATAAATGGCATAAAATAAACATGATATGACTTCATTTCAACGTGCCCAAAATCAGAAAAAGTTATAATTCATAATAGTACATCTAGAGACTTGTTGGTAGCTAGAAATTCACTAAGGAATAAACAATAGCATCTGATTTGGAAAACTTACTACATTGGGACAGGGGTCCCCAAACTTTTTGAGAGGAGGGTCACATAGGAATATTGAAAATGCTAGGCAAAAAAACCGTTACAAAATTTTAAATATTTTAGTCTATAATTACCTAAGCATACATGCATATATAACTATAAGTAAATGTGAATAAATGTAAGAAAAAATTCTAATGCGAACAATTTGTTGCTGAAATTACATGATTGATATTTGGCATTAAATTGGTAACACTGATTTTATGTTGTTTAATAAAATTTCCATGTGCCAGATAAAACCCTTTCACAGGCGGTAGTTTTGAGACACCTGCATTAGGCCATCAATTGTTTCGTAACTTAGGTTTAATGTGAAATGTGCAGCAAAAATAAAATTTTGGGGCTTTTGAAAATATGGCTGTTATCTTATGACCAAATCTTTTCCGAATATGATGTTAGATCAATGTTGTTCCAGCAAATTTTAGTCATAGAAATATAGTCAACATGCATATATAATGGAGTAAGTAACTCATGCTTTCCGATGAAAACTTTCTTCCCTGACTGATTAATCCCCACTTAATTTTGAATAAGCGCTCTCTCTCTCTTCCATTACCCTTATGGCAAACAATGCCACTATTCCCGTAAATGATATCCACTGTTCCAGTGTTGTAGCTAATAGCTCAAATTGCAAAAAGAAAACAAAATAAAAAGTAAGAGACAATCGAAAAGAATATTCTGCTTGTTTACGTTGTATTCATTTTCGTTATTCGATTTTCTTTTTTGTGTTTAATATGAATGCAGATGCCGTAATTTTAGTCGATTGCTAGAATTAGCTAGATTGTTAAATTGATTTGCTAGTTTTGTAAATGGTCACTGTAGTATTATTTTAGGTGCTATTTCGAACCTAAAGTCGCCATATCAAGCTATGGATTCGCTGAATTGACAATACTGGATATAACTGCAATAAAATAGGGAGGCGTTAAACTCAAGCTATCTTAAAAGTACAGAATAATTTCAAGTTCATAAATAGAGCACTCAGCAGATCTACCTTTCTGCACAACTCACAAAGCTTGTAATGTTTCATAGGGATTTAGATGATTTTAATGAATTCTGGGGGGACTTCGAGAAGAAGGCCATTACTACCACTTTTATTTAGACCCATTACTACAAAATATGACCATGCAAATTTAATAAAATTACATCAATCCACAACATTTTTCACTCAAATAATGCGGTCCACCGTATCATTCACGCGAGAATCATCTACACAACATTCTTTTGTTCCTTTATTTAGCGCCGAGTCAAAACGACGTTAATTCGAATATGGATTGTAATTTTTGAACGACGTTAAGTCGAATCAATGTTAATCGAAGCTACGTTAAACCGAGGACACACTATTTTCAAAAGTATTCTGTTTTCAAATGTTTCCAGATTGGAGACATTTGTCATGAAATACCACTTTGTTACCTATTATAGTTTCCTCAGTGCATTTATTTGTAAGACACCTCAATCAACTTTTATATTAACTTAGGTTGTCATGGTAGTTTACTTTTTGTTATTTTTAATTTACCCTAAATATGTAAGAGAAATATTCGCTCCTGAAATTATAAAGTTACCATTTTATTTTTTAATTTTTGTCTTTGTTGAAGTATTTATAATAATGCTTAAGGAAATTGCTGTTTTTCAGAGAAAATAATTTTCAGGTCTTGTTGTTTCTTAATATTTCATATTTTACTTGATTTTGTAAATTTCATTGGAACTTAATGTCATTAATGGACTTTATGGGAATCGAGTTCTGATTTAGCATTCAGTGTGTATTTTATGTAGTACTATGGTGTGAGTTAACTATTTTTCAGTTTTTTTAATGAATTTTCTTGGAAAAATGTACCTTTCTTAGCCTAACATCAAATTCTGCCTATGCCAGTTGTTACAATTTTCTGTTGTATATAGAAATTTTATAGAATTAAATCGTTTTGCATAGAATTTTGAAAATTATCTATCATAAATAGCTTAACATTAAATACTTATTGTTATTAATTTCTTTCTCATAAACAGAAACGGAAGGCTTTAAAATTGACACAATGGGCACATATCATGGCATGACTCTTAAATCTGTGACAGAAGGAAGCCAGCCAAAGAAGGCTGTGCCCCCTCCTACATCCCTAATTACACCTACGCTTCAGCCTACAGCCAATGCCCAGGTAATTAACAAATAGTATGACGTCTTTATTGATATGAAAAACTTGCATTTTAAAAATGTTTCCTCTATTTCAAAAACCAATTGCTTTGTTAATGCTTGTATATTTCATTGAAGCGTCATTCTTGCTTTAGAATTGAAACAAATTGGAGTTCATGATGAGATAAAACATAGCTATGGCAATAATGATACAATACAGCATGAAGTATATAGAAAATCCTATTAGAAACAATATTACTTCCATAGATTGTCAAATTGTATCATCAGTTACTTTAAAGAATAAATAATTCTTTTATTTATTCAGTATTCATTACCTAAAGTAATTTGGAATAAAATATTGTTTTAAATGGAAAAAAGTTTATAGTTTATAATGAAACTTTTCCCAACATTTCATGAAGAAATTTCATTCTTGTGTCAATATCTAGAATATAAATTCTTCTTTCCCTAATTTTTCTCAATATAGCAAAGTCACTGTGCATATTTTAAAATTAAATTACTTTCTTTTTAATTTTCATCTCTGCAGCTTCGAGTAGGAACACCTCAAGCGAAACGAACATCTAGAACACCAATTATTATCATTCCAGCTGCTAACACTTCTCTCATAACCATGTATAATGCCAAGGATATACTTCAAGATCTCAGGTTAGTTATAAATGTGGTTTTTATCTCGACATGGCATCATATCCGAAGAAATTGATTCTCATCAGAACTGCTGTTTCTCATTCAGGTTTGTGAGCACAGAAGAGAAAAAGGCTCAGGGAGCAAAGAGAGACAATGAAATATTGTTGCAGCGTCGGAAAGAAGGTTCAACAACAGTACCATACCGTGTTATTGACAATCCCCAGAAACTCTCGCCTGCTGACTGGGACAGAGTCGTGGCTGTGTTTGTGATGGGCCCTGCTTGGCAGTTCAAGGGATGGCCCTGGGATGGCAGCCCTGTCATCATATTCTCAAAAAGTTAGTATTTGATTCTGAAAATTCCATTGCCATATTTTCTAATCAGTAACTCAAACGTAGTTGATAATAAAGGAGATACTCTAGCCACAAATGTCCAACTTACGAATGTCTGTTCTTATGAACGAAGCTATATATAGTACATATTAATATTTTAATAAATCGGTCATACGAATGTCAACCTGTGCTTACGAACCAGTCGTTGCTCTTGGGAACTACTTGCAGCGGCAGAGTGTAGCATCCATCCTCCAAGTGTTGTTCTATGACACAGTGGTCCATTACACTTCTTACTTAGTTACCGTATTAGCCCGAATATAACGCAACCCCGAATATAGTGCGACCCCAAGTATTTTGAAAGGAATTTTAGAAAAAGACGAAAAATGTTTAATTTTCTCTATTTTACACATTCAAATTACCTGTAAACTCATGAATTATGTACTAAAGGTGGGTAATGTGACGCCACGTTTAGACGCTCCTCTTTTTCTAACGTCGAGTGTCGCGATCCTGCGTGAAGTTGTGCCGGAGCTGTGGTTGCTGCAATTTGACCTTGATTTATTTTCTAGTCTCCTCAGACCACTACCGAGTATATTTGTACAATGTAGCATCGTAACATGAACGTCCAGTTCACTTACAATGCAGCAATTATAAAAATATGCGCTGAAACACGCGTCATGAAACGCGTCAATACGCAGTTATTTTTTAATGATACAAGTATTCGAATATAGTACGAATGATCTCCTCAGACCCCTACCGAGTATATTTGTACAATGTAGCATCGTAACATGAACGTCCAATTCACTTACAATGCAGCAATTATAAAAATATGCGCTGAAACACACGTCATGAAACGCGCCGATACGCAGTTATTTTTTAAAGATACAAGTATTCGAATATAGTACGAATGCAACAAGTATTCGAATATAGTACGAATGCAACAAGTACTCAAATATAGTGCAAATGCAACTTTCAAGGGTACATATTGAGGAAAAAAACATCGCACTATATTCGGGTCAATACGGTATTTGTTCATTCAACAATCAGGAAGATAACTAAAAATGAGTTAGAATATGTTTTTTTCTACTATTATTCATTGCAAATGTGCTGTGTTTCAACTTAAGTGTGGGTTAAATAGGCTTTTGTGAACTGGCTTGAAAACCATCTATAAAATTTTAACTATGGGAAATTGAGTTCCGAGTTCTGAACGCAACCTGTTCGTAGCATGGGTACCCCCTGTACACATATTTTTTTCAAAGTTGGTTCAAATTGATGTTTTAGTGTCATCCATGCTAGTTTGTTCTGAAAGTTTATGTCAGTATTCCTCTTGTCTTGAAATCTGTTCTTTCAATGCTAAAAGTAGATCTTTCTTTTTAAACAGTAACAGACCTCACTCACTAAATGGATCAATTTTTAACCCTCTCTCTCTGAATAAAACAAGAGTATGCTTCTATATAAATTCTTCAGGTATTCATGCTGAACATTCTATGAATGAAATGTTTCTTTTGAATTTCATAAACATCCAAAGAATTAATTTCTCATCGATTGCTTGTTTTTCATTCCAAGGTTGGGTGAAAAAAAATTTTAGATCTTACTTATTTTAAATCTGACTATAATTGGAGCTCATGCCCTGGGTACCAATTTAAAAGTAGTGCACTGAATGTTTCTCTGACTTCCAGCTTTGTTTTCATAGCATTACTGTTTCCTCATCATTTTAACATACAGCATTTTCCATGTACACATATCACTGTATTGTGTAGTAAATTTAGCATTTTCTTACAAGTGACAGTATTCGGATGTCCTCTCTCAAAATTCTAGCAGTCGGCAGGCCCCATTGAGTCAAGAACCAAGAGGAAAAATATTTCTGCGCAAATACATAATCATGGCGAAAAACTCTCATGGAAGTTTGGAATATCACTATGTATTTAGATAGGCCAAATAACATATTGCCAAGACTTCAGTTTCCATCTGTTCTGATGGCAGAAAATTGTGTTAAGAATTGTTTGATTATTTTTCTCAAACCAGGCATATTTTTACATAGATTCTGAAATTTTCATTGGAATTCATTGAATTTTGTTATTTTGCCTATATAAAAACATTGTGTTGGAATTCAATATAAAATGAAATTACATGTAGCAGGTTTTGTGAAAAGAAGATAAAGACACGACTGTGATTTCAATTTTAAGAAAATAATTATAAATGCCTTCATTTGTAAATATAAAAGTGAACAATGATTTGGAGACAAATAAAACCCTTTTATTGTTACTTTTAATGCTTCTTTAAAATATAATAAGCTAAAGACCCTAAATCCAGAAAATCTCCAAATCCGGCAAACATCTAATTAAACTATCTTCATTGATCTTGCAGTATGTGCTTTCCATTTGAAGTGGGATGAAATGCGATTAGATCCTAATGTGGCACGATGGGCTGTCCATGTAACAGAACTCTCACGAACAAAGCGCCATCTTGACAGAGCTGCACTTATGGTCTTCTGGGAAAAGCTGGACAAGTGAGTGTTAATAATATTTGCATTAGAATAAGTGACTCGGAGACAAAATCCCATCAGAACTTACATAGTTTTCTAGTGTTTTATGGTGCATAACATTTTCACAAGCATTGAACATTAAAATATTAGATGATGACATTGAATCGGTATTTTTTGCTGGTTAACTATTTCATCAAAAAAGGAAGGTAAATATGTTTTAAGTCGGTGTTAATTAATCTTTTTGTTTTTGGTGAATAAAAGTGAATATTTTAATGCATCAGGTTTTTTCTATATAAAGGTATGATTTATGCCCTACATTATGAAGTTTGTATCTGATATTTTGTTTTAAAATCTTGTTTTGCTCAGTAGGTGTCTGTCCTTGATTTGACCTAAATTTATCAGGGATTGCTGGTTGCATGCATTGTGTATGCTTTCAAATAGGTGCCTTAAAGTTGTTCTAAACAGTGGTGTAACTACAGTGGCGCATGAGCAAATTTTTTCTTTGATTGAAATAAATGTTTTGGAATGAGAAAAATAAACATAAATTAAGAAGTGTAGAAAAACGAGGGGCTTTGACTCCCTGTGGCCTATGTCCGCCATTCCCCTCTCTGTTTGCTTCAGCTTGCTCAGTGCCTTATACTTTTCCTTGAGGTTGTTCGCTTTCCCTCATAATCAACATGTGTTATAATAGAGATTTATTAATAATTTGGTAAGTGAATAAAATTTACTTGGGATCTTTTTTTTTCTTTTCACCTTGATGGGGGCCTTTGCTCTGTCTTGAGATTTTGGGGCGGCAGTAAAAATGGATAGGAATAAAAAATTAATATTGTGCAGATTTTTGATGAATTAAACTATTATTATCCACAGATGCATGGTTCGACAGACAAACAGAATACATGAGCGATGCTTTTAAGAAAAGGGGGGTAGAAAAGCAATTTGGCCTAGGGGTGGAAAATTTCCAAATCCATCACTGTACGATGTAGCATGAACTTAAAGAAACCATCTTTATATATTAATACTCAATGTCTGTCCATCCATCTCCCCTTTTATCTCTTGAACAGTTTGTCATAGAGAAATGCTGTAAATGCCATTTTGTTTCTGCCAACTAGGAGACCCGAGAAAACTATTTTCGTTTAGATAAGTGTCCCGGATTCGACTCCAGGAGACGATTACATTTTCTCATGTTTACATAAGCGTTTCGATTTTTCAAGGTGCAAGGTTTATTTCTTTCGTTCATTAAAATACGTAAATGTGTACCGAATTTCTCCGTTTTTACTTGATTTGACAGCTAAAACTATAAAATATCTTATTCTTGTGATGTTTAGACGTTACATGGAAGAATTTGTCAGAAACACGTTTCTTTTTGAAATTTTATGGCTTTTTCGTACTCTTTCTGGGTGTTGCCAAGGCAAACCACATTGTTGCCTCCAATTGAATTAGTGTCTATTAAGCCTTCAAATAGACGAAAGAGTTGTGTTATTCACTTCGCGCTTTTTATGAAACATCGAAATTATAGTTTTATCAATGTCAAACTTAACGTTGTAATGTTAATAATTGAAGATTATTATTCAGTAAGCTGCGTGTGGATTTGGGGCATTTTCAATGATGATGATGTAAACACAGATTTCTGACTGACTTCACAAAAGTTTTTGCGGGTACCACTAGTACATCATAAATCAGGCAACTTCAGATAACTGGAAAATTTTACAAGCTTGGTTTGGTTCTCTTGGTTATTGTTTTACATTGATATTTTCCCTTAGGCTTGAGCAGTAAAATATTGATAATCCTTAGAATGTCATAAAAATAATGCACTTTATTAATTTTGCGTATTTTTAAATGTTAGCCCAAAATTAGTGACAGATGATCAAGTGAAGCAGCGGCAGGTACAAGTGTAAGATAAAGAAAGCTCTCTATAATAAGTCTATTACAATCTCCTAGGTTCCAAGAAACTTCTATCATTATACATTACATTTCCAAGTTTGTTGGCATAATATCTTTCGATTCAGAGTAACTTCCTTCAGAGTTATATTTTTTAATTTGTCTCATTTATTTTCTTCAATTATAAATGGAAATCTCTGCGATTAGAAATTGTTTTTGTTAGTCCATTCCTGTTGACTGTTATATTTCGAAATATTAATGTATTTTTAATTAATTTGTTGAGGGACTAGTGAATTATTTCTCTTTCAATCAACTTTTCTAGAAGCATGTGGATATAAAAAAGTTGGTGCAAAGTATGTTTTACCAATATTTTTCAAAGTTGCCGTAAAATTTTGAGCCTAAAGAAAGGTTAAGTTTAAAATCTGGCCTGATATTTTAGTTATACCTCATGTGATCAAATAAAATGTCTTGTATTGTAGAATTAAGAATTTACATCCTAATTCATTTTTACTTCTTTATAGGCATATGATAAAGAACAAGCCACATCTGCGTTTTTAAATAGTCATTTATCTGAACAGTTATTGGACTAGGCCATATAAGAAGACTTAAAAACAGGCATCTCTGTAAATCTCATCAAGGATTTTAGTGGATAGTCACAAAAGTGATCCTGTTGCATTCACTCACTTCAGTTGTTAACTCGGAAGTCCTTTTAACATCTGGATCATCAACAGTGTCCAACTTGTGTTGTTTTTTGTATTTAAAGCTGGAGGATATGAGTGCTGCATAAATTCTGATAAGGTAATGGCTACCTGCAGATGTATTTCCAGGAGGAAAGGTTTATTATTTGTATGCAAAAACTGGTTAAAATTATAAAAAGAACTTGAAAACACTGAACTTACCAATAATGGGACATTTTGTTTTTAATTTGTGTATAATTCCTCTTGAAAGAAGTTTTTAAAGTAGTTTAAAATAGCTTTATGATTATTACTTGAAAGTATAAATTGTTTATTGATATACTTAATAAGTGTCTCTATGATTTTTCTAACCAAAAGAAGTTGAATTTTCTTCTTTTATGATGCTATTTGTTGAAAAAAATCATATAATATTGCTTAAAATTCCTATGAATCTTTGAAACTCCTTGGGTCTAAAACTCTGCTTGTGTTTGCCTTTTTTCTATTTGTGAAACAAGTAGACAAAAATAATTTCAAGACCTTAATCATTGGTTTAGCCATGATGAAATTGATTGTTTGCTAGACTAAGAAAATACCCGTTTCAGGTAAGAAATATTTCTATAAGATATGTGTCTGTTATATAGATGCAGACTAAAAATGTTTTCTTGTACATATGCCTTTGTTAAAATTTGTAATTTGGAACTTTAGTTAATATTGATGGTTTGCCTTTGGACCATAAAATCAAGTTCCCCATTCCTGAAAGTGCAGTTTGACTTAATGTATTATTTCTTGCATATATTGTGAGATTGATGTTTCTTGTACTATCAAAATGTGTTTTAGCACATTCATTTTCCATTCATGATGCAGTGTACTGAGAATTCAATCCAATTCTCCATTCATGATGAAAAACTTATGTCTGATCCTCATAAAGCATACTGTCAGAAGTGCATTAGGTATAAATGACTCCTTTTTCATGAGAGAGATACTCCTTTTTTATAAATTAGGAGACTGTACATAATGAAGATGAAATTTTCACATTAAAGTGAGTTGTATTTGTTGATGCAAGAAGGAAAATTATCCAGCTTTGAAAGTATTTCACTACATCAGCAAAGCTGTGACCTATTAAAAACCTGGGTCAGAGGAGCACCTATTTTTTTCTGTGTAGATAGGTAATAGGGGAGGAATTCCTCCCCTTCGCAGTTGACTCATAATGCTCATTGCTGCGCTTATAATCCTATTTTTGTCATGATGTAAGGCCATGTATATTTGAAAATACATTCACTTTGGATAAAATATTCTCTCATTTTGGAACATCATTGGGATATCAACCATTTTGTCATAGCTATTAGACATTTTAATGAAAGTTTTTCCTTAGTGACTTGTGGTGCAATATAATTTTTGATAATTCTCTGATTGTAAAAATCTCTAGTTTTTTTGTTTTTACCAATGATTGGGCTAATATTTTTAAACATCTTTTAGTGAAGTAAGTTCATTTATTCATTAACATTTCTTTATTTTAGATTTTTGTTTCCTTTCTCTTGATTGGTTTATTTGGAATTCTACTTGAGAATATGTGATAAAACTTATATATTAGTTCTTATTAGGTTAAAATGCAAAGTAAGCATGCAAAAAAAACTTTAATTAAATTAATTTTAATTTATTGCACTTAGTTAAGAACAGTGGTTCCCATTTTATCTAAATACCGTAAAACCTCTCATTAACGAACATCAAGGGACCCAATTTTTCGTCTATTCGTTATTCGGAAATTCGTTGATTGGAGGTTATTGGGCGTTGCATAACTTCAGGGGCGCATTGTCTGTTAGATTATACGGGAACAACGGGGTTATCCAAATGAAGGAATAAGTGCAGATACGGCGTAACTCTGCTAAAATACGCCCATTTTCAGGAAACGGTATCACATAAGTTGAGGATATTCAAAATGCGCCCGCAATGTTTAATAACCAGCCATATTGATTTGAAGCTCCGACGACACAATGGGCCACTTTCATTCATCTCCTTTTGCAATGTTTGACAGTGGCAAGCACCAAATAACTGAAATGCAGTGTTATTTTTTCTAGCATTGATTGGCAGGTTTTGCACGAAAACATCCTCTGCAATTTTTTATTATGCAACTTTTTTCGAGGTTGCAGTACATGAAACTCGCTGAGCCTATCCTAAAGCATCTGTTGAGTCGCTAAGTTTATAAAAAATATTGACAGCAACGCCACTTCTTAACACCCATTCATAAACTACAATTTGACCACCACGGCGCGGGTTGCAAATATTTCAAAACGAAATGAATGAAAGCAGCATTTTCCTCATAAGAAAGCACTAACTGTCGTTGGCACTCCAAATCAAGACTCCAATCAATATTTTTCACTAACCTTCTTAACAACACTCCAGCTCCGTCTCTGACGAATAAATTAACTATCACAAAAAAGTATATAGGAACCACCTCACCACGATACGTACCTCATTGCTACGATCTTTCGTTGAAATTCCCTTTAAATGGATTAGGGGATTAATTTAATCGGGAATGATTTAAAATACAACACTTTTTTAAAAGATCTATTTAAAATACATCAACATTTTTTAATAAACGAATCTATTTTTTTCTGTTTCAAATTCTTTGTGAATTCTCAGGAAACGGCAATCTCCACTTCCCTAAAAGCATGCATAGCGGAATCACTACAACTCTCGGACGAGATTGTCACTGGCGCGAGAATGCCGGAAACACAGGAAATATGTCATCATGCTAGAAAACATGCTATGATTGGCTTGTTGTAAGCTTAACGCTAATTGGCGCATTGGCGACTGTTTTCAATCGTTTTCCGTACTTAAAAAAATGTTTAGCGAGCAAAATTTCGTTCTAAAGAGGTAAATATAAACGGAAGTGACGTCTTTTTCTTTCGTTGTTCGGAAGTTTTCGTAGTACGGAAGTTCGTAGTAAAGAGGATATAATTAGGGATTTTGTATACAAGTTTGGCGGGACCGCCGTCAATTGTTCGCTATCCGGAGGTCTTCGCTATAAAGGGGTTCGTAAGTTAAGAGGTTTTACTGTAATTCTTTATTTAAAAATAATGTGGTATTTTATGTATTTGATAACTACTTCCCTTAGGATTTTTTCAAATTTGTGTTGAAAAAATTTTAATTCAAATTTGTAATATTTATGGTTGAATAATTTTAAAAAATGTATCAATTTGAATATTTTTGAAAAGTTGCTGCTTAAACATTTTCTATTAATTTCTCGATAGAGCTATATTTTTCATTAATGTGACATGATCATCACATGTGGTAAACATTTTGAATAACAATGCACCAAAAATGTTTTATTATTTATGCATTAAACTATTCAAATTAAAAGCATTAATTGTTCACATCATTTGGGATGAACCTGTATTTGATTTAGCTGTGGACATTTAGTGGCATTTTCAATGGAGATACTTGTGTTTGCAATTAATAGTTATCTCAGGTTTTAATAACTTTTTTATAGTATTAATTCCGGAATTAAGGGCAGTATTTTTATGTTAAGCTTGTCATTCAAGAAGTTGTGTATCATTTGCCTATTTTTGGGAATCTTGATTCTTTTTCTCCTAATAACTGGATTCTAATGTGCCTATGGTCTCATTGATTTTTTTCTAATTTTGTTTTTGTTAAACTCTATGGTACTTAACTCGTTTTTCTTTGAAATTAACAAATTGTATACATGATTTTCATTGAATTTCTTGGTACAATATCTATCCTAATCATTAGAATATAACATTTATGTCTACTAGAATAAAATTGCCATTGATTATGATTGATTGATTATGGTGCTATTAATCCATTAAGCACCATTTTTTTATAAATTGCTATAATAATGCCTATTTTAGGAGGAGGAGTTGTTAAAGGATTAGATGTTGATATTTTATTGTTAGGGAAAAGTTGTTATTCAGTATTCATAGTTGATTGAGAAAAATGTATCAAGCTAATTTTGTATACGACTTTATTAAATGTTGGTCATCTTGGATTTCCATAAAAATCTTCATAAAGTCACTTCTACTACTGATTTTATTACTCGGACTTTGCTGATTTTCAATACTTGAACTACATTGTTCAGTTATATCTGAATACATTTTTTTTAACTTTGGCTGCAGTATTTGGATTCAGCCCACATTGATCAAAATATTCCTACTAATGTGGAATTCTGTAAAGCCTAACATACATAAAACTCATTTCTCTTTCCTCTTGAAATTCCTCTCTGTTCCTCCAATTTTTTCTGAAGAATTGACTATTCATCACCCATTATTTGGCCAAGGGTTTTACCTACTGCAGGGAATCATCAAAATGTGTTCTGGAGAACATTTGATGGGGTTTCGTGAGACTGATTAGCATTAGCTTTACATCCTCTAATTACCACTTCTTAGTTAAGGTTCAGGAAAAATAATTCAAATATAAGTTTTGAATTGCTTCAGAAAGTTGAAAAACTCCTGATGTATAGTAAATCATATGCTAAAAATTCTTGATGAAATTGTCAAATTTGGAACCTTGAGCTTCCATTTTTTACAGTTGAATTGTTCTAAAACTTAGAATATAATTAAGTCAGGAAACATGAAAGCACAACTCTTTTACCAAATTTTTTATGGTTGTAAGCAATTACTGGATTATCTTTATTAATTTCCAGGGTGCCAAATTTAAAGAGAGATCTCAAGTATAGCCACCATAGTGCTTAATGGGTTAATTATCAAAACTTCAATATAGTAGTTTTGCAAGTAGGGGTTAAATAATTAAATGTTTTGGTCCATAGGTGTTAACAGGAAATTTCCAAACACCCATTGTGGATATATTCGTTGGGCTATATTATCGCAATGAAGGAGCTTCTATTAAGTTCAGAGGTATATTAAACCATGTTTGTATTTCAATAACATATTAAGGAGGTTGTAATCACCTATGCTGAATATACTAGAATTGTAATTTTTCTGCTTCTTAAGCTAGTTATGCAATTCTTTTTAAATTATTACTAACAACTTACATCCCTGAGTTGTGATCAAGGCTGGCCCGAGCTACAGGTGAGCCGGGCAGCTGCTTAGGATGCTATCCTGATTGTTGATCTATGCATTACTTGCTGCTGAATAAATATTGGGTACCAACTTATATCGAGGAACAGGCTAGAATCTTTTAATTTTTCATTATCAATTATTTTTACAAAGTGATGAATAAATTAACATGTACTTAGTACATATCTCAACAAACATTAACGGAGGGACTGCTGGAGAGCTATCTCGCCCAGGGTGCCAAAATTCCACAGGCCACCCCTGGTTGTGATAGAATCAATATTTATTCTTCTGCTGATCAAAGTTTTTCTGGAAAATCCTTTCCTTTAGATTGATAATGAAAGAAGTTTACACTTAAATTTATTTCCACTAGATATATTTTTCTTATTGTTGTCAATATATTTTGTGTAGCATTTTCAAAGCAATGTGGAACTATCAAAACAGCTTTCGTTGTAGAAATATTTTAGAAGGAACTAATCAGTATAGTTAGAGATAAATTTACTCCATCTTCTCCTTATATGTTATTGTTACATTATCTCCAAACAGTTGCTAAGCACATATTTGCAACTCGTGACAAAATGTTTTATGACACCTAAATGGAATAATCACAGCAGAAGATATCATAGGTGTCTGTTAGTCACAATGTATCACTTAGAAGCTACATTAATGTAGCCAATTTTAGAGATATTGTATCACAACATTTTTCATGAAATAATGACTACAGTATGATTTTCATTGAATTTACAGTTTATATTTTAGACAGGCATGTACAACATTTATTACATGTTGCTTTGAAGGTAGTCGTTCTAAATAAGAAAAATGTTAAATGTTTTTTGGCCTCCCTTAATGATAAATAATGTTTAGCAATTCTTCAGAAATTTGCATCTCAGTTTTCAGTATCTGTAATCTACCATAGTTAGTGTAATTACTTAATATTCTGGATTTTTATGTGATATTTCAGAGCACATGATTTTTTTCCCCAAATTATTATGGAAAACTAAAGGGAAATTACACCATGTGAGAAGAATTCAAAGGAACTAGCGAAGTCATTAAGCTATTCATTAGAACTTAATAATGTAAATGGATCAAGTTTATTGCCGAATAAACCACAACATGTATGCCTCTTTACAGGTAAGTTATAGAATAATATGTATTGCATATTCTGTCAGTTACTTGTGCTAATCAAGGAAGAAAGGACCTAGGACAATTTTAATCACTTTTAAGAAAATTCTGCCTCAAACTACAGGTAATAACTGATGAAGTGCCAAATTATTATGGCCATTTGATAGTTTTTCTCAAGTTTTCATTGAAGTTATTCCTAATGCTTTATTTACAAGTCAGTGTTGATGGTATTTTAAAACAGTATTTAAAATGAAATAAAAAAATTTTTTATATTAAAAATTTATGGTAAATCTGAATCTGTAATAGACAACTTTTCTCAGTTTTTGCAGTTTTAAAACATGTGCATCAGAGGGCCCTATGGGAAATGCATCCAAAAGAATTGCTTTAATATAAATAAAAACAAATATTGTAAATTTCCACTAGACACAAATTTATTCGACCGGTTTCACCTGTTACAACATTGCTTTTTTACATTATTCATTGCATCTTTAAAGCCCTATTTACACTATGGTGGGACACAGTCCTGGGGCAAGTTTTGTGACTTGTCACATGACATTTTGTTTATTCAGTTTTCAAAATCCAGTCCCAGGACTGAGTTCACAGTCAACCGTCATGATGGTTGGATTCGGAATAGGACAGAAGGATTTTCTTAACTGTGGAAGCAACAACCCAACGGTGAGCATTTAACAAGTAAAAAAAATGCTTTAAAAATTAGAGAAATGATCGGGGACACACAACACCCTATTTAAAATAGGAAACTTAAAATGGTAAAAATATTTTTCTTGTTGAGATGAAGATCAAATTAAAGTATATACAAAATTTTAACAATGCACCATTTGAATAAAAACTACTAAAATTCATTGTGAGCAGTACTTTCCCTTGGATATTGTACGAGCTACCATATAATTTTTAGCCTATATGACAGCATAAATCAAAAACTCAATTGGTTATAAAACTTGTATAATATTAACTTTGCAAAAAATGATTAAAAATTCACAGTGATAAGAGAGACGGTGTAAAGATATGAAAGTTAACATCAAATAAATCAATGGCAAGGTCTAACAATAATGATTTTGTTAATAAAAAAATCTTACCTGAATATATGTGAGAAGAACTCAGATAATTGCTTTGCAGATTTCTGGAATTAATTTAGAAATAGATGACTTTGAAATCCTGAACAAATACATCAAACTACATAGGGAATCACCAATAAAATCTGCTAATGATTCCATGAGTTTTACTCCTATTAATACGTCTAAGGTTTTCTCTTGAATCTCTGTACTAACTGCATCAAATCTATTAAGAACAGTATTCCATAGAACAGTCATGAAGGAAATATCTAGTTTCTTCATTTGCTTTACTAATGCCCTGACACAGTCACACGTTGTACATTTCTCAGAAGAATCGTCTGCAATATTTTGTAGGAGCGAATAAATCAATTCATAGTTGTGGTATAGAATCTTCGTTGAAATAGCTCTGGCTGCCCATCACGTACCACTCAAACTTTTAAGCGTGACAGGTCTATCACTGCTGCCTCTTGTTAACCCTAGACACAGTTTTTCCCATCTACTGGTAGATAAAACACAAAAATTGTATTATGTCGGCAAATAAAACAAAAATCTGCAGCTGTACAGTTACTTTCAACTGCATTGACTCCAACTAAATTAAGTGAGTGAGCTGCACATGGAATATAATCCATATATTTATTTAATCTCTTCAAGTGTGCTTGAAGTCCCTCATATTTACCGGACATGTTTACAGCCTTATCGTAAGATTGTCCGCAGGCATTTTGTGTATCTAAACCTAAACACTCAATTTTTTTGAGTACTTGATCAGCAGTTGATTGCCCCACATGATTGTGGAGAGTTTCATAACCCACAAAATGCTCTTCAACATTAATGTCATTATTTACATAGCGTAAGATGCAGCTTAATTGATCGCACTATGCCATATCAGGAGTTGAATCAACGGTAATAGAAAAATATTTGGGTTTTCACTTCTGCGGATATATTGTCAAGAACATTCCCTTTAGAAGTACGATCTCTTCATATGTGGTTGAAGATATATAGAAAATATTTCCTCTACCAGGGTTTCTATAATTTTATAAATGTTTTGCTAAAAACTGATCAAATTTTGCTATAAGCTCCAGGGCACCAAGAAAATTTCCATTATCTAGCTCGCCTACAATCTCACTGTTGCCTTTTAATGCTACTCCGCGCTTTCACAAAAATTTTATTGTTTCCACAACTTGCCTTAGCACTTCCCACCATTATCGCTTTTTGTCTTCTAATTGCTCTTTAAGACATGTATCAATTCTGCCTATTTTGGAATTTTTTCCTATCCGGCACACAATTGAAGCCAAATGAGTTTTACTTTTTTGTGACTTAAAATATCCCTATTGCCATGTTCCTAGTTGCACTATATACCCTTTCATAAAATTGTCTTCGGAAGAATGTTTATGAGCGATCAACTTACAGAAGAAACAATATAAATTTCCTGATGAAGGTGAGTACGTAAGCCAGTTTCTTCGGACAACTTCACCGTTATGTCTCTTAAATTAAGAATACATGTCCCACAATAACGCTAAGAATTTTGATTTAAAATATACCTCTCGGATGCCGAAAAATCTTGACTGGCAATATCCTGGCTTAGAATACCTTTTTGAACCCAAAATCTAATCAGTTAATTTGTAACATTTGGCCTTAACACAGGATCAGATGAAAATGTTTTGTCATTGACTCTATTTTCGCCGATATCTTCCTCAAGTGAAATATCCTTACTGTCATCATTTGTATTTCCTTCCTCAATCTACTCTCTTTCAACTTCTGAAGTTATTGAAAAATTTATTTTTTTCACTTTCATGGAAATGTTTATTCACGTTTTCAGAATTCATAGAACAAGTAGCTGGACTGGAATCATGTTAATTTGGGCACTTTTTCTAACATTACTTTCTGGTTTTCTATTTTTTCATTCTTTATTTTTCTTTTCTCACTACCATGTAAATATTTTCTCTCCATCTTTATTCAAGTTGGTAGTTTAGAAAACAATATGTAATGGGCATCTGAAAATAAATCAAACTTATTTAATATCTATCATTTGTACAATAAAACAATACGATAAAAGATAAAAATAAATATTATTTATAAATTAACTAAATGAACTTTACATAAACAGATAACTCATACTGATAGACAAAATATTTCGCATATATTGAATGAATGTTACTTAGTCATTTTAATTAAAGTTACCTGATTCCAATGCGATAAAAATATCAACAATAATGACAATATATCTGAACTGCAAATTTGTGGATGTGCAGGCTGGACTTGACAGAACACCCTCATCTTCGCTGTACCCAGAGCCGGTCTTTGGGGCAGGCGAGCCGGGCTGTCACTCGGTGCCGCTAAATTGTACATTATCACTATTAAAACTGGGAGAAAAAATCGCATGATTTTTTACCAAATAAGGTTCATAATTTTTCCTGGATTCGATTATAAGATTAAATTGGAATACAATTATATCACAAAGTGATAGTGTCATACTGGAAGATTTGTAGGTCCCCCGCTAAAACATATTTGATGTCTCGGAAAAAATTTTAAGCCCTCACAAAAAAATGAGCGCCTTTGGAATTATTGCCTTTTTATTTGTGTCAGTTAACAGTTATTTCTCACTATACTGAGTATTTAATAATCTTCAAGGGGCCCGTCAAAAATAAGTTGGCCCGGGGCCGCCAATTGTCTAGGATAGCCCCTGGCTGTACCAGTATTTATCAGCCTGCAGGTAAAACAGGTGAAATTCCGGGACTGTCCCGGATTTTGACTCAACGTTCCGTTGTCCCGATCAAGTCCTTCGGGACACCCAGATTTTTTGTTTCTGCCTTACAAAAATCTCTTCGCCACAAAAATTTCATAAATTTGTTTAATCGGAATCGCATTATATTGGAATATACAAAAATTGCTTATTAAATCTTGCTACGATCGGTGGTATTCCTATTTTTCGGCATTGAAATTCAAGAGCACAACACAGAGATGAACAAATTGTGTGGCTTTTGGTTTGTGTTTCAGGCACATAATGCAGAAAGAGCTTATCTGTGCATTTATTTGCTGTAATACCAAACTGGCAGTGCTGTAGGAGCTATATTTTTGAAGGCCCATAGTTTTTTGGGTATTCTTTCTTAAAAATTCTTATATTCATCATGTCGGATAAAACGGGATTTCGGATAATCGGGGTCCTACTGTACAAATAATTAGAAAGATATGAAAATTCAGTTTGTCCCGGATTTTTCCCGTTTATGTCCTGGATTTTCTTGTTCAGATCGTGTTATGTCCCGGTTTTGCCTCATAAGAATCTGGTACTGTACTGTACACCGCAGTCTGCAGTAGTCGAGAAATGAGAGCTATGCGCAGCCTGTATGGCGCAGAACTTTGGTTACATTTTTTATTTGTTAATGACATATGACAAAATAGACTGAAAATTGTACTACTTTATGTAAAATTATCGATTGAGGCAATTTAACTGGATAAAAAAATAATTTGGCTGGGGGCCTTGGAGCCTCTGCCTATAATCCGGCCTTGGATTCTCATGTTAACACATGAGGAACGCACACACATGCACTTCCCCTATTTTGTAAGATATTGTTAGTGTTAGTCTCATACAAAACGTGGGTCCAAAAAAGCAAATAATTGTTCAAACGTATCAAATTGAAAATTTTACAATATTTCATACAGGTATTAATAATATGTTTGACCACCATGAAGATCATATTTGACACTTGCATAAATGGAAAACAGGGCTTTGAGGGTCAAATATGGCATGCACTACTGTCTTTGGAGGATGTACGAAAAACAAGCAAATTATTCAAATGAGAATTAAAAACAGGGAGCTTCAGAAACGTATAAATACTATAGTACTATTTTTCATATTGTTACGACATTAAATATAACTTAATGATCATTTTAATTCAAATATTTTTTAACTTAAATTTATCATTAAATTATAAAAAGGCAATTACAAGGGAAATAAATAGCCAAGTACAAATAAAAATTATATAATGTAGCACAATATGTGCCGTAGGTTGGCTGGGCAGTGGCGGATTATCGCACAGGTGTATGAGGCATATTACTTGTGCCCCACATGCCCAGGGGCCCCCAAACCAACAAAAAAATCCGCTTATCATCTTTCATTGATCTTCGCAACGCAGCCTTTGAATTTTCCTTCGTGACTTTACGTGTAACCACAATTCGTCTTCCAAGTAGAGTCGATCCGGGTTCGATTCGATAAAAAACCGACCACCTACAAGTCAACTCCTGTGTGTAATCGCCGCTTAAGAGCTGTGGACACGTGGTGGATTTAGGGGAGGTCGCAAATGGCGCGCGCCAGGGGCCCCGTGAAATATGGGACCTAGTGAAATATGGGGCCCCGTTACGTCTGGCAGTGCTTCTCAACTTGGGTTACGCGGAACCCTAGGGTTCCGCAAAAGGTTGGGTTTCTGTGTGTATGCGCAAAAATGGGGAAAATGGCAAGATTTCCCTACCGCTAAGTTACCCTAAATCTTGAATTTCTCCCTCACACTCATTGTCAGTGGCGGATTTAAGGGGGGTCGGTCTTGACGTGGGACGGGTTCCTTGAAGTATGGGGCCCGAAAAAATGTTCGTGTACATAATCTCAGAAACATTAAATGTCTTTATTTTAAAACCAGTGGAACCTCTCTATGATTCCATAGAAAAACGATTGTTGAGAGGTGTCACGAAAGAGGGATAGGAGCGTTTTCACTATATATTTAGATTGCAGAGCCCCCGACTGCTTAGCACCAGAGGCCCCCAAATATTTAGCGCCAGGGGCCCCAGGAGGCGTAAATCCGCCACTGTGGCTGGGTATTTGATCTCACTCCAACCTATGCATAAAAGGGAAACTGGCAAATCGGAGAAATGGTGAAATCCTTCAGTAAAAGGCTTTTTTATTAGTAAAAACAGTAGGACCAAAAAGAGACCCTTTATATTTTTACAATCAGACGAGTCGCACTTCTCTCCTGTCTCACGCACTCAGCAAACCTCTTTTCCGAAGATGTTTTGAGCAAGAAGGCGCGAAATTTAAGAAAATCCATTTTGCAATGCCCTTACGTTACACCTCTATCTCTTTCATTATCATCTACTTCATTTTAGTTCAAATACACCCCCTTTTTGAACTTCGCGAATAATTGGTTTCGAAAAAATAACGCGAAATGAAAGTCCTATTTTCTTATAAGACGGCATGTAATGATGGAAGTACGGTTCCAGTCAACCTAAATAAATTCACATTTTTATCATAAATAATGCAGTTCGATAGAAACCCGTAATAGCAAATTAAAACCTAGCATTACCTCCAGCACATTTTCGCATGCGATGTTCGATCTTCTTTTGTTCATTCCAAGGAAATGCTTTAATTTAAAATGATTAACTACTGAAATGGAATGTTGAGTACGTGATGCACGGATATTTTCGTAGGTTCTGAAACAAACGTTTCCAAGCCTCAAAAAAAAACATTAGCATTATAATGTGGTAATATTTATTTTATTAATTACTTTGCGTAACATAAAATCAAAACCTGGTTTAAGAAGGCAATAACATTTCTTTGAATTGTTCAAAATACGCCACAAAAAAGAAGTATTAAAATGTTAACATTTCTTTTAGTGATCGCGTTCAAAATACTCAGATAATCTTATGTTTACATGATGATAGCAATTCTTAGATTTTCATTAAAAATTCGTAATAAAAAATGAAATCCTTACAAAACATAATAACAATTCCTTAAATTGCGTTCGAAATATGTAACAAAATACTGTAATAGCAGATGAAAACATTACATTCCAAAACGATGGGGTTTCTTTAAATTTTAAACTAAAGCTTCATCATTGAAAATAGCGGCATTGGCGGTGAACTTCAAACTGAGCTAGAAAATAATTAAGTTGAGAGTTATCGCGTTTGTTGACTTCGAGAAATACTAATAATGATCATTACAATAAGTGCTTTTCTAGGGCGCCGAAGTTTAAACTGAACTTCGAAACAAAAAAGTAGAGGGAGTTCACGCTTATCATCACAAACGCATTACGCGAAACGCAAATAATCGGCGCGAAACAGAAGTAATGGTCATACAAAATTTGTCGGTCCAAATTCGCGAACCCAAAGCACGCGTAGTTCAAAAAGGTGGTGTACTCAAGTTACCTCGGTGAATATTTGCCCCAAAAAAATTAACTGAATTTGTTTTATTTAATTTTAATCAAATTTGTGGTTTTATTATTTAAATGTAACTATTTCAATGTTTCAGAAAAAGCATGGTGCAGGGACAGACCAGGCTACAGACATAGGCTAGTTAGGCTATAGCCTTCAGCCATAAATTTTTTAGTCCTTCCATTCCATATCAACATAACAAACAATTGACAGCTGCAGTAAATATTTAAGTAACTAGTAAATTGCCTGTCAAAAATTATGAGTTCAAATTGATAAAAAACAGAATTTAAATATTTAACCAATCATAAATGATTTTAACTATCACCATTTATATTGATTTTACATATTTCTTGAAGCAGTCGGTTGTCAAGATAAACAAATTTTGAAGTAGGGGATGGGAAGGTATTTAGCATTCAGACAACAATACGTGCTTGAGTTTTGACAATTACATTGTTGTCAAGGCAGTTATTGTTAAAATGGCTATTTTCCCAAAATATATTATTTAAATGTTTAATATGAGCAATTTCGAACTGTAGGCAGAAAAAGATGAATAGAATAAGAAACTTGATTAATTTTTCTTCAAAATAGTTTAAATCAAATGATCATAGATGATTTTCTAATTTTAATTTCCAAAAGAATAAAGGTCTGCATGCTGGTCTATTTTTACGTGTTACCTTATAAGAAATAGAAATAATCCACTGGAGTTGAACCCAGGTCATTTTTCTAAATATTTTTTGTCAATCAGTTTTAAATGTTAATTAAGGATTCCTGGAAAATTTTGAACCATTATTTTTTTGTTTTTGAGATATAAATGTTTAATATTTATTGGTTGCCGGGGAGGCGAAGCGGAACGAAGGAAGTAATAGCACTATTATTATAATAGATTAAATACACATGTAAATAAATATTTTGTTGCCTCACATTTTTCAATATGTAGTACTTCCCACCAATTAAATTTAGGCTTCTCATAGTCTAAATTCATCCCTGTGCATGGGCCGCAAGGATCAAATATGACTTGACAAAATCAGATCCTATATTTGCTGCCAGATCAAAAATAAGCTCAATTAATAATCCATTTATTGGAAAATACTGTTTCATTAGTTCTGTGGACAATTTTTGTGAAATCAGCCTGGCAGCTAACATGATAAACGTCGTCGTCTTCCAGCTTCTAAACTAAAGATTATATTGGTCACCAACAGCACTTAACTATTGAATATACATGATTTATTAATTGTAAAAATAAAAACTCGTTTATTTGATTGATTTATGAGTATTTTTCCAAATATATGACATTTTTAATATTTCAGAGTTCTTTTTGATCAGTCTTTTCTTTCACCAATCAGTACAAAGAAAAAATAATTTAAGATGGATTATAATATAATAATTAAGACATTTTAACAATAAAACTTAAATAGTGCAGGTAAGAACTGACTGCTAGCAAAGCATCTTCATAAAAAATTCCACAAAAACTACAGAAAGACCAAGATTATCTTCACATCATAAAACATTCTCATAAATTCATTCAACCTAAATGAGAAAAATACATCAGGCTAGATCATATTAGGCTGCAAAACCTTGCCCTTTCAAGAGATCATAAAATACTTTCCAAGTTGGCTGCTTAATCGTATACATTTCACATTTTATGCCATCAACAAATGCTGGTATTACAGTGATCATAAATTTGACACATTTGGCCCATTGCAACCAAATTAGTTTAGTTTCATAACCCTCCCATCTATGTACAAAAACCTATTATCATTGTTCTGAGTCTGATCCTGAAAGCAAGACAACATCACAGTCGGTTTCATCCTTCATCTTTTCTCCACTTTTTATTTTCGCTGCTACATTTTTGTCAACAGAACAGGCAGCAAATGATTCTGCTGTTGCAGGCTTTGGTATGCTTTTTACTGCTGAAAACCAACTACTCGAAGATTTTTTATCTTTTTCCTCCTTCATCTTCTCCCCATGAACTTTATTTTCATCACCATTCTCATGTATATCCTCACTTTTCACTTCTTCCAGATTCCCATTCTCACAGAGATTTGCACTGCTAATACCATTTTCTTCCTCTCTACTCTCTCCAGCTTCAGCATCACTCTCCTCCGCTAAAACAAAAAAATTAAATAACTTTACAGCAAAAGATATAATTTTATTAAAATTCACTTAAAATCTAGGCAATGAGCATTATGAAGTTGTTACTCATAAAATTTCAATTATTTATTTTAGAAACTTTATATTGTATTTTCCTGATACAATAATGTTTTGATAATTTTCCAATCAATATAAATCAGCCAAAATTTGTTCAGGTTCACAAAGAAAATCTTTAATTTTCAACATCAGATACTTTAAATATATGCTTTGACATCATATTTATTCCACTTAAAATAAAATTTATGGGCCAAAAATGTTTTAACTTTATATTACATAGTAAAACCACTTATGAGATAGTGTGATAATATTTTAATTTTTCTATTAAAACTTAAATCACTTAAAACCATTTTGCATCATTCTTTGGTCTATAGCAATAAAAATTACATCATCTGAGACCTTGGAATTTCATAAAGTGAAAAACATTACTCTTAAAAATAACTGTTTCCCTGTAAAATAACAATTTCTTAGACAATAAATTTTAATAAATGATGAAGTATCTAATTAATCAATTTCTGAATTTATTCAAAAGTCCAATTAGTAATTACAAACCAAAACATCAGATATAAAATTTTAACTTGATTCATTCATTGATGAGAAAAAACATTAGAGACATTGGAATTTCACAAAGTGAAAAAGTTACTCTTAAAAATAACTTCCTCTGTAAAATAATTTTGAAAATAAATTTGACTAAATGATGAAAGTATTTAATTAGCATCAATATCTGAATGTATTCAAAAGTTCAATTAGTAATTACAAACCAAAACATAAAGTATAAAATTTTAACTTGATTCATTAATTGATGAGAAAAACATTAGTAACTGATATTTCTCATTTCTAGCTTAAAATTTTCAAAAATAATATGTACAAGAAAAATCTCCAAAAAGATGTGGATTTGTAAACAATTTATCAGACAAAACACCTCAGTAGTACAGTCATTAGACAAACACAGCAATCAACGAGGTCACGTATCATTTTTTTAAATACTGCTAAAAATATCACAAATACTAGAACATTAGTTGCACATCACAGTATCAGAAAACAGTATTCAATCCAAATCTTCAACTATAGTCATGACAAGACACACAATGGAAATAGGATTTAAAAATTAAGGCTCAACTTGCATCATAGTCAACTAGTAAATTTAGCTTTGTGAAATATTTCGTAAAAGCTGATCATCTCCTTTCCTAAGATAATACGCCCCACACGAGAATAGATATTCACTCAGCATACAACTTTTATAGTCACCCACATGAGGAGCTTAAGGCAATCACATCCTCTGGTTCTTCCTCCTCTTCCTCCTCTGACTTAGAATCTTCATCTTCCAAACCAGGAAGCACTTCTTGGGGTTCCAATTTCTCTACAACTTGTTGCTCCACAAATTTGTTTATCACCTTTAAAAATTTCACATACACATAAAATAGGTTTGCTACGAGAGGTTATTTCAGTAAAATATAAGAAAAATATACAAAATGAAATTTATATTCTGAAACTTACTTATAATAAAAGTTATAGTGATGCTTGGTATTGAAAGAAAAGAAAACTTTTGGAGGATACATCTGCTATAGTTTTTGTACTAGTTGTCTATAATAGCAAATGTTTCCTATATCAAGTCAAAGTCAAAAATTTAAGTTACATGCATATCTCAGTTGCAAATTTATACAATACCAATATTTACTCATTTAACTTTTATGCACATGTAATTCCTGCACTCCTTATTTTAAAATAAATTTCTGGAAAAAATAAACCCTTAGTTGCATGGTGTTGTGTATCTGCAAAATCATTTAGAAAATGATAAAGCTCTCTTCTTTGGGGTTTCTACTTATTAAATGAATGTTTTATGTACTAAAGCATACAATTTCTCATCTGCTTAATCATTTCTCAACATGTAAGAGATATGAAATATTATTTTAGATTTTCATATAACCAACCTCAAAATAATGAATGTGGGGGTCTATTCTAAAACAAGATTGGAAAGGTGTACTCCATGTCAGAGTACACAGTTTCCAAATGCATTCTTTGAGATTTCACAATGTTCTCAATATTTTTCGCTCAGATGAGTATTTAACGAGAAGCTAGTGAGATATGTTGTAAAATACATGTAGGTATTCATGTATAGTGGTCGTAATTGTTGTCCGATTTTAACCAAAATTGGAATCGGTCGACAAATTTTAACAAAATTCCCCAATACCAAATTTCATCAAAATACGGTCAGCAGTTCCCGAGTTTTAACATACAGATGGACGGAAATGATCTCCCCTATATGCATTCACTTTGTACAAGGAATGCATAATAATCGTGCATTTAAGGGTTAAAATCTACGTAATGGCCACATTGCAACTTTTGAATATTGATATTGCAAGACTACTTTCTTATAGCAGCCATTTTAGCATATTCCAGCACATATTTCACAATATTTAGCTTTCAAGTTGCTTTGTAATTTTTGTGTTTGTTCATTCTTGTATTTTTTATGCAACGGGGAAATAAAAAACACCTATTCAATGACGATCTTAAATTGTGTTGACACTGCAATTGAAACTTCTACAGCACCAATGTGCAACTTTGATTACTATTTTGTGTTACATTGACATTGCAAGATTATGTTCTTTGTTTCTATAAAATTCTCCCCATTTACAGTGAATGTTTTGTTGATTTAGGTTGCCTTGAAAATCAGCATTCAAGAAAATTAAAAATTTCCAAGCACCTAGTATTTTGCATAAATAAATAGGAGAAAGTTTAAATGGGGGGATTTTCCTCACTTTCCCAATTCAATTCATACATTGTACCCAAAAACACTTTAGGTGTTCACAGATGACACAGATAAATTGAAAATTATAAAGCTCATCTTATGGCTAAAATAAATAGCGCAATATACATTGCACAAACTTTCTCATATATGTATATACGTTTGGTCTCATTACACTCTTTGCCCCAAAATTAACTCTGTGTGCTTGGTAATTCACTGCCAATTATGTTAATAATGTGTTGCAACAGAACCAAAGCCACTGACACCATCAACCTCTCACATCTAATACCTTGCACTAATTAGCACATGGTGTTAACAGAAAAGTAGGGAATTTTAGACTAGAAAATCCCCGAAATACAGAAATAATACCACTGGACGATATATAGTAATTTTTTGGAACATATGGCTTAGTTAGTATTATTTGTGACATTATGCTGCCCGACTGGATGAATTTTAATCAAAATCCTTACAGCCATTTTTGAGTAAATCGAATTTTGGTTTCAAAATATCCAAGAATAAAGTACTCTTAATTATTGAGTAATATTGTTCATCTCTTCAGAATGTCTTTTATGAATGATATTATCCATAAATATGAGATATCATTCGATTTAGCTTAACTGTCTACGCTGTAGTAAGATTTTGAGTGGATCGCGGCGGAGGCATGACATCATAGGGCTTAGGTAAGGTAGCTTAGCATACATTGTAATGTCACTGGACAACATATAGTGATTTTTAGAGACATATGGCTTACATAGTATTATTTGTAGCATTAGGCTCTACAATTGGATTGATTTTAATCAAATTATCTTGAGCCATTTTTGAGTAAATCAAAATTTTCTAAAAATCGCCAAGAATTAAACTGCTCTTTATTTTTGTGCAACATCATTTTTATGAAAACAGGGTCTGCAAAAGATGATATACTGCATAAATACAAGATATCATTCAATTTTATGTATGCGTTTGGGCCCTAGAACTGCAAACAAACCAACAGACAGACAGCATGGTGAAAACCACCTTTATGGACTCAGGGACACCTAAAATGTGTATTTCCATCAAAATCTTGTAATTGAATTTTTTCATGATTACAATACTTTCTCAATATACTATGTATATGAGAAAGTAAAAATTCAAGAATGAGCACTTAAAAAATACTTGTCTCAGATATCACCAACAAGGTTATAAAATACCAGATGCAAATTTTGGCTACAAAGCAGTCGTCTTCAGTGGTAATTCATCAAAAATACTCTAAAATAAGAATATATTTTTGGTGAATTACCACTGAAAATGGCTGCTTTGTAGCAGTGCTGGAAAACATTATACGTAACATAACAAAATAATGAAATAACGGAATTATTTTGGATTAACGTAAAGGAAAACGTTAATGAAATTTTTCAAATAGCTGTAATGGAAAACGTAAGGAAAACAAAAAAATAAATTTCATTATTTTGTTATCAGATGGTAAAGGGTTATGTTCTAGTGGCATTCGTCCCAGGCGGCATGTCTTGAGTAAGGGAAAGTGGCCTAAAATCCCATTCCCCGGTCTTGCTTGTCTCCTACTGGACCAGTTTTGCCGCCTTGTTGCAAAAGAAACACTATCCTGACCATTACCAATTGTCCTTTGGGTTCTCCTTCCATTTGTGAAAAGAAAGGTTCCCTGTTGTTAATCCTTCTCAAAGAAGCACAAGATAAGGAGCATGGAGGATGAGAAAGGAAGCTTCAATAAATGTGCCGCTTGTAGTTAAGGACCTCTATCTACCATTCCCTATCCTCCCCCACAGTGCCCCGTACTTCTAAACATTCTTTTAGATATTACACCGGAGTGGGATTTTCCTCTTTTAAAGGTCGATGCTCTGCAAGTTCCAATCTCATTATCCCCTCCAATCTCGAATTCCATCCACTGTTCATCAGTCTAACTTAACAAGGTATTTGAGAAAGGTTGAAGTGAATCTACAATTTGAACATGTTGTCATCGTTCGTTAGAGGTCAGTACTGCTTCATATCTATTATTATTATGAGACATTTATAGTAACAGTGGATAGTTATTGTTCCCTGGAAATGAAGACTAATCAGAGCTTAATACAATTTCAGTTTATTTCAAATTACTGAAGATGGTCACAGGGAGACTTTTCACCAGCCGTAAGAGAAATGAAGTTCATTCATTGTTGAAGAAGTAAGTTCCATTTTCATACATATTTCAAGTTTATATTTTGTTTAGTATTAATTAAAATCAAGTAATTTAGTGTGGTGGCTTTCTTCGTCATTATATTTAAAAAATGCCGTTTTACATACCATTGGGTAATGGGTTCAATTCTGAAGACAGCAATGTCCACCATCTGCATAGGAAGGGAGTATCTGATTTTATAATGAATTAGGATAAACTCAGCAGCACCTAATGGAATGTTGTTTTATTTTCTTATCCCTTATTTGCCAACTACCGTAAATACCCGTGTATAATGTGTACCCTCGTATAATGCACAGGGGGTTTTTCAGCCTCGTAATCTATGATTTTTCTATATACCCGCATATAGTGTGATTTTTTTTAGCGTTACCGTTCCAGAATAAAGTAGATGGTGTAACATGGTCTAAAGCAATGATCAAATTATTGGTATTGTATTGGTAACATAATGAAAGTGCGACATGAAATTTTCAAATAACGTTACAAAGGAACGTCAGCTAACTCAATCATAAATACTCTATTTTTACTTACAATGTGATATTAGGACATACACAATAAATCGAATTATATTAATTTCATAATATGGCATGCGACATTGTTTGAGATAATAAAATTAAGGAATGACGATAATCCTATGTCAAAGTTTTTTACGTTTTTATCACGCCTGAGGTGGATGGGTTTGCCCAACCTTCAGTTTTACCCTTATTAGAACACTCTGGAGCACGTAAAAACGATAGCAAATAACCATAATTAACTACAGACTACGAATCAAGAATAAATCACATATGAATGCTGAGAGAAAAGTAGGGAACGATAACTTGATGTTAGCTCCACAAGAAGCATCAACTCCCAGCGAACTCATAGGTATCGGTGCCATTGTTTCTAATTGTAAGTAGTACCAGTACCTCATCACCAGGCTGGGCGCCGGTGTAGGGTGATGTCATGCGTAAAATAGCTCATCATTGTGCTAACGAAAGGAAAGGTGAGTTACAATGTAGCAAATCATACACAGTGAAATGCGAGAATAGGTGGAATGAATTGTCCACGGATGTTATTATAAAAGGTTTTAAGAAATGTTGCATCAGTAATAGTTTAGATAGTAGTGAAGATGATATGGTGTGGGAGGACGACGATGACAGCGCCACGGCAACGGAGGATACAAAAGATCCCGAAGATGACAATTCCAATAACAACATCGAAGAAGAATGGTCCAGAGACGAAGAATTTCTTGGCTTTTAAAATGAATAAATACTGAATTCATTCTTTTCATATCTAATTAATGTATCTTTATAGAATTAGTTAATAAATTTTAACTATTATCTTACTTTTCGTAAAAATCACCAATAAAAATATGAGGATACCTGGGCAGTAATTAATGTGCCGAAATTGTGGAAATATGGGGTCAAATGAAAATAGGAAGATTATGTACCCTCGTATAACACGCATCCTAATTTTTAACTCATATATTTCGAAAAAAAGTGCGCATTATACGCGGATATTTACGGTAGTGCCCATAAATTTTAATATATTTTTAAATTTAATTCTATTTTATGAAACCTCATACAATGTCTAAACCATGCGCGGATCCAAGGGGGGGGGGGACTCTCTGGGACAAGAGAATAAGCAAGCTGTCAGGTGGCGGGATGGTTTCTTCAGTAGGCTTAGGTTATTGAATAGATTCTTCTTCGAAATTTCCCATGCTTCTTGTCTTTATGTCGCTGCTGACGTATTGTCCTAGCAAAAAGGGTCTGTTGGAGATAGTGTCACCCTGGGCGGTGCTGAAACTTGCTAATTGGGGTGGTGGTGAGGAGAATGGGAGTCCCAGGATTTTCAACGAATGGCGAGTGAAGGGGAAGGAACCTACCCACGTGGGACATTGCCTTCGAATGCGCTCAATGTGCGCACTCCGGTCGCCTAGCCTTTTGGAGAACCCTCGCATCGGGTGCAATAAAGATAGTATCATATGAATCCTCTCTCTTTCGAACCACAAGTAGGGGCGATGGCCATGTCAACGACCTACGCTATCGGCTAGGTGCCGGTAAAAGGATGAAACAAAGCCATCGGTTTATGCCTTGGTTCTCCTTCCACCCTCATTCACTGGTGTCAGTTCGTTTTGTTCTTACGAATGGCTATAATTTAAGAAGCTTTTTATATGTCTCTTCTTGGGTTTACCCAAAAGGACTACAATGATATTTCTAAATACACATTTTGGAATTTACCCCCTCCCCCTCTTCCCCCCTCCCCGTTTGCTTAGAGTATTTCCCCACTGGTGAGCTCTTCCATCTTCCAAAATCCTTTATAAGGGACCTTTCTCTATCTTGGGTTTTCCTGTCATTGTTTGCATGAGCTTACGAGCGTTTTAAGATCATTCATTCAGTGATTCGCTAGCGTGTGTGTGATAGTTTGCCGGAGAAGTGCTATAAGTTACAAGTGTCGCAGAAGTATATAGTCGGTAAGGGGGAGCCGGTGGTGTAGTGGTTAGAGTGTTGGCCCCACCGTACGACACCCGGTTCGAATCTTTATGAGGATTTTTTCCGAGGACGCACCGGCCCCTTATTTGTGCGTGTTGGAACTAAGGTGACGAGGAAAGAGAAAACGAGAAAATGAGGAGCGCGCTCAAATCAACACTCCGTCCTTCGGAAGAGACGTTAAGCAGTTGCCCCCCCCTGGTGTTCTTCGCAAGAGCAGGCAAATGCCGGCACCGGGTTTCTCTCCTCCCTTCCTGGCTATTCATTGCACTACCTCTAATATACCCATTGTGAGTAGGATAGAGGCGAATCAAGCTGGACTCAGATATGTGAAAGTATATAGTCGGTACAGACAATCAGGTTTTGCATTTTATTGTGTCCCACAATTTAGCATTACAGCAGCAGTTCTACAAATATTCTAAATACCATCACTTCAAGAGTGATTATTACTTATTTGGAGATAGTCGACGAACATGCAGCGGAAGAATTCTACAATTATCTGTAAGTGATTTCTTACGAAGTTTTTATTGTTTATTTTCTCTATATTCGAATTCAAAGCACTAAAAATGCAACAATCAATGTCTGATAAAAGTATTATTATTTTAAAAATTATTCCGTGGAATTTATCTTTAAAAGGGAATTTATATATTTAGTCATAGTAATATACTTTATTCAGCATTGAAGATGTATAGTTAAATTTTGTATATTATTAACGTGAATCATTATTTGAACATTTTCAGATATACCTTGATTAAAATTAAATCAAACAGACAAAAGCGCCAGAAAACGTTACATTTTTATCTCAATTCTTCAGAAAAGGAATCAATAATAAATTCCAGCAATCAAGAAGTGGAAGTTGCAGTGTCTACACTACTACCTGTCGACTCCTTGAAGAGAGATGTATACGCTTATGAAGATAACAGTTCAGTTATTTCATCGGTTCATTCGGTAGATATCAAACATTATATTAGTGATAGTAGTGCAACAGTGAAGAATGATATCGGTGTTTACCTAGGAGGAAAATTAGATAATTTAACAAAGAAAGAACTTTTAGAAAATACGTTTTGTCCACCTAAAAATTATGTCTTTCCTTTTTCTGAGCATCAAAAGAATGGCAAAGTTGAAAAGAGATACCTCAATCAAACTCACTTAGATAGATACACTTGGGTAGTATATTCTCCAATTAAGCAGGGAATTTACTGTAAATATTGTTCCTTTTTCGCTCCTACAACTGTTGGTTCAATTAAATTTTTCCACAATTACCAAGATATTGTACGATATCAGTAATTGGGATGATAGGACATCTTCAACAAAAGCAGATTTACTCCTCAATAATCCCATGACAAGCGAATTCATTGTTTCGATGAAATGCATTACTTTTATTTATTCCTTAACACTTCCGGTTAGTAAGTCATTACAAAAAGAATCGCTAGATCTGTATTCAGCTATAAAATGCATTGAGGACATCATTTGCTTATTAGATTGTGAAAGGAAAAGGGTTGACGAAGTATTTAATAGAAATTGGAAAAGCGCTAATGAATTTGCAGATATTTTGCAATTAAAGCTCATTAAACCCTGGTATGCATCAAGACGAATTAACTGTTCGGAAACCACTGAGCAATACTATCGACATAGTGTATTTATCCAAATGATTGATACTCTCCTAGTTGATTTTCGAAGCCGTGTTTGTGATGATACACTGAAGGCATTTAATTTGGGAAATATATTACCGAAACGACTGTTTGGATCAAGTTGAGTTAGATACTTTTTGAATGTTTCCATTATTTTATCATTTATTATTTTTTTAAGCGAATTAATATTGTGGAAAACCAAATGGGAACATGAATATAAGTGCAATAACATTAAAACTGGCATGAGTGCCTGTGAAGTTTTCAGTATGTGCGACAAGGAAATTTATCCAAATTGCAAAATTTTATTAAAAATTTTACTCACTCTTCCTATAAGTGTTGCTAGCTCTGAATGCAGCTTTTCGGCTTTGCGACGATTAATCGACGACTTGACTGTTTATTGTGATTTTTAAAATAAAATGTTAAGAAGTGCTATACAAAGTTAATAAAATGTCACAGATACCTGATTTAAATCTATTTTTTCCTTTTTACATTATGCGAAACAAGCCTTATACGTCATTTTCGCAAAATATGGATTATTATAAGAGGGGTCAATGTATGCGTGGTTTTCAAAATATATTTCACCTAAAATAGGGTTTATGATAGAAAATATACTATACTATTATTTCTTGTGATAATCTCTTTAAAAAGTCCTGAATATAATTTTGACGAATATAGGGAGTTGTATTTGAAAATTTTCCTATTTACGAGAAAAATAGTACTTAATCGCAAAACATAATTTGAATAGAAAATATTTATGTCATGGATCTTTCTATTACTACCATCTCAGGGCCGAACATGGAACTGGTATAACCTTAAATGTGGGACCGTCAGAGAAAAGTTCTCCACCAGGGGGCTCTGTAGAATTTTGGACTACATTTCTAAAAATAAACCCACCCATTGCATTAATTTACCATTCTGGGTGAAAGTAAGCACATATCTTATTGATGCTGCAAGCAATGCTGCACTAAGCAGCTAATTTCTATTCAAATGCAAAATAAAAGAAGTGTTAAAAAATAATATATAAAGTATATTACATATGATGTTGAGATATGGCATTCGCAACATAATATTAACCCCGTGTGTCCTACTTTACAAAGAACTGTGCAGGCTTTGCGATTTATGTAGCACAATGTGAACTACATAGTCACCTTATTCTTGAACCTTGTTGTGGCTATTGGAGATATCTGAGAAGTATTTTTTAAGTGTTTATTCTTGAATGTTATGGGATGCTTCGTGTGGATAAAATACAAAGCAAACACTGATTTCCTGAATCAGCAATGGCAAAATCAGTATAATGTCTACACCTTATATTTCAAGGAAATGTAAAGGGAAAAAAGTGCAGATATTACATGAGCAAATACAGTATGAACTTGTAAATAACATAGTACTTTAGGTCACTTGCCAAATTTATAACTAAATGTTACATCAACAGAATCAAGTCTCTTATTGATAGCCAAATAAGTATTATTTGATGCATAACAATTTGAAAAAAGGCAATATAAAACTTACAAAATTCATATAATACGTTGGCTCATAACTCAAATATGGGAGTTTACATATCGGCAGAAAGAAGCGAAATGAATAGTGATTTGAACTTATAAAAAATTGCTTATTTTCCTTTCTGTAATAATCTATACTAAGAGACCCATTCAAATTTAACTAACAGGTTATAAATTAAACTATTGTATTGCTTGTATGACTGACCAAATTTTCATCAACACATTAAAATCTTTTCCATCATTCTCCTGGCTATTATTCTTAATAATGACAGATATTCTAACGACATAAAATAAAATCATTCAGTGATAGCAAGCTCATGTACAGTTTTACAACTTCTGACTAAAAGGTCTCATTTTACTTATAATATTCATTAAAGCAAGGATTTTATTTAGAATCACCTCATTCATTTTCTTTTGGTTCTGACGAAGGTTCTCCTCCAGGATCTTTGAAAGATTTTCATCCTTATCTGCAGGATCTCCTAATTGAGTATCATCAGTTGCGGCAGATGGAAGGTAGCTTAGGCAAGAGTTCCAAAAATCATAGACTCTTCGTTTTTGGAGCTGATTACCAAGGCTCTGGAAAGCAGCAGTGGCTGTGGCAAGGATAAAGGAAATACAAAGCAATAAATCAGACGTGTACAACAGGTTCTGTAAACAATCAATGCAAAAGATGAAAGCAGGCCAAAAAATGCAATTTACATGTCTTAGTCAGATGAATTAGATACTTCACAAAAATAATTTGGTTAAAATATCACTTTCAGAATCAAAATAATACTATCAAATTTTATAGAAAATATTTCTTTGAATTGATAGAGATTAATAACAGCAAGAAATAACTTGGAACATACAGCCAAATCATAATATATGTACACTTAATATTTAAAACATTTCAAATTATTTACTTCTTGTTAGAGAATTTGAGGAGAATCAAGTTTCTCTAGTTTTTTTACTGAAATGTTAATATTTATGAGAATTTAATTTCTAAAAAATGTGAGAATGTAAGGGATTTCTTCAAATCCTTTAGTATCAACAAATATTTGGCAAATTTACATATACATTAGGAACCCACTGTAATGTGACCCACTATATCACGTTACTTGATATAATGTGGATTTGCCTTGGATCCCAAATTTTAAAAAAAATTCCTTTCAGAACATATTTTGTATTTTTCATAATGTGTCGAATGCTGTTCAAGTATTAATGCTTGGCAAATTATAATATTCTGCCATATAAAACAGATGATTTAATATCAGTATCACATATATATAATAAGCATTGTTGGTTGGTGATCATTTACTGCAACACCATTCCTAAGGCATGCAAGAAATGCAAACAAACACACGACCACTAATATTTTAGTAAGCTTTTTATTTTGTTTATCTTGACGATGAAAGAACTCGGTAAGTAACTTTTTTAATTCACACTATTTACGATAATTTGTTTGAAGGTGATGATAGATATTGTGTATTGCACTGAAAAACATAAAATGTGATGAATATTATGTTATTTAATGAAATTTCAATGGGCATTTACTCTATAGTGTAGTTATTCACGATATCAGCATTTTTAGGCTTATACAGTTATCAAGAAAATACCTTAATTTTAAGCTTTATTTTCTGCTTTAGATACATCAATAAAATTACAACCATGAATTCCAATCACGATGCACTAAAACGGTAAGAGATAATGCTTAGAAATTTTCCAGGAATGCTTGATTTGCATACTAAAAGGGATTGACAAAAAATATTTGGAAAAACAACCCAGGCTCGACTCCAGGGGATTATTTCTATTTCTTATGAGGCAAGTAACACGTAAAAATGGAATTTTAGACGTGCAGGCTTTTAATCTTTTGGAAATTACAATTAGAAAAAACTGACCATCAATCATCCGATTTTAACTATTTTAAATAAAAATTAATAGTCGCTTATTCTATTCATCTTTTTCTGTTTTTTATTAACACCTTGTGTATGGGGCATTTAAATGCCTCCATATTGCCTGTTCCGGGCGAATTAAAGGTACTCAATTTAAAATGTGGTTGAATTATATAAATTTTCATTACTTAGTTATTTATTAAAATTTCAAGTTGAAATCTTGAATAAATACTCACCAATGATGTTAATATTTTTTGCTGGTGTGATAATGCAGGAAGTATTTTCCCTTGTGCAACAGGACACCGCAGAATGAGCAAACATACCGCGTCTCATTCCTCTTGTTGTTTGCTGCGCACACTTTGCAAGCCCTGGAAGGATATTTTTTCTTCCCCTTCCCTACAATCGGCTCTAGATGATGTTTGCTCAAACTATCCGAAAGTCTCTCTGGTTGTCCTTTTTTCGCAGCGTGCTTAGTAGGCTTTTCAGTCTCTACAACATCGTCATTCGAAGACTCACCCAATTCTTCCCTACTACTCGCCCAGTGTTTCGCAATGTCAAGTAAAAAAGTTTTGAATCTAATTTTACTGGAGTTATTCAAAGTTTTATACACTCTAAATGAATTGAAAAGAGCACAATTTATTAGCCATAACACAACCTTTTTGGACCATTTAATTGTTTTCCTCAAGATTGTATAATAGGACAAATACATGTCTGCCCTATCTACTCCTTTCATACACTGATTGTATCTTACAATACACGTAGGCTTCTTCACTGGCAGTCCTGTGATTCTGTTCTTCTTTTTGGTATTACTCATACTAGCATTGTGAATCATACTGATCATCCTAACCTCCCTTTTGTCCTTCCAAACGAGAAGTAAAACTTGACCTTTACGATAATATGTGAATTCTCCCTTTTTCAATTTTTTTGCCTCATCCTTCAATGAGACAGGAAGGCCCCTATTCGATCTAATTGTCCCACAAACTCTTGTATTCTGTTTAATTAGAAGTTCTGCTATTTTAACACTATTGTAATAGTAATCTTGATATACAGTAAAACCCCTATTTAATGAATCGCTGGGGGATTAGAATATATTTCACTAAATCGAGGTTTTCATTAAATGGAGTGGGGGATTAGAATATATTTCACTAAATCGAGGTTTTCATTAAATGGAGGTTTTCAATTAAAATGAGTTAAATTTATCTTTTTTGCTTGTGTATTAGTTCCATTATACAATACCAGAATAAGGCCACTGAAAATGGTCTCTATAATAAAAATCCATTTTTCAATTTTGTATGCACAATACTTATATTAATACTTTTAAAATAAACATTTATAAACAAATTCCAGTGACAAGCCTTATTGCTATTGAATATGAAAATTTCTGTAATGAATCATTCATATGATTACAAAAAATAATTTCAAAATTTCAAAAGTATTTTCAAAATTGACATAAATCTTGAAACAATTTTTCATCCCTCCTTTAAAAAGCTTCATCATACAACATTAAATAGAAAATATTAAAATATATTTGGAATTTCACAAAAAAATATCAAAATTATTCAAAAACCAAGCATACATAGCTACAAGAAAATTATTTATTAAAATATTCCAGCAAACTTGTTTGCTTCTTCTGGCAGGTGCTCTGAACATTCAGAACTTCTCGCTCCAAAGAATTTACTTTTGATATAGTAGTGCTGTTCACATCAAAAGAAGTTAAATATCTTCGCACCACTTCAAGTGCCTGAACTGCTTCACCAAGTGTGGGAACTGATTCTTCTTCTTGTACGGCCTCTTTGGTATTACAGATTTCTTCCACGTCTTGTGGAGGACCAGACATACTCTCAAGATCATCACACCGGACAAACTCTTCAAAATTTGTGTCCATGTCAGGTGCAATTTTCAACCAATTTTCATGGTCAGTCACATCGATATCTACATCAATTTCCATAGCATTGTTGCAATTGAACGCAGCCTTATGAAAACAGTTTGATATTGTTTGAGGTGTAACTGAATTCCATGCAGCTGTTACCATATGCAAACCCTGAAGGGCGCTCAGTATCAAATGTTAATTCATCTCAATGTAGGATACTGCTTTCTGCACCAAAGCCTTCCTGTACTTTGCTTTCATAATGCTCAAGTCAAGTGGCTGCAGATGGCTAGTACAATTAGCTGGAAAAAACCACTTTAATATTGCGAAGAAAATCAGTATCTGGAGGGTGGGCCAGACATTTATCAATAAATAGAAGAATTTTTCTATTTGCACCACCCATCTTTGCATCTAATGATTTCAAAAATGTTTTAAATATATCCGTTGTCATCCATGCATTTTTATTACTGGCATATTTACATGGCAATGCCCGTACATTTTTAAAACACCTTGGCTTGGCAAATTTACCTATTATTAGAGGCGTCAACTTTTCACTGCCATCTGAATTTGCACATAAAAGTGCAGTTATCCTATATTTACTTCTCTTTCCACCATGGCACTTGTCTCCTCTAGTAGCAAGAGTTTTTGATGGAAGAAGGTTGAAAAAAATGCATTTCATCTGCATTAAAAATATCATTCGGCTTATAGCCTTCTAAATACCTTACCAATGTTACACTCTTCCAGTAGTCAACAGCTCCTTCATCAACACTAGCACTTTCGCCACAAACACTTATATTCAAGTCCATGGCGCTTCTTAAATCAGTCCAGCCATCCATTGGAACCCTTAAAGTTTTCTATTCTAAGCCTAGTTGCTACCCTAATTGCTTTCTCCTTCAACAGTACACCATTGATTGGGAGGTTGGCGGAGCACATTCCCACAAACCACTCTATCAATATCTTCTCCATTTCATCATATGGTGATGATTTGATATTTTTTCTTTTGATGGCTTTACCCCCACATTTCACTTCTTCGTCAAGTATTAATTGTTTATTCTTCATTATACAAAACAATGAAGACGGTGCAAGATTAAATTTGCGTGCAATTTCTATCGCAGGCATGCTTGGGTTCTTTTCCACTTCTTGAATGATTTTCACTTTTTCCGTAATTGTAAGCTTCTTCCTTTTACTAGTAGCCATTATTAAGGAATAAAAATAAAAATAGTAGAAAGAATATTTTTCACAATTGCTTCAGGTTTACACAGTGATCGCCGAACAGGCAGGCAGCACAACGAAGAGTTGAACTGCTAGATAAGGTAGACGGAGAGGGGACAGGCATTACGTCATCGGGATCGGAGTAATCAGCTGACATGTCTCACAAGGGAAGCCCCCAAGGTGTGACACTCGTATCGGAATTCGACTTTGCAGAATGAAATTATATGCAAAATAACGGACTCCTATTTCTACCTAGGTGCCAACTCGACGTCGTTTACGAGAAAATGTCCTTTGAAAATCGCGATCCGAGAGTCATCGAGATAAGAACGTTAAAACTTTTTCATGAGCAAAAAGAAATCAGAAAAATTACGATATACTCTCAAAACATTGTGAATGGCTCATCACGCGCAAGCGGCTACATTGTCTGCTAAGACGGTAGCGGCCGCAAGGAAACCGTAAATCCTACAATGTAATGAATCCCGCTCGTATGTTCCTCATTTCTGGTATCACGCTCAGTTACCTGTTGTCATAGTGTGCTATATACTCGACGTCGTTTACGAGAAAATGCCCTTTGAAAATCGCGATCCGAGAGTCATCAAAATAAGAACTTTAAATCATGATCAATACATGACGAGATGGTAAAGCGAATGGGTGATCCGTAAAATTATGTTCGTTAAGAATTACGGTGAAGAATTACGATGAAGAAAATAGTGGTTATAATGCATTGAATACATTTTTTTTAATGATTTGCATGTTTTATCGATGATATGCTGGAAATTGCGAACAAATTTAAAAAACCGGAGAAAAAAATATTGGTCCCTTCGGGAATCGAACCCCGGCAAAAATATTTGAAATCCAACTCGTTTCCCCTAGACCAACGCTCCAAGAAAATTATGAAAGGACTTTTAACGTTCTTATTTCGATGACTCTCGGATCGTGATTTTCAAAGGGCATTTTCTCTTAAACGACGTCGAGTATATAGCACACTATGACAACAGGTAACTAGAAATGAGGAACATACGAGCAGGATTCATTACATTGTAGGATTTACGGTTTCCTTGCGGCTGCTACCGTCTTAGCAGACAATGTAGCCGCTTGCGCGTGATGAGCCATTCACAATGTTTTGTGCGTATATCGTAATTTTTACGTACAATATGTTTCTTTTGTGATTTCTTTTTGCACATGAATAAGTTTACTAAATGCGGGAAGCGTCAAATAAAAATTGAAGTACGAGTACATAATATTTTTTCACTAAATGCGGGTTTTTCACTAAATCGGGTTTCACTAAATGCGGGAAAATAATACATTGTTTATATGGAGCTATTGTCGGGACATGAAAAAATCTTCACTAAGTCCGGGATTTCACTAAATGCGGGAACATTAAATCGGGGTTTTACTGTATGTGATGCCACAGATTTGATACTGGTTTCAAAAGTGATAAAATAGTGTCCTCTAATTTTTTCCCTTCTGCCGCGTATATTTCCAAATTTGCAATATAGCCTGAATCACTTTCAAATATCATGCGAACAAGTAAGCCGTATTTCACTATTTTTGCGGGGTTATACGTCCTAAATTTGAGCCGTCCCCTCCAAGGTATCACCGTTTCATCAAGGGATAACTCCTGTTTTGGTTTATTTACGTTCTGAAATTTTTCGACGAAGTAATCAACCACAGGCCTTATTTTGAATAGTCTGCCTGTCGTGTCTGACAAAAAATCATTATTGTTGAAATGCCATGATCTCCATATCTGTTCAAACCTGTCTCGACTCATTATTTTTCCAAAAATGGCAGTCTCAATGAAAGGATCAGTGCTCCAGTACTCTTTTAGGGTATCTTTCCTTACTTGGCCCATAAGGATTATTATAGAAAGGAACTTTTTCATTTCAGGAATTGTAATGTTCGACCACTTCTTTGATTTGGGGGAATATTTGTATTTATCTATATTTTGACTGTAATATAGGTTAGATTCATAACATAGAATTTAGAACAAGTTGTCACCAAAAAAAAGTTTTACAACATCAGAGAGGCTTTCACAGTTTTCTGGTAAATGTTTTACCCCAGGCAAACATAAAAGTTCCTCCAAATTTATTTCTGTATCGTTTTTTCTCCAAACAGTATCACCCGCGCTAGCTAAATTTTCCTCAACTTCACTTATTTCAGATTCACTATCACTAATTACACGAGAAGCTTTTCTTTTTCTCACACCGAATAAAACACTATCATCACTTTCTTTCTCACTACTGTAAATTTCTTCATTGTCCTCACTCGGTACATCTGACAAATCGTTTGTATATAAATCACTCAAAGTTTCGTCATCGTATATCTCTCCAGGTCCCGCCATGGGTAGTGAATAGAACGTAAATTTATAAGAAAACTTAAAAATTAATACCTATTATTGTATAAGATAATTGTACCACAATTTTTAGATGTACTATGTCTTCGCTACGGCATATGATATAAAGTGACACCGATAACACTGCACACACAAAACATCCGAATGCTGAACCAGCTATTCCAAAACTAATCCATCTCTTCTTGTCACTACTGTTGACAAATTCCTGACACTGAAGCTATAAATGACTCGATGGGCTTTCTACGTCATTGAAGAATAAACAGACTCCAACAAGTAAACAAGATTCAAAAATGCAAGGAGCGCGTTTTTGTCCCAAAGCTGCAGCTCGGAATGTTAGACGAAATGAAAATAATTTATTATGGTTTAATGGATATGAGAAATTCTACAAAAATCTTTCATTAAATGCATACAACCTTTATAATTGAATATGGTTGAAAAAAAAACGTGAAATATCGGAGTTAAAAAAGACAAAGGAGAAAAGAAATGACATGAACGAAAAAACGGAGATTTCCGTGCCCCGTACGCTACCGTTGGCACGAAAAACGGAAATCTCCGTGACCCATACGCAACTTGTTAATTTGAACCCGTCATTTTTGATGGGCAATATACTAGTAGTATACATAATAATATCATTATAGTAAGTCTGTAGTGTGATCTGGATTGATTAAATACATGTTTCAAAATAATCACACATGATGTAAGAATTGGTCCAAAATGAGTTGATTCTTTCTTTTGAGGCCCAAACATATTTATATTTTAACATATTAAATTGTCATACCTATTTTTTGTAGCTGTTCTTGAGGCATTGTCTTTTCTCCTTCTGAACAAAGTGTATCAGTTGTCAACTTCAGTATATCAAAGAAGTCTGGAAAATGTTGGTTTTTGTTTACATATGATTCAATGGCATGATTCAACTTTGGAAAATTAGTCCCTGTAAGAAAATTGTACAAAATAAGGATATTAATATTTTTTAAAAACATTTCAAAAAACTGAGCTCATCCATAAACCCATCAGAGCCCAGGGTCTTTGAAACCCACTTGATAATATTTCTTTGATGAAAACTAGATCTCATCCTTTGCAATGCTACCATACTCAGTACCTCTCCCCCGCATTATTCTACTTGTTTAATCTAGCAGCCTAAGTTAAATTGTTGCATGTGTGGAATCGTTATGCCCTTTTTTGTCACATTTGGTGCATCAAACCCAGCACCAGCATTCACATCACAGTTTTGGACAATTAGGTATGAACTTATTTTATGTAATATAATGCTATCAAAGTATTCACATATACTAAATACTCAATTGTGCAAATATAAATTGGCTACTTATAATTCATAAATTACCCTAAGTGCTATTTTTCAGGCATGAGTCTATTCAAAAAGAAAGATCAGGAAAGAATTAAAAATGTCTCTAAATTTGTGAGAAAGTTATTACAGTAGAGTCTCTGTAACCTGAGCTCCACTTAATCCGAGGTTGTGTTCTCCGAGACATAGCAGCGTAAAAAAGTTTTATTGATAAGGAACAAAAGACTCTTGGAGGTTTTATCAGTTACCTTATCATGCATATGTTTTATTATTGTGTTATTTCCCAAGGACAATTAAATTTTGTTTTGTAATTATTTTAATAATAAATATATCTAAATACGTATATTTTTTATTTTTACAAGTTTATATTTAATCATTCCATATAATCCAGGTTGGCTCTGGTCCCTTTTATCTCAGATTATCTAAACTCTACTGTAATTCATTTCCATCATATCACATAATTTAATTAAATAAAAAAGCAACCAGGTTCTACAGACCCGGTGCCAGCAGTGGTGGTCATATATGGGGTGCCAGCTTCGCCGGGTTAATAACACTTAAAATCTCACCTGAGAATGCTATTTTTTTTGTTTTTAATCGCTTAATTTCATCCTTGTGACCACGAACTTCTTGCCATTTCTCCCAAATGAGGTAGAGTCTCTTTTTGTACCTTTTGGAACATAATAGAACCATAAATTACTATATTGATGTTTTTCCAAACAGTAGACAGACCCAAGTAAAAGTACAGCCTCAATGATTTATTTTTGAAAGAGGTAGAGAATCCAATGACAAGGTAGATTAGTTATGAGACAAATCTAAATGCAACAAAAAATCGAAATTAATGCAAGCAAAGTGACACAAAAGCTAGCTGGGATTTAATTTGTAGGTCTGCAGATATCAAAGGAGGGGCTATGTTCTCTGAATATTGAAAGAAAAACTAAACTAAATCTTATGGTGATTAAAAATTATATCTCTTTTAACTAAGTATCAGCACCTTTCCAATCGTATGTATGCTGAATCCTCCTCATCTTCCCAATCTACTTCCTTTTCCTCGAGTTTCTTCACTTTACGGTACACCTTCTGCAAAATAATACCAACAGTTTTAGAAAAGCTGAAAGTGATGAATTCACAATTTGAATTTTGCTTAGCAATGATATGCTGGATAAATTTTATATTTGGAAATTATAAAACATACAATTTTACTTTCTCCATATATAGTAAAGGGGAAAGTATTGTTTTCATGAAAAAAATGATTTCAAGATTTCAACTGAAATACATGTTTTGAGGTCCTCTGAACACGTTTCACCATTTTTTCAATGATGTCTGCATGTTTGTGTCTGTGAGTCCATGTGTGAGCGAGTGTGATAGGAATTTTGTGGACACCTTAACTCAAGAACTATTTATCAGAACAAGGAAAATTTGACTTTTTTATTTAAGGGGCAAGAGTTGATTAGTTTTTGGTAAAAATTGGTCAATCGAAAGTGGTTTTTTACTCTAGTCACTTAGCTGTTTTTTTTAAATATTTGTTTAAAGATTATTGAAATAAAATTTGTAGGAAATTTAATTTTCTGCAACTTTTGTTCAAAATATTTTTCCATATATTGTTTTAAGAGATATTTAAAAAACTATATTTTTTAACTGCCACCACCACACCACCTGAAGGGAACTTTTGTCAACACTTTACGCTTAGTTACATCTTAGTAACGCTCATTTTAATTTTTTTAATTGTTGGAGCTTCATGGTAATATCCAATATCAGAAGGCTACGGTATGAGTTTATTTCTGTTCTTTGTAGTCTGAATTTTTCTCGCATTTCCTTAAATATTTATTATTATTATTATTTAACCTATTTGGATTCTTTATAAATATTACAGGTATGGAGAAAAATCATGTTGTGGCAATATCAGATTCTTAATCAATCACTTCAAAAGTCTAAAGTCAAGACTGATTAAAAAATTTTCACTGATGATGAAAATGGATTTTGCATGTGTAGTTCATAAACACAGAGCAGGTTATTATTATTTCTAAAACGAAGTTAAACAAAAAAATTTAATGTTTCCAAAGGGAAAATGGACTGTGTGACAGCCATTAGTCAGAAAAGCAACCATCAAACCTAAGGCGGAACTATTAGGTAAATTATCATAGCATAAAAAACAAAAATGGCAATGGTTACCAAGAAACTATAAAGGCCCATTTTATTAAGAACAAATGGAAAACTTGGAAGAAACCTTAAAATATCATTTTTACATAAAGGTTAAATAGAACAAATAGAAGGCTCAACAGATATAGTGCTCCACATTTATAATACAGATTTTGGGAAAGGCACAGCAACCTGCATTATAAGGCTTCCAGCGGTATAACTGGTGACTGTCTCTTTGACCCAATACTGTACATACACACAACTCTTTGTTTTTTTTTTCAATTTTTATCTATCATAATCACTTCGGATTACAAAATAGAAAAATCAGTACTGACATCATTCCATAGGCTGTGCAATGGAATTTTTTCAAGTTCAGCATAGAATGCAGGGAGATTAAGAAAGAAGCTGGGAAGCACAGTAAACTTGCCTACTTGATCATGGTGAATGAAAAGTCATGGTTTATGAGCATAACAATAACAAGTCTTTATTCTCTTGATAAACATTTTTGTAAGAGTGACGGAAAAAATCATATTTTTACTTTCCTGTACTATTTAATTATTATCCACTCAAATATCTTCAATGAATCTGAAAAAATACTCATTGTAACATTTTCGTTCGACTGATGAACTAAATTTACATTTGTTGAACCTTGCAAATGCAGCATACCACATAGAGTATAACAGAGGATAAAATGTTACTAACCTGAAATATGAGATCCAGCTTCCGAACATGCCTCTCATTTATCATTTCTTCTTTAGATGTTCCTGCTTTGGCACTCTTATCATCTTTTCTGCGCTTAATTTCAGTTTCATCTTCACTTTCAGAGACTTTTCTTTTACTAGATGCTTTCAGTTTCTTTATACTCCTAACCTTAAGCTCATCACCAACCTAAAAGAGAAAATATTTAATATTTTTTCAACTACAGTCATATGAATGCAGTTCCTGAATAAAATTTCAGTTTTCTAGAACCCAAGCATTACATTTCAACAATGGTTTTCATATTTCTGTGGGCACATAAAATTTGAATAAAATGATCGTCGCAACCAAATTTCACAAGGTTTTAACCATGTAATCCATGTGTAATATATTTATTTTCTTGAAAAAAGGAAACATTTTATAAGACGGAATATTTTGTAACGGCACTTTTCATAAAATACATATACATTCCTATTCCAATTATGGAGTTCCATTAAGTAACCACTACATATTTATGGTCATGTTAACAATATGTGGCAGATATACATTTACAGATTAAGTACCACAAAATGCCAAAATAAATTGTAGTTGACTTGAAATATGACCTTATAAAGTTAATACAGAATGAAAAATATCAGGATAACAGCAGTAATTAGTAACTCTCGATGCACGAACAGTAAGTAGTCTCCTGTACATAAAATACTAATTACAGCAAACCTGTTTCATATAAACAAAAAGATTGCTTGGATCTTTCTTCACTATTTTGGTAGCAGCTGACAGAGAATCCTTAAACGCTTCTGATTTTGTGTATTCCGGATCAGCATCTTTAAAACGAGACAGTAGTTTTTCCTTTATTTGATTCATAATACGTGGACTTCCCTCTCTTCTTTCAATTTCCATTTCATGACAAAACTCAAGGAACTGCAAAAAAAAATAATTAAATAGGTAATTAAACCAACATGAAATCTTTGAAATAATTTTTTAGATCTATTTATTTTGAAAACATGAAGAGATTCATTATTACTCTGACACAAATGTATTTACTGATTTTACAGAGAAGTATTAAACATTACTTTTAATACTTATATGAAACTGCAAAATGTTATGCCTGTACAGTAAATATAACTCAATACAGAATTTCTCTAGGAAACTATAATGCAAAACAATTACGTGGCTAAATCACTCTTCAAGATTGCCATACTGCTTAAACTGTCACATGAAAAGATTTAACGTGTTAGCACAGGCACATCTCGGATACCTGGGCGAACGTACTTTATAACTATTAGAGAAAATGTTATGGCCAAATGAAAATACACACATTAAATAACAAACATTAAGATACATTACTTTCTTAAATATTGCCAAATTGCTCTCGTCGAGAACATCTCCTTCTGGACCTGGTCTTTTGTGATTAGATTCATTTTTTATTTTTTTACAAGAACTCTTTCTTCTTGCAGGTTTTATCTGGAACCAAGCAGATATAGAATGCTAAGGTTGTAAACAAATTGATGAGTTTACTTTTTTAATTATTGGATAAAATGAAGAAATTATTTGAAAATAATTCCTACATTTCCTTCATCATCAGATGATAACGTAATTACTTCACTCATATTGAGTTAGGATCTTCGGATATTTCTACCTCCAGACTTCGCGCTTCTTGCCCCAATTACTGTAACTATCATCCAGTCCTGCGCACCGCTATAGTCAACTATAGAGATGAGTTTCAATGTCTTTTTTTGTCAACAATTGAAAATGCCTAAATAAATTTTAAATAAGATTTAATGATGACTTTTCACAAATAAAGGTCCAATTTTCAGGATTGTTCATATAATTTATTTTGACTATAATATAGTACGCAGAAGTGCCAAGAGATGGCGTTCAAACATACTTTACGAAATTCACTCAATTCTTCACGAGCGTATTCCATCCCCTCCTACAACTTTCCCAGAATTCAATGCATACCACCAGTGTTAGTCAGCCATGTTAAGGTGTGAGTGGTGTATGTACCTCTCAGTGCTTATGGTTTAATTCACCGAATTTTCTTGGATTCGAGAAGGTGGAGTGCCATAGAAACATTTTTAAAGAAAATTAAGGAGTGAAAATATGAGTTGGGGAACGGAACTTTGGGTAAGTACGATAATTATATTATTTTCCACAATATTAGCAGTTATTCTCCGTCAGCGGTAAAATTCCTTAAGCGGAGAACGGGTTGCGGTCTCTTAAACTGCATCGCAGTGATCATGCTAATTTCACTGTTGACGCCTCCGCCTCCTTTAATTGTCGGTGCTTTTGGAACGTCCACTAATCTGCGACAGATATCCTAAGCAGGTGCAAAAGTCTTCCGCTGTCAGCGTACTAGCTCAAGGTGTTTACACTGGTCCAAGACGTCATAAACAGGTTTCGCAGTAAAGGCGTCTTTTCTACATTTCTTAGTATGTGTTCTTAACCTACACGTCAACAATTTTTCATCGTAGATTTTGGCGTAGTAGTAACTGTTGGGTTAAGATGCTTTCTTTGGACACTGTTTGTTTTTGTTAGCCATGATCATACGGTAATCGCGGCTTGTGGGAAAAGTTTTTCAGAACCGAAATTCGTTGCTTCATGAATCAATTCTCAGCCCTTAATCGCTTATCGGTTTGAATTTAAAACTCGATACCTTTGTGAACGTCGCGGATAAGGCGACAAATTTTCAAGTCGTGGGAGGGGCAAAGAAAATTCAGTTAAAACTTAAGTACATCCAACGTTCCTTGTTGCCCTTGGAAACGAGTTGTTTGAAATCCGTGCGTGGCGGTTCCAGAGTCGTGACAGTTTTTCTGCAAAGTTTGTCCCAGAGAGAATTCGTCTCTTTAGAATGGAGATATCACATTGATTATTTCTTATATTTGAATAAGAAACAATAGACTGGATTAATTAATGAATGCTTGCCCAACAGTTTCCACGTTGAAATGTTTTAATACATGTATTGCAATTTATGTGAATAAGATACTTCATCTTGCTGGAATAGTAGTGTTTTTCAGCTCATGAAATATTCCATTAAGTAAGGTTTAAGATAACTCGATTTCTTTATTTGCTTATTCTGATACAGATAGGCACGTTTCGAGCACCCAATTTATTGACATATTTCCCTCGTATTATCAGCTTGGATTGGTATGTGGACTTGTACTGTATTGTTATATATGCGATGGCAGTTCAAATTATAGCCACCCTGATGGTGAAGTGAAGTCGTAGTAACTAAAGATTATTTAAACATAAATAAGTCAAACTGATTTTTGCATAGTCGAAACTATAATTTTTGCCATGAAATTCTTATCATTTCGAAGTTCTGGAATTGGAATAACCTTTAGATATCAACGCATACAATACGTGGACCCTGAGTTTTTTATTGTGGAATTTTCCTCGAATGGACTCTAAATTAGACATTTGATTTTCCTGAGTGGTATCTAACGCTCTTCCAGTCTCGGGAAAGTTAAGAATCAGTTGATAGGTCTTATCTTCAATTAGAGTGAAATCTTTTTCTTTTTGGTGTAGAATTGATGTTTGTATCAATTCCTTAAACCCAGTGCATCAAAACCTCGTACTCACAACATTTGAATCTTATTTGTGTGTAAGGAACTCCAAAATAGTGGAACGCCGTGACATTTTGTTGTGCTCGCATATTTTGCCCCGCAAGAAAACATTCAAAATCTTAGAAAGCGATTTCCTCCGTAAAAATTCCGTATTGCCGGACGTTTTTCTCATTTTAAATCTAGACCATAAATACCCGCGAACGTAATTTTAAGTCATCATGGTCCAAATTTCTAAGTATGTACCCGTTTTCCGCATATCTCTGCATTTTGCTACCGTAAAACAAAGGCATTGAGGTTCCAAATTTAAACAGCAATAACGCTGTATTTTCCATCGCAAAGAATTTTTGCCATCATTTTTCTTGCGATTGTATGTGCTTTATTTGTCATACATAATATTATCCGGGAACCCCACATCCTGCCCGCTTATCGCTTATCGATGTATTGTCTTAACAACATCTAAAGCATATTTAATTTCATTCGTTTGGTTTCTTTGTTCAATCGCGAGAAAGACCTAGAAAAATTGTGTAGGCCTCGTCCACCTTCTTACATAGTTTTTTCTGCGCCTCCTTGATTGTTAATGGTGGGGTCCCAACACAAGTGCCTTGACCTTGCAGTCGCGCGCCTGACTCGTGGGCCTCTCGTGCGTCTTTTTTCGCGGTCCATTGCCGCCTCAGTCAGTGTCGCCTCCAGAATTCTGTTCCCACTGCCACTTGCAACTCATTCGACTCTTACCCATATTCCTATCAAGTAGACAAAGTAGAATATCTCCGATACATTGAAATCGTGGAATAATTGCCTCCCAGTCAGAGCCGGGACGATACATTTTTGCGCCCTAAGCAGTTTGAAAATTACACTCCCCTCTCAATGAAAGTATTATACAGTACACAATTTTACATCTCAAAAGTAGTTTATTTACAGTTTTGAGATAAAATTAAATATATTTTATAATATAAAACAAACTTAAAATTCCAAATAGCCGTTTGTTTGATACGTCGCTGATGCATCTCTCTCCTTGTCCTCTTTCCTGCTCTGATCCTAGTTATCGTACTGAGCACGTTTCTTTTCTTAGCCCATTAGTTGTCGTAATCGCGTTACTTGTACCAGCGTCAACTTGAGTTTCTAAGCGATCTTTAAATATCTCCGAGCTAGGTGAACTTAAGTGAATATATGTAGGGTAAATTTCTTAACCGAGCGTGGATGCAATTTTTATTCTCTTGTTATGCAAAGGTATAAGAAAAGAAATTCATGCTTTTGCACGAACAAAATATTTGAAATTGTTTGGAAATTTCCGCGACAACCGCGAATCGTTTGTACGGCGCATCGATCAATTTTGGATACTCCGCTTTATTCGTGCGAGGGAACGCGCGTCTCCGCGGACCACATCGCGGGAGTGCGTCGGATCAAGGGGGAGGAATGCCAAGCGACTTCCACGTTGGTTTTCAGGGGTGGTCACTCGTCGGGTTATTCCATCGAGGTAAGAATGCGTCCCACCGTCACGTGAGCGTGGTTCCATTGTCCCGTTCCCACGGCAGAGAAGAGTTGCGATCACCCAAGCGTTCACTAGAGAATCGTCCCGCCTCCGTCGCGACCTTCGCCGAAATTTCGTCGCCCACCAACCGATTCTCCGCTCTTCAGGAGGATGTTAAAGATGCGCCGAATGAACGTGACTAAAAGAAGCCACATTTTTTAGCGATTATTGTGTTCACGTCTCAGGGATCATCCTTAAAACCTCTCGAGAGCCGTGCACTAGATCAGTCAATGGAAAACTATCGATTAAGCCATTCCTGTAGTTTTTTGTAGTAGAACCGTGTTCTCGAGTACGACTTCTGTACCAATCTCCTAATCTTTATGGCTATTGTAGTATATCGTGTGGATGTGTTGCCTTAGTAATGCTCATTCATTGGAAACCAAACTCGGAAATGCTCGAATTCCTCCTAATTTTTCTTCGAAGTGCGTTTAGTGAAGTGCGACTATTGGTTATAACGTCTAGTATGAAGCTAAAGACTAGAGGGTCGAGTAACATTTCTCGGAGTGCCTGTTGACCGCGGACGGCTTTCCGGGCGCCCTTCATCACGGGGCGCCGTCGCTAAAGCCTCCCGGAAGCGTTAGCGTCGAGAAAATCTGAGACGCGGCGATTGAGTGGGTGGATATTGTGTATTTTCGTTGAGAAAACCGTCTTGTCATTGTAAAGATATTTTTGCGCCTATGCTAACGGTTTTGGCTCAATGGAAAGCAGCTAAGTAGAAGTCGCGTCACGCTGCCTCTTTCTCTCTCTCCCTCCCTCTCAAAGCTTTCTCTGGCCGACACGTGCGTTTTCTGCACACCCGCCACCATCAAGTCACGCCTCGCCATCTTCGTCTCGTGTCACGGAAGTCACGACAGCGTCGTAATTGAGCCGGGGCCCGCAAAAATTATAGACCCATCCGAACTCTGCGGCACGGGAATTTCAATGAGCGTTTATAAAATGCATCGATAAGATTTAGGAACTAAATCTGGTGCGCTGCCTATCGTTAAACATTTTACTCTGTGGAAGTGGGTCTCGTGTGTTCATTGGGTTCGAGGAACGGCCGTATCGTTGAAATTTCAGTTGTGTAATGACCGGATAACGGCCATCGGTTCTGTTCTATTAATTCCTCAGTTGCGAATTCAAAGATACCAAACATCGCGATGGAGAATTCGAGTACGTTACTACCTGAAGATTTAATTTTTTTTTTTGTGATTCACGATGGTTGAATGCAATGGGTTAAAATTTTCTCTTATATTTCTTGATGGCAAGCTTTGCGTAAGTATTTGCGGGAATATCTCATTGCCTTCCCCCACTTCGTGTCTTCTCCTGTTTTATCAACTTGAAAGAGCTTTTCGTAGTCCCTTCATCTATGTTTGCTTTATGATAGCCGTTGTAGAATTCATGTTGTATAGTGCTTTATGCGAAGGGCGTTTATTCTCAAATCCATTACTGGCGTGCCGGTAATGACATTGGCTGTTCGGTTATTAGTGCGCGTGCACCTGGAGGAGTTGAAGGCTGCTCGGAGAAGATGAGTAAACGGAAGCGCTGGCTCAGAATTTATCTCTCGCTCAATATCGGGCAAATCTGCCTATTAACAGATTGAGTAGGTTTTTACATCTACATGTTATCCTGCAATTCACCAAATTGATGGATGGCAGGGGGTGAAATGCATTAAAGCTTAACTTAACAGTTATCTCTCTCAGGTTTGATTTTCCTGATATGATCTCGTACTGTCCTCGGAAAGAACGAGCCTCGATAGCGTCACTTCTTGCTATCGATCTCACGTATTTTATCGTCATGATCGTTTTTACCTCGGTCTGTTTGTGAATGATGTTTTATCATGCGGCGAAAATAATAAGCAGGTCGATGCAGTGTTCCTTGATTTTAGAAAAGCTTTTGACAAGGTTCCCCACCGTAAGTTGTTATTAAAATTGGGAAATCTTGGCGTTAATGTTAAAGTCATTAACTGGGTTCGCGCTTTCCTTTGGAATAGAAAACAAAAAGTAGTCATCGATGGTAAGTCCTCGAGTGTGGCAGATGTAGTCTCTGGAGTGCCGCAGGGTAGTGTGATCGGACCTATGCTTTTCTTGCTTTATATAAACGACATCAGCTCAGTTGTAAAAAGTAATATCAGGCTTTTTGCGGATGACACCGTAGTCTATAGAGAAATTAGTGGTCCTAGCGACCATCGTCAGCTTCAGGATGATCTGGATGCGTTATCTGTTTGGTGCAAGGAATGGCAGCTAGAAATCAATCAGAAAAAGAGTAACGTTCTAAACTTTTGGAAATCTAGAAGCCCATCGTCCGTGTTTACCTACTCGATAGATGGTGAGATCATTCCTGTTTCGGAATCCGTGAAATACCTCGGGGTAACCTTGAATCGTGACCTGTCTTGGGACACCCACATAAGACGAGTGATAGGTGCGGCAAATAAGAAGTTGGCTTTTGTGCGTAGGATAGTCAGGAAAAGCACGGAAAAGGTGAGAGAATCCTGTTATTTATCGTTGGTTAGACCTCAAATGGAATACGCAGCAGCGGTTTGGGATCCATATCAGAGGGGACTCATAAAGGATTTAGAAAAAATACAGCGGCGAGCAGCTAGATTCGTGAAAAAGAATTACGATAAAAAACAGAGCGTTACGTTACTCATTGATGAGTTGAGTTGGCCATCGTTGAAAGATCGTAGATTACAGGCGAGACTTAAACTTCTAGATAAATATAGGTCGGAGATATTCGTAAATGAAATGAAGGATATTATTCGACAACCAACGTATATCGGACGGAGGGATAATGACGACAAGATTCGCGAAATAGATAGTAGGACGGAGAGGTATAAGGAGTCCTTTTTCCCTAGGACAATACGTGACCACAATAGATAACAGTGAATAATAATTAGTTAGGAACTTGGTGCGCGGCACCCCCTGCCATCCACCGTCAAGGTGACTTGCAGGGTAATATGTAGATGTAGATGTAGATGTACCTGTGTACGTCGGTGATTCAATTATTCCTAAAACCCCTAGTTTTATTGTCCCGCATACGTAATGATTTAATTCTTATTAGCAGAAGTACTTGGCCTTGCTCGGGAGGTTAAGAACAAATAATCAATGCTGAGTATATAGAAACACTTCAAGTACGAAAAAGTTGCAAGTTAATTGACTCAATTCAACGTTGTTCGGGTTTCTGATTCAATATTGATAAGAAAAATGTATTCGAGTGTTAATCATTCAACCTTCTATTACATAACAGTCCTGTATTACAATATATGAAATTTAGCAAAGATTCTTTTAACAAAAAACTTCAAATTACGACAGTGAAGAGGGAAGCTATGAAAAACAGAAATTTCTCCATGAAGGTCCGGATGGGCTTTATTTGGATCATGCAGCACATTTTCTTGCAAATTTAAGTAAAGTTGTCTTCACTGGCACAATGTGATTAAATAATTAAGGGTATACGTTTGGGCCGGGGGAATTTCCCGTTGAAGAATTTCAGCTCGCGATTTCAACACCAGCGAAGACCCATCGCAGAATTAAGACTGCATTTCTAGCAAAAGATATGTACACCAGGAGTGAGTTGGGCTCACTGTCAAAGGTAATGAACTTTTTGAGGGTCAATCTTGCGATTTTGATACGTGACTTCCGTTGATAAACGCTAATTTTCGAAACTAAACACAATTTTTTAATTGCTGAGTGACTTTCAAAATTTTTTGATACTTTGTTAAAAATGTTACCTCCAACTTAACAAAATATTAATTATTTTGATGCAGTCGAATGTTTAAAGTTTTGAAGTGTATAGTTTTGACATTTCTGATGAATTTTTTTTTATTTAAATTTTTTACATTTTTCTATACTTTTTCAGCAATTTTCGCACTATACGCCTTAAAAATATGCCTCTTGCATTTACGAAGTCGCTTTCTCATATAGCTGGCGCTAATCTTTATCTCACAATACCAACAATGCTATTGGCAGAACCTGGTTTTCCTAGTTCAAGAAGTCGGCAACAATTGGATATACATGACAACCATAAGTTTTCGATTAAAAAATGTCAAAATTTTGCTGTTCAAAGTGTAATTTAGGAACTCTTTTGTCCATATTTGAAATTCGACGGTAGGGAAACAAAACTTCGTTCATGTCTGCGTTCCTGGGTTCAAAACTGGAACTTGGGTTATTAGTAATTTTAAAGTCCAAATTAAAATTTGTCGATACTCATTCCCGTGTTATTCAATTGGGGAAAATTAGAAGGGAAAATATTTTTTAAATTAAACGGGTCAATCAAATCGGTTTAAAACCCCTACTACACATTTCTCTGCACTGCGATTAAAATGATACCTTTCTCTTACGTCTACGTTCTGTAGTTCTCGAGTTATAGAATCACACGCATACATACAAACACTGATATATAAGATAAGATTATAATAGTTGAGACATAGCATGTCTACCGTCATAATTTCTTAATTGTGCCTTTATACTGTTGGTCTATTATAAGTTTTAAGTAACGTAAGCAGATTTTCCTGAGTCCAAAGCGGAACATCTCGTATTTCATTTGCGTCCGATCTCGCCCATTTTGTGCGTATTTTGATTATTTAATTACTCATAATGTGTCAACCCAATCCTTGTAACTTTTGCATGAAATCCTAAAAAAGGAAATGCCGGCAAGTTCAAATTCGGGCGGAACATATTGCCAAATCGGGACTATTCGCCGAAAGTGGGACTTCTTGTCACCTTAATTGTAAGTCAAGTCGTGTGCGTCATTTTAAGTCATTCAAAATGTACCTATTTTGTTGGATAAAATATATTATATAAGTAACTTCATTAGCCATAAAATAACCGCATGTGTACTTAAACATGAAAATAGAATCGACGACGTCGAAATTGCTGCGAAAGACACCACATGAATTTGGAATTCTTACTTTAGTGTACTCATCCATTTTACTTTTATAGCGGCTACCTTTATAATTAATTATAACCCATATAAAGCTCGCGTATAATAAAGAAAACATGCCTGTAATTGGAATCAGTCCGCTTGAAATAATGAGCGTGTAGTGACGCAGTGTTTACCTGACGATTCTGCAGCATATATTCGCCCCGACAAACTTTTTTGTCTCAGTACATGTTCATAAGGTTCACAGTCATCCGATTTTGACATTCTTGGAGAGGATGAATGACTCATCTGAGGAGGAGGGATGGACGGAGCGCTATGAGTTGGATACAGTTGTGAAAGTATACATTTAGAGATAGCGTGATTCAGTTATTTACCGGAAGTAAGAACGCCGCTGACTAAAGAGCGCTCACAAAACTCGACAAGGATTTAAATTTTATTTGTTTTCCATGCATGATCGATCATTTTTACAGCTGTTTTTGGAAACTGCCCTTGTATTTTATTCGGCGGATGCGCCATGCAGGATCGACTCGTGCATTGTGCGCGTCTTATCTAAAAATGAAGGATAGATATATTTATAATGTCATGGGTTTCAAGGCTTTAGGTGTCTCACAAATTATATAGTTAGATAATAATTGCGTTTGTGTTTCCAGGAGTTGACGAAAGCAGGAGAAATATTCTGTCGTGTCCGGAAAGTTGAAGACCGCTGTTTGATTTCCGATAAAGGCAGAATTTTGCTCCTGCTTTCCATCAACTATTGTAGTCAGCGTATGCCTTCGGGCGTATAAAATTAAGATGAGAACTTTCCATCGCATTGGTGCTTTTTTCTATAGCAAATATTAAGTTTTGCTTGACTTTTTAGCTCGATAGATTTTTAGTTAATTGTGAAATTTTTCAAATTATGATCAGAGCTTAAATAAATTCCTGTTTTCGTACGTTTTTAACTGCACCTATACTTCCTTTAATTTTGTTAATAAATGCTTGATATAAACATGCTAATTATATTAGCGCTAATTCAAACATAGGTTTATAAGAGGTGTAATTATCACGGTAGCATAGAAATCTCTAGCAGGATTTATGAGCATCCATTTGTAAATAAATCTAGGTCCGCGTTAGTAAGATGTTATTTTCATTATTTTTCCGGGTTCTTCCAGCGCAGTCGAGTCGAGCAAGTAGGTTTTCGTGAGATGTTGCGAGCTGTATCCAAAGTCCCGCAGGATGACCGTTCTTCAAACTTCTTAATCTTTCCTTTCTCTCACTCCTCATCCGCCAGGCTCACCTGACCCACTTAACAAGTCCATCTTCCACGCCCCTTGCACCCAGACGTTAACGATACGCCAGGTTGAGTTTCGCTGCGTCTTTGTTCACTGAGGTCAGGCGTTTTATTTTTTTGTCGAGTATGTTTATCCTCAAGACTTGGATTTAGATTACTCTTATCCTTTGGTAACATACTAGCCGCTGCGAATGCATTCATTTCGTTAAATCTGCTTATGATAATATAATCTGATGAGTTTGTGAGTTGGAGCCTATTGGGAAAGTCATATTTTAGTTTATGCATTAGATTAATTCAATCGATTTTGCGCTGCTTAGCGATATTATAAAAATTGTGTGAATCCCTCGTTAATGTTTAATTTTTTTATCGTTGTTATTTTCACAATAAAGACGCAATATTTTTAAACAGTCTCTTGCATCTTGACTTTCGCGTTTTTTATTGAAAAAAAATATATATTTAGTGTTGTTGTTTTGTCTTGATAGTCTTTACATGTTATCGCTGATCTAAAATATAATTGAAATTGTTTTTTGTGTGAATCCTAGGATAGAACTGAATAAATACAACAAAATTTGTAATTACAAAATATTAAAGTTCCGTTTCATCGCAGTGAAGTTTATCAGTTTGTATAAATGTCTGCTCGTAAAGCTTATTCTACCTAAGAAGTAGTGAACATTTTGCTGTCGCCTACGTCTTATTTTCTCCGATATTAGTCTTCTTATTGGATGCTTGCGTATCTTGGAATGAGAGACCTGATGAAACCTTGTTCCCCAAAGCCGATTCAGTTTGACAAAGTCCTCGTAATCGCGTTCTATTTATCTTGTGCCTTGGGTTATGGAGTTCGCTCGAGTTATCACTTTCGCTGTTTCCAATTTGCAAATTAACTAGATCGAGTTTTATTTGTTTTATCCGGGTCACATTTGTCGGAGTAAAGTTCAGAACTGATACATTTGCTCTTAGCAACGACCGCGGTACTTCGTCGCGACTAGAACCGAGCACAGCGTTATCTTTATTTCTTTTTATAAGCTGGCAACGTAGTCACGACTCAACCCTTCTATCTTAACCCCTGCGGCCGTTGAAACGACGTCGCTAAGGCCTATCATAGTTCAGCGGTAACAATTTAATGAATTTCTTCCGAGCATTATATAAAGAACTAAATGCATGAGCAAGTACATTTCCTAACGGGTATTTTTTAATGATTGAAAATATGTACTGAACTATCTGAAAGTGTTTTTCACGTAGATCATTACGTGCACGTGATAAATACATGCTAACGTTCTGGGTCGGAGTAATGAATGGCACACAGTATTAGTTTCAACCTGCAAATATTTAAGAGTTTGGGAAGCCTTTTAGCGTTCACCTGCGGCAGTTTCTAACCGTCCCGAGATATCGAAGAGGCAAATGAGCGAGAGGCGCTAGCCAAGGTCCTGCCGGTTTATTACCATCTTCTCTAGCATCCGAGAGAAGGAGGGAGGGAGGTCCAACCTACGCCTAAAATCAGGCCGTGTGTCGCGCGCGCGCACACACGCACACTTGTGCCCCTCCTGAAACACGAGTCCGCGCAGCCGGTCCGCTCTCCATGACGGGGCAGCTGAGTAGCGTCGCCCGCTTGACCCGCGTGGCTACGGCTCGTCACGGTCATCTCGGTCTACGACCGAGTAGTTTTCTATCTGCGCGGTATATCCACCGAGATTCTTCTTTTTTTTTAAGCGGTCGAATTCGATGCAGACAGTTAATGAACCCGTTTCGCCCGGTGATGATATAAGTCGTTCGGTTTTTTTTCCTGAGAACGGCATTCCGTGGATTCGGTTGTTTCTTTGATTTTTGCGGCCACGTCCACTGTGAGTTTTTAAAATCGTTCCCACGCGTGTTCAATATTATTATTATATAATTTATATTGTTCCCAATCATTAAATTACAAATATATTGAAAATTATAAGTTTTGTATACGGGTTTGTTTGTTTGTATTTCTGGCTAATCAACCTCTTGGATTATTATGGCCATTACTCCTTCCACACCGAAAGCACACATAAGGAGGGAAACCCGGTGCCGGAATTAGCCTACTCTTTACGAAGAGCACCAAGGGGGCCAACTGCTTAACGTCCCTTCCGAAGGACGGTGAGCTGACTTGCGCGGTCTCCTCAAAGCATACAAGTAGGGGACGGGACGAGCCCAGGTTGAAAAATCCGACCTCTGCCGGATTCGAACCTGGGATTGCTACGTGGAAGGCCAACGCTCCAACCACTCCGCCACCAACACCACTGATATAAGGGTCTTATTTTTTTATTTCAAGAGAGCTATGTCATGAACACTGCATGCACTTGGTACGCATTATTTCAAGTGAAAAGAGAATTATCGAGCTCACTTTGTGGTTAAAATAGAGTAGACGAGCTTGGTCTCTAAATAGCTATAAAATTTTTGGAAAAACCATATCCACATTTCGGCTACAAAGCCATTGGTGGTTCTTTCCGAGGACAATGCGAGGTCACAACAGAAAAGTCAAGCCGGCGAGAGATAACTATTAGGTAGCCTTTGTTGCATTACACCCCTTGCCAACCACCAATTTGGTCAATTGCAGGGTAACAGGTAGACGTAAATGGCGGTTACCTTGAAGCCGAAATGTGCATCTGTCTTTTCCAACATATATTCATGGCTATTGGAGAGATGTAGTTTGTCAATTTGGATTAGTTACTAACTAATTTCAGCCTTTCTGTAAAGATGTTTAAGAAACAATCTCGGTAGAGCTATGGAATGTTTTCTTTTCTGGCTACATAAATTGTTTGATAGTATGATACAAACATTTCCCCTTATCAGAAGTATGTACTAGTTGTTCGTATAGTCTAGAAAAACTGCGACATGTTTTTGTTAGAAAAAAACGTGAGAGTCTGGATGGATAGTGTTACGTAATCAGTCGTCGTGACGAATCAATTGATAAACTTCCATCTTTGATGTTTGAAGTTCAGAACATGTGACGAGATAGTCGTTCCACGATTCCCTCGCTTATTTAGTGTCTCTCGTGCCAGACGAGTTTTTAATGCTGTTAAAGAAATGCGGAGCGACTTCAAAGCACCCCGGACTATAATAATCTTGCTTAACGTTATCGTTAATGTATGTTATCTTTTTGGATTTTATTTTTTATTTTTCCTTGGTTTCTAACTGAAAAAATTATTTTCAGAGCGAGTTATGTTTCTTTAAAATTTCGCAATTTATTACGTACAATTAGTTACATATTTTTGCCAGTTCCTTTTGTATGTATTTCAAACAAAAATATCTTACTATTGCTACATAATTAGTTATAAATACTGCGGCCATTGTATAAAATTAAAAAATGTGTTTTTATCAACAAAGGGGTGACTTGTTGAATACGATCGATAAGGAGGTAATTCGGCCCTTGTGCGCAAACGGACGTCTAATTTCCTAGCTCATATATTGTTTAACCAATTTTAATACGAAAATTTCCGCATTAATTCCCATTTAGCATTGCGAATTTAAATATACACAAATTTACAGACGTAGCATTTATCATGTTTAATACTTTCTGTGTGAAGGTGACCGAGAGAATTTCACCCATCATTTGCATCTAATTTATTCTATCTGCGCCGTAATTCTTTTTACTCGAAACGTTTTGAATTATAGTATACATGGGGAGCATTAAGTTTAAGTATCCTTGAAGTAATTAATCATTTCCTGCTTTTTCGATCGTTTATTAACATGTAAGCACAGGTGGCCTCGCGGTGCGGTGTCACTTTAAATATGCGCCTGGTCCCAGATCAGATATAACGAGGACGTTGGTGTTGGTTAGTAACGAATCGCCCTTCTCTCGTAGTTATTACAACTCATAGTATTACTATAGTAGCCGCTGTATAATTACTGATTCGACGACGAAAGGAAACCATGGAGGACGAAACGTAAAAACTAGCGCTTTGACGATGGCGTCGTATCCTTAGTTTTTTCGGATCTAAGGAGAGCAGGGGCGTGGATAATCGATCTCGGGTTAAAAAAAGCTGGCCTGGTTGGCCGAGTAGAAGGAGCCAGTGATCCTTTCAAGCGGCCCATTGCCGGACGCACCTGCTCCAGCCAAGTGGCCTGGAAAAAGGGGAAAACCAGGCATAGAATATAGAAAGAGGAGCGCACTGCGCACTTAACGATAGGTTAGGAGATTTCGTGCTCCCTTTGTTAAATATCCCTTATACCCCACCGAAGGCAGTGAATTCTCTTATTATTATTTTGTGTAGACGAGCAGTATTGATTTGCGATTTTATGTGCACTTTCTATCCGAATTTTGCTTATGATGCGTTTCGTTTATTATGCGTCCTTTGCACGAAGTGAACGCATATAGGGGAGGTCGTTTCCGCCCGTCCGTCCGCATGTTAAAACTCGGGAACTGCTAGCCGTATTTTGATGAAATTTAGCTGTGGGGAGTTTCGCTAAAATTGGTCGACCAATTCCAATTTTGGTTAAAATCGGACAATAATTACGACTACTTGACATGAAGACCTACATGTATTTTACAACGTACCTCGCTAGATCTCGTTAAATACTCATCTGAGCGAAAAATATTGAGAACATTGTGAAATAAAGAACGCATTTGGAAACTCTGTGTACTCCGACATGGAGTACACCTTTCCAATCTTGTTTTAAAGCAGGATGATATTTGGAAGTGCTTGGGATTTTCCACACATGCGTTTATTAAATTAAAAACGTACGAATTATTCAATCACTTTAATATACCTAGTATTTCTTTGTCCAAGAACCAATTCTAAAGCTCTTCTTTGCGGCTTACGAGAAGTCAGTGATACATACTATCACCTAAATCGTTTTACGATTGAAGTTTTTCCGTATAATTTATTTAGATATAAATTCTACTGAGGTAGCTGTAACTTTGTGGAATTGCGTATCGAAAATTTAAAAGACAATCTTAAGAAAACATTTAACTACGTACAGATTTCACTACGAAATGAAAGAGATTTCCATGGTTTCATGCAATAAATTTGTTTGTATTTTTTCAGGTAAGTATATTAATTTTTTTGATGGGATAGGTGAAGAGACGACTCATTGACCCTGGACAATTTTTATGTCATGCCAGCCAAGCGGTCTTAATCCGCGTTGGACTGCTGTCGTTTAGTTCGTCTACCATCAGGTTTTATTTAAAAACAAATGTATTATTTGGTCGTACAAGTCTCATATTCCTGTAAGTGCAAATTGCCGGTTTTTTCATCCTTGTAATGGGCATGCACGTTACAGAGTGGAGATTCGCTCGCGTGAAAGAAGGTGGTGGTCTATCTCGCGCGCTCGATTCCGAGACGATGCGTCGAGGGCTCGAGAGTTTTTGTCGCCTCTTCACTTGTGTTTTTTTCTTTATTCTTCATCTTCCCTTTCTCTTCCCCTTCCACGTCTCGCAGCTGTCTTACCGTGCCTCGTGGCAGACATCACCCGTCCCTTAAACCCTCTGCGTAGGTCAGGGACTGCTTCTCAGTGGCAGGTCGTCCGCAGTCGGTGGCGAAGCTTCCTTTTCATGCGAGCATGTCTTCTGCAATGAATGAATGGACAAGTGTCGTTTTGGTGGGTCAAGGGATGGGCAAGGCCACAATGTATTTTTGCGGTCGCATAGGTGCGGGATAAGTGTTGAGGTTGGTTTGTTCAGCGATTTATTGAGGGGGCTGCTGTTTTCGGTTGTTCCCTAGGGAAAGTAGTTAGTCTTTGTTTGCTTACTTTTGCTTTCTTTGTTGGATGGTCTTTTACAATCCCCGTCGTGCCGTGCAAAATCCAAGCCTGACTGTCCGAAAAGCTTTCGGAAATAACGTCATCGCAGAATGGGAGAGAATAATGGCAACGTGGCGGAAAAGTTGTATACTAGCAGAGGTGGTGGTTGTCCTCAGCAGAATGATCGAAATTTTGAAATAAGTCAATCTACTTTCATAAAAACCTTTTCGGTCGATTGAAATATGTACGTCAAAATGTAGCTCTATTTGAAGCCTCGGAAGCTTCGCAACATTACGATTACTTGGGGATTGTCGTAATATAATCATAATCATACTTTATCGACCAAAGAAAGTAATGGACAATTCTGACTAAACTAGTGAACGTTCAGAACTATTGGGAGAGACTTCCTTTCAGATACGCATACGATTTATGTGGCGGCAATACCTTCTGACATTTTGTCGGATTTTTTTGATCGCCTGGTCTATCCTATGGATTACCTAACCGGTTCCATGCAGCAGCCTTGGTGCCCGCGGAAATTTTGGGAACCAATCCCAATGCGTAGGACATGCTTCAAGCCACGTATTGATGAAATATTTGCCCAAGTATTGTGGATTTCGCCCGCTAATAAAGTAAGAAGCAGTTCTTGGATCTCATGGCTTCCCGTCTTATTGTCGCCGTTTCGCGAAGAGTATTTACTTTCGAGGCCTTCAAATGTTCCGGTGCTGCCGTCACACGAGCTAAAATTAGACTTTTCCAGCGGAAATTTCGAATCTCGACCACCTTTTACGGACGAGTCTGAGACTCATTCCTTCCGTCGGCAGGTACATTTCTTTCCTACCTTCGATGATGTTCAAGAATTATCATTCGTCACAGGAGACTTTGGAAAGTTATTTTCCCTGACTACCATTCCTCATTCCTTCCCTCTCTTCCACCATTTCTCACACGTTCTTGTCCATATGAGGCACGTGACCTTGAGGGGACCTCGGGCGAAGGGTCTTTGCTACACACGCAGTCGCCCCACACGATTCCTTTGGCCGCTGCCTTTTCTTTCTCTCTCTCTCTCATTTTTTACTCTCTCTCGTTCTTTCCTGCTGCCTTACTAGGTCTCTCTCTCCCTCTTCGTTACCTTACCCGTTTTCCATCGCTATAGACTAAAGTGGGCTCTCGTATCGTGGAAGGATTGGCTTTTGGGCCTTCACGAATAAAATTCGCATTACGTGACTTGGATCGCTTTTTGGGGCACTGTGATTGCGAGACCGCTCTCCAATCCGCATCGCTATGCGTTTGCGAGTTGTTATTCGTTTGTCAGCCAACAGTCCAGTTATTTCATCCCAATAATCTTCATCCCCATAATCTATGGCAGTGGTTCCCAACATGGTGCTCACGTGCACTTCCTGACCGTGCTCTAATACGATGCTTATATCTCCTTCCCTAGCACCAGTAGTTTGTTCGCATTTTTTTGTAAATTAAAGAAAATTATTGGTGACTTAAACCTAGGTTCGATTTCATTTATGATAGTTCCTTTTCTTGCAAAATTACTGTGGTGCTCACTTGATATTCTAGAAAATAACTTTGTGCTCGCCTCATTGAAATGGTTGAAAATCCTTAATCTATGGTGTTGTATTCGTCTCCCGTTTTAATATCAATCGTCAAGCGATAGTGGTACGATTTGCAAGTAACCTTCGCCGTCGAACCATTCGGACGGAAAATGCAAATTATAAAACATCCGCGTGTCCTTGAATACGCACTTGCATTATTTTTCTCCTCGCGAAACCCAGTTACAAATGATCGATTTGCAAACTATATTTCATGCGGACCTTAAAAAGGGTTACAAGACAATAATATACAATTCTGTTTATTTTTTATCCATCATAGAATCCCTTACTGTCTCTAAAATACTATCGATTTTTGCCTCTCTTGTAAGATATTTTTATGCTTATTAACTGTCACGTTTGAACGGACGTTTTTCACTCTCTTATTGCGTAACTAATTAAAGTCCAATGTGTTCTTCTATCAGTCCTATTTTTTAGTTTATTCGAATTTTCCGTTATCTTTTAGATTAGTTCCAACATCCGTTAATGCGTCGCAGTCCGAAGCCAAGCTTTAAGTCGTGAAGCAAAACTTGTCTGCACATTTTTTCGCAGCGCAGTCGTCTATATTTTCATTGATTTCCGAATTCAATTATTTCCAGCAAAAGACTAATGACTCGAAAAAATCTGTTTTCTCAATTATTTTTGTAAACATTTCTCTTTGTGGTCTCGGGTATTTTATTCGGCCGAGTTTCTATGTCTCCGCGATCCCTTAGCTGCGAAGATAGCATAAGAGTCAATGCTAATTTGGGCACGAAAGGTTCCATGAGGGGCGGCGACCGAATCCGGCTCCATTCCTCAGATAAACCACGTAAATAGACCACCTTATTTTGGTTCGCCGTTTCAAGGATAAATTATCTCTGGCCATACACTTTTGTTTGGCTATTTCTGTCTGTTATGCTCCAGGAAAATATGCCGTACCGGAAGCTTATGCAGATGCCCTTAGTTTATCGCTCTCTGACGTCCCGTGGGCGCTTCTCCATATCCACGAGTCTTTCTTTTCCTCTCTCCCTCCTTTTTCCTCCCTCCCTTTTCCTCTCTCCCTCCCTTTTCCTCTATCCCTCCCTTTTCCTCTATCCCTCCCTTTTCCTCTATCCCTCCCTTTTCCTCTCTCCCTCCGTTTTCCTCTCTCCCTCCATTTTCCTCTCTCCCTCCATTTCTCTGCCTCCCCCTCCATTTCTCTCCCTCCCTCCATTTCTCTCCCTCCCTCCATTTCTCTCCCTCCCTCCATTTCTCTCCCTCCCTCCCTCCATTTCTCTCTCCCCTCCATTTCTCTCTCTCCCTCATTTCTCTCTCTCTCTTCTCTCTCTCTCCATTTCTCTCTCCCACCATTTCTCCGTCTCCCACCATTTCTCTCTCCCACCATTTCTCTCTTTCCCTCCATTTCTCTCTCTCCCTCCATTTCTCTCTCTCTCCCTCCATTTCTCTCTCTCCCTCCATTTTTCTCTCTCCCTCCATTTCTCTCTCTCCCTCCATTTCTCTCTCCCTCCATTTCTCTCTCTCCCTCCATTTCTCTCTCTCCCTCCATTTCTCTCTCTCCCCCTCCATTTCTCTCTCGCCCCCTCCATTTCTCTCTCGCCCCCTCCATTTCTCTCTCGCCCCCTCCATTTCTCTCTCGCCCCCTCCATTTCTCTCTCGCCCCCTCCATTTCTCTCTCGCCCCCTCCATTTCTCTCTCGCCCCCTCCATTTCTCTCTCGCCCCCTCCATTTCTCTCTCGCCCCCTCCATTTCTCTCTCGCCCCCTCCATTTCTCTCTCGCCCCCTCCATTTCTCTCTCGCCCCCTCCATTTCTCTCTCTCCCTCCATTTTTCTCTCTCCCTCCATTTCTCTCTCCCCCCTCCATTTCTCTCTCTCCCCCTCCATTTCTCTCTCTCCATTTCTCTCTCTCTCCATTTCTCTCTCTCTCTCCATTTCTCTCTCTCCCCCTCCATTTCTCTCTCTCCCCCTCCATTTCTCTCTCTCCCCCTCCATTTCTCTCTCTCCCCCTCCATTTCTCTCTCCCCCCTCCATTTCTCTCTCCCCCCTCCATTTATCTCCCCCCCCTCCATTTCTCTCCCCCCCTCCATTTCTCTCTCTCCCTCCATTTCTCTCTCCTCCATTTCTCTCTCTCTCCCACCATTTCTCTCTCTCCCTCCATTTCTCTCTCTCCCTCCATTTCTCTCTCTCCCTCCATTTCTCTCTCTCCCTCCATTTCTCTCTCCCCCTCCATTTCTCTCTCTCCATTTCTCTCTCCCCCCCCTCCATTTCTCTCTCTCCATTTCTCTCTCCCCATTTCTCTCTCCCCCCCTCCATTTCTCTCTCCCCCCCTCCATTTCTCTCTCCCCCCCTCCATTTCTCTCTCCCCCCTCCATTTCTCTGTCTCTCCCTCCATTTCTCTCTATCTCGCTTTCTCCATGGCTACTGGCGCCTACTCATCGTCCGGGGGCATTTTTCGCCCTCCCACACTGACGGTGACGTCATGACGCTCTCGCCGGTCACGTGACCGCGCACCCTCCATAATTTTACCCCGCGAGCTCTCTATATCCAATTGGTTGCCTCAGTGCACCTCCAATTGATGCACCCCTCTACGCTTTCTCGCTCAGCTGACTTTGGAAATAAAGGAGATTATTGTCGGGAATCTCGGTGGCGTTATAGAGAGGGAGGGAGCAGGCACTTCTCCTATTAACGACTGCCGTAGATTCCCATACGGTGGAGACGTCGAGGTTCGTACTCGGCGATTGTCTAGCGGTTGTTCGTCCTCCTACACATGCGGCGTGAGGGCCGATAAGGTGGTGTTTAGAAGGGAAAGTCCTCACGGAGAAAGGTTGCGCTATCGTTAACCCAACACAGACGTGGGCATAAGGCACTGCTTACGAAGATTTCTCGTCGCACAGTGGAGCGTGCTGAACTTAAATTTTTTACTTTTCTTCACGGTGCAGGAGCTTTCGAGTCCCTACATAATGGGGTTTCGACCCAGTAGTTCTTTTGTGAGAGTGATTTTTAAATGTTCTTACGAGGGATTGCGCAAGGCTGCGACCAAATAATCGCTCATCTCACTGTGAGAAGGATTTTTATTGCGAAATCTACGATGCGAACTACGCGTAACTAATGGTATGGCGGAGATACTACGATAGATAAAAGAACGGAACAGTATTTGTCGTTACCGACTCTGGGTTCACTACGATAACTGACTTATTTCGCAATCGGTTTTGGAATACTGAGGTAGATTTCCTCATTGGGGTTAATATGGTATATTGATAGCCCATGAAAAGGGATTATAATAAGTGTCGCCTTAAATCTTTCTATCATTTCCGAGCAAGGGTCATGTCCGTAATTTATTTCTCTCTTCAATGGCTTGTACGTTCCTAGCCGACAGATGTTTTTTCTTCCGTGATGACGCCAAGTATCCCCGTTGCACATAAAACTGGGAATGCGTGCCCCTTTTTCTGTTCCATTGAACATCAATTTTCTTTTCTTCCTCGTTGCAACTGTTTCGTCTTTTTTCTTTGTCGATTGTTATCTTTTCCTGAAGAGCCGGAATGTCTTGTGTTTTTGTCCTCATTTTAAAACCCTGACGTCGTAATATCATGTTATTTGTCTCATTTTCTACTCAGCCTTCTCCGCGTTTTAAAAAATGCGAAAAATCGCGATATTTTTGCGTATTTTACCCAGTACAATTCTAATATTAATCTTAAATGTTTTTCCGCTAAGAAAGCAAGTCGTGCGAGTAAAGGATGGTGCAGAGTAAGGAACGTACTAACACGAAGGCTGGCGTTTCTCAACCGGCACGGCATGAGATCGTTGTTAGGGCGCCGCGTAACATCACCGAGTCTATAACGTCGGACGTGGAAAGGTGCGAGCGAAAGAATAGTGGCTAGAAGTGCTCCTTCTCACCGATGCATGAAACAGAATAATAATATCAGATTGCTTCTTTACACGGTATTCCGTAATGCTTTCCAGATTAAGGCGATCGAAAATGCCGTTGAGTTAGTTATCTCTGCACCAACGTTAAAACGTCTGTAGTTTTGCGGACTAAGTCTCTAGGGTTAACAGTTTGCCTATATATTAAGAATTCAATAACAAATGTGAAACAATGCGAAGGTTTCTTGGGTAATATCTGTATTTTAGATAAACTTTCTCAAGAATTTTACTTTTCACGATGTTATATAAACATGGGAATTGATTTAACAATGTGATCTAAAGATCCTATGCAGATAGGCGTAAGCTGTAATTTTGGGAATAATTTTGAAACGGGAAAAAAATCTGCTATGACCAATCGAGCCCGGGCCGTAGCAGATAATTTTTCCCGTTACTGAACGCGGGTGGTTTTCTTAGTTGGGTCCGGACTAGCCAAGCTAGTATCAACCAGCCCCAACGGAAGTCCTCCAAGAGATACGTAGAAGAAAACCCCTCCCTCTCAAATGGTGAGATAGCCAAAGCTAGAATTTGATTGAATTATATGATCTAAAGATCCTATGCAGATAGGCATAAGCTATAATTTTGGGAATAATTTTGAACCAGGAAATTTTTCAAAATTATTCCCAGAATTATATAAACATGTTATGAATAGTTCTCCCTCGCCTTTTTTAAGTAGTAATGTTGATTCTGTCTTCATAATTAATTTTTCGGTTATTCCACTCTTTGAATTCAATTGTTTGTTCTTGTATTTTTTTCTTTTTCCAAACTCTAACTCTCTCTCCAATTAGGATCATCACGCAGAGAGAAAGCTACAGAGATTTGCATAGCAAAATAATTTCGGAAGATGTCCAAGTATGAATTTATTTTTCGATAGCCTCTTATTCCCGATTCTCCCATCGGCAAACGTTTATTTTTTGGTCTTTAACCTTTGTATGAATTTAAGAATTAAAACGGCTATCTGATACGCCTCGTAAATAAATCCATTATCATTTTAATGCTTTATGTTTAATATTAAGTCTTATTTTTCTAAATGTATAACATGCTAGCAGTACCGTAAATTTGGAACCTTATCTTTCGTATAAAAGTGATCTGTTGACCTGTTAATTCCATAAAGTTTTTAGTTTCTTTATAATAGGTATAAAATCGCCTAGTCTCGATCTACAATAGTTTCGTAATTGATCGGAAAAAATCTAATTACATTTCATTCAGACAATCCGTCTATATTTATCACTGTACGCCTAAGCGCTGCCACGGGTTTCCATCTATTTTAGCCCAAACATATGAACGGATTAAAGGGCTCTCAGAGCAGGCTTTTAGGCTCCTATTGGCCGTCGTTGGCTCACCCTGGACCCTGGGATTCCCGCAGTGTGTTTGGTGTGTCTGCGTCTGGAAGCTTTTGCGAGTTGTAGCAGCAGCGTGGGCGTTGGGGAATGGGTGCTGGAGAGAGGGAAGGGTGGGTATGTGAGGGGAGGGAGAAGAGAAGACGAACGGAAGAAGGAAAAAGAATGGGGGAGACAGTGGTAGTTCGAGAGGGCGGCGTGGGAGTTTGAGGGACGGAGGGGATGTTGGGAAGGGAAAGGAAGAAGAGGGGGAGAGAGGTGAAGAGCTTGTGGAACCCCTGAATCGATCTCCGTAAGGTTCTTGCTGACTCACCCTCTCTCCCTCCGCTTGGGTCATGTAAGGAAGATGGAGAAGGGGATAGTGGAGCAGTAATAGGATTTCGTAAGGGGAGGGAGGAGTAGCGATATCAAACGATGTGCCTCGTACCTGTGCCTTACGCGTAGTAGCACGCACAAGTTTTCGTTTCGTGCGCGGCCGCGTCTAATTGTAAAGTAAAACTTCTCCTGCGGCGTTAAGTAAATAGTATTATTTTAGATGCAACACTTTAACAAATACTCGCCTATGCTTTTTATCGCGTTATTTCAACGTTGTTCATTAGTTATTGACTGTTTAGTTAGGTATTTTTGCCATTCTAAATCTTTTATTCCTTTTAAATATTATGGCAATTGGGAATAATTTTGAAACGAGAAAAAAATACTGCTGTGACCGGGAATCGAACCCGGGCCTTCCACTTGTCGGGCGGATATTCTACCACTGAACTATCGTAGCAGATCAATTTTCTCGTTTCTGAATGTGGTTGTTTTCTTGGTTGGGACGGAACTAGCCAATTATGGCAATTATTGGAAAAACGAGAAAAGAAAAATTATTATTAGTATTATTATTTAAAACGATGGCATCAGAAAAATCTATGAGAATATTTTCCTAGATATTGTTTACATCTACATGTTGCCAGACTGGTTGGTGACGGAGGATTCATTAAAAAATCAATACCCTAAAAACTCACTTGTAGGATGTAGTGTTCTAGTGCTATCCGTGATTATTCTCGTAAAAACTAACCTCGATAAAGCTCTTGGCCTACAATCAGTCTCATTCGTTTTATGGTTGTGGTCTTGCAGGTGGGTAGTCAATATTATGAGGGAATAGCGTCAGGTTATTAGTCGAAACAATGGTATCGTAAACTGAAATTCTGCGAAAAGTTGTCATCATTTCTTATCACTTCTCTATTTAGCGCGCTGTGCAATCGCTAATGGGCTGCAGTTGCATCATGGCAAACAGTATGAATGATACTTATATGCTCAGTGAAATGCTAGCCACAAAATGAATGATACAGAATGCGCAAAATTGTTTTTAGTCTTTTTATTTAATGTTTTGTATTCTTTCCATAATATGAAGTTTTATAATTAGTTTCATTCGTTATTATTAATATTTAATGATATAGGTTTTTTAACTTTCCCGACTCGTAATTCGTCGAAATTAAGCTTTCATTCCAATATTTGGGCGTAAATAATAAAAATAATGCTCTGTAAGAATCATGAAAGCGTGAGATTTTTTTAACGATACCGACACGTTACTCATCAAAAATACGTTTTAATACCAAAATATGTGTGCAAAAAGTTCCTCGGATGAAGGCAATAAAATCATTCGCTTTAAAAACGATGAAAGCGTGAGAAAATATGATCCGGAACAAGGAAATCTTTGCATCGTAACACGCTTACGGAGAAACCAACCCGCCATTGTTCGGATCCACTTGTGGAAGTACAAATAATACAGCTCGGAAGATTTTTACGTAATCGTAATTGCAACGTATGTCGGCATTGTGTTGAGCCACGTCCGGTGACGGAAGTCGTTTTAAGCTAAGGGACGTAATCAAGTTTGAGATTTCTGATTTTTTTCGCGATTCAGTTGAGAGAAATGTGCAATTACTTCATCCGCGCTTTGCTGAAAATAATTTGTTAATGTCACAGATTCTCACGTTTATTGTGGAAGGTTGCCTTTTTATCATTTTTCCCTCATTAAATGCCTTATCCAGTTGTCTCGTTAAGTGTTCTCGTCTATATCGAGTAATGCCTGTAGAATACTGCGCAGGATTTCAGCCAGATATTACTGAAATGACTTTATTTAATTATAATGAAGTAAACCTATCGGTGTTATAAGAGAATTTGTCCATTAATTCCACACGTCATTGCATAGCTCACTCGGGCGTATTGCCTCGTATCATGAAGGACAAAGAAATTTTAATAATAAAATAGTTTATAAAATGAGTCGCTTCGTGAAAATTCAAAACGTAATACATATATTAAAGACTACCCGAGGCGTCTATCATTCCATAAATTTGTGAAATTTCTATTCCGAAACAGGATCATGCTTTATGGTTGTCTTATTGGAATAAAGTTTATATATTTGAAGACAGCTCAATATAGCTGGCTATTTGAATTGAATGTTATCCATTGGAAAACATATAATACCAGATGTGCATTATTTACTTTGTATGTTTCGAGGTCATTGGTCATTTGCTCCCTCAGATTCCTCTTAGCCTTAATTGCAAAAGTCTGCTAACACCGAAAGTATTCATTCGTCACGTCAGCTTTTGTTCCTGTTATTAATCCAAAATACATTTTTGAATCGCTCGGAAAATGATCCAATAGTTCAGTTCCATTAGTCGGTCGAAGCAGTTTTATTCCTTATTATCTAATACAGTGGTGCCCAACCTACGGCCCGCGGGCCGGATGTGGCCCGCGAAAGGTTTTTGTGCGGCCTGCGAGGATATGATGAAAATATCCGAAAAACTTAACTCAAAAACCATTCATTTTTATACAAATTTTGATAATAAAACTTTTAATATTGAAATTTTAACCATAAAAACTTTATTTATATTTCATTTTCATTTATATGGCTTCTCAGAACATGGATAACTTTCAATTTAATCTCTTAATCTGGCCCGCCGAAGAAATATCAACTTCCAATGCGGCCCGCCGAAGGATTTACAAACACCAATGTAAATAAAGTTGGGGCACCACTGATCTAATCCAGTTTTCAACCGGTGTTTCGCTTAGCACTGGTGTTCCACTGGCATTGCCTAAGTGTTCCGCGAAATATTCCACCGGAAATTATTTTTCTAATTTAGATTTATTAATGAATTTAAAAATAAAAAGTATTTTAATTTTGCTGTCGCACTAAGTCCATCTATCTGGGAAGCAAAAGTAGCAGGTTACAACTTCTAACCCACAGCCATGGTAAATAATATATGCGTATGTATATGGGTGTTCCGCCTCACAAAAGTTTGAAAATCACTAATCTAATAAACAATTTTAGAACGTTCGCATGCTCTCTCCAAATTTCTAGCCCTCGATGATGATGAGGCCTTTCGGTTTGCCTCACATAGTCTTATAAGCACATTTTCTTATATTTTCCACTTTCGGTGACCCATGTAAAAGAGCACAAGCAAGTGTTTACAAAGTTGTCACGTGCATCGGCGTGTTTCCCTCTCGAAAATACTATAATGGGCCAAGTCGCGCAACTTTCCGAGAGTATCAACGAGTTCGCCTTCTGTGTTCGCACTGTTCGCGTAGATCGGGGTTCACCCCGATCTACGCGCTCCCCACTGTAAGAGTCGAACGCGATGACGACAGATTGAATTGGAGTTTTGCGGAAGTTGGTAGTTGGGAGGGAAATGGGGGCGGGGGATGCGTATCGGAGGGAGTTGGTGGGGAGGGGGGTACGGAGGAATAGCAAGGACGGTCATGACGTGGGAGTGTAGGCGGTCGTGATGTCGGTTGAGTCACCCCATTAATGGGGGCGGAAATCTTTCTCGCCCTTTCGCCTCTCCTTCCTCCTCCTCCCTCCTATTTACGATAGCCCCCTCAATATTGCCACTCTCTCCCATTCTCGATCTCCCTATCTGGGCGCGCATTCCCGTTCTCTTCCGTCTCCCTCTTCTTTTTCCCGCCACCAGGCGTATCCCCCTTCGCCTCGGTTCGTTTATGTATTAAGGGAGAACCCTCGCGAAGATCTCACGCCTTCCTATCTTCCGTGACAGCCATTCATGCGACGCTACATGTATGTTTTTTTCGATCCCGTTGTAACCGCTACTGTCTTCCCTTGTGAATAAAATCGACGTGCGTGCACACTCGCATACGTATCCTCAATTTTTGAACGAATTTATCGCGTGAAACTTCGTCTTTAATTTAAGAATGATATTTTGTGCGCCGTAGTGTATTTGAGGTTGTTTTATTAGGTAAAAATTTCGGAAACCTTCTGAATTTGTAGTCTTAAGTTTTAACTTATCTTATCCTAATCTACCTATTTTATCTCATTCTAAAATATGTCAAGATAGTTCCCAATTTATGAGGCTTCTTTGTAATTTTTCCTGCCATCTCCGTAGAATGGACATTTGGCCATGGCAATAACCGGTTAACATGTGAATAAAAACGATGATTGCCTTTATAGTCTACCTATATTTGAGTAAAAGTGTCACTTAAATTGTAATGAAATGAACTATTGCCGATCGCATGATTATAATTTCACGCTTACATCGTTTTTTGATGATTCATCACAGCATCGTCAAATGTTAGTTTTTAAATTTACTAACACCGGAGCAAATTCAAATCTTGGTATTCTAATACAGTTGTGTGTGTCGAATAGCGGAAATGAGTTTAACGTCCATGTTACGAAAGAAGCTTAATCTACCGGTTGCTATAAAGGTTGATGATACATCTATGCGAACGCTATGTCATCTGGGATTTTTATTATTGAGCACGTAAAGTCACTTTATCCTAAGTGAGTCATCTCGCCATCAGGAAAATCATTTTCAACCTTGCTGGTGTTACATTGCGTTTTAAGGGTTAAAGAGTAATCACGACGCCTACTTGGAATCCTCGACCGTCATTGCCTGCGATCCAGATACATGCGGAAAACATCGTTTGTGATCGAATGAAAAATGTGGAACAGAGGAAACGATGATTTATACAAGTGACTGGGACTAATGTCTCATCTTGCGCTTTTGCAACCTTCCTTTCCACGGCTGCGCCACGGATATTTGACCCATACAAAAATCTTAGTATGTACTATGAAAATCCCGTTCGGAGAAGGCATTCTAGAATCCTCTTCGCTAGCTCTCGGCGCTCCATTCCCTTCTCCTCCCCTTCCGTAGCCCGCCTCCGCTTTAAGTACTACGATAACATAACTATGCAGTAATTGTATTTTGATACTCCTGGCTGCCGTGTGTTTGTGCGCGCTGTACATCTGAGTTTGCGAAAAGCCGTGTAATTCGAAGAATTGCTTGTGCTGTAATAAAAATTTCTCGCGCCACGTGTTTGCATCTGAAGCCGTTGAAATGCACACTCATATATATATACTCGAGATGTTATATCCGCGAAAGGGGTGAATGGACCGTAATAGCTTTTGGATGCTAACGGTCGTTGGCATAGCTTTTTGCGCATTCCTATTTTGGTAGAAGTAATGTTGATAAGCTGTTCTAGGAAGGCTAAAACAGTTTTATTGGTGAATTTTGTCGTTTTACCGTCTCCGCTTCTAATAATAATAATTGTCTTGGATTGGTCCGATATTTGGTTATTTTATTGTGAAACGTAGAGATTCTAAAGGGTAATAATAATCCCTTAATGGAAGTCTTTACCCCTTTGTTTTTAGAATTTCTCTTAATCGGCACCTAATGCTCTAATTGTTCATTCTCTTAGCCCATTTAGTGAAACGGAGAGATTCTAAAGGGTAATAATAATCCCTTAATGGAAGTCTTTACCCCTTTGTTTTTAGAATTTCTCTTAATCGGCACCTAATGCTCTAATTGTTCATTCTCTTAGCCCATTTAGTTTTCACCGATCTTATAAAACTTATATATATTAAACTGCTATGGAAATGTTTTTATATTTTATTTCGAGTTTGAAAAATTCGTTCTTCATGCTCGGAAAATCATTGGGGAAGGTCTGTGCTTTGAGTGACCACAAATGAAACACGCCATCTTAGGCTCGATCGTTTATTTTCCCATCCATGTTTTCCAGCGCGCACGTTAACACTCTGCCATCCGGCGTTGTTAATGACGCATGAAATTCGACGGAGGTTTCCTTTTGTTGGATTTGACGGGACGCTCCTTTCGATAACTTCCCTCCCTCCGAATGTCCCCATGACTACTCAAAAACAATGGCCTCCGCCATTATAATTTTTTATTCGCCCGCAATTACATTCCGAGGTGGAGCGATGAGTGTTAGGACGAGGGGAGAGGGCGAGTAATTGGGACACCCCGTTATATCCGGCAATCATCCACCAGATACTCCAGACATCCACTTTCGAACGAGGCTCGGGAGTCGCGAGACGGAGGAACAGACGATGGGATAAGGCGGACCGGAGTTTTTAATTCAGCCTAGAGGTGTATTTTCTTAAAACAAAACCTTCGCCAGACAGTTTGGAGTCGAATTTCTTTGTCTTTTCTACTTTTTTCCTCCAAAGTCTTTTTGGCAGCTCAAAAGATTGATCGAGAAAATCAGGGGGTTGTCTACGTATTGAAACTGTTTAATTATTTTACCGTCGTTGGGTTTTAGTATAGCTCACTGCATTCGGATGTTCGCGTTACTTAAGTTTAATTCTTACTTATCAAATGTAACGGTGATCAAACAGTCGAAATAAATGAAAGGTTTGGTTGTTATGTGTGGAATAGATAATTAAAACAAACACGGGAAGGTAGCCAAGCTCCAGCTTATGGTAATTTATTAGCGGAGATTATGGTTCATTTATAAGGTTCGTTCCGCAGGGGTTTCGAGGCTTATTTATTGTTGAGGATTTGAGAAACAAGATCCGCGTGACGACAGCAGCAGTGCTCTCCATCGAGATAGGGGAGGCTGCGCATACTCTTAGGCGAAAGAGTGTTTGCAGAGCTAAAACAAGAGAAGGGTGAAGAAGAGTGCAAGAGGAAGTAGGGGAGATTGTGGATAGATGGAATGGAAAGAAGGAATAAAGAGGGCGGGAAGAAACAGAAGTTGTATAGCAGTGGAGTCGCTAGCAGAGTGCATAGCAGTGGTGAGCAACCAACGCCTTCCGAGAGCGTTTTATGCGGCTCGCGAACCATGATTAAAAAGAGATCCGTAAAATTGAATACAAAAATTCATATCATATACATTCAAAATACGACAGTAAAACGCTTGCGATTGAAATTTTAACTTGAAAAACCTAATTTAGACTCGATTTTCGATGATATGATACCTCAGAATCTCTAGTTAACGTCCGATTTAAAGTCTAATCCGTACTGCCGAAGCATTGGCAACTTGTAATGCGGCCTACCGAAGAATTATTCGTAGAAAAGATTGTCCATCACCGGTTTATAGCGTATTAAATTCTTCCCATTAAGAATTTATACTCTTCCCAGTGTAATTAAATTGCAAAGTCTCTACTTTTTTAGCTTTAGAAATATAAGTTGTGTAATAATGTCTACATTGTTTGAAATGCTAATGGTGCGAGGATACTTATTCAAGTCTGGGATGCATGTTTCTGATGAGCGAATACTATTGCCCCGGCTATAATGTAAATACCGTGTGAGGGTATTTAATTTTTTTATAATCTTAGCCAGAGCCGTCTGAAGGGGGGGGGGGAGAACTTGGTGGGCAGTCACCCAAGGCCCCACGTCTATGAGGAGCTATAGTAGAAATTGTATTCGAGAAATTGTCTCGAGAAGAGGAGATAGGTGCTCGTTTACTCGTATACTGTTTATATATACTCGTATAATTTTCTCATTAATTTCCAATTACTAAATATAGAAAAATAAATATGTAATATATAATTTCCATGTCCTAGATATACTTACCTTTTAAAATCGGAACCTTTACCAAAACTGCCAAAACAACACTTTCCGCCAAATCTCCAAATTCAAGTACACATGTTTATCTTCAGATGGCACGTCTATCGCCAAGTGAGTTCTCATTCTCTGCTGTATTTTAGGAGAAAAACTAACATAAACTTGAAAACAATAATAAAATTGCAATTAAATGAGAAATTTGATTTTTATAAATAGGGGGCCCCGCGGCAACCCTCTCGCCCGGGGCCCCGCGGGTCTTAGAGACGGCTCTGATCTTAGCTGCTTGAAAGCTAGGATTTTAACCTCGTTATTTACAAATACTTTAAATATGATGATGGATGATTGGATCGGCCTCCATTAAATGGATCTTTATAATGTTCATAATTTTTCTACGAACAGACCAACAAAATGGGAATGACACGAAGTATATTCCTCAATGTTTACTGGAAGCACTTATAAATAAATTATTAGTTTTATTTAGTAACAATTTGGTCCACTTGCATTTGACTGAGCCTTGTATTAATATTTTCATTGAATAAGGTTACGTCGTGTAAATTTAGCATATTTTTTCAGTTTGCAATGTAGCCTGTTATTTTGCTTTATCTTCTCCAAGAAACCCCGTTCCGAGCGTAAACGTGCGATTCTATGAAAGTGTTATTGCATCACAAAGGTTTGTTAGGAATGTGTTCGACTGTTAAAAAAAAGAAATCCAGTTCCCTCACCTCAGGTCGTGATCTGTTCAAGTTCTCTTTCTCTTCTTACATATGCAATACAGAAGCATTTTAAGCATTGCTCTTTTAATCTTTTTAATCTTATCTTTGTTGATATCATTCGTTCTTCCGTGAATTTTAACGTGAACGTTTTTTTGCACTATCGATTAAATTCAGTTGAGCAACGCTAATGTGAATAACTTTTGAGTCTGCGAAAAATATTAAATTAACTCCGACAGTGTTACTCTTTTGCGTAGTTGATAAAATTATGTAAGTTACATATACTTTGCTAAAAGTTTTTATTGATTTGGAATATCGCAAATTTTTGCCAGTGTTATATAGAAAATTTTCGCACATTTGCCATGTGATTGTAGCTTTCGCTCCGAAGAATTTTTTTGTAGCCATTATCTTGTGTTTAAAAATCCAGAAATGTAAGCAACCGAAAACGTTTGCCACAAACATGAGGCATCCCGTCCATTATATAAACTTCATATTAAAAGTAAACACACTATATCTCGCGAGTATCCATCCTCCCTTAAACTCGACGTCCCATGGAGTTCGTTTATGGTCTCGCTAAATACGTCTCACCTCCACCCAATGGAGCCTCAATCATGTAATGATCGCATCCTTTTATGACCCTGTATCGCACGGTCGTCCCACTCCATCCCCTTCCTACCCTCCCCCCCTCTCTTCCCATTCTGTCGTGACTCATCCTCTCAGCTGACATATTCTCCCCTCCCGTCTCTCTCTCTACTATTATCTTCCCACCCTCCCGTCAATACGTTGCCATAGTAACATCAAGCATAGGGCGTGGCGGTCACTAGAGTTCAGACAGGCGCGACAGCGCCATGTACCCGATAGGATAGATCGATTGATCTCTTCTCATATAAATAGTTTGTTTTTTGCTGATTTTTTCTATATACTAAAGAATAATATAATTTTCTGCGTATGCGCAAACCGTTATTCTTTAACGATTACATGTCATGGTTTTTTGGGCTTTTCTTACACATTTATTCATTTTTAAACGTGAAACAAATTCAAGAATTGGCACTTTTCAGTTTTTATATTAAAGTACTTATTTTTTTTGTTTTCAGCCATAAATCGCTGTGGTTTATTATGGCTACAAATAAATGTATAGTTATTTTAACATCGACATCTAAGCCGTACGTAAATAAACAATCGTGTGGAACGTGCGCGGTGCCCAAGTTTTGCACATTTCGACTCACGAACTTTTCGACCCCCACGAGGGCGTGGTGAGCAAATTTTCGATAGATTTACTCTCCCTATTTGATTGCGTAAACGCTTCGATTCTTCCGTGGATCTGACGTTTTACGACGAATACGCGACAATTCGGACAACTGAAATAAATATCGGATGCATAGTGATAATCGGCGAGATGTATTTGTTCGTTAATGCGCAGTAAAAACCCGTGGCATTAGAGAATCTTTACATTACAGCTTTCCTTTTCTGTGTTCTCGCCACGCCCTTGTTTGGCATCTGCTGACACAAAAGAGTTGTTTCCGCGTGAGCGGGTTTCGAAAGCGGAGGAATTGTCGGGAATGTGTTGACACTTATTGTTCTGCTATTTCTATAATAAAATCCGCCGCTCTGGTTTTATAATTATTCTAATTCGCATGGTGTTTTTCGGATAAAAATTGAGCATTGAAATCAAAATGTACAGCCATTTTTAAATGAGATCAGCTTTCAATTGTAAAAACATATTTACGAAACCATGTCTCTCCGTTAGCCATTAAAAGTGTGGAAAAACTAGATGTGCATATCAGCCGTCATCAGTGGTGATTCACCTATGGTAGGTTTGGTCTTACTTTAGAAATCACTATCGCTGAATCACTGCTGATAACGACTACTCGGTGGCCGAAATGCGTACCTGGTTTTCCCAAACATATTTCGTCAGTTTTGATTTCAGCCTAGTGAGGTGACATATTTCGTCAAATTTGATCTCGGCCAAGTAAGGTGAATAAATATCATGAGAATTATTTTTCTTAGGCTAAAATTCTTCGCTGTCGTTTGTGAATTTTGGATAAAAGACTTCAATGTTTTAGCGCTTTTTTTAAAGCACGTATGTGTTCGGTTCGAATGTCCGTCCGTCTCTAACGGAAATATCTCTGGAACTGCAACTTGGAGTAGCCAAAATTTCAGAATTGATTGGTCTATATGAGAGCTAGGCATGGTAAACAAGATGATCCAAACGGAACTTATGATGCCTACTTTCCATTTAATCATTTATTTAATACTTATATTGGCTTTAATAGCTTTAAAATTACCGCGGATATGTAGCCCTTTGTGTTCCCAAATTTCATAATTTAGCGTTATAAAATATTACAAATACATTCCAACGGAATACTAGACACTAGACTATACCGAAACCGAGACCAACAATAATCGTTGCAATGGCAACATTCTTGTAATGAGTGATTAAAACTACAAAAACGCCGGTATTTACGCGAAATTCGAAGGAAAACGATCTATAAGCAACGTTCGAAAATAAAAATTAGAATCTCCATTCCTTTCCTCAGAGAATAGTACAAATCCAGCTCCGATATTACAATGGAGGACTGTCATATATCGGGATTTACCGAAAATTGTATAAAGTTGTATTGTATGGCTACTGCTATAGGCAAATATAAAGTTTTTTCGTTAAATTTTTACATATTTATAAAAAAATCTATTTAAAACGGACGAGTTAATGCCGAACCCGATCACATCCGATAGGTAGCCGAAGTTTGCCGAGTGTTTAGTGACGTCAGCGCATCCCACGAGCATCCTAACCGTGCTAGAAGCCATTGTACCGATATAGAAGTAGTAGCTTAAAAGACATAAATCTGTTTTTTTCCTTTATCCGCCGTCTTAGAAGAAATATTGGTAGAAGTACTGCACCTTCCTGCATTTATTTCGCTTTGTGTCTTGTCTATAGGAAATGTGGTGAAGTTTGTTGTTTTAAGTGTCTATCTGCCTTAGTTATTACCTATATTTCTGAAAAGAAAAACTGTAGAAGTGTTTGGAATAACTGCATGTCTCTTTTGTATACGTCGCGAATTTCATCGTTGCTTTTATGGCTTTTTTCTCCCTTTGAGGTCAATGAGGAAAAACTATGTTAGTAATGCTGTTGGATTTGTTAAACTGAAGCGAGAAGGAAATATTTGTATTGTTAAAGGCAAGATTTGCCCTGAACACAGAATAAGATAAAGAGGTTATGAAGTGAGTGTAGTTGTAGATAAAGAAGAAGATTTAGTCACGTCTGTGGAGTGTCATGGCTGCCCTTATTTATCAAAACAGGGTCCTTCAAAATACCATACTGTCGTGGATATTATGTGAACAAATTTATTAAAATATTTAAATTACAGAACTAACTTAATATGTAACATTTGTAAAAGTATTTGCTTAAAAACTTGGTACTTAAATATATGCACTGCAACAGTAATTATTTGCTTAATAAACTCATAGCCCAACGATTTCCGTAAGTTTGATCTTACGTATTTAGAATAGGTATATTACATTATGGAGGTTTTGTTAAAATATATATGCTAATCTTTAAAACATAAAAATATAATTTACTCTTTCAACATCGTTCTCCAGAAATATATGCATCATGTCAATGTAATGCCGACATAAGTCATAAACTAAAATACGAAGCAATAAAATTACGTACATATAAGTAGTACATACTTACATTAAAATGATCTTCGCAGACAAATGCAGTTGTACGTTCCGATATATCAGATGCGTATCTCCTCATGGCTTTCAACCACAATATTCTCCGCTTATTATTTCTTCCCAAGGAGCTCGGTAGCGTGAATAACAATTTTCTCGGGGTTTTACACGTTGTAATTAAGCAGTGATGTACCAGACAATACTTGTAACCCTTCTTAACTTCTGTATTCTCCATTTTAGCTACGATATCAGGAAAAGCAACAGGACGAAGTATCAAAACTGCGTGCTTTCAGTACGGTCGTAAGGCATGCGATGACGTCACGAACACCTTACTCTCTCTCCAACCAGGATGCCGTTTTCGCGGGATATTTAAAAGAGATATTTTAAACATTTTTTTGCATAATGAAGACGACTTAACAAAAAAATATTCACAGGGAGTAATTAAGTCAATTACAAAGAATTTAAAAAAATATAATTAAATATTTTGACAGTCCCCCATTCTAAGATATTTTAATGTGCATGAGAAAATTACCCTGCACGATGGATTTCAGATTTCCCATGTAAATCAAATGGGAATTATAGTTACTGGAATCGAACCCGGGACTGTCAGTCTTTGCAACAAAAACTATCCTCGGGAGCTCGGCTTCGGTAGCAAGAGATTTCCACCAACTGTCAAGAAAATCGGTGTATTGGTTCAAAAGTTAATGGGGGGGAAACAGACAACGACGAAACTATAAGCCTATTTCCATTCTGGAAAGTAGGCTAAAAATGTGGTGGATCTAAGATCAGCTGCTGGGAGTAAACGGAAAAAAATAGTTTATAAGTATGTACATGCTGCTACAAGTGTAGGCAACCAGCAATACATCGCAAATGCTATTCTGTTCTTCGTTGTAAAGGTAGCAGTCGTTGAAAAAAGCTCCTTGAGTAATTTGCTTTGCAATTCTTCCCTCACTTGTTTTCTTATGCTAATGAACTTTCAAGCGTATACAAATCTCGTTCATCGCCCGACACCTCGCGCTCTCATGACATGCGGATGTACAAAAACGTGCGCTTCTTCCTCGGGAGACTCTGCGTTCGAGTCCCGCCCGTTCCTGACACCCCTTCGGCTCGTTTTGTCACGCCCACGCGCATTTCTCTTGAATGGAAAGGAGCCGTGCGGAATAGACGACACCGTTAACGCGACACCGCAACCTCTCTCTTTTTCCCGCATAAACACGTCTCATCGGCGCCTGTGGATTCCTCCTCGGCGCTGCGACGAGGTGCCTGGGTGGCGCGTGGGTGATAACGGTGCCGCACCGCCGCGTGTGGAATTCATACGAATCAATCCATTGCGGGAATCGATTTCGGTAGTTATTGAATCCGTGTGGCGGGAATTAGGTCGTTTCTATTGGCCGAATATACGTCGACGGCCCAGGAAGAGTTAGTCACACTTGCGTTATCAAGTACGAGATTTACGCTACCTTTTCTTTCGTCGATGTTATTAATAAGCGTTAGTGTGGTTTTTATAAGATTTATAATGCGCATTATAAGTCATTTAGTCGACTTCAATGCAGAAAATATTCTTTCCGAGATAAATCGTAGTAGACTGTGGCTTAGCGCTTTGGTGTTCGTGATCGGTTGATGAAAGCGGATATTGAGCGGAAAGGGGTTTGAATGTCAACATAAGCGAGCTTTATCTCGGTCTATTTTTCCACGGGGTTTTACTCGCCTGTCTTAATCAACTAGGCGTGGATAATTTGCGTGGCTTTAAATGTTTAATGAAACATTGAATTCTGAGAAGCGTTTCTCGATAAAGGTAAATTTGTAATTTTTTCATGATTGTAATACCTAAATATGCATGACGTGAACGAGCAAATGCTGTTACAGATAATTCGGCGAATTTATTCTCATTTTTTTTGCAAATTGTCGCGCGTATTATCCGTCCTTATGCAAAACTGATTTTTGTAATTGAAGCCATATGAAGAGATTAGTTTTCTCGATGTTCATTGATTATAAGCATAGCATATTCAATGCAGATATTGAAGGAATGATTGATGCAGCGATTTTCCGTGGACATTTGCAGTCAATGAATCAAGGAGAGCCGTCGGAAAGAGTTTTTTATTTTCCGAAAGCAGGTGATGTAGTGGTTAGGACGCGCTGCTGCTCGAAAGGGCAGCTGGCACGAATCCTGCATAAGTAGGATTTTTCCAAGGTCGCCCGGCCGGCCGTTTGTATGGTTTGAGGAGACCGCGCCAAGTCAGCGTTTCGTCCTTCGGAAGGGACGTTAAGCCGTTGGCCCCTTGGAGCTCTTCGATTAAGAGTAGGCTGATGCCGGCACTTGGTTTCCCTCCTCCCTTGTGAATGTGTTAGGTGTGGAAGGAGCTATGGCTATAATAATCCAAGAGGTTGATTAGCCAAAAATACACACACTCGAGAGCTTTGAAGTTTGATCGTCAAATCATTTTCTTCTCCTAGTGTTGCATTTTATTTATTGAAGGCATTTAGTTATTGAATATGAAATGTCCTGCCAGCGAAGAAAATACCGAAAAAATACATCGGTCCTGTGTGTTCTCGAGCGCCGCCTCATCTTTTCTTCCGGCGGGTGACTGTTAGCAGTTGGTCACGATTGCACAATTGCTCGATTAGAGGGCGGAAGAAAGGAGAAGCAGATTGTCTAGATGGAGCGTTGACTGGTCGACTGAGGCGTATGTCGGAAGACCGTGATAATAGGGGAGACGCTAGGAAGAAGAATTAGATGAAAAAAATAAGAAGAGAATTAAACTGGGCGTGCCATTGGTTAAAAGACGTGCCAGCGGCACGCTAACGGAGTGTCCCCCTCCTCGGAGAGATCGCGTGCCTCTCTGTCTCGGATTGACCTGTGGATTCTCGTTTCAGACCACATTCGAAGGTGTTAGCGTTCGATCGGACCCAATAATATGCGGGAGAACTCGTGTTTCTCAATGTACTTCCCCAATAAAACCGCCGGCGCGACAGCTTCCGCCGTGACTCTGGAAATGGGTTTCATTTTGTTCGATGCCTCGTACTTTAATCAGTGAAGAAGCCTTTATTCGAAAATTTCTTTAATCCATTAGCCAGCATCGGTAAGGGTTTGGAGTGGACGAGGCACTCGGACTAGAACGCTTTGGGATTCAATTTTTATCGGCATATATTAGGCGGATATCCTTCTTAGCCGTTACGGTAAAAATTTTCATTTCGATAATGCGAAAAAGACTATTTAGGTGTGAAAATGTTTACATGTTTAAGTAAAATTGTGTTTCAATTGGCATTTTCTTTATTCTTATTGTCACTAATTTATGTCGTTCTTAAAATTTAATATTACTTTTAAATTGACTATTTATAAATATTATTTGTTTATAACAGTATTCTGAAGAATCTTCGATAAAATTTGATTAAACTTGACGGTTAGTCTCCCTTGTCTTTAGATACATATTTTCTACGGAAACATTTTATTAAATTCTTAAGGTTGGAATTCGTATGCTCATAACTTTCAATTTTTATTGAATTATTTATAAGTATATTTTCTTTTTCAGTATCGCGATGTCTACACAAGGGAGTTAATTTCTCTTTTGTATATTTTTAATCGCGTAACGTTTGATCTTAACATGCACGGTGTCTTTTTGTTCGTATGCGATTCGCGCACTCGTCGTTGAGACTTGATGCATTGGCCCCATGTTTCTTTAAGGCGTTGTTTCAAATACGGATGGGAGTGCCTCACAGAGGGCGCGACGCAATTACAATCGAAAATGACAGGCAGTGCGCGAAAACGAATCACCGCCTGGAATCGACGCTCAGTGTTTTCCATCGCCTTGTAGCTTGACTGTTCTTCCTTTAATTTCGTTAGAAATCTACAGGTGTTATAATGTTTCTTCAGCAGCGCCCTAGATTTGTTTTCTTTGTTGATAAACGATGTTCATCCGTTGTCGTGGAATTAAGAGTGATGTCGTATCGAACACAGAAATTGGAACTTATTTACTAGTAAGCTAGACTTTCATCTCCCCGCCCGTGAAACATATTTTCCACTCTATTTCATACTTTGGGTTTGGCACCTGAATCTTTTTGAGACACCGTAGAAAGTGCATCATGGGTGTGTGCGTAGGGATAATTCATTCACTTTGACGGGTTGATGGTCTCTTATTGCGTTTTGAAATATGTAATACTGTTTATTTCGCACGACTAATTCCTTTCTCTCTGTTCTATTTCAGGTGAGTATTAGTAGTTCGTCTCGTTGCTTTTGAGTGCGTGTCTGTGTGATGCCCCAGAGAGCCGTTGGGATCGCCGGTTATACAGAAGGGATCCTTGTTTGAGGCTGACGCGCTGGACTCTTGCCGTTGTAATTGCTTCCTGTTCGGCAAGTTCTCTCTCTCTCGTTCCCTCTCTTTCTCTCTCTCTCTCTCTCTCCATCTTTTTCTCTCCCTCCATCTTTTTCTCTCTCTCCATCTTTTTCTCTCCCTCTCCATCTTTTTCTCCCTCTTCTCTCCCTCACCTGTGCAGCCGTGGGCAACGGACGGAGGGCTAGGAGGAAAACGGAGGGAGACGGGCAGCATTCCTCTGGGTCTCTCGATCGACTCCCGGCATTTCCGGTCCTCTCTCCTGAAAAAAAGACTTTATTCCACCTTCCTCCGCTTAATCTCGCACTTGGTGTCCATCGTAGATGGCGACGGTGGAATCTCTTTGCGAGACTCGGCATAAATGCCGAACGATCGTTAATGGCGGCGTTCTCTGATCGACGTCTTCGATTTTTAAGCTATCCTTAAATGGATCCGACGATCCATTCTCTTTTTTCCCCGCTATACTTCTTGCCTTTTCTCTTTTGGAATTCCCGACGTTTTCAGGCCTGTTTCCCATAAGGAGAGGCTATCAAATTGTGGTTTCTCGCGCATGGAATCTTAACGTTCAGCAATGAAGTCTTAATTGAAAAATCTTGCGCTAGGTATCCTTAGATTAAATACGAAGAAAATGTCCCGTTGAGAATATAAATTTAAGGGAGTGCAAAAACACCAGGTGTAGATAATACTACTGGTCATGTAGGAGTACTAAGAAGAAGGAAGGTGGTCTTCGACCAATCGAAAATTCGATTTATAGGATTTGAACAGTAACGTATATTAGTTTGTTAACTAGATATTAACTGATAAATTGACAACCATTTAAGGCTCTGTTTTCTTGTGCAATATACATTATTCTGTAATATTCAGGGAATGAAAAGATCATTTCATCGTGAAATGTTCCCACATAGGAAAATGGAATGGAATGAATTTCCTGTTAATTTTGGTGATATTTTTCCAATCTTTCAGAAAAACATACAAATAAGTGCTGATGACGTTATACAGTACAGCAATTAAAAGTGGTGGTTCCGATTACCTGTCTAGTAGATTGCAGTGCCTGTCTGGGAATGATAATTTTAACGACCCAGGCAATCGGATGTTTTTCTGACTTGAAGTTTCATGTAACTTCCAGCCTTACGTGGACACTAGTTTTTGCGCTTTAAAGGAAGAATAGCCTCAGGAATTAAAATGATTAAAAAGTTGCAATGGTGGGCGAGCCGGAGGCGGCGCTGTGTGAAGTAGGGTAAGAAATTGCGATTCCGTGAGTTCAGATAGCAGCATTTATTGAATGCAGTCAACGGATTTTGTTTTACCTCTCCCAAGATCATTGCCGTCCACTTTTTTTAGATAAAACATTTCATTTTAATGTCGGTGAGATTGTTTCAGTCAGAGGCACTTCAGCTTATTTCCAAGTAATAATTTCCTCCTTTTATCAGTCGTTGTTACAGTAGTACAGTTTTTATGCGTATGCATGTTTTAAACTGCATAGAATATTTTATGCAGTAATATATCCGTTGAGATTTTTTATTGATTGATATTAAAGATTATATTATTTATAATTATTTAACTTGCTTTTTTATCTTTTCTTCCTAAAAAGTTCAACTATCCTAAATGATCTTAACATTTCCTTCATAGCATTTATCTTATATCATAACTAATGTTTATTTGCGGTAAATTAATATATTCGTTAAATTTTATAAATTTTTAAAGCGGTACCGGCTCCAGATATTGTTTATATTCTCTGTATAAACTTTTTTCAAAAACTGAAACACTATTCACCGTTGATGAGGAAATTTACTCACATAAATGGGATGCCAGAGATAATTATCGACATTGATCGCACCCCAAAATTAATTTCCGTCGCTAAACACATATTTCGCGACAACATTCAGCCGCGCTAAAGCACCTTGTTTGCTCAACGTAGGCTCCCCCATGGGAAATGAGTACTCTTTCCATATTGCCTGGTGCCCTTACTTCGTGGTCCCCTCCCCCATGCATACACGCCTCTCTCCCTCATTGTAACCCTCTCTCTTCCTCCTCATCTGCGTATCTCGTTCCCATTTCTCCTTTTTATCCCTTCCTACGCGGCCATCACAGTCTCCATCGCCCACCGCTTGCCACATCCGCTGTTTCCTCCTCCCATACCCATAACCTTCTCCCTCCCTTTCAACCTCTCCCTATCCTCCCTTCCAACCTCTCCCTATCCTCCCTTCCAACCTCTCTCCCTATCCTCCCTTCCAACCTCTCTCCCTATCCTCCCTTCCAACCTCTCTCCCTATCCTCCCTTCCAACCTCTCTCCCTATCCTCCCTTCCAACCTCTCTCCCTATCCTCCCTTCCAATCTCTCTCCCTATTCTCCCTTCCAACCTCTCTCCCTATCCTCCCTTCCAACCTCTCTCCCTATCCTCCCTTCCAACCTCGCTCCCTATCCTCCCTCCCAACCTCGCTCCCTATCCTCCCTCCCAACCTCGCTCCCTATCCTCCCTCCCAACCTCGCTCCCTATCCTCCCTCCCAACCTCGCTCCCTATCCTCCCTCCCAACCTCGCTCCCTATCCTCCCTCCCTATCCTCCCTCCCAACCTCTCTCCCTATCCTCCCTCCCAACCTCTCTCCCTATCCTCCCTCCCAACCTCTCTCCCTATCCTCCCTCCCAACCTCTCTCCCTATCCTCCCCTCCAACCTCTCTCCCTATCCTCCCCTCCAACCTCTTTCCCTATCCTCCCCTCCAACCTCTCTTCTCTCTATCCTCCCTTCCAACCTCTCTTCTCTCTATCCTCCCTTCCAACCTCTCTTCTCTCTATCCTCCCTTCCAACCTCTCTTCTCTCTATCCTCCCTTCCAACCTCTCTTCTCTCTATCCTCCCTTCCAACCTCTCTTCTCTCTATCCTCCCTTCCAACCTCTCTTCTCTCTATCCTCCCTTCCAACCTCTCTTCTCTCTATCCTCCCTTCCAACCTCTCTCCCTATCCTCCCTTCCAACCTCTCTCCCTATCCTCCCTTCCAACCTCTCTCCCTGTCCTTTCTTCCAACCTCTCTCCCTGTTCATTCTTCCAACCTCTCTCCCTGTCCATTCTTCCAACCTCTCTCCCTGTCCATTCTTCCAACCTCTCTCCCTGTCCATTCTTCCAACCTCTCTCCCTGTCCTTTCTTCCAACCTCTCTCCATCCTCCCAACCTCTCTCCTTACCCTCCCAACCTCTCTCCCTATCCACCCTTCCAACCTATCTTCCTATCCTCTCTTCCAACTTCTCCCCGTCTGCTCCCTTTCAACCTCTCTCCCTATCCTCCCAATCTTCCTCCCTATCGACATCCCCCACACCCATCCCCTTCTTTTCCCTCCCTCCCATCCAACCTCTCTACCCATACTCCCCCACTCATTCCCGAATTGGAACGATGATGATGTTCCTTTCTGCGAACAGATCGCCCTCCGCTTCCCTTTAACGGGAGAGAGGAAACCTCTTGACGGGGAATCAGATAACCGAATAGCCATTGAGGACGGGAACCGCTCAATAGGTTGCGCAGACTTTTTTTTGTTGGCCTCTAACTCTGGCGTAATAGGCACGTAGAAGTGGCGCTAGAGCGAATCGACTACGGCCGATGTTACAAATTCGAGCGCGGCGACTTCCTAATTTTGAATACGATCTTCTGTTGATGTACGAATGGTGAAATTGAGAATTCCCCTCCAAATTGTCGTTTTTTTGAGAAGAAAAAATTGAAACGTCCCGTTACAAAAAAACTGCCCGCGATACCCCAGTTATCAGTTTAATTGGTTGGTCGTGAACGTTACCACATGATGGTATATTCGAGGCCGTCCGTCTGATGAATCGAGTTAATTTCATTAATAAAATCACGTTATTCACCTGCCGTTGCTTCAGTTAAGTGCCCAAGTTTTCTAGGATGGCCTTTTTCAAGTGTTGGTCTGTCATTTTTGTTGAGATATAGTAATACTTACAATTAGATGGAAATAGTGCAGAAAATTGAGTCATCACTTAAAAGGTATAGAAATCGCCTGAAATAATAAGAAAATGCCTTAAGAAATCGACGGAGAAATATAGAAACACTTCGTATTTATGAGAAATAAGAACAATATTTTTAAAAATTACTTTAAATAATCATTCAATGTCTTTAGGATGTATTTTATTTGCTGTTTCGCTTTTTATTCGTGATAGGTTATAATATCGTCCGAGATTCCCTAACCTATTTTATTTTACTCTAACAATATACCATAGAAATTTTACCTGCCCGCATTTAGCGAACAAATCTTTTGATAAAAGTACGTATAGATCTCTTTTAGGAAACTGTATTTCTTTTGGAGGTTGTTTGTTTTGTCTTTCAAAGCTCAGAAACATTGTTATTTTTGCTATAGGTAAACTATCTTTTGAAGGAGATTAAATCTTGAATGTATGAAAGTTGACCAGATTCTACTTTAAGGAAAAGCCAAGTTGTATTAGAGGTTGGGCGTCGAATGGCAGACAACCAATCTTATATTTCAATGCAATCATGTAGTAAAAATAATTCCGTCATTTTAAATTCGCAGCCTAGTCTTTACAAAAAATTCCTTACACCATTGTGGTTTGTTTGCGCAAGTTTTACCTTGTTATCGAACGGTAACCTAACCAAGTAACAGGAAAATTGTTATTAGATAAACGAAAAATGGAGTTATCCTCCGGGCAGCACCACATATCACGGTGAGTTCATTTAACTGAACCTAAGTGCGTTTTAATTGTGTCATTTGGCTTAGTGACTATGACAAAAACATTATGCGTGTAAACCGATGACATCACAGAATTGGCGTTTGCAGAGATAATTGTCTTTCTACAACTGTTGATACATATAGTGATGATATAGCGCTAATAAAAATAAAATTTAATTGGTTATTTCGGATACGCTACCGTTGCGCTCGAAGATCGGCAAAGGATGTAGCGATTCATGAAAAACTGTAAGGAAAGGAAATAAATTTTCCTTTACTTTGTCCACACTCCATCCATCAATTTGTAGACACGAAGTGTTGAGCAGGTCGGTTAGTATATAATTTAAATGCGCAATAGGAAGTTGGTATCACAACGGGCTTGATGGCATACTCTGCATGAAATATATATAAGCGACATTAAATAAATAAACATATATTGGGATCTAAAAGATCAATTCATAAAAAACAATTCCCAGCTTACGCTGTCTAAAAATATAGATTATGACAAATTGTAACTAGCTGTTAATGATTGCTTGGTTGAAAAATGTGTAAAATTTGGAAATTTTAATCGAGCGAGCTAATGTTAGCGGGAGAACGTCATCGTTTGCGTATTTTTTCCAGAACCTAAACCTTGATGAACTAAAAGAGACGAGCTAAAATATTGCTTAAGAAGACTCATACTAACGGTGTACATAAAAAAATTAGAATCGTTAGTTCCTCGGCGATACGAGTGAATGGACGTATTTGGGAAAGTGATGGGAGAAATTTGAGGCGAATACTAACTGTGAATGTTGAAGTGTGAATTAAGTGGGACGCCATGTGTGTTAGGATCGAATCTCAGCATGTTTCTGTTTATTTAACCTGTTCTTCTTACGATTAACTTTGCACCTTCGATTTGCGGGTCTGAAATGTTTTTGGAACGTATCGCCCTTTTTCCTCTTATAAGTTATAACTAGACTTGGTAGGATTCGGTTTAAATCGATACATGTCGATAAAAATCGAATTTTTTAAAAACTTTTAAATCGACGAAAATTAATTGCCCTCCATAAGTGTCGATTTTCACCACTACATTTATGTGACATGATTTTAAAATTTTGTTATCCGCTCTCAAACTTAACATATTTTACCACCAAACATCCCAAACAGTAGATACAGTCTGTATTTGTCATACCAAACGGCAACACAACATTCGGGATTTGTTTTCTAATGTTGCTTATATTAATCTCTTTAGAGCATATACTGAGCTGCCGTGGGATCCAAAGGTAAAGAACAAAATATTATGATCGGTTTATTGCGCTCTTTCTATACCCTCGGCCAGATCCGATAATCCTTACGCACTTTGGACTCCATTTACTGAAAAGTCGGAGGACGTCTATTGCGCGACATTATCTGCCGACCTCCTCCAAGAGGCGAAATGAAAGGTTTTCCCGGACTGAAAAGTGACTACCGATGGCATTTGCAAAAGCACCCTGTCATAAAATTTATATAATCCATCTGAGAGTGTCACCTGTGCTAAGTTTCTTTTGCCTTGCTGACGAAGGAACATCATTCCATGACGCACTCGGGGCTTTTTTCCGCATTCATAGTCGCTTATTACTCAACAAGATGAGATATTTTTCATCAAAATATTCATTCATACATTAGGTTGTGCGTTATACTCCCGTCACATTAATTTCTCGCTAATGATCACGAGTTTGTAAATAAGGGGCGCGAATTAACGAGTAGAAGGTACTTTCTGATTTATTGCAAAAATTAACCGTTTCAGGTTGGTGGCTGAAGTCAACAACAACATATTCGCCAAAATGTAGATAACAACAAACAAAGCAGCATAAAAGAATCCTTTTTATTTATTCACTTTTAGTTCAATGTAATTAGAAGAAATTCAATTTATAACACTTTTCTAGATAAAAATTAATGAAGTGTTTTAAAATAAACGCTTTTTAAGAAATATAAACGTCGATGTTTGTGTGTATTTCTGGCTAATCAATCTCTTGGGTTATTATAGCCAAAATATAAACGTCGAAAACTAAAATGCCTAATTAAATGTATAAAAATAAACGTTGATGTACGTCGTTGATTTTTCGGAAAAATAAACGTCGATTTTTAAGAACAATAAACGTCGAAAACTACCAAGCCTGTAGTAGTAGTAATTTTAAGCGTCGATAGTCGTCGAAAATCTCTCGGGAAAATAAACGTCAATTTAAAAAATAATAAACGTCGAATTCTACCAAGCCTAGTTATAACGTTTTCATTTCGATTGCTATCCGAACCAAGTTACTATCCTTTAACTCAGCGGTTTCCAAACTTGACGAAGACTCGCTGCCCTCACCTATGCCCCTCCCTCTATATCATGTTCAATCACAATTCGTAAAAATACTGATTAGACCAGTGGGGCAAACTTCTTACATGGCGGCCCGCGTTAACAGTTGCAGCTTCTTAGGTGGGCCGCATAACCAGATAAAAATGTTTCGGCGGGCCACTTTAGGGTTCACATGGAAGTTAATTGAGATAATGCAAGGGATCCTGTTAATGAAAATCAATAATGAATAATATATGCTATCCCCATAACATCACTGGAAAAGGTTTTACAGGAATAATTTCAAGCTACAAATATGAGATTTGTATTTTATATAATGGTTCGCTTTCATAATTGCATCGCGGACCACATAAAATGCCCTCGCGGGCCACATCTGGGCCGTGGTTTGCCCCCCCCTGGACTAGACCTACAGTTGCCATTAATATCATCAACTCAAGAAAAACATGGATTCAAACGATAGGTTCTAGCCCAGGGGTTTTCAACCGGAGGTACGTCAAGAGCGCTGAAGGGGTAGCGAAAGTGTTAAAGATTAAAATTTTTCTTCTTCGTTTTTCATGCATGCCTTCGGAATCAATAATTGCGATGTAACGACTAAGTACAACGTTATAAAACAATACATTTTTGCATAATAAACATGGGTTATCTATCGTAATACATGTGCTATTCATTATCACTTAAAGAGAGAGATACGCGATCATTTACAAAATTCTATAAGGCAGGAGTGCTCAAGCCGTCGATCGCCAACTCGTTTTAGGGTAGATATCTGAGGCTTATTTGCCCCGCTCGAAATCTTAATCCTCCATTGTGCGTATTTCTGTCCAATCAACCTCTTGGATTATTATAATTTAATCCTCCAGCTCTAGCATATTCCAATGTATTTCATCCCCTCCTCTTCCGCTCGAAATAACCTTTATCGGCGAAGATGGACGGTCGAACACCACGCAAGTAGATTCCAAGTTTGCCAAGGCTGCTCTAAGGGAACCTCAGCAAAAGAAAGGTTGAAAACCCCTGTTATAGAGAACTTAACGGCCGCATATTGAAGGTCTCACGATTACGATGGTTAAACAGAGTTAATAATACTAAATATTTTGCGCCCCCGAACTTCCCACCGCGTCCCCACGTTTCGGTAAGCACTGCTTTAAACAATTTTCGCGTTGATGACCAAAGTAAAGCGTCTCGGGCAACGCACTCTCATTGTCGTGATCTCGAAATCTTTTCTTCTAAAGCAAAAATGGAATCGCAAACGGCTTTTGCGACGTACACCTCTGTTCCATCTCCAGCCACCCCTTTCTCTCTCTCTCTCTCTCTCTCTCTCTCACTCTCTCTCTCTCTCTCTCACTCTCTCTCTCTCTCTCTCACTCTCTCTCTCTCTCTCTCTCTCTCTCTCTCTCTCTCCTTTCTTTCTCTGCGTGCACGCCTCATCTCCTCTAAGCCCTCATCCTCTATCATCCTCCCTTCAACCCCTCCCTCTTTCTTGCATCTCCCCATTGCACCTCCCTCCCTCCCTCAGTCATTCACTACCCCCTTTTCGTGCTTTCCACCTCTCTGCCTCCCTCTTCCCTCACCGCCTCTCTCGCCCCGCCCCTTCCTTCCTCTACTCGCCTCGCAACAACTCACGACGGTTTATAAAGAGAGCACACAAATCGACTTTCAGCCCACTCTCTCTCTTTCTCTCTCGCCAGCATTCATTTCTTTTGGTCTCGTTTCGCGAGTCGATATTAAATTCTCTTCGGGTATATAGAGAAAGGAAAGGGCGGGGTGGGTATTTAGTCGGAGGAGAAGAGGAGACGATTCAAGCGAAATGATAAGGCGAAGTGTTAGAGAGGAGGAGGAAGAGTGGGTGGATGGATGTGGCGTAGGCGGGAGACACGCTCTGGAACTCCGCCCGATTTGAAATGCTCAATCGACTTAGCCTTGGGAGTCGCCATTGGTCGCGTTCCATGATACCCTCTTGCACGGTTGAGAAACCTTAGGTCCGTTTTGCGCAGAGGTGAAAGAACAGGAGTTCGGGAAAAAATCGCATTATGTTCTCTTCTCGTTTTTTTTCTCGCTATAGGTCGAATTGAAATAAAATATATTTTTTCGTTTTCCCGTCTTTTCTTTCAGACCTCATAAACTTCGTAAACGTTTTAAAATATTTTTTTCAAGTCAAGATGTATTTTAGGCAGGTCCGGACAAACCCATAGGCGCCCGTTCGCCATTGGTGACTATTTTTGTTAGATTTTTATCAAGTAATATTTTTGCTTCGTCTTTATGTTATATAGGTAATGTTTGGAGATTAAAATGGCAGGTGATTCTAAATCGCATTCAAATCTACTTAGGCCCTTTAATTTGGGAAATGTGTTCTAGGACAAGATTTGTGCAGGCCTGATTTCAGGTACATACAAACAAAAAAACCCTGCCATACACTTTTTGGCGGATTGAATGTAAATATTTCCGTATTAAATTCAGCTTCGAGGAAATGTTGACGCTTCTGTTGTGTTTTCGTTCCGGCGCAATGAACGCAGGTTATGTGCATTTACGGCGTGAAATATTTTCGGCGTTTCAGAGAGCGAATGTGAAACGAAGAGTGTCGTGCTCGTTTATATATCGCGGAGATAGCATCGACTTAATACGTCGAACATTCGTCTCGGTCGCTTCCTCGTGCCTCTCGGATACATAATCCTCAATTTTTTTCCGAGGTCTAATGATTTTTCCTTCCCGGCGCGTGCGTGTTGTGTAGCATCGCGACGGGAGTCGCGGCGTTCGGAGTCCACGCCCTCGCCGGAATTCGAACCCGAGCCCGTCGGCTGGAGCGAGACAACGCGTCTTGACACCACACCGCAGCGACCGAGACGTTTCTCCGCGTGAAACAGAATATCGCAATTTCCAAAAGGAAGAAGGGAAGTCGGTTCGCGTGGAGGAAGGAAGGGACGAGATCTCGTTCGCCATCGGCTCGACGAGGCCGAAAACAGAATCGATGTCCTTTTCGCCAAATTTTACTCGCGTTTTCGGAAAGGTTGCCGAGTTAAACGATAAATATAAGGCAGAAAATAAGGAAAGTAATTTTTTGCGAGGCTTTCGGGAGCGAATTCTTTTCTTTCCCTCTCACTCCGTCGGTAGTCTGAGAGAGCCTATGGCGTAACTGGCCACCGCACGAGGGACACGGTGAAATCGCATACCCAAATGCCAGCGAGGGCATTGACGTTTTGGGTTATTTTATATTGTTATTCATCGCTCGCAATCGGAAGATAATCGCAGAAGTCCACATAAAGCATCGCCTCGGTGAATTCAAGCAACAAACAATGGAGGATTCCCTTCCTTGTACATATCTTAAGCCGCGGGGTCTGTTTTTTATTTTAATTCTTTATATTTATTCTACATTCCTTGTTGTTTTCACTAGTTTGATCGTCGTGTTGTTTTAAACGATCCCGTAGTTGACTCCGTATCCTCAGAAGTTCCAGATGTCAAACTCCATCGACTAAATTACTTGATGGGAAAATATTTGAGAGTTGGCGAGATCAACTCGGGAGTACATACGGGCAATCAGAGAACCTTGCCGGGGAATATTTTGAAATCCCTGCCTGAGTGATAGATTTGTTTTTTGCTGTTTGGTTTGACGTACCCAAACATCTAGAACGAGTCGAAAGAACTCTTCGCTTGTGTATCAAGTTCTTCTCGTTCCTCAAATGACTGCCTTGGTCTTGTCGGGACGACTAGGAAAATATTTCCCAGTCCTTTCGATGTTTGCTGACATTTTGTAAAAATCCAACCCCAATGAGTTCTAATGTGTGAGGTATGATTAGTCGGATTCCTCCCGATTCCCCATCTTCGAAACCCTCAACCTCTCTGTCCCTCCTCATCCTCTCCACGCCCATCTTCTTCTTAACCCCCTCAATCTTTTCTTTCATCATTCACCATTCTGCTCCTCGCAATCCCATCCCCCTCCTCGCAATCCCATCCCCCTCCTCGCAATCCCATCCCCCTCCTCGCAATCCCATCCCCCTCCCTCCGTGCGTCCCTCTCCCACCCCTCCCTCTCTCCCCTCTCTTCTCTCCTCCGCCCTCCACTCCTCCTTTTAACGGTAATTGATTCCCCCATTCTCTTCGGCTAGACTTCTCTTTGCGCTCTTCCAGACTTCCGTTATTCGAATCCTTGCACCCAATCGAGGAAAAGGCGACTGCGCATGCGTCGTGAACCTGATCGTCTGCAGTTCGCGCTCATTTTTGACAAGTCCATCATTTCTCGCTTCCAATCACGAGAAGCTGGCCGCTGCTTCGTCTCGAGATTCTTAATCTGTCTTCTATGTTGATTTTGCCTTCGTATTGGAGGAAACAAGCAAACCATTTTTAAAGGAAAACTACTGCTATTATATTCTAAGGAATTCGGCTTAACTTGGTGATAAGTGATAATCATATTTAGAAGAAAGGAACAGCTGTATAACTTCCACACGTGTGTGTCGTTCCTTTCTTCATAATATGAAAACCACTGCGTTCCGAACTTTGGATGCACACTGTACATTTCTAGATTTTTTAGTTTAAATATGCACTGTCTGTTACGTGGAATTGGCTAATGAAAAGAGATATAACAAGTAATCGTGAATATTTTGGGTTTAGCGGTGTCGTATGAATAGATCGTAAATGTTCAGTACCTCGCAGATCGTATTATGCTCTTTGAAATCCTACGTATATATAACGGGAATAAGTGAAAAAATTGCTTCATGTTAGGGCACATTGTGAATCACTCGCTCGCTTATGACGTGTCATTATCCTCTCGTTCATGTTGGTGGTTCCTAAAGGAAGCTGTTGCCCGCTTGTGCCTGACCTGTTTCCGGTTTATTATCGCATCTCACAGTTTGGTCCATTTGAGAAGTGGTGTTGGGGAGAGAAGGGGAATGAGGGAGGGAGGGAGCGATGGCTACAGAAGTGGAATTCTTCGAGTGACTCTCTCCCCCTCTCAACCCTTCCACTTTCTTCCGACGCCCACCGCCACTTAAGGGAAACGCCCCGCTCTCTCTCCCTCTCCCTCTTCTTCTTGAAGTCCAACAGAAACACGCTCTTAATTTACGCCGCAGGCCATGCTGGAGATTCTTGTAATACTTCCCCGTTCCTGTTCGTGTTGCGGCCTGGTCGAGTAATGAGGAAAAATGTTTAGACCCCATAACTCATTGTTGCGGCAGGCGAAGTCTGTTTGTCACAAAAGAGTTGCTGTCGTTCAGGATTTGTGATCGTTTCACAAATATAATTAGTGAATTGTGGGATTATTAGGTCGGTAGAATCATTTCTCGTATTTCATGCTACAGTCAGTGGCGGATTTGGAATTTCCCCGTCCCTAGGCCAAATAAATTATTTTCCGTCCCCTTTTTGGCGTATTTCCCCCTTAAATGCTGTTTTTATTGCCGCCCCGAAATCTCGCCGCCCCTAGGCCATTGCCTACTTTGGCCTTATTCCAAATCCGCTACTGGCTACAGTATTGCGTTCAGTGTTCTTTATTCATTCACGAAAAAGTGTATTGCGTTTGCAAATGCATCTCACGTTTCATTGGTTTTTCACCCGAAATTAGATAATTAGTCAAATGATTTATTCGGCAATATCTGAATAATTTGTTTTTAACTATAAGCCTAGATTGGAATCAGTAAATTGCCTTCTAGCCAAATTAGTTTTACCATTTAGATGAAAGAAACCTTTTATTCGCATCGAAATGTTCTACTGAATAATACGTATATATGTGCAAGTAAAAGTTTTTTGCTAATGTTACTTTCGAAGTTTGCTGATGATTCACATTGTCTCAATGAGAGCGTGAGTGATTCACTCCAACTTTCTCCTCGCTAAGTACAACGACTTGCAGATTCACCTTCGTCCATTAGCGTAGAGAATACGTAGGTGCCCATAAATTTGGATGTCATTCGTTATTTTGACACGGAAGAGTCTTGGTTTGTGGTCAGCTAGAGAGACCTCCATTGTTGACCGCCGCCTCGGGTTCTGGGTGTCGTAAAAGAACTACCGTTACGTCCACATCTGCCAAAAGAAAATGGAGTTAAATAACTCAGAATTTCACTCCCAAGACATCATGAGACAGGAAAAGAAGGAAAAGCCAAGGTGTGGAGCAAAGTAATACAAATGTCTTTTTATTCCGTAAATCCTAAATGTGTTAGTTAAGGTGTTATCTTTGAAAGGAAACTGTTTATACTAATATTAAATTTGGAATTTGATTAAATTTGTTGAACTCGTTTTTGGGAAACTTTCTTTTTATAATGAATTTCTGTTTCCTTAAACGCCTGTATTTGTTTATGAAACGCTAGGTGAAAAATATTCACAATAGTTGTATTTAGTAACGTACAGAATCTTCACAGTCCTACTTAATAAGACGTGAATTCACCGAGACAGGATTTATGTACTATTATACTCTTTTATACATGGCAGTTCGTTCTGCTAAGACGAGGGTTGATATAATATAGTCCACTAGATTAAGTCTAAGGCGCGATATCTCGTTATCGAAACCTCAAATGACACGCATCACTCGTTAAGCCCACTTTACGCGATACAATTTTATTCGTACAGTACATTACATACAGCACAGCAACGTTTCGCTCGACAGAACTGATGTAAGCGGTGCGAGAGAGCATAAGATTTTCCACTTACAAATAGCAAGTAACTTTCAAACGTGTTATGCATTTGCGCATAAAGCTGAAACTAAATTTTGACATTTGAGAAGTAGAAAAAAATCCGGTGCATATCCGGGAATCGAACCCGGGTCTCCTACTTCAGTTTTGACTCCGCCTATGTTCATTTCGAAAAGAAGAAATTCTTTGAATCAACTGTTTCCGTAGAGAATTAAGACTTTATTTCTAAAATGCGCATCATGTTTACTCATTTCGCGAGTTACCTTTATTCGACCCATGCCATAGGTTTTACTTGGAAATTTATTTTTTAACTTTTAATTTTTCAGGACTCGACGTAAATGAAGAGAATAAAAATTGGAAACAGCAGAAAGAAAGAAGTTAGAAGTTTTCGTATGAAAAGAATGATATTCATTTCCGTTTGATGAACTTTTATGCTGGATAAATTTTTAGTTATTTTGCAAATTTTGAGAATTGGATTTATTAGAATAATTTATTATCTATTGGTTAATATACAAATATTATTAAAGTGTTATTTAGGCGAAGCATGTACTTGCTTGCCAAAAAATGTTATTTAAGTATTTTATAAAACAATATTACCATCGAATCAACAGAAGATACTCTTATGAAATGTAGTGTGTTGCAAGATTAAAATTGCTGCGCTATGTGGGACTGTATTATATTTAATTATGCAAAATTAGCCGCATTAAGAGGGGTACGCCTGAATCTGCCATCTCAGGCGTAACTTTTCAGGACTTGCTCACACTTAAAATTAAAAATGAATTGGGAACGTCTTAGCCGAATTTTTATCTAACAATAAGTCAATTATTTTTACAAATATTTTTTCCTAACCTTTTTATATGTACAACTATTTCTACTTTACAGCTATCACAGATGACTACAATCTTCTTCCTCTTATTAACATTTTTGCTAGGCAATCAGTTCACTAAGAACCGACCGACTGAAAAGAAATGTGCACCTATTATGACCGCTAATTCTACTGTTAAAAAAGTAAACTCAATATAAGGTTTTAGGAAAAGGAATTTAAGTTGAGATAAAGAAGCGACTTTTGCCGAGGGCGACACGTGATCCATTTTACTATCGCCGACGCTTGGTTTCATAAAGCCGTTTCTCGACTCCAAAAACACCTCGTAGAAAACGACGTTCAACGCGAGTAGTTCGTGTCATATGTGTGTCAGGCGCGTGTTGTCTACGCCGCCCCACTTCCGCAGAGGCGTCTAGTTCAATCTCGCACGCCCGTCTCTCTCAGTTCCATTCGTCGTTGATTAAGCACCCCCCTTATGGGAGGCAATAACGAGACGCTAGCACGTACCCTTATGGATCCTAACATAACAATATCTCTCGCCTGCATTTATTTATATCTTAGCTGGAGAAAGGACATTGTGGGGCGAGGGAATTCGGTGAAGCCACTAGGAATCGTTATGGAAATTTAATTGAAGGTCCGAAGGGCGCCTCGACACCCGAAATACCTCACAGGTAGAGGGAGAAGAAAGGAGGTCTGTATGGTGCTAGTGATCTGGCGCCTCAGAGGCTAATGATGCGTTCCCTAGCGACCCTTTAGCCCTTTTATTTTTTATTCCTTTCAAGGGGTCTCTCGCACAACCCTCCATTCTTCAAGAACCCTTATCTCTCTCGCTCGAGTAGGACCGGCTCTTGTGATACGAGTCTCCAATTACTACTCCTGCTCTCTTCTCATCACGTTTTCTCCTCACCCTCTCTTCCTTCCTCTTCACTTTCCTCCTCCTCCGACATCTCCACTACGCTCTCTCTCTCCTCGAATATTCCACTCTCGACTGGAAAGGGCGGTGCTGAAGATTGCAGTCTCAGAATGCGGACCTAAAATGTCGCTGACCTCAAAAAATGACGCTTTTGTTTTCCTTGCGAGGAAATTGAGTAATTCGTATCGCGGGTATTCAACAAGAGATCTTGCCAAGGTGTGGAGAGTGTGCATCACGCGCCGTTTCCACTCGAACGATTCCGATAATGTTGAAGCCGTCTGCTCTGAAATATTGAGGCACCATCCTCCGGTCGCGTGGTTTGTTTTTCTTTGCGTGGCACTTCAAACTAGAGATTTGAGCTCTAAAATTTTGGCATCCACCGACGAGGATTTAGTTTATCTGATGAAAATCTATTCTTAGTTTTATTTAAGTTTGTCTCGCTAATTGGAATATTTTATGCTCGATGCGGGAGCATTTAAATCCCTGCTCATATCTGGTACGGCAATGATATTTTGGTGACACAGATGATTTATGCCTTAATGAAAATGTGCCATCCTAGTTACTTTTCATTGCTTAACTTTTAATGAGGTAAATTTGGAATTTATTTTGTTTTGTATTAATCTTAGTGTTTACAACGATGTGGCTGGAAGAGTCAACTCGTCGAGGCATCAAAAATATAATCTGCTCTCATAAAAACTGTCTTGTGGTTAAATGTAACTTTGCTCCATGGTTTATTTGTTCCTTCATAACACTCTTCGAAGACTCGCTTTTAATTGTTAGAGGGGGGAGACTAGATAAAACTTGATACTGAAAGTCTTATCATCGAGATAGTAAACATAAGGTGAACGCGTGAGTTTTTGAACTGACGTCGCCGATAACGCATCGGATACAGTAGCCGGATTTTGATACGATAGAGAATATCCTCGAGATCAAACCATCTGGACTCTGATCTTTGATCACCGACGCAAATAGAATATTTGTTAAAAACTATCTAGGATTCCAAATGTGTCATGTGCTATTTGAAGTCGGGGTTGTACGGCTTCTCATCAGTTTGGGTAAATATTCGTTCTTTTTTGTCCTGTCACACATGGTTTAAATGTCAGCCTCTTTATTTCAAGGGTGTCATTTCGTTCTGGCGCCAATGTGTTGTCGAACTCGTTCAGAAAGGGCTTTTTGCGTTTATTTCGTTTGGGAGTATCACGTCACGGGCAGCATTGAGAGAAGCAGTCATTCACTTGGCTGTGGAAGGAACAAGGGAGGTCGGGGAGGCGAGACTTCGTCTACGAAGAAGGGGGAGGGTAAGTTTAAGTCTCCATGAAAGGAAACGCTTTGTTTTACAGATGCTGACCACTCAGGCAGCCTAAATGTTAGACGTCACTCAAGATTGGAAAGAGGGTGCTAGAGCCAACGCAGATGATATACTCTTAAGTTCCCCTCAAAAGGTGCTACTGTTCGTAATGAATATAATATTCTGTTATTGAATCAGATATTAATTCGGTTGAGTTAGGGAGTAATTTATCTATAGAAGTTCCAGTAAATTAATGTCTAAGACGCTGAATTCATTTCATGCTCTTCTCTCAGTTTCGAAAATCTGTGATAGATAAATCCAGTTTATACCGCTTAATTCGATACTTATTGTTAGCCAGAAGTTTTATGAGATGATTGGTTAGATTGATTTTTTATATTAACACTTGATCTGCTGACGGCTTTCCTTGACTCCTTTAGAATCGTCCATTTCCCATCGATTGATAAGAGCTCTCATAAAATGGATCATGATAAATAATAACTTAGTATGAAAGCATTTTATTTACTAAACAACTTTGTTGTGATTCTACAAAATAACAAGCAATTCCTCAGTAAATGCTCTTTGTGAGCTAACTCGGTGAGGGAATTATTTCCCCCAAATATGCGTTAGATATTAGTTTATCGTTTTAAATTTTGGATTCGTAGCTTTTTAGAATTTAACTGTTTAGTTGGCCTTCTGTCTGTTTGTTTATAATTACCTAGGTTGTTATTGCCTGTGCAAGAAAGTAATTAAGACGAACTCTCAAAACTCGCCAGAAGAAAACAATTGAGATATAGGAAATTCAAGCCGTAGTTCTTCAAGTTGATGTTGTTTATAAAAGTCATTTTCTTTCCATTGAACATTCAAGTCGAAGGTTCGATTGTACATTATGTTCTCTCATATATTTGTAATCTCATCAGCGCTTGGTATCGTCTTTAGCATCTTTTATAAGTCTGCAACTCCCTCATCTCCATCGGCTTCTAAGGAGAGGATCTTTCCCGGAAAGTTTTCCTCCGATCAGTATTCTCTGTCGGTGACATTGGCGAGCCGCATTCTTTGCGGGGTTAGGGCAGAATGCGACTTTCCGCGAACACCGTCAATCATCCATAGCGAGGAGAATTTGATCGTCCTGCAAAAATCCAGAACCGCGTACAACCTTCAGAGAGGACGATTAGGTCGTTCAACTGATTGCTGCTGCTATGCGCCTTTGTCAGGCGAGAGCAGGAAAACGGCGGGAGGGCAAGGGGATCGCTCGTGTCGGTTAACTGCGTCGCAGGGAAATTGATCGCGAGCGTTTCATCCCTCATTGGAGTGATTGGACGACGGTGGATGAAAGCGTGCGCTCCGCCATTGAAACGGGGATGAGCGGATGGACGTGGAGGAACCGTGGGGAAGAAAGTGACCCCGAGGAGTTCTCTTAAGGTTGACCCGATGAATGACCGCCATTGTCCATCTAAAGAATGGGATATTTGTGTAAAGCTCAGCTTTCTGCCACTTTGATCACTTTCGCACGCCTTGAATTATATTTCAAATGTATCCACAGTCGTTGGCCTCGTTGCAGATTTGAGATTCATCCCGTCTGCGGTTAGATTGCGACACGTTTTTCCGTATCGTTCGTTCTTTTCAAATTTCATCGCGCTGGCGAAAAGGAGGATCTTTCTATGTTTCTCGTTTTATTGCTGTTATGGCCGTTGAGGCGGCGTTTGTGGTCTTGGGCGGAGAAAGCAGTCTAGATAAAATGTTAGGAGAACCCTTTTTCCTTCGTCAGAAAACAGGAAAATCATATTACTGATTTCGTGAAATCTCTGTGCCGTTTGTATTTTAATTAGAAGCTCATCTCAAGAAAACTGGTGGGCGTACTGAGTGTTTTTTCACTAATCAGTCGTAGCTGAGATATTTAATTGCCGCAGAAAATGTGAAGATACTTTTCATAAAATTTGAAATATTTTGTAAATTAATGCATACAACGCCTGTTGGCATATAACGATTAAAGAATCCTGGTGTATATTTTAATACTACAAAGCAGTATTCACAGGTATCAGATAAATGTTTTTTTTAAAATCGTGAGAAATGTACGTGTAATTTTTTCCATCTCTTTACACATTCTGTATATCGTTTAATTTGAGCCAAAAGTAATTAGTCAATTTTGAATCGAGAAATTCTACACCAATAAACCGATTCTCAAGTCTACATCTGCCATTGAATAAATCGATGATGTTACATTAGTTGGCCCATTTTCAATGAAATTTCTCGTGAAAGTTACCCGTACGTACACTTAAGAATTTTTTAGATCTTTATCTTTTTCGTCGACGCCCTATAGTTTGATAAATTCAACTAAAGTTCTCTAAAAATGCAATAAAATGTCTCTCCCACAAGTCTATATTTAATTTAGTATGCCATATATTTACCAAAACGTTTAAGTTATTAAATGCATATTTATGTGATCTAGAATTAGTGGCAAGAATTTGTCAGCAGAGCTATTCATCAAGAATCTTTTTAACAGCTTCCTCACAGCAAAAAATTTAAGAGCTGCGTGATTTTGACCTTAATTCTCCCTTTGTGTAAATAGTTATCCTCTTTCGTAAATGTTTTCATTTTGTTTGATGACCTGCCAACATTTTTTAATAAACTCGACCTCATTAATTGTTTTTTACGGAATATTTCGTCTCGAGTGCTCCTCCAGTCCAATTTCTTTTGGACTTTTTTCGTCTCGCCGCGGCAATGATTTTGGAATGCTCGTTTCGAGAGCTCGCAATAAGCCATCGCAGACATGTGTTGGCAGCCGCCTCCTTCCATTCCCCGACGACTGTTCCTTTACGGAGTCTGGGTCGCACATGACGCACCCTAATCTCGCTCTGGCATTGCCCTTCCCATTCCCTGTCCCCATTTTAAAGAGCACGGGCATCGGTTTCTACCGCATTGACCCCGAGGCGTCAACTGTTTAGCGCTTCTTTAAATAACCCTCTCCTGACACGTCGCAGATGAAGCACGATTGAGGTAGAACCCGTGATGAAAATGCCTCGAGGAACTTTTTTTTTAAGGTTTACGTCATCTGCTCCCTTCGTTATTCAACAACTACAAGGGAACGTTTCACGTCAGTTTACTGTAGCAAGGGTATGCCTTACGGAAAACGTTCTTGCGACGAAACCATTTTTGTAAGGGAGAAAAAAATTAAAATTTAAGTCAGCATATGGATGGCATACGATCAGGGGCGGACTGGTTATGTAACCTTCCGGTGCAATCATCGGGTCGGTAAGGCAAAGGGCCGGTCTGCTGAAACTAATATATTAATTTGTTATCAATTAGTCATTATTTTCCGTGATAAGATGTTCTCTTCATTATATTACTTGATTTTAAATAAGATTTGATCCACTCTTCGCAAATAGTGCGATGGGAGGAGGGCTGACCGCGTATTCTTCACAAATTACGGAACCGTTTTATACTTCTCAGTCCGCTCCTGCATACAATATATGAGCTACGTAACTTCTAAGCGTTCTTATTAGGAAAAACAACGATCGATGAATTAGCATTAATGAAAACTACTTAGTGAGTGAAATACGCATCTCATTAACTCAGCGCGTAACCATTGTCGCGTACTTGCGCATCTTTTTATGGCTGTTTGAGCAGCCTAAATTATCAATTTTAGACCTACCTTGTTAATTGGAGGTTTTAGTTCCTTTCATAATTTTTATTGTTAAATTGTTCGTAATGCAATACTCTTGACTCTACCAGCGAACTAAACGAATTCTCTTATTCTCAAGTTTGAGAAGTTTTCAAGTTTATCTTGTAAGTTTACGGCAGAAGTAAACATCCCTCGCGCGAGGATTCCATTTTTCGACGCAAGTTATGATTTAGTAATTCGTGAGGTTTAGATTTTTCCGGACGCGTGCGTTTGTGTAGCAGGAATGTTTTGAAGTGATGGATGGAGTTTTGACACTCCGAGGAGGGACGGGAGGGAGGAAGGGGAGGCGAGGAAGGATGGATTGGTGGAAGGGGATGCGAAGGAAGAGAGGAAGGAAGTCTTCTTCTGTTTGCCGGAAGTGCATTTGCCGTCTGTCGGGTGGCGGAGGGGGCGAGCGAGGAGGTGGAAGGGGAAAGTTGGGAGGATGGAAGAGGAGAGTAATCCGAAGGGGTTGTGAGATATGGGGACGAGAGTAAGGGAGGAGGGGTGAGGGCGACCCATTTCCTCCCGCCGCACAGGATGCACGCCCAGTAAAGCCGTATAGGATATCCACGCCGTTTTTTCGGCCCATTTTTTCCTTTAATAAAAAAAGAAAGATTTCGTCGGGAACAATGCACGAAATGTACCCTCGGGGGCACGCTGTGTGGTTTTACCGAACGCTGTAAGGATCGGACTCTGACGTCGTCCTATTGGGAATCTGATCTGTGTTGGCGGTGACTGATGAAAAAAATATCTCTCGAGAGGTCGATGACTGGAGAATGGCTTCCTTATAACGATTTTTCAATTTTACCTTTGTTATCTGACGGAGATAACTGAAAAGAGGAATTTGAGTAGACGAAGAGAAGGGCTGTGGGTGGGGTAGAGAGGGAGGTGCGGATCATAGCGGTCTCGACAGTTTAGAAAATTGAAATTGAATTTAATCTGACCACAATAATTTCGAGATATTTTAGTTTTTACGTTATATTTAAGCTAAAAGGCATTAATAGAAAGTTGCGTCAATCATTTTCTATATTTCTCGGACAATGATTCAAGTCATACGCTAAGAGTTGTTTGCATGTTAAGTACGTTTTGCTTCATTGATAGGAAGTATTTGATGGATGGAAATCATATAGACATAAAACGATTTTATAGTGAAACTCTTACGAACTTTTAAAAATATTTTTACTGTGCATTAAAGTATTTTTTTTAAATACAATACCGCTAAGTAGGAAATTTCCCAGACGATTTATTTTGCTTTCATAAAACGATTGACTTTGTTTTTAGTCTTTCGGTTATTTTACCTGACAAGTTATACTTTTCTGGTCTATAACTTTTATGGGAGGCAATTCTTCTCCGTCCATTATTTCTTTGGCCAAAACAAAAAAGTTCATCTTTTGTTTTCTGTGAAGTGTTAGCTCTGATTGAATTGTGTAAACCACACTTCATTTTCCTTTTATGGTTAAATGGCTCCTGTGGCGTAATTCATCAAAATTCGTGTAACGAGAAAGCGCCCGGGTGCATGCGTACGGATTCACATCTATGATGGACGTCTATCGAGCCTTTACTCGGAGACCAGGCGCCATAGCGGAGAAAGCAGAATAACTCATGCAACAGAGAGGGGGAGGGATCGATTCGAAAATAAAAGATCCGACTAGAAAGTGTGCGATTCCGTAAGGGCGTCACGCGAAATCGCCCAAGAGTGCGGAAAATTACGCTACCGAAAATACGATGAAAAAACATTGCGTGATTAATTCGCGGCTCGCGTTCTGGCGGGTGTTGATGCATTTCCTATTGTCATTTTCTTTAGAAAAAAGGGGGAAAACGCACGACTCTTATAAATCCTTCGCTACAATAAGATCGCGTTATCTTTGGATGCGGAGTTTCACGGTTTCTCTTTCTCCCAGAAGGCTTGCGACGCTTGGGTCACGTGGCACCCTGGAGGTGGAACAAAGCAAGGTCGTCGCGCGCACCGAGCGACAAAGCTTGTCTCTCTCTCTTGTTTTCCCACGTCCCGCTACGCCTTTGCGGGAACGGGGGTGAACCTTACATTCATTTTCGTTCTTGTTTTTTTCTCTCGCTAATTTAGGGCACGAAATCTGGATATTGTCCGCGGAGGCAGCTTTTTCTCTCGATGTATATGGAGAATGGATTTTTTCCCCAAGTTTCGCAAAGTTGTCTCTTTTCCTTGTGAATCTGGCAATGTGGCAACCGCGCTTATATGAAAGCGGCAACAGTCGATGATTGATTGAAATTTAACTTCTCCTAATGTGCCAACCCAAGGATATAATATGAGCTTCTGTGTTGTGGTCTTGGAGAAATCACGCCACCTATCTTTTACCAAGGCCGCAGTTTTATTCTTCTCTAAAACCCGAAAAAAAAAAATTTAAAACGCCCGATGTGCTAACATCCCGTAAAGATAACAAGAAAAAAGTTGGGCATACAATTTTAACTTCTTTTTACAAGAAGGATCTAATTATGTCTTTAGGAAATCATATAACATTGTGTGTATTGAAATAATGCCAAGTGGACATAAAGAATATAGCGTCATCAGATGTTAAACGTCTTGTTTTTGTTAGTAGTTTTTATTTTGCAGATATTTTGTATGCGGACAGCCTTCTTGGTAGACAATGTGCCCATTAAGAATAGCTTAAGGAAAATGTGAGCAGAAACCAGAAAGCTAATTTAAGAAACTATAAATTCAGTTGTGGCTATCATGATTACAAGACAGATTCGATCATAGCATTAAAATACTGAAGAAGAACCGAGAAATTTGAAGCTCCTCCAGAAGACAAAACCTCAGCACAAAAGGGCCATCGCAAATTATGTTGATGATACTAATGGCCACAGACCACTTACGGGGACTTTCAAAGTATCACGTAGATATAGACACGTAGTTATTGCCGAGAAATGCACAATTTTCGGTTCCAACGGCGAAGTTCTTCGAACCCAGCGCCAGTAATGGACCGCCTCGACAAATATATTTTGTCTCTTTATTTATAGCGACTCTATAACTGGCGATGATCTAAGCAGGGTTTTTTTCGTCGTCCGAATGGACTTCCTGATCCTTAGCAACACTTGAAGGTTATGGATGGGAATACTGGTTACACATCACGTTTTAAAGGTCTTTGTAACGGTTTTGTCGCAAATTATTTTTTGGAAAGGGGCGGTTTTGCATGCCGCAGGTTTTTTAACGATCGTGCTTTTTTCGTATTATCCCCGGTATGTCCGATTGTCTTTTTTTCAGAAAATAAACATAAGCACGTATATAATTCCGCATTCACGCATCTATTTAGTGAAAGGATCGACGCGTACGCCTGTCCGAGGTAAACAATCACTGCCTCCCCTGCATTGCGAGAGAAATTCCATTCCTTGACCCCAACCGTTGGGAAGTAGTTCCTGGCCCTCGATTCAAGCGTCTGGAGTCGCAACTTGAAAGTGGGATTTTTTTTAGGAAGGGCACCGTAATGTACCGAATCGCGTATTTTTTTACCCGCTCTGTTGACTTGATTGCGCGCTAGTGAGCTAGAATTGAAGTGTGTGGCCGCAATTATTACGGGGAAAGTTTCTGGGAAAAGGTAGATCAATTAAAATTTTTGAAAGAGTTGACGACTCTAGAAAAAATGAGTAGGTGAATTTCATCGCATTCCACTGTCGGCCTTTCAAACGATTTTTTTTAACTTTTACCCTTTCCCAGAGGGTTGTAGAATCCAGCTTAACGACAGAAGTCGAAAATGAATGTAATAAAAGTCTGAATATAAAGAAATTCGGTTGATCATTTTAAAAACATATTCTTAATTTCATAGCAGTACTTCGGCCGTTATACATTCGTCCCGTTTTCAAATTAGGAGTTAAAGTATGAATTTCTTATTTTATATCCGTTAGATTATTTTTTATTTGGGTCTCCGGTTTGCATTAAATTTTTTTCGAATCTATTAAGCCATTTCCTACGAAAACGGTATATCGTTATGGACACTTGGCCAATCTTTCTTTCCCCATTGGCGATTGTACTAATGTGAAAGCTTCATTCGGAGGCACCTCTCTGGAACCCCCTCCGGCTCTAATTTCCCCATCCTTCCCTTGTTAGCCAACCGGAAATGATGCGAGCCATCGCATTCTGCATAATTCCCCGACTTGCAGGAAAAGACTCTTAAGAGGAGATTTACCGCAGGCATCCGTGGGTAGAAATTGTGTTAGAGCGCAATGGTACGCTTTTTAAGCGTGTAACGTAAAGCCAATCGTGAGTGAAAATGTGTATTCGAATTGGAATGTTAATTTTATTTTGCAGTTTATGTATTTTTTGCCGAACCAATGAGGGAAAAAAAGTTGAAATTCTCGCCCTCCCCCACGCCTGGATAGGGATGTATAAACGAAACGATTTAAGGCAATGTTTTCCGAACTAGGTGCCTTAGCTGATTCTTAGGGGTGTCGCGAAAACCTTTGCTAATTAAATACACAGAGGAGTTTGAAGTGTTTATCGGTCATTGGAGCTTTAATATTTCCCCCAATAAATTGCTTATGGCGTAGAACCAACAAATTGATGCGCTCAAGCGTTGTGATACCCATATTTATAAATGTAAAGCTTTGTTCCAAGGTGGGAATGCCGCGAAATTCTGTTTATCTTCGGAAGGGTGCCGCGCCTTCAAATCATTTGGAAACCGCCTGTCAGAATTTTACGAAATATAAATTGTCATATTTTCCTTCATCATGAATGCCTTGCTCCCTTGACCACTAATCAGTATTTTAGGGGACTATTTTAAGCATTTCATTCAAAATTTCCTGAAAAATATCATTGAACATACGTAGAAAGATCTTTTTAACATTACATAAAGTTCTTCATCTTTAAAATTGTCGTATCATCTGGAAAAAAATAATTTTCCGGAGTCTTTCTCGGAGGAATGCGAGCATAAAAATAGCTCCCGTGTATGATTTTTCTCCGATGGGATCGGCAAATGAATATTCTCTTCATCTCCCTTTCGCTACCTCTTCGTACGTTTCAGAGGAAGGAATTCTACCGGGGTGTTGCCCTCAGTGTTCTTAGGAAATGACGTGTCGTCTCATCGTCATCGCTAGTGATCTTTCGCAAATGTTCCGGGATTTCCTTTGCCTACCTCCGTACTTCTCAATCTTTACGGGAAACTCATTCGCGTAGAAGTGATAAAATGGACTCTTTCGTGTGGCTCGATCCTACTGAGTAGAAGTAACTGCAATATTGGATTTTTATCATCGTATGACGTGAATGATAGCTTATATTTATTTTTTGATAATACGAATGAAGTGCGAGGCGACTGCCATGTGATATGAATAATCGTTTTTTTATCGGTGGATATTTAATTTAGAGTTTTCTTATAATTTTATCATAAGTATAGATTGGCACGATGATTGTTACTAATGTTAGGGAGGAAATATATCCTTAATAATTTGAATTACTCCTTGTAACACTGAAGAGAGATGTTAGGGTGTAATGAATGCGGGACATCAGTTGTCGAAAACTTTACATTAGGTTCTTACATTTTTTTCATACTGTTTTTCATGATAAATTACGTATTTCTGAAAATTATAACAATATGCATTCTCTTTCGCAATGGTTTAGAGCTCTGCACCAATTGTAATTTCTTCGTCTGTATCCATAATTAGCGTAATGATGCTAATAAATTCGCTGTAATTTGATTCGTTCTTTTGAATTGTTTAGTCTTGAATCTAATACCAGAATTATATTATAAAAACCAACTTTATTACGACTAGTGGATATACTTAGTTTTCAATTTTTTTTATACTCAACTGCTCGTACTAGAATTTTTCAGCCATAAGACGACCTTCATAATTCTCTAGGGAGTTTTACCCGATTCTAAAAAAATAGAATAACGACACGTCTACGTTTGTTTGTTTGGTTTTTCGGCGTTTTCGAAATCCACATCGTCCAGCGGTCGAAGCGAAGGAAAAGCTTTGCGAAGAAATGGAATTCTGCTCGGTACAGTCATGAGGCCGCTCTTGCGAAAGGCGCCATTAGTGAGAGGTCACTCGTCCCTTTTTCCGAAGGCCGCGAACATTTGCAATACGTGCATCCTTCTCGGGAATATATGTCGGTGGGGAAGTTTCCCTTTGGAGCTAAGAACCGTCGGAATCAAAACAATAGTCGCGCTTGCGCAAAAATGTATTCGGTTGATGTACTCGAGCCCATATAGACCAAAAGGACTATTATGTTGTGTCTTTTTAATCGCCTGTGTACTTTTAAAGAAAAAATAGTTAGCACTTTACGTGTGCGTAAATAAATGTTTTGTCTACTTCCATGTGGGCGGTGAAAACAAAGTGAGTTATGATTGTTGTTGCTATGTAATAATTACAAGACAGAGGTTCCGTATTCGCAATGTTTCGGTGGTTCTGTTTAAACTGCGCCAAGGCGATAAAAGGGGGAAATATCCGAGAGTTAGTTAAGGTAGCGGCGAATGGCGCCAACCTTAGTGAAAGTGATTGAAACTGTGCCAAAAATCGTCGAAAGTCAACCGAGCAAAGGAACTCGGGAACGGGGAAATCTGTTGGTAAATTGCAATAACAGGTTCGTGGGTAACATACTTCTTGTTGGGCCGAATATTTTATTGCACGTTATTGTTGTTGAAACGTTTTCAGAAATAATTGCTAGAAGTCTGTTCTATACATTTCTAGGGTTGACGATAAATCGTTAACGTTTTGAAAATAACAGTAATTTGCGAATAATTTTCCTGAAAATCTTCAATTGCTGGATTTTGTTTTTATTTATTTGCTTATTTTAAATAGCTCAGAAACATTACCATTAGCATATTAACGGTAGTAAAGACGAGTACATATGACTATGTCCAAGGGAGGATTCGAACCCACCAAGTAAGCCAACCATATCCTCTGCCAAGACGTGCATTTTTTATTTGGCGTCTCTACTTGTTATTCTCTCGAAAAATGATCTAAGATTTATTTATGGACACACGCTTACGCGCACTTTTCAACATTGCAAGCGTCTGAAGTATGACTGCTTTAGGTCGGTTCTTACGTTATTTGCGTTCCAAGAAAGACATTTTCCGGCACTGTCGGACCTTGGCGATTTCGAAATCAAAATCAGATCGAACATTGGCGATTCCTTACGTGTGTCGCGTCCGTAACCCCCTCCGTCCTACTGGCTGCGCCTCCAATTGAATCGGAATGGATCCGAAGGCCAAGTAAGAATTTCAGAGCTAGTGCCAGCGAATGACTGCACTTAAACGCGTTAAGTAGGAGTTTTATCCTTTAGCCGACCGCGTCTTCCGGCGCGCGCTCAGCCGACTTTTCCTGAATTGTGATGGCGAGTAGGAAGTCTGCAGTCTTCCGCTGCAGATAAAGGTTTCCGCTGATATTTGTTTGTTTCATTTTTTTCTCCCAGTTTACTAACAGTCTCTTTGAGAAGAAACATCTGAATATTCTTTAGGTTCTCGGCCTGTCTTTAACAAAAATCGAAAGTTATTTGGGTTATTTTTCTGCGTTTTTTCGCCTCCTGACGCGCGTGATTTACCGACCAGCATTTATTTTTTCCGGCGGCTCGGTTCTTCAGTTCACGCGCTGCCAAATTTATCTCTGTCGAGTGAGTGAACTCCAGTCCTTGGGGGTCGTCCCCTGCCCATGAGCTCATCCCGTCTTATGTCTCCGGTGTGTTGGTGGCCCTGATACCAGGAGCAAAATTCGCCTGTCTGAGGACCTTGACTTTGACCGCGCGTTGGAAATAGTCCGCGCGTCACCGGAATGATGCGAGGGAGGAAGGGAGTGGTGGAATTTCGGGAGGTAGTTTTAGGAGAAAATCGAGGCTGCGATCGTTTATGGTAGGCAATCTAAGTCAAATCAGGAAAGGCTCCGGAGGAACCCGCACCGCCCCGGGAGGGACTTCACTCCGTACCTCTCTCTGTACCTCGCTCCCTCCCAATCTCTTTCCACCCCCCATCTCCCGCTTTCCCTCCCTTCTCTCTAATTCCTCTCCTCCATCTCTCTTCTCCTGTCTCTATTTCACCTCGCCTCGAAAATCGGCGACTATATTTAAGGCAGAGGTGTGCAAACCACGGCCCGCGGGCCGAATGTGGCCCGCTATGCCATTATGAAAGCAAACCCTAATATAAAATAGATAATTTCATATTTATAGCTTAAAATTATGGCCAGAAAACCTTTTCCAGTGATGTTATGGAGATAACGTATTATTTATTATTGATTTTCACGAACAGGATCTCTCGCATTATCTCAAATAACTTGCGATGTGAACCGCGACGTGGCCCACCGAAGCATTTTCATCGGTAAATGCGGCTTCCTAAGAAGCTGCAACTGTTAATGCTCGATACGTAACAAGTTTGCCCACCTCTTCTCTAGGGCTATTAATATCATCCCCTCGCATCACGTAATGCCGACTCGAGATTAATTTCGATCTGTTTATTCATTTAAGCTCTCCGTTCTTACGGGGTCGGTAGAAACAGCGTCACCGTAAGCGAAAACGATCGGACAAGTCGGCGTTAGATGGCCATTCAAAGATAGCGCTGCGCCGGTGGTTTTATTTTTTATTTTTTTTGTCGCATGTACGACTGTTGGGAGTTGTGGTCTATTTAGCAGGTCCCGAGGGTCTGCGTCGCTAATGTATGCCAGGCCGCTTACGATCCGGGCGATGTCCGCGGCTGCGAAAAAAAAACAATGCCCTCTTGTCATTACCGTCTTGCTCGCGTCTCATTTCGTCTCCTAATGTTTCGTGTCTGCAGACGAAGAGAGTCGTGAAACGCATTCGAAACAATTTCGTGTTACGTGTTCTATCTTAGAGGTTTCTCAACGTAAGCAAAGGACGAACGATCCTAACGGACCAATTATTTCGAAATGGTTGTAGACGTTGAGGGAATAAGAGCAATAAATGGTTCGAATTATTCCAGCATAAACATTTTAATTCGTTTGGCACCTGCCTTTCGCCATTTTCCTGTTTTGTTTCATTGCACTTGACCGTTTTCCTTTCCATCGTGGTGATTTTCAAACCCTTCGAAATCCTCCTACGGGCGATATTGCGGTTTCATCGCTTGTTCGTCGGTTGAGAAATACTTCTGGACCAATTCGTGCATAATTGACGGGGTCATATAATATGTCGCTTTGCGGCGCGGTCGTTTCCTCTTTGTCCCAACGCACTCGCAACCCAATTTTAGAGGCACAGGCAGCCAGGCCACCCCGATACCGAGGCGTTCAATTTTTCCATCAAACAAATTAACGATAAACAGCTCCCATGAATAAACCGCCGCCGCGTAAGGGACGGTTTGCGAAACGGGCGTGTAGAAAATTCCGCCGCCATATGGATTCTCCGTAAATATTTTCCATCACCATCGGCCAACACGAGCCCACGCCAATCTTTATTGAAAGGCTTTTTCTCTCTCGTCGCGGATGGTGTTCCCCTCGCGTGGAAAATATTTTTTTTTTGCTGGCCGATGTAATTTCCCCGCTCATTCTCTGGTCCCTTCGGCCGTGTTTAACGAGGAACATACGCACGTGTGAAACGCTCGCATTGGACTCGTGCCAAAAAGGGAACCCGCTCGTCTTTCTCTCTCTCTCCGTCACCCCTTCTCCGCGAAGCGAGTGTAACAAACGAGAGTGGGTTGGTGGAGGCGTATGCCTCCCACGTTACGCTCTTCATAAAGGCACCTCCTTTTTCCCGCCTCCCACTACAATCGTCCCAACCAGCACACACTCTTGTCTTTCTCCTTCTCTCCCTCGCCCCTAATCTCTTTGCATCCTGACGCATATCTCCCTCCACCCCCACTCTCCCATCTCCTTGACTCGGCCTCGCCGCTCTCACTTTCTCCGCACTCTCTCCTTTTCTCTCTCGTATGTGTGTATGCATATACAGTAGAATCCCGATTATCCGACATTCCGTTTTATCCAACATGACAAATATAAGAATTTTTGACTATGAATATCCAAAAAGCACGGGACTTGATATAGCATACAGCACTGCCAGTTTGGTATAACAGCCAAAAAAAAACGAATAGATGAGCTCTGAAATTTTTCGAAGCTGGTTTTTAGTAAAGTAAATTAACAAATCCCAGTCACTCTACTTTTAAAAAAATGGACTGTTTTATTAAAATTATTATAAATGCTATTTTTGTTTGTGTTATTGTTTTGAATGTGATGGTCACATTGTGTTTTCATTTGAATTATTAATAAACTGAGTTTATAGATATTTGTACCTGTTTTTTCATTAGTATTCCGTATTATACGACATTTCCGTTATCCGACCATCTTTCGGTCCCGTTTAGGTCGGATAATCGGGGTTCTACTGTACAGTAAAACCTTGATTATCCGACTTTCGGCTTAACCGACCAAAAAATAGATGGACTGGCTAACCTTAGTCGGAAAGCAAACATATGTAGGTTGCATCCACCGAAAGTCGGTTCACGCGAGAGATCGTCCGATAAATGTTTCACGCGGGAGATAATTACCGCTAATTATTTAACCTAGTAAAATAAAATTATGATTAAATATTCATTAAATGCCTTCTAATCAATAAATAAAACAAGTTATATAGTTCACGTAAGGGTTTTTTTAATCTAGAAGAAAATCTCCCGGCATTAACTTCTTATGAGGTGGCAACCCTACTGACAGCTGATTCACTTCGAAAACCACTGATAATTTAAATATTTTTGTTAATAATATTTTATTATAATATTTTTTATCTTAAATTTCACTGTAAAATAGCCTGAGCTTATGTGAAATACTTAAATAAATACATGTATTAAATGAGCATTGTTTCCATTATTTACGAATTATTCTCGGTTTATCCGGCTGTCCTTCCCCCCATATAGGTCAGATAATCGACGATTTACTGTATATACACACAGTCAAGCCCCGATTTAGCGCCACCGTTCGTCCATCACTGACATTGGCGCTAAAGCGGGGATGGCAGTAAATTGAGGTATCTGCTTGCTCTGTGCAGTCATAAGACGGAAGTTCTGTTCATAACGATTCATGGGCGGTGTGTGGGTGCCACTAGAGGGGGGAGCTAAATCGGAGTCTGACCGTATGTATGTATACTTATCGTCCTCTCATCCTTTATGTCGCTACGACCTTTTGTTTGTTTTAACGGTGCGTAGTCTGGAGATCGTTTGATTTTTTTCCGCCGGGTTCATCATCATCGTGGATCGCGAAAGACCATATCGTTTCCAGAAAATGCGATTGCATTTTTGGTCTCGAAATTCGCCGCGTCATATTTCGTGGCGTAAATAACGCGTGATGTTTTCCGTCGGAAAATGTTGTTGTCAGAGTGGAAAACGATCCCCTGCTATCAGAGCGGCATCTTTCAAACGAGAACTCTACGAACGGCCTAGTACAGGAAGTCCATCTTCGTTCCGCTTTCGCTAAAATCGTTAGTCAATTGTTCCTAGGAAGCATATCGCGTATCCACTCGTATCTTCTCGCGATCTACTCTACCCCTTTCGGTCGATTCGTCGACAAAAAAGAATTTATAGACTGTCGATGACATCATTAAAAAAAACCACATGTTCCCTCGTGTCTTTCTAAGATGTTTCCGGAGCGAGGGTGGATTCTCGGGAAGCAAATATTTACCACTTCCTCGCTCGAGGGATGAGCTATGGCTTTACTCGTGAGATTGTGGTCGACGTCACCGCTTTTCGGCGTGCGGGAACCTATGCGTGACGACTTTTGGGCGGATTTTAATTTAAAACTACATTGCGGCGGAAGACACGGTTTAAAAAAATGTAGAAGCAATTTTTACTTGCTAATGTGGTATGCTATTAGAATGGCGCCCAAACTACGGCCCGTGCGCCACATCCGGCCCGCCGAGTTTTCTCATCAGACCCCCAATGAGTTTAACAATTAAAGCACACAATGCAACATATTGTGTATTTCATACTTACTTCTCTGTTCCCCTAATAGATAAATAAATTCAAAACAAGTCGGATAATACTCACCCTCTAATTAACCCTTTAATTTTCTTAAATTATTCTTCAACTGTTTTTTTCGACTGAGTGCGGAAGTTGGCAATGTGGCTCTAGAGCCGAAAGGTTTGCGCACCATTTTACTAGTAGGTTTTTCTCGCCGGAGTCTGTATGTATGTATGGAATTTCTAGCTAATCGACCTCTTGGATTATTGTAGCTTTACTCCTTCCACACCGAACACACACACAAGGAGGGAAATCCAGTGCCGGTATTAGCCTACTCTTTAAGAAGAGCACCAAGAGGGCCAACTGCCTAACGTCCCTTCCGAAGGACGAAGCGCTGACTTGCGCAGCTCGTCGGAGTCGTGGATTTGCAAGTATTTTGTTGAGGATCATTAATTATTGGGAAAAAATAAAAAAAAATCACTTGCCTGCTCGAGCGTCTTGCGTAGCAATTGCATATCGTGTTTGTACGCGTATGAAGTTCACGACGCGTAAAGCCGTATCGAAACAGAGGGTCAAAGGTCCCGATGGACGCCTTGGCAACGGAGGATAGTTTTGACGATGGAGTCCGTTTTCTCCTAGTTCGTCCTCTTATCGCTTTGGTTAGTACATCTCGAAGGGGACTGATTGAAAAGAATAATTTTATATTTAGACGCTCGGGTGGAAACTGTCTGTCTGTATGCTAATCTCCGAAGAAGAACGAGTGGTATCTCGGTGTCTTGAAACGACGGCTTTAAGTGCAGCCTGTGTCATTGGCGCTTTGTTTCTTTCCTCCTGATAATAAATATCGTCCAACTTGTTCGTCATTATCGTGAAATGCCGATAAGCATCTGCTGTTTATAATAAACCGCATATGGGAGAAAAGGGCACGTTTTAGCACGGATGATATGTATGCGTTTTTTATGGCAATTTGTTGACTAAATGAGCTTTTGCCTGCTATCACTTTGCGCGATTATCTAAGCCCGCCGCGGGAGATATTCAGATTATGGCGTCCCACAGCGTATCTATTGAATTGCAAGTGTTATGAGTTTGTGCGAAAGCGTAAATATTTACCCTGGGCTTCGCGAGCGGAGTTCTACTGGGCGTGCACCGGTGACATTTATTACTATTATTTTCCGACGTATCAATTTCCTCAGCGAAAGACTGTTTTTTCCCGCTTCGAGAAAATTTCTCACGAACATCCCAACCGTCGATTCAAAGGAGTTTAACTGGGATCGCTAGAACTTTCGCTATAAATGTTATCAAACAAATTCCTTTTGAATTCATCGCGCCATTGTTCCCCGTGGATCCCACCCTCAGCCATTGTGCCCCGAGATCCCTTTGTTCGACGTCGGTTTTTTTTTCTTCCGCTGAAAATCTTTCACCCCCTTTAAACAATCGTCATATGTAACTGGGAGCAGACTGTGCCACGCATTATCGCCCCGCGTGGAGAGACAATGGTTTAGAAAGGTGGAGGAGAGTTTCTCCATCTTGCACGTTTTTCATATCGATGGATTTCGGCGGCCATCGAGGCATTTCGTGGGCTTCTCCCAACCTCCGCAACGTCCCGCCCCCGCCCGGAAGGAATTCCCGTGCCTTCTCACGCGGCCAAAGAACATGCGAATTCCCTCACGCGACGTGCGTAAAGGTGCGTGATGTCACTCTCTGCCAAGGACGGTCGAAAATGAATGACCACAAAGAGAAAGAGACGTTTTGGCAGCGGCGCAGGTTCAAGCACACACTGCGATCTTCTATTCTTTAACGTGTTCGCACAGGACATTCATTTCCCAAAGGAGAAAATCCGCGCATTTTTGGTACGAGTAGAGAGCGCTCTCAAACGGCTTAGAGTTTTGCGCTCTTGAAGAATATATTATCTCGGTTAATGCCACGGATGACACGGTATATGACATAGCTGCGCGGATTTTACGACCTTGTAAAATGGAGAACTATTGCACAGCATAAATAAGCGAAACCTTCCCTACGAGCGGAATGTAAAATAAAACTGCCATATTTAGCGACTTTAAATGTTGCGGATTTATTATCCGAGCCATGAGAAGAAGAGTCGTTTAGCTATTCCTGACCTTGGGAAGCTCGCGGTCGATATCCGCGCCGGAAATAATCATAATATTTACAGTCCCATAAACAGAAGTAAGCCTAGATATGGTGGGATGGTTTTATGGATTGCGAAGAAATCGCCATTTTAAATCTAAACCTTTTCGCGTTAATATGCGAAGCAACGAAGTTAACTTTGTTTTTGTCTCGAGACCAACTACATGACATTAAACAGTCTCCCAATTTAGCAATACATATTTGCGTCGTTCTTCGTTACCGTAAGATGAAAATGTCTAGAACTTGAATGCAAGTTCCTGAAGTTAGGTAGTGATAAATTAATAGATAATAGTATCTTGACATCTTCAACGTATTATAATTGTTTTGTGTGTATATGATAATTTGCAATGAATAATAAAATTATCCCCTTTTGTATAATGAAGTTGAATAAAGTGGTCGAGTTCATTTTAAATTAATAATCTAGAGCAGGGTTTCCCAAATTGGGGGTCCGCGAATGTTTGCAGAGGGTTGTAGAAATAATATTTTGAATTAATTTAGAGAAGGGTTAATTAATTAATTAATAATAATGTAAAAAGAATCTATTGCCATGGAAACATTACTGCTCCCACCCTCGGTGCCTCGTTGAATGTATAATTCACGTGTTCAAGGGGTTCGTGAGATTTCAAATGTTCCAGTAGGGTTGAAAAAGATTGATGTTTAATGATTAAATAAAAACAACTTTATTTATTAAAAATTTGCCTTTTTTATCTAACAAAAATCTTACAATTCATTTGTTTGAGCTACTCATCAGGTGATTGGATGATTCAACGAGACATCTGTGAAACAGAGTGCTTATGTATGCGATAATGCCTTCTTATCGTTGAAGGCTGTATTCTATATTCCCGAGATCGTTTCGCAGGTCTTAGAAGAGCTCGAACGCACCACCGTCTCTTCCTCATTGGTTGGGATCGGCAGTATTGCGAGCCTTGCAATCGGATCGGAAGAAAGAATTGGGGGATCGTCCCAAGGCACCATCAGTGCAAGGGGGAGGGAAACGTAATCGGCTGCCAGGTGGCTGTGGTGCTCACTCACCCTTGGCGGCTTGTGGGAAGGAGTGAGTGGCATCCGAGGAGGGCGCGGGGGCGGTGGCAGCAGACTTTTTATTTCCTCCCACGAGGATATAAATGCCACATACCCCTAGCACCGAAAGGAAAAGGTGGGAGCATAGTGAAAAGGAACAGGGTCACCGTATAGTGTAGCCGGCTTGCCTCGCACCGTCCCACGCCGCCCTCCCACTTTCCTTCTTTCCCCGTCCCTTTCTTCTCCTTTCCCCGCCCCCTCTTCTCACTCGCATCTAGCCTCCACCTACATTAGATGCACCCACGATGTCCTTCGTCCCCGCCTCGTCTATCTTCTATCTCGGCTTGTTCTCCATTCCCTTCTCCCGGAAAGAAACACTTAGTAACCGCTATCTCGTTTATAGCTTATGTTAGATGTGCAATCTAAATAAATAGACTGGATTATCAGGAACGCGCATTAGTTATTAAGAGATGTAGCGATTAGTTCGCGAGCAAAAAGTAAATGTGAATTACCTGGAGGTGCGGATTCGGAAGTGAACGCGTAATTATGTTGGTTTGATGCATTTTTCCAATAAAAAATCTCTATTTAAGTGCCCCTATATTTTATTTACTTAATTTAGGACCGCATGTTTGAAGATTTTTTCATGGCGAGAGAAATTATTCGAATGTAGAGTATCGCCAGCGTCTTTCTTGCTGTTTAACCTTACCATTTGCGTATTTCTTAAGGTGCCTGAATGTCTCGATGTTCGTCATCTATCATCGTATAACTCCTTGTTTCATTTCAAGCGAGGCATTCGTCGTGATTGGCTCCACAATCAACTATTTGCCGAGCTCATTTGTTGGAAATCGCCGCGACGTGTGAACCGCTTTTCCGCGCTCTAAACGATCTACATCTCTCTCTCCCTCTCCATCTTCCTGTTATTAGATGGTTCCCTCGATAGACTCTGACGTACAGTAGTGCCCCGTTTAACCTTGTCCCGTACAACGCTGATTCGTTATAAAGCTCTTTGTTCTCGGACCAATTTTTACTTTCTCCATACGTTTTTCTAGGCGCTCCAACTCAAGAACTAATTACCGGATTATGTATCACTAAATTTCATATTCAATATTTTAAAATTCTCAAGTGTCACGCTACGGAAAAATAATAAAAAAATTACAAGACTTGTGATTTGATTTTATTGCACATCTGCGGTATGTAGCGGAAAATTTTCAGTCAAAACAAGTGATAACTGCCGAAATCATCAAACGAACCGCAGCCTAAACAGCACATTCTCAGACTGCAGAGCAACCTGTGGTTTTGTTTATATATCTCACGAAATTGGACGCCTATTGGTGGTAATGGGCGCTGATTATAAGAGGAGGGTGTGTGGAATCTGTTACAGTGTGAGAAAATGACAATAAAGCTGCCACAGCTATTATATTGAAGGATTTATCATATGTAGCAGATCTGCTACATTGCGCATTTAAGGATGAATTATTTACAGTACAGTTTTAGAGCATCGGAGAGAAGAGCGGCCATACTATTATTTTGAAAATAGGTAATAAATTACGAATTTAGGAATGCATCGCCATAAGTACTCGACTAAAATGACCCCGCATAACGCTGATTCAGTTGGCGTTCTCGTTTCCAGGAACGCATCCCCAGCGTTAAACGGGATATGACTGTACTCGGAATGAAATCACACAACACGCAACTCAACCTCTTTAGGTCGGAATCTAAAAGATCGTGGACGTGAGACTCGTTAAACTTTGCTTCTGTCTTTTTTCGGACCAAACTCGCTGAATTTCTCTCATTTATAATTTGTCGGTATCGTAAAAAGATTTCTCCATCATGTTCTCCCAACCGGAATGAAGAAGCGGTCCCTCTATAGGAATCGCGTCGGGAATATAAAGTTAATTTTTCTGGCTCTTAGCCGGAAATATTTCCTACGGAGAAACCTGACGAGGACTGAAAAAATTTCATTGGGACTGCGTGCCATCATTATATATAGATGTACCTTACAGAAGAGGAGGATACTAATGTTTAGGCACTTCCAGATGAGCTGGAGATTCGAAATTTTTTTTCTTAGGTAGGATTTTGTGCAAAACCGACTAGAAAAAACGAAAATCTTGAAAAAATGCAACAATGCGGACGCTAAAAATTCGCAATTGTTTAAAAAAAATTTCAAGGTTTATGTATTTCCGAATGTGCTACGGAGCTGACATTTTTTTAGAGGTAGGATTTGTAAAAAAACGAAATAGGGATTATAGAAATTTTGATATTTTAATTTGTGTTGCCGTTAAAAATTGTTCGAGTTTAAACAAATAGATAACTGTTTAGGTACTACGGGATGAGCTAGGAAGCTGAAATTTTGAAGTTATTTACAGAGTGCATTTGCACAAATAAACATTTAAATCTCTCCATAAATATATTGCGGCGGTCGTTAAAAATGTTTAAAATTTAAACAATTAGAAAATATTATTTCACTTCTAGCAGTGCTACAACTTTAAAATTTGGCAGAAATGTGTAGCATTAGTACCCCATAATGGAGAAAGCATAAAATTCTTAAAATTGCAAAGTTTTGGGATTGTTTTAGTCTATTATTTTTACATAAGGGAAAAACGAAAATCGCTCCGGAGGTGAAATATTTAAAATTGAAAAAAATTTTGTAATAATGAAATATCTGTCTGAAAAATGAATGTTTTTTCAAGGTGAGATGATATGCTTGCAGAATGCAAGCACCTTCTACTAGTATTTAATAAAATGAAATGAATTGTTTGCCGTAGTCCAGCGATTCAGCATGTGGTCTTAATCCTCTTTATCCTGTTCGTATTTTTTTCTCCGGCCTTTTCTTTCGGAGTAATTGGGCATTTGAAGAAAAAAGATGAGACGCGGTAATTATTTTTCTCTTTCTGTGTGTATGAAGCAAAAGGTTGTAAATATTGCGCGTAATTATTTTTCGATGCTTCTTTTATTCTGATGTGTGACTCTAAGCCAATTTGTAACACGTAAAAGGGAACCATCGAACTCTCCTCCTCATCCTGGATCGGTCACGCCATTCGCACTGCCATCTTACGTTACCTTTGTGTGTGGATAATGGAAACGTAATCAAGTGAAGTCTCGCTTTCATTCGCGTAATGGAGCAGGGTGTGGTTGCTCATCTGCGCTAATAAAACGCGAACAAACAACCGCCAAGGTAAATTAAATGCGAAACGCTCCCGATGCGAAATCGTCTTGCGGAATTTCTAATCTAATTTGACGTCTGCGTTTTCAGCTTCGTTTTATTTAAGGAGCAACGCACTCGTCAATATAATTATATTGATTCGACGACCATTCGCCCGGGCGGCAATAATTGTAGAGATATCGATTCGAAGAGATCGAGGATATCGCTTTTACGGCTCAGCGTCACTGCGCTCCGGATCTAGAATTTACGACAGCGTTACTCATCATAAAAAGGCCTCGAACGTAAATCATAGTTCCGTTTCTAATTTTTCGACATTTATGACTTTAGCGAGTTATATGGTTCTTTAGAAAATATTTGCGTCACCCAAATTAAATGAACGCCTAATGACGTAGAAAGATGCGTGTCAATGTGGCATGAAACGCCGACGCTTCGTTTATTTAACATTTATTTTCACGACCAGCCCTGATGTATTGTTTCCTGCCTGTAATTTCGGAGGCTCCTAATGGAGAGAAGCGGGAAGATGGAGCGAGCGCGCCCTCCATCGGAAGACAATCGATAGCACGGTCTCTAATTCTGTGTTCCGATGGGCGGTAATTGGGAGAGTTGAGCTCGACAACCGCAGGTGGGCTGGGAGCTATTCTCCGGCTAAAAATAAAACCTTTACTGCGCACTAGATGAATTCCTTTGGAGGTTTCCCAGCGGACGCATGCGTGCGTGCGCGTATCTTTATAAACAGACGGTGTCGTCCCAATTAATTCGGACGCAATAACGTTTTTTTCCGCCAATGACCACTACACTTCTCTCACTCGGAGTCTCGCGGGGTTTTCGACCCCTTCCGCGCGTGGTGTCGCACGGTCGCCGTAAAAAAAAACATTTTTTGGACCCACTTCCGTCTCTCTTTTGAGAATTCAAAATGAAGATGAGTGTGGGGAGAAAGTGGCAATGGGTGAAATCGAAAACTTGAACAAGTGAGTGAGATACATAAAAATGACCTTTCCTTCGGGTGTGCGTGTCTACGTGGGAGGGAGCGGTCGTCGTGCAGACGAGAAAGGAGTGGGGGAATAGAGGGGAGGATATGATGGACGAGGGAGAGAGGAGGCAGTGGTTTTGGGTGGGACCGGTTGCCAGGAGAAGATGCCAAGTGGGATGGCTCTGGAAAGGAAAGTCGGCGGACGGGGGGGGGGGGGTCGCGACGGAAGAAGATGGAGAAGAAGAAAGTCATTTGGCGAAAGAGGAGAAGGAATCTACTGAACGGAAGAAGTAGGAAGCGAGAGGACCAAATATTGTGGGAGTCGGTTTATTATTAGGTATCTAAATTCGAAGATGCTTTGAGATATGTGGGGAGGAACAGGTGTTTTGCGGCCCTTTTATAACTGATCTGAAAAGTGACACGTCTTCTTGCGACGCCTCTGTCGCCTTATGCATCCGTGCATTCGCTTGTAAACATCGGACATGCCCCGTCGATAATTTCGGCGGGTGTATTTTCTATTCGCTACGACTTCGATTTGTTTTGAAAAGGGATCGCCAACAATGAGAGCGTTCTTCCGTGAAACTGGCGCTCTTTTTGAGTCGTAAACAAATTTATTTGGATGTTATTCTTCTTAGAGAGACGTTTTGAAATTGTATATGTATCCATGCGGCGTTTGCGTGCATTCCATGTTATTTCTGAATTAATTTTGAAACAGGAAAGGGATTATATAGATTTAAAATTTTCAAAGAACGTGCTTCGTGCAGCAGGAATCCTTCCAGCTGCCTGTTTAAAATCTTGAAAGGGAATTTCAATTTTTAATTTTAAAGTGGAAATTTCTTGTACGAATACAACTAAGTATTCCCGGGTAATATCGTTTATATTCGTATATAAAGTTTATAACCCATTTAAAATTCTTAATATACCTAGCATAAATATTTATTTCTCAACCGGTAAGCAGCAATTCATATTATTTTGTCCTGTTACAAGTTTTGAAATGTAAATTTAGCGGAACTGTGAGTTTTGATAAATAAATATGATGTAGAGTAACGGATATGTCCCGTAGAATTCCACAGGCTATTAAGTAAAGAAACTGCGCTCTGCACGGCTCGCCGTCTCATTGGGGCGATTGTTTGATAATGGCTGCGTGCATCATTAAGTGCAGAGTTGAGTATTTAAGCTGGCGAGTTAGCATTCCATCCGCGGTGCGGTTTGTGCAACGGTGAGATTTCCGCTTGCGACCTCGAAAGATGACGATCGGCTCAACTTACAACAATCCTAAGGTGCGTTCCCGTGACGGTGAGGGCTAAAAGCGGAGATTGGCGATATAGATGCATTTGGCTCCCAAGTGTGGAGTTGGGCGGGTGAGGCATTGTGGGAAGGTTTCCCACTTATAGGATTATGCAAAGCTCTTGATTCCGAAATGAGCTGGAATTTACACTCTACAATGTTACGTCGTCATAATAGAACGGTCATTTGGTTGGGTGAAATACTTTGATACCAGTAAATAGCCGCGTATTTGCAGACGATTGCATCCGATATATTGTTCATTAAAGGCGTAATATTTTATGTTGCAGGTATATTTATTATAAAAATAACTAGTTTGTTAGTTCGCTTCATTAAAAGAACGTGCTAGTGTTGTGATTTATTGTGTTAACGCCCGTCTTCCCGTGCGTGTTCAATCTTTTTAGGTAAATTATTTTCCGAATGTTATTTTCTTGGTTGAATCTTGAAAAAGTATTAGTTTTCACTCGTGAGAGCGTTCCGGATAGTTCGTATATTTCCCGCTAGTGTCGCTGATTGGTGGGAAATTATATGCTTCGAAATAACATTTTGATGAAGCTTGAAGTCCTAGTCATAGTTTTATTATTATTTATCCGCTCAACGTTTCTACTTTTTAACTTTTCTGATGTTCAAGACAAAATTCCTAGGCTATCTCATTTTAGCGTTTTTTAAGCCTCGGATTATATTCGCACCTAAGAAATACTTATTGAGGGTTTTGCGTGGAGAGCATTTTAAATCATTTGTCACTATAATGTTTTTATCTTTTTCCTTTTGCAGGATCAGTATGATAACATAGCAGCGCACACCCAGAAAGGAATAGACTTCTTGGAGAAATATGGACACTTCATCAGAGATCGGTGTGCCATTGAGATGGAGTATGCTGGAAAGCTCAGGTAATTACCTAAAAGATACGCTTATCTTTTCATGCTTTCATCGAATTTAATTAGCATTGATTAATGTCATATCAGGGTTTTAAAAAAATATCAATTTTTAATTATATTAGGAATGATATTTCCAGACTAAAGTGAGTGAATTATTAAGCGAATAGAGGATATTTTACTCTCAAGCGTTAAATGTTATGCTGATTTTCTGTTGAAAGAAAATGTGAATAAAAATAGCATAGTAAATCGAAATGTTTCACTTCATTCGTGATGTGCATTTTCTCTTTGTTAGTCGTTATCATGTCTCTTTTTTGCCGATTTAGTCGTTTTATCAAATTACATCCCATAATCGAGGAGGAAATGATTCGACGCCTTTTGCTAACCTTCGAATCTAATAATGTCCTTGTTCTGATGAATGTTGGCGCGCACTCCGTCAGTTAATGGCATTTATCGTATCTCCGGTATGCGTCTGTATTAAATATACGGCTAACGGAAACACTCGTGACGGGAGAAGTACCAAATTACGCCATACTCTTCTCCGATTGGACATGGGAACGTGCCAATTATTTCGTCCCGTGACCTAGAAAGGAAGGCTTCTGTAACAATTATTTATGGCGCCTCGAATAACGATGCGTGCACGGAGTAAATGTCTCGGGATAAAGCATAAGGAACGACGCAACAGCACTATTTTGCTCATCCTAGGCAATAGATCCTGTATTTAAGAACGGAATAACCATAAAAATTCATCCCGTGGAAAATTCTCTACAAGTTTCGTTCAGAGTCGAGAAAACTTTTTTCTCTACTACAGTTCCTGTCCTAACCCGTTTGGTGCAATACATAAGTATCTGCGGAGGTGTATTGAATGCCTTTTGCCAATTAGTCTCACGCGGTGCTCCCACCTTATTAACGACCAACATGGCGTCGATTGGCACTTAAAGGGTCGTCCGCAAAGTTATCCTTTCGAAATCAGCGCCCTGGCATTAAAGTTCAAGAGAGGTGCGTTCTTCCACGAGAAAGCCTTTCTCGAGCGTTTCCAAAGAAGCCCCCGTGCGGCATGCCCGGGTCATCGCGACCAGGGGTGCCAACCAATGAAAATTATTTTTACGGACAACCCAATTTTTTTACGGACATTTTTTTGCGTAATATTAATATGTCTCAAAAAGACATAAGTGAACAGTATTCAATGCTGTCATTCATACATCGCAACAGAAATGATATTTACGTTAGTGCTAGTTTAGCGCACTTATATGGCTTAAGGAAACAGGAAATTTCGCATGTGTTCAGTCAAATTCTAGGAACACAAATACTACCTCATTTTTCATTCAGAGCATTTTGTTTCATATTTTTAATTTGTGCCCATTGAAAAAGAAAGGTTGCTTTACTTTTAAAAATATAACCAAAATGAGAATATATAAGATAAACATATTTTTTAAATCGGCGGTATTCCTAAACTACGCATAACCCTGGGGATACGAGAGATCTTTCAAAGAGATACGATATTAAGGATATCTAATGTAAAAAAATAGCGAAGTAAAATCTAATATTTATCTCACGCATGAAATATACATAAATCATATAATTAGAAAGTACATACATATTTGTAGACTCTACCCAATAATAACCGAGTTTGTTAACTTTAAAATATACCAGAGAACACGAATTTCCTCAAAAATGTTTTAAGGGGTAAGTACGCCTACTAAAAAGGTTGAATACCACTACTTTAAACCTCTGGAAATTAGCATTTTTACGGACATCTAAATATTTTTACGGATCATACGGACACGTCCAATTTTTGCTATTTTTTACGGACGGTTGGCAACCCTGATCGCGACGCACGTCCCGGATGAGGGAGGAATTGGCGGTCGTGAACTGTCTTTTCTATGGTCTCTGCCACCTTTTCTTAACCTACCCTTGTAATCCTCTCTCTGCTCGCCTTCCTTATCTTGGCAGCCCAAATAGGGCGGACTTAACCTGTGGATTGTGGGTGACGCCTTTTGGCGCCGGTGGGAGAATAAGTGCTTCCAAATGTCAAGTCTCCTGGATACGGGTTCGAGCGTTTCTCTTCTTGGCTGCGTGCATATCGGATGTGGGAAAGGCGCGGAAGTGTTGCCTATGAGCTGCGTCGCTTCCTCCGCGACTTTCAGAAGGAAATAGAAAGATAGCAATCTTGGCGGGAAAAAAGAAAATTGTGATATGCTTCGATTCGATGGTGAATGAATACCACTGCTATTAGCGGGATGTTTGTTGCTGTTTGAGTGGTTCCTTCAAGGTATTACTGTTTGGGTCTTTCGGTAAAAGTACCCTTTGATTTGGATTAATTCGTTACGATGATTGTATTTATGTTTTGCAAATTTGGCACCTGTGAGCAGTTCTGTCTTTCAATGTTTCTTAAGCTTAATTTTGCTGCCTAAAGATTTTTAATTGGTTTAGAATGTCTGAACATGGGTTTAGAATTTCAGGCTTTTAAAGATGATAAATTAAATTTCTATAGCCACTTTCCGCATTGTTGCCATATAGCTTCATTTGAAATTAAATGTTATATGCGCATATATCATAATGATTAAGTACTTTATTTCTTGTTTAAGCCATTTCTCAGCGAAATTACAGTACGACATTCACATTTTCGTTGATACAGGATTTCTTCACAGCAGACATTCATTTACGCGTTCTTTAAAGATTGCTTCATTCAATATGAACTTTTTATTGTTTAATAACCTTTCCAAAATTTTTAAATGGGACCTGTTTAATTGTTTCATTATTTTATAATCTACTTTCTGTAGCCGTTTGTTTACATAGAACGAAAAAGATTTTCATTCCAAGGACATGCAATTTTGTGGAAATAAACGCGTATAGCAAGTGTAATTACTATTAGTTTCAACGTGAAGATTTATGTAAACATTTTGTTTGAAAATGAGTCTCAAGTTGTGGTAAATTGTAAATTATTTATCAAATGTCATGGATAGCTTTCTTCATATTTCGGTTTAAATGTCTTCTTTAACTATCTGGCTGTCGTTTTTCCTTGTTATCTTAAAAATCAAAGGGGGTTTACAGCCTTTTCTCATTTCTGTCGGGTTACATTGAAATATTTTTCATAAAATATAAATACTGCTAATATCTGAAAATCAGCGAGCACTGCATTAGTTCTTATAATTCGTGCTTGTCAAGATATTTTATCACTGTTGTCGTCGGAATTTAGAACAGTATTAAATGGATGGCCATTGTAGATAATTGTGAGATTTCTGTGAGATAGATTTTTGTTCATCTATAAATTTTGTAGAATCATTTTACTAACTAGCGTAAATGTTCAGGATTCATTAATGGCTGCAAGTTTTTCTCCATGCGAAATGATATCGAACCAAAAAAGGAGTCTTTCATGCAAGGATTTCTTCAATGTGTTTCTCATTGTTGCCTAGTGGCATTTTTTGAATCACAATCCAAGGTCCGCCCGTCAAATAACCTTCGATGCAGAAGTCAATGAAAACATTCGAATCTTTTGGAGCTGTTTACGTTTATAGGTCGTACGCATGAATATTTATTTTACAGTGGCGATTACATTATTATTCGTAACTTTTTTCAACTGTTTTATTGGAGTTTAAGTGCTATTAGCAACAGTTTTATGTAATATTTTGGTAATATAAATTCCAATGAGACAAATATTATTAAGTTTGTAGCAGCCAAACATTTTGTTCTAATGCTGTTGCTATTTATTGTATAACTGCTATGTTTATCTTGCCGCACTTTTAGTTTTTTCTCCCATTATTTATTGAGGAAAAAACATTTTTGATTTGGAATAATGATTTGGTTTTTCGAGCGATTGCAGCGGTAGAAATTGTACCTGCAGAGGTACACAAATATGGGAATCAGGTCGGAGTCGCGTTGTCTCAGCGTTTCTTCTTCAAAAAATACCAGGAACTGGGGTGCACGTATGTGCAGATCTGAAACTTAGCCATTAGAAGATAATGTTTCTCTAGCGATGATGCGCCGGTATGATTGATACTCATTTTCGAAGCGACCGGAATGCGTCGATATAGAACGCTTGGAATCAAATAAAGGGGCCGTAACTTTTTTCTCTTCGTCTGCGGCATTCGCTGGGCTAAAAAAATAGAGCAGATCATACGGATTGCAACGTTACGAGAGTTTGAAGAGTGGCGCTTCCTCCCCCTCTCTGCCTTTGTTCCCTTCCTCTGCCGGGATGAACTATCGATTTCCTCCGCGTCCGATACGGATGGGATTCGAACTGAATAGGTGCGCCCTCTGACGGTTCTTACTCTTCTCTTGACGGGTAAAAAACGGAAGGAGGGAGCCATTGTTGACCGGAGCATTTTTGCCTTCCTGGCCACAGGGTAGGGGTTTATAAAATGGAAAATTTTGTGGCCCAGCCGCAATACTGAGCGTTCGAATCGTGGGATCGGGAAAAATTGTGTTATTCGGAAGTTTAATCGTTAATTTTTTTCCCGTAATAAATTATCGACTGTAAAAATTTGCCGCCGATGATGTGCATAAATACTTTCTATTTCTGATCTTTCTGAGGATAAATATTTTTCTGCAGTCTTCGAAGTATGAACTTTTGAAAAATTGAAGGATGTATGTACATACATGATCGCGTAATTCATGCGTTCAAATGTAGTGATATAAACTGGATTTTGTGCTAGTCACCGTTGTCAATTGCATTGTAGTACAATTTAATCAGGAAACAAAAAGCAATGATGAAGATGATGACGTTTCTTTATGCCCAAAGAATCGTGGTTATTGTTATTTATTTAAATGTTTTTGGTTTCTAAATTTCCAAAATTTTGGATTGATTTCAGTGACAGAAAACTTAACTGATTGTATTTTAAAAGTTTTCTATCCATCAAACCTCTCTACAATCAAATATGTCAGCCTTTGTCCATATCTGGAAATTTTGTACTATTTTTAGCTCTAAGGCTTATCGTATTGTTAAGAAATTGCGGACAAAGCCTTCAGATTCGGCGTACAACGCACAGAACTTATCCTTCCCCATAAAAAATAGAAGATTCGACTGCGAATCGAAAACGAGGACAAGGGATCGCCATTTTTGCATCTCGGTACGGTCTCCGAAGCAATTTCCGTCTGCTTCATGTCTGTCTGGGATCGTTTCAAACATTTTATAGGGCGATCGTCAATGCCGAGCGCCTTAGCTAGGAAATGGAGGAGCGGTTGGCGTAACAGTTCCAAGACACCGCAACCCGGGCGCGTGGAGACGGGAGACGCCAGCGTGGGATGGAGTGGGATGAGGGATCTTTCAAGGGCGTGGTAGTAGTTCCGTGCCGTACCAAGATTAAGGGTAAGGGAAGGGGGGTGGGAGTAGGAAGGGGGTCGGAAGTGCACCTCGCAGAGAGGGGTGTGGCAGGGTGCGTCTGTCGGCGGTAGACTGCGCGGTGCGGTCCAGTATCGATCCTTCAACATCTCTCCCTCGTGGAGAGAGAAAGATGGAGGGAGGGAGACCTCGCTGCCTCCGACCCTCATTTCTAAAAAGACTGCCACCTATAGGAAGTACCTGCACCCTTGCTTGCTTACCTACGCGTCCGACGCCCTTAGGCATACACACCCTTTCAAAAGAAAATAAGCCGCAAATGCGTACCTTGTCCGTTGGTGTTGATCTGGTGTCGGCACTTTTAGGTGCCGGCTTCGAATTGGTGTGGAAGGTAAACAAACCCTTTTCGGCAGGGGAGAGTGCGTTTATCTCGAAAGATTAAATCTCATTTTGTCGTGTTACGTGATTATGGTAATGATATAATCTTTAGGTCGTTCTTTTTCTAAAACTGCGGAATTAGTTTCTTCTTCTCTGGCCTTATTTCGCTGAAAGAAAGGGTTTAATATTGAGTGAGGTAACCAATCGTTAGTTTCGCGATTCTCGGCGAAAATACAAGATTATTCCGCAAATAAATACGGAAGCGGATGCGATTTGTTTTTATATCGAGAGATTTTCGTTAGAACAGGGATCGACAGCCGAATTGACGAAAAGAGCCACTTTGTTCCACTTCAATATAAAACCCAACTTCAGAAGAGCCGCATTACTGGTGAATAAGACGTTTCTTATGTAAACAATTCCATTTATATTTCGGAACATTATTACAATAAACGTGGACTTTCGGTAGTTGAAGTCACAAGCGAATTGGACGCTCGAGCCGCTTTATACGGCAAAGAAGTTAATTTAGGGAGCCGCGCAGAAGTTCTTAAAGAGCCATATGTTTCCGATCCCTGCGTTAGAAATTTAAAATCCTTTAAACTTTCGCCAAAAATCGCGAGTGAAAATATGGCTCGTGTACCTTGGATTAAATGGCAAGATTATACTTTCTCATTTATGATAATATGTACTATCATCTAAAATTATTTTTAATAAATGATTGGGAAACGCGCTCGTCAATGGGCATATTTGGCGTTCTCGTGCTTTTTGTCGACCGACGAGCCTGTTTTGCTCGTATAGACGGTGGGGGTTGGGGAAGATAGAGCCAAGCATCTAACTCGCAACGATGTTAATTGACTAGGAAAAATTTTATCCAATCCTCACAGCAGCCGAATCCGCGGTGAATCACATTCCGTTAGTGATTAATCTTTGCCTTCTGGTCCGCATTTTGTTATCTCAAAGAGTGATTATTGTTTTCTCAGCGGGTAGGCGCGAATCATTCACAACTATTCGTTCCTAGAATCCGTGGAGTGTGATTACTTCGTCTTTATCGTACGAGGATTCCGCCGTCTCGTAAAATGCTTACCGCATGATATACGACGGCGCGTGCCTTCCCCTCACTTCCAAATGGCGCCCAAAAAAGAAGAATATGAACAGCCTAGTCCTCTCTGGCATTACGCTCGAAAGCACGCTTGTCTCATTTCGGATCCTAAGGGAATTCGCGTGTACTTTTTTGTAGTTCGCCGCTTGCCCGTCGCCCTCTGGCGTTGTCGTTCCCCCACCCCCGTGGGGCGTGGATCTCCCCTCTTAGCGTCGACCTTTTTTGTTCTCGCTGAAAGAGGATCCAGAGGCATTTGTCGGATGAGAGGGACCCTAGCTATTTGAGAGACGGTGGATGACGGCGCTCGTAAATTTTGTTCGTGGTTAATTCGAACGAGTCCTTTAAACGCGGAAGACGCCTTCCGAAAGACGTTCTAATTTTAAAGAACGGCTCAATTAGTTTTGGTGAATTTATGGCTCATAAGATTTTCATTATGGTCACTGATTTGTTTTTGGACATTCGTGAATTGCCTCCGTGTCTATGTAGCTGAGAGGCTATAAAAAAGTATAATTTTGCTATTATGCCGTTATTTTGTGACACTTTTTGATGACTTCATTTGTCTGTGTTGTGATTTTAAGGATAGATATTTTGCATATGTTTGTCCCACCTATCACCGTTGTATCTCTTTTCAGTCATATCAAGAAGCCATCGTTCTTAAAAAGGGATGTAGTGAGATTGTCGATTCATTTTTTAATCATCGTGATGGCTTGCATAATCGTTCATGCTCGAGGCAGGATCTCGGTAACGCGTACTCATCAGACTCGCATCATGTGTCATTTCATGCGCTACATTTTTTGCAGTCAGTTATACCAATACATAAATCAGTGGCGGATTTACGCCCCCTAGGGCCCCTGGCGCTAAGCAGTCGGAGGCCCTGCAATCTAAATATATAGTGAAACCGCTCCTAACGGCTACCCTCTTTTGTCACACTTCTTAACGATCGTTTTTTTTATGGAATCATAGAGAGGTTCCACTGATTTTTAAATTGAGACGTTTAATATTTCTGAGATTATATTACACGAACATTTTTTCACGGGGCCTCTGTCGCGCGCCCTTAAATCCGCCACTGTAGTAAATGAAAAATGTTTTACATAGATGCCAACGCTTTTGTTTCATTTTAACAGTATTTCATTTTTGTCGTTTATTGGCGTGTATTTTAGGGGAAAATGGAGTCTTGTGTGTAAATAAATAATTTTAGCGCCGTCTCTCTGGAACGAGAACTTTTTATTCTATCCGTCCATTAACACGCCGCTAAGTGGAATTCATCTATTGTTCGGTCTCACGCTTGCCTCTAATGCCGCTCAAATTTGTGCGCACGTCATGTAATCTTATCGGAAGGATCGATTAGAACGGCCTTGCTTTGTAGCGACCATATGTTCATTCGCATTGTGACCCGCTACCTCGTCATCTAGCTAGGCAAATGAGCTCATCGCAATCAAGATATGATTCATCAAAGGGAGTACATTTCGCAAATGGGTTGAGATTGTATTTAACACCTGTTCTAGCATTTTTATCGAATTTATTTTGTATTTATTCCGTAAAGACATCGCGTTTTTGTGAGGAAAAACCAGTTAATTGCATTTATTGTTGACTCGTGTCGCGCTAAATGTTTGAGGCGTTATTAGCGGCACGTATTGCGGATACTTATCCTCTTGAAATTCTTTCGCGTAATTATTCTTGGATCTAAAGCTTTTTGCGGGCAAGTATTATCTTCTCTCATTGATGGCAGCGATTGTGTCGTGTAGTGATTTACGATCGCAATAATATAAAAAAGGAAAGAAATTGCGATTTCACAAATTTTCTCGTAAAATTTATGACGAGCTTGGTTCGGAACACGCAAGAATTTTCCGTTCTTCAAGTGAAAAAAGAGCTTTATGCGGTGCCTTATTTCGCTTACTTCTCCGCGTCGTCCCTTTTTCCTACAGTCCTGCTGTATTCGCGTCTGCCTCTTTACCTGAAGATTCCCTCGCCTTCTCGGTTCTCCTCCTCGCGCCCCCTCTCTCCATCCACCTCGCCCCCCCTCTCCACCCCCCCTTCCCTCCGCATCCCCCTTCACCACTTCACCCACTCGCAATCCTTTCGTCCGGTTTTTTTTTCAGCCCAGCTCGCCTCGCTTCTCTCGCATGCGTCTCCCATCTCGCCAACTGCTTTTCCTTACGTACGTGTCATCTCTCGCCATTCTTTTTATTGTGATTTCGTTTCCGCTCGCGTGCACAACGTCTCGCTTAAGAATGTGACCTCGCTCTCTTTTAAAACGAACGCCGCTCTTGACTGCCTCCCGTCATGTGCCCGCCACTCCCTCTTTCTCTATCCCCCTCCCCCCGTGTGTAAGTCTGCTTGGAAGATTCTTTGAAGCAAATTCTTCTCCAAGGATTGAGTTGTGCCTTAGGTAAGGAAGGGCACGCACCTATGTATTCTTGGACGCACAATGGCCGCTAATGAAGATAGGGACGGGTTAGAAAGCGGTGAATCGCGTCGATAGAATAGGACGCGTTAGGGTGGCCTTTCCTGTGAACGTCGAGACGATTCCATGTTCGTATGGAGCTGTCGGTTTTAGGTTTGATTGTTCTGTGTAAGGAGTCTTAATGAAGTGCTTCTAACCCTTGGTCATCCAATTTTTTTTCGTGGAAAGCAAATGTTGCTCTGATGTTTTTTTTAATGTCTTTAAAATGCAAAAAGGGTAAAAAATTTTATTATTTTTTGTTGCAATACTGTTTATTCAAAGTCGTAACAGTCAACAAAAATTAATCAATAAAAAATAAAACAAGAAAACCTATCCATTGAATGTTACCTCGAAGTTACAGTGATACATAAGTAGTTGAAATCTAAATGTTTAGTTCAAAAGTTGAGGCATTAGCGGGGGAGCAAAATCGTTAACGAAAAAACGATTTAGTGTTTTGTCGAGTCATTGCGATGGAACGACTGCTGCCCCATTTCGCAGGTCCACAAAAACTTGCCCCTGACCTTTCTTTTCTTGTATTTAATCGTGCCTTTAAATTGTTTTATTAGACGAAGTGAAATTTTGGCCGTTAAATCGTTTTTATGCCCTTACTGGTAAAAGGTTAAAATCTCCAAATGCCGTACTAGTACGGCAATTGTGCCGTGAAGCTCATTTCCATATACATTACCATTAAATTTTCCTTTTATTTCGAACATTTTCAACTTGGTATTTCCTCATTTTGCATCAACCTGCGAATCATCCTCATTGAGTAACGGGCGAAATATAATCATCGTCTTCGGTAAGGTTCCTTTTCCGTGACGCCATGACGTTGAAATCCATGCTCTTAAAATAGTGTGCCAAGGCCGGGTACAACCGAAATAAAAATTTTTGTCATTGAAATAGTCGGAGCCACGCGAAATCCGCAATTTGTGACGTCGTCCGTGGTTCCGCTCCCGCTATGCCTTTTTTAACGTATTATCCATTAACTTCCGATATGTTTGTGTTTCGACTAACACTAAAAGAAAGATCATTTTTAGCGAAAGACTTGAATATTTTTATAATGTTTGTGGAATCGGGACGAGTTGACTTTCAAATTTGCACTCCCAACTTTTGTAATATATCCAACAGAATATATTCAAACTTTTCCCGTTAGTGCAAAATATATACAGGTTCTAATAAAAAATCTAGTTCATTTGTTTTATGCGTGCAACTCGTGTTTGGAAATAAGTTTCACCGCTCGGAGGTAGCTCCTCTCCGTCCTAAATCGCCTTTTCCGATGTGCCGTAAAAGTTGTATAAGGGCCTGATATCCCACTTCGAAAGAGACGAAGAGAAACCACTTGGGACCGAAGCCACAGAGACTAATGCCGCGTACGAAAACTTCCCGAAGCCTAGATAAAAAAATCCTTTTCTTTTCGAAAGTCCAAAACACTGACGTTGCTTCGGCTCATCACGACTTTTGCTTTTAGCACCGGAGATCGTGACATTATTCTCACAATCAATCGCGGTCCCAGGTAGCGCAGATGTGTTTAGCGCGTTAATTCTCGCCGTGCGGGAAAATAGTCGGGAAAAACGTAATGCTCGAATCGGGCCCCGAATAAAGAATGGTGAAATCGTATCGTCATGACGTGTGAAATCTTTGGGACTAAGCCAAACAAAGATCAGAAGGATTCCGCAAAATCGATATCTCATTTGTGTTAGTTTACTTTTCAAAGCCTGTATCTGACGTGGGACATATTTACAGTGTGCATTTTTTTGGATTATATCGTCCGATGGAAGGAGCAACTTGCACGCAAGTTCTTAAGATAAAACTGTAATATTCCATAAAAAATCGCTTGTGGTTAAATTTTGAATTAAAAATAAACTCGATACATTTCCTGGCATGATTAGTCACATCAATTGGGATTCTTGGCTCTATAAGGTGTTTTCAGTTTCCTAAAAATTTGTGATCATTTTAGAGGTATTGTTACAGAAGCGCGTATTAACATTTATTATTGGTACTTTTGTTAGTCGCTTTTAATTTTATATTAAAATTCATTTATATCAAAACGTAATGTAAAGTTTGTTTATTAGATAAATGAAGTTGGCCTCAAAATATTATTCTCTTCGCGACACGAATTTGCATTTCGTTCCTACCAAGTAGCGGTCTGGCGATAAAGTGCAAGTTCCGCTTGTTTTACTTTCTGCGGAAGTCCGCTCTAAATGCCAGAATAAACCGTAACTCGTTCATTAAACTCGTTTCCGACTTAAAATGCGATTTTTCCCAAAAAAGATCCACCCAAGGAATTTCTTACTCGAATATTTTATTTCGTGAATTAAACATTCAGCGAGAGTGAGATGACATGTCTCTATAAAAGATTTTCTCGAGTTTCCCACAGTATTCGCTTTCCGTTTTAAATCGAGCGACGTAATTGACCGCACACCCTCGCGACGTACCGATCGTTTCTAACGATATGGATTGCCCAAGTCGGGTGCACGTTTTCACATTGGCATGTCGTGATGATAAGATAGAGTCAATTTAATGGACGTGGCCGAGACTTATAATCAAATAAAATAAATAATACTAGATAGTATTTTTTATTATAACACTTATAACAAAAAATACTATCTTATTATAAGATAGTCTTTGCCGCTTTCGAGTTCTCCGCGAAAATTGCGAATTTTCTTTCGTCGAGTCAAGTTCGCTCTTCTCAGAGTCGCCTCAAATAAAATACGCGAAGCAGGAAAGTATTTTTGTACATTCGATCGTCCGCGAGTTTATTTTCCTCGTAGAATTCACGAGCAAGCCCCCTTCGTCTCCGGAGGATTGCGTTGCGTCGGCCGTAAAAGTTGACCGACCTCACGAGTTGTATTTTTTCCCGTCATATCTCTTTTTAATCTCATCCCATTATGAGTAAGGCAACTTCTTTTTTATTAACGACTGGATTGAAGAACGGTACGTGGTTTTGTGAAGGGAGCTGAGGCGAAGACGCACGCTTTATGAAGTGGTAGGGAACGAAAACAAACTCGGCTTCCAGAGCGGATTGCTTCTGCCACGGTTGACTGCCCGACTTTACGAGGTTATGGGTATTTATTTTTTATAAATCCCGCGAAGAAAACACTCCTAGGTAATTTTTTGCACCTGTCCATCTCGCCCCAATTAGGTGGTCTCGTTGAAAGGCGAACTCGTCGAGTTTCTGGTGAAATTCTTACGTAATTTGTGGCTATTTTGTGACTTCTTGGGTTTCTAAGATGGCTCGGAATTTCGTTCGTTGAATACAAATATTGTCGAAAAAATTACGCTGCCGAAGCTTCAGAGTATATTTAAGGATTTTAGTTTTACTTTTTTATTGTAACTACAATCACATGTAGAAGCTGCTGCATTGTACTTAGAAGCGCATTTTAAAACGTGTATTGAATTTCGCTGGGTAAGAAAGTAATATTTGATGTTGGGTTGAAGTTATTTGCTGTAAAATTTTCGTTAGGGTTCATAATTACTCTAAGTTATTTGACCCCTACCCTGTATAATCTTTTATTTTTATGCGGTTCATATTTTTTTTTTGCAATGGGCGTAAAATGATAGCTAAGACGAGGACATACGAGCTCGCATAGGATCTGATATTTGCTGACATTGTACATATAATATACGCCTAGATGGCATTTTCTGAGAATTTTCTTAATTTTGACCCAAATAAAACAGTCATTGCTATTTTAATCCGTTGGTCATTTTTGCGATAACATTTTTATATCTGGCCATCGATGAAACAAGGATTTTCTGGTCAACTCTTTCTCTCGAGCTCATTTTTTTTAACGTTCTTAAATCTTCATCCAGAACAACGCATGAGAGAGTTTTCCGCTTACGACGTTCCTTTATCGCAAATAGCTTTTCTTATCGCCAGCGTCCATTAAACTGACAGTTGGTATATTTCCGTTTTATGGACTCAACCAGAGCGACGTTAGTTATTTCCGAAATGGGAAAAAACAGTTTTTCGAAAACCGCGTGAAATTAATACGCCATGATTCCGAATGGGCAATTTTTTAACGAAAAAGACTTATTGTTGGCCTTACAGGATGTTTAGAATAGCAATCAAGAGCTTATATGTCGATAATAATGCTTCGTATTTTTACCTTTTTCCGAATTAAATTAAACCTACCTTTCATTGACGCACCATTTCATTTGTGGCTTCGCGCAATATTTTTAAATCATCTGGATAAAAACAGCACTTGTTGTAAAAGGATTCGACTTTCGGATTATATTTGCAAGATAGTAAACATTCCCTTCATATAAAGAGACAGTAACGCATTTTCAAAATCTAATATGGTTTGGAGAGTGAAATCGATGTGCCACGACAAGAAACAAAAATGTTCGTATTCATTAAAATAAATTAAATTCTCAGAAAGAAGCGATTTAATTAATATGCGTAACTCAAAAGCCAATCATAAAATCTACAGGTCAACGGGTGTCTTAAATGTATTTCTGCAATATTTTACGTATCTTTTTCTCGGCTTTATCTGTGACTAATACACAATAAGA